>JAOXOE010000343.1:26561123-26602054 GCA_028565055.1 Phoeniculus purpureus | reverse complement strand
CAGTCTCCTTTCCAAGCTCAAGAGCCCCAGCTCCCTCAGCCTTTCCTCATCAGGGAGATGCTCCCCTCACTTCATCATCTCTGTGGCTCTGTGCTGGACTGTCTCCAGCAGCTCTGTGTCCTTCTGGAACTGAGGGGCTCAGAACTGGACTCAAGATTCCAGATGTAGTCTCACCAGGGCAGAGTAGAGGTGGAGGAGAACCTCTCTTGATCTGCTAACCATCCCCCTTCTGATGCCAACACTTCTGTAGGGGTGGGCAGAATCCTCTGTGGTGCCAGTGAAATCTCTTGAGGAGAAATTCTTGAGAAGCAGCGATAGCAGTGAATTAGCCTAGAGCTGACAAATGCATAAAAGATTGGTGGAATCGGAGCGATCAGCCTCATTCTGTATTTGCTCTACTTACATCTGATAGCAAAGTAAAACTATTTAACTGGAGTTTATTGGACATTTCTCTGTTGCACAGGTGCTGAGCTCCAGATAACTGCGTTACGTGGCTCAGTGCTCAACCTTATCATCCCATCACTTTTAGCTCGGTTGACAGAAGGATCACCGGTGGAGCTGTAATTGGGGTTTATAATGTTTGCAAGTATTAGGTGACTTGTAGCTTAATGCCGTAACTATAGGGACAATAAATTACACGGTCATTAGAGGGCTTTAGCCCTTCAGCCAGTATTAAGCACAAGAAGGACAGTAACGTTCCTCTAATAACACGCAAAACGTATATTCCAATTAAAACCATGATCGGATAGACTTGGCGTTGTGTTACAGCCCCTCGTGAGCTTCACCCCTTAGGAATTATTGCCGTTAAAATCACGGATTCAAAGAGCTGCACAAGGGGATAATAAATTCTCACAAGCCGGTTTAGACAGAAGCACTGAGCCCGCACGGAGGAAGACTGAGTTTTTAAACTTCAGCGAGTGAGCGAAGTCCGGAGAGGTTGGGTTTCTTTTTGCTGACTCTCCAAACCAAGCGAGGGTTAATTAGAAGCAATTGAGTAAATAAAAAGCAGTCAAAATTGATATTTAGAGGCTTTTGTCTTTTTCTAGAGGCCCTTCTGGCTCTCTGTGTTACTGTGTGGGTTTGCTGGGCTGTTGGAAAGGTTTATCTGTGCCTCAGTGACTGGATCTAGGGGATCCTGCTGAGGCAGGGGGATTGGACTGGATGATCTTTTGAGGTCCTTTCCATTCCCTAATGTTCTGTGATTCTGTGAACCCAGTCTGTACCATCAACATGGTCTGGTGTTTTAACATCCTACCACAGGGATGTTAAAGCCATCTTGCTTTTAAACCCCAATTTGTCCTTAATACGTGCAGGGTTCCTTTTACCAAAAGACGGTCCCAAAGAGGGTAGTCAGACGTAGATGCTGTCTAAGAAAGAGTTTAATTCAATATATCCTCCAGTTGTTACCCCTCTTCTCATTCACTGTTGACATCCCAAAGCACAGCAGATAGCTGCTCTGTCTTCAGACCTCAGGACACCTTTTGCAATGTGGGTGACAGAGCCCTGGAAGGGGCTGCCTAGGGGGGTTGTGGAGTCTCCTTCTCTGGAAACATTTAAAACCTGCCTGGATATGTTCCTGTGCAACTTGGTCTAGGTGGTCCTGCTCTGGCAGGGGGACTGGACTAGATGGTCTTTTGAGGTCCCTTCCCATCCCTAATGTTCTGTGATTCTGTAACATTCCTCATCTCAAGGCTCTGCTTCATTTATGTTTGAAGCTGTTGAGTCCTATGAATCACAGAATCATTAGGGATTGGAAGGGACCTCGAAAGATCATCCAGTCTAATCCTCCTGCCACAGCAGGATCACCTAGATCCAGTCACACAGGAACATGTCCAGAAGGGTTTGAAACATCTCCAGAGAAGGAGACTCCACAACCCCCCTGTGCAGCCCCTGCCAGTGCTCTGTCACCCTCACTGGGAAGAAGTTCCTTGTGATATTTATATGGAACCTCCTCTATTCCAGCTATGAAGCTCAGGCATTTGTCTCCCTGCAAAGCAAGAAGTACGTGCTTGCATGACCTTCCAGAAGAAGGCTGCTAGTCAGAATGGGACCCTCTTTCTTTATTTGAGATTAGGTCTCCTTGTTTGCTCACCAGTCGCTTCACCCTTGTAAAGCCACAAGAGATATGGAGCTGTTTGGAAGACAAACTGAACTGTCCTTCCTTGGTCAGCTCTTCACCCCTGACTCCCTGCCCATCCTGCAATAACCCCCTTAAGACTCAGTTGTTAAAATGGTCATAAACTTGCTGCGGGAGATGAGGGGTTTGCATCTCGGTTACACAAAGCTTATTTGAGGTGTGGTTAACGTGGGCGACGAGTTATCTCCCAAAGCTGTTTCACAGCAAGCAGAACTACTAAAGACCTCATTCCAGCTTCTTAGGGGATTAGAAAGGAAAGTTAAATGGGTCCCCAGGGGTTAAAAAATTAAACACCTTTTACAAAAGAGGAATGTTACTTAAAACACAGTTGTCAGAATGAAGGGAGGAGTGTTTTTTCCTTGGGCATCTTCAGCACCAGATAGAAAACAACAGCAAATAATCAAGGCTGAAGCCACCACCAAGATGAAGTATCTCAGAGCCCTGTGTTGGGTTGGAAACTGCTCCGTACAGCTGTAGCAGACCACAGAACTGGATGATGAAGAGGACAAAGTTGTCTGTCAGCAACAAGAGGGTCATTCTGCAGTTCCTTCCCCATTGCTGCTGTATCCCCAGCCGCCTTCTCTAGGGTGAGCAATGTTTCTCTAAACAATCTTAGCCTGGACCACACAGCATCACACTCCTGAGCTCGTGTGTGTAGGGGAGGAGAGGACTTTGTTCTGAACTCAGGGAATCCACATCCTAGCACCTCTGCCTTTGATGCCCAGCTTGCTGAAGCTGAGAACGTGTCTCCTCCATTTGTGAGAGGAAACACATGGGGCGAGTGTGCCTCAGATCCCTGCCAGAACCATCCTGTGCTGTCACAATGAAGGCTGAGGGAGCTGGGTATCTTCAGCTTGGAGAAAAGGAGACTGAGGGGCGACCCCATTAATGTTGATAAATATATGAATGGTGGGTGTCAGGAGGATGGAGCCAGTGTCATCTAACAGGACAAGGGGCAATAGGTGTGAGCTGAAACATAGGAGGTTCCACATCAATATGAGAAGGAACTTCTTCCCAGTGAGGGTGCCAGAGCCCTGGAAGGGGCTGCCCAGGGGAGTTGTGCAGTCTCCTTCTCTGGAGATTTGAAACCCACCTGGATATGTTCCTGTGCGACTTGGTCTAAGTGGTCCTGCTGTGGCAGGGGGATTGAACTAGATGATCTTTCAAGGTCCCTTCCAATCCCTAATGTTCTATGACTCTGTGATCACACAGCCTATCTTTATACATAATCATTAAAATAACTCTCAGGTATTCTTGTGATGCCCTAATTTGGCCCGTTTCATATTTCATACTGAACGACTAGATTATGAAACTAAATGGATGATGGACACCTGGCATCAGCTCAGCAGACTTACTGGGGGATAAACATGAAAAGCAGTAAGAAGTGAAATTACTAAAAATGGGGCTTTAGAAACCAGAATCCCAATTTGAAGCTGGCAGAAGAGAAAATAAGAGTGAGCGCTGTAAGGGAGACATTGGTTGAATGATTATTAAAAAGCATCAAGGAGAGAGTTCCATCCTTAGGTATCTCTGTTCTAATACAACCAAGTAAACTTTGCAATTACTAAGTGCAGAACATGAGCCTGTTTTGAGGAGGAAGGGGCAGTGTATAGCTTTCAGGTCAAAAGTCATAAAGCCTTATTACTATTCTATTTTCCACTCAATACAGACAACATTTCTTTGTTCCCATCTAGGAAAACTCTACCCCACCACTAACTATCTCATTTGTAGGCACGAGTGGTGTCTAAAGGGCTGTGTTCATCATATTTCATTTCAGTCGAGCGGGACAGGTTCTCACAGAACAAAAAAAATGTGAGGTACAGACACCTCACAGGCACCACAGAAGTAAATCCAGGAGGAGCAGAGTTTTGAGGTGCTCGAACTGATGCAAAATGAAATTGTTCTATCAGGTAAATCATAAATCTTTGGGTACAGTGAAATTACTACGATATTTTCAAATTTCAGCCTCCTGGATGTTTCCTAAGAAGGCTAAAAATCTTTCCAACACATGATCTAAAATATTTAGATGTTAACAGAAGGTTATTTTATTCAAAAATAGATGCCATCACAATTCTTTTTTTTGATGACTACTGCCTGTTTCAATTTTTTCTTTAAAACAAACAGTTTGAACCGTGATTTCTTCACCTGAGTACTAGAATGCACATCCTGTCTACAAAACATGGCAACGTCTTACCACGTGCTACGATGCCGTGGATTTGGACTGAGGGTATCTTTCTGTGATCTCTAGTTTTAAAACAAATTCATCATTTGTTACTTCAGATTAGTTTAGAACTTAGCCTTGTGTAGGTGTACAGTGTACACCACGAGGCATTAGGGAGCTTTGATAAAGCTAAAAGTTGTGTTCTAAGCTTTTTCTCTGGCTTAGACCTCAGAGGTGTCACGACACTAGCTCTGAAAAGTGGCGATAGGCACAGGCCTGCATAGACTTTCACTCTGTAGGGGCATCAGAGAAGCTTATTAGCTAGCCCCAACAAGGTTTATTTTACCTACTAAAAGCATATATGTTGCTAACAGGTTCTTACAGCTATATACATATAACGTCACTATACTGAATTCCTAGTTGCCACCACACCGAGTATCGCCACCACATCGAGTATCAACACCACACCGAGTATCGCCACCACATCGAGTATCAACACCACACCGAGTATCGCCACCACACCGAGTATCGCCATCACACTGAGTATCACCACCACACCGAGTATCACCACCACACTGAGTATCGTCACCACACCGAGTATCGCCACCACACCGAGTATCGCCACCACACCGAGAGCAGAGTAGAGGGGGAGAATCACCTCCCCCAACCTGCTGGCCACACTTCTGATGCAGCCCAGGATCTGGTTTGCCTTCTGGGCCACAAATGCACCCTGCTGGCTCATGTTGAGCTTTTGGTCCACAAGTACCCCCAAATCCCTCTCCTCAGGGCTACTCTTCAGAGAGTATTTGTGCTTAGTATTGCCTTGACCCAGATGCAGGACCCTACACTTGGTCTAGTTGAACTCCCTGAGGTTGGCTGGTGCAATTTGAAGTACTTCTACAAAACCAGAACTTTCACAGACACTTTTTGTCAGCACGAAGGGCTGTTACAAAGATGACAGAGCCAAATTCTTCTATCAGAGGAATAATGCCCCACTGCTGAATGCTGATTCAGGCATCGAGATGTTGTTGTGGTATAGACAGGAGAGCTGTGCAGAAAACGTTACAAGAACACTTTGGCTTTCACTGTCTATTGTTTTAAAGACATGTACGTAGAAAAATATTTCCTTATCCCCTCCAAATACATCCTTCTTAAGTGGATAAGGAATTGCAGTAACGATGTTTTAACTACTGAAATTAAGGGGGTAAAAACTAACAGTTGTCTTAGCTTGGATTTGTATAGTAATTGCTTGGGGTTTAGATTAATAAAAGTTTTCATATTCTACGTGCTGTGCTAGACAAAATGTTAGCACGTAATGTATGAGCAGACGCAGCTAGACTGAGGACATTGGGGTGCCTGGGTGAGCTGTGCCTGTAGAGTTTTCATTTACGTCGAGTAGCACGTAGAGAGTTTACGTGTGGAACTGCCGTTACCTGCAGACCTCCTACTGAACACCAGGTTAGTGGCTCATTTTAAATGTTTAGGCTTTTTTCAGGATTATCTGAGTTACACTTTTTGTCTAGCCAAGTCTCAGACTCCAGTCTTCTTTCCTACAAAAGGAAAAAGGACCTTGATCAGGGTTAAGATCTATACTAATATACTAAATTCCAATTTAATTTAAGGGTGAGAAGAGAGCACAGGCAGATACACAGAGACAAGGTGACTGCATAGCTCATCTTTCCTTAGCACCACATCCTTGAAAATTTACTTGATCCCAAGTTTGGTTACAAAATAAAAATGATTTTACAATTTTCGCATTCTTGATGCCCAAAAGGGACACTTGTACTGAATGTTCTAGATATAAATATCTATCTAAACACACAGACTGACTTATCTCCAATAAGGGGAGGCAGAGCATGCAATTTCGGCAATAGGCAGCTGAGTCTAATGGAGCAGGTGCATGGCTGGCAAAAAACAATGGGCTAGCACTGCTCCTTCTCTACGTGATTAATGCAAAGGAGAAGTACCAGCCCAAAGGAATCACCGTGTCTCCTATTACTTTCTTTCACAGTACCCCTACACATACAGATCTGCTTGGTCATTTTGTTCTTGCTCTGCAAATCCCATGAGTTGTGACATTCTGGAGCCCTACCTGAGAGCCAAATCATAGGTGCATGGAGTGAGCCTGATGGCACAAAGCAGAACAAACGTGTGTAAAAGCTATGAAGTTCTGCTAGGTGCTGTTTGGGAGGATAATAAAGAGCAGGTTCTGAGCCTGACGAAAGGATCCCACTAGCCCAGCTGACTCAAGCACATGATTGCACACAGTGGAACAAATTTCATTACGAGCCTTGCAATCAGCAAGTTTAAAAGCCTAGTGAGAAGAGTCAAGTTCACAAGGATGATTTAGTTACTACAGAAACACATCTGCGTCATTTGACACTTTTCATGCCATCAGAGTATCTCTGTTCTCCAATGCCTCAGCTCTGCTACGACATAATTGTCCAGGTTTACTTAACAGATAGACTGATGACCGACTAACAGCTTCAACATTCAAAAATTGTTTTCTGAGGCAGCCAGGAATTGTAGAGGGGGGTAGAAAAAAGCCTTTGGTTTTGATATACTGAAGGTACAGAAAGGACCCAAGGACTCTGTTTAGAGTTTTTGAGGAGGTCATTTATTCGCTAGCGGGTGCATGGAGGCTAGCGCGCCACCACAGAGGCGCGCACCGCTTGCCCCCAAAACCATGGTTCTATGCCATAAAACAATACATAGTCATTAGATAGTCCAACACACCTGCACATATGCATGACCTGTCCCCACTTCCTACGTTAACTAAGTCTCCTCCCTCTTGAGCTTGCACAGTTTCTTTTGGTGGTCATCTTTTGAGGGTCACAACGTCATCTTGTGATGAAGTAAGAGTCTTCCTCAGGGTTGAACGTTTGCCCCCCATCCCTCTGCGCATGCCCTGTTGTTTCTGTCACTAGTCCAAACTGTATAGCTGGTCCCTGCCAGCATTTTAGCGATCAATTTCTTCTTTGACAGGGTGCACCTGGCCTCCCATCCTTCTATACAATAATAGTTGCTAAGCCTTATGATTTTCAATCCTAAAATAATGGTCACTCCATCAGTAGTCAATGCTTACTCCATCAATGCAGCACAGTGCCAATGCCCTTACTCTGTTGCCTTTTCTGAATGGTGAAGCTGAGTGTCTGCTAGTGGCAAACACGTTGATGTATGTAGGATGGACACTAGTTTAGACACTAGTTCTGGCCCTTGGATCTATTTAACCCCCTGTGCCTCTTGCATGCACATGCACTCATACTGAACCATCCATTCTCCAGCAATTCGCTTGGATTCCCCTTTTTCTTCTGCAGCAAACTCCATCTGCTGACTCGCTGTGGAAGTCAGCTCTGTCTCCAGTACTCAGGCCATGCTGCTAGTTTGCTGGCCAGTCTAGCCTGGTGCTCTGTGTGGTAACACCCTGACCTACAAAAGCTCACCCTCTCCCTTGCTGGCACCACAGACCCATGGGTCCTGTGACCTTTGGTCTGACTCCATTTGTCACGTAGACACACTTGAACACTGAGCATAGTGCCACGAGAAGAGTTACTGAAGGGGAGACTAAAGGGCAGAGCAGGACAGCAGTGATTTGGGGAGGACCACAGCTAGACACATGCTGACCTGTAACCTCTTCACAGGTGACCTGTCCCTCTAGTCACCACAACCCTTTTTTCTCACGCTTGTTCTTCTTTCCCATCCTGTTTATACCTTTGGTTCTTCTACATCTCATAACAGAACTTGTGCAATCTCGAAGTACTTTCCCCTGCATCCCATCGTGGCCTTGTAAGTGCTCACTCCACTCAATCTGAAAAGTGCCCTGGAGAGGTGAGATGGTTCTGCTGTGGTAGCCCTGTGAGCAGTTGGGTCTGGGTATACAGGTGGGTTCCTCTCTCCTGCTTTGAGTGAAGAATAGCTTTTTATGATGTAACAGTTTTAAATTTGGTGGTGTGTGTTGGCAAATAATCTGTTTAATAATTTGCAAGCCTGGTTGAAAATTTATGGTTGAAATGACTGGCTGGCCGCAGAGGTGTGAAGTGACACTGCTCAAAAAGAAATACTTCAAAATTTTACCTCAAAGTAGGGTATTTGAATAGCAGCAAGAACAGAGAGAAAATTATTGAATGACACTCTATGGAGTGGACTTTGGTAACAGAACTAATGCTGTAACTTTTTAAAAATTGTAATGTAAGGAGATGTCTGGCTGGGTTTTTTTTTTTGATGACCTGGATTTGTGTAGAGACTTGATTTTTAAAATAGATGTAGTTGATACTTGATTTGTGTGTTGTGAAAGTTTTGATAAATCATCACTTCAGGAAGAACCACAAAGGGATAGCTCATCCCTGTTTTATATACAGTAGGTGTTAGCTTAAGGAATAGGGATTTATGGACAAGGTCACATCTTTTGATGGAGTGTCTTGAGAATGAGGCAGATAATGTCATGGGCCTTAAAGTATGAGATGCTGGAGATGTGCAGGATTTGGAGATTTAAAAAAACTACAGGTACAAGTAGATACCCACTGCATTCTTTGACAAGATAAAAGAATCTGTTAGTGCCTATGTGTTCTAGTGCACAAGCTACATTTGAAAAAAAAAAAAATTGGTGATTCCATCGTGTTGCTTCGGAAAAATTGTGAAGTGAAATAATTTTGTGTGAGGGTTTGGAGGAAGAGAAACGTGAGTGGGTCTTGTTCATTCTTCCGTCTTGAGCATTACAGGCCTAAATAATGAAGTTAACATCTCAAAACATACTGTTGTGTTGCACTGAACTATTTTAACAATCTTCTAAACAGGATGAGAACTTTGTTTTAAACTTAATTTAGTTCGTGTCTCATAAGAAGAGGATGCATAATAAAAGTTGAGATTCTCAGACTGTGAAAGTAAACATTTTGATAATCCAATATTAAAAGTTGTTCACGCAGTGATTTCCATGTTGTTTTGATGCTGTTAGATGTGTTTCTAAAGATCAGAAGCCCTGTATGTAAAGTAAAAAGGTATTTTTGTGGGTTTTGCTTGCTTTTTTTTTTTCATTTGGCCATGGGTATTATATTTTGTAGAGCCTGCAGTAAATGCATAGCTCTAAGATGAGGTTTCAAGTGTCAGGAATGTAATTTATCTTCTATTTTTACACTTGACCTCATTTCTATTTTCTTTTGCAAAAGGCAGCATGTGTGTGTTGTTCTGTTGCTGCTGGAAGTGAGCTATTTAAATAACCTAATGTTTGTGTGTAATAACATTTTTGAACTTTAGTACTGGCTGAAATAGTGAATATTTTGTTGTGGGCCACATTTCACCTACTCAAAATTATATGAATTGGTACTTGATCTGCTTAAGAAGTATAGCTGCAGAAATTACATTTGTGGTAAAAGATTAGTAAAGTATATTTCAGTTCTTGTACTAAACCTGCTTTATAGCTCATTACAAGAAAGGATTCTCCTTCCCTGCTCTCTGGTGTGCTGTTGGCTGCTCTCTGAAGGTAATGCTGGAAGTACATCATCATCATATTTTACTGTGGCATTACATTCCAGTCATGACAAACTAAGCATTTCCTTTAATGAAGAGAAACAGGTTTTGTTTTAAAAATGTTTGGTATTTGGCTTGTGCTTTGTGTCATGGTGTCTTAGATGGCTTCTGATCTGAATTTTAAAAATTGCAGAACTGTTGCTGTCACTTGTAGGAATCATGGAATGGTAGGGATTTGAAGTGACCTCTGTAGATCTTCTAGTCCAACCCCTTTGCCAGAGCAGATCACACAGGAACCTGTCCAGGCAGCTTTTGAATGTTTCCAGAGTTGGAGACTCCACAACCTCTCTGGGCAGTCTCCCTTTCACCTTCTCAGAGTAAACAGGATTAGATATTCCAAAAAGAGAGGTGTGGAAAAAAAAAAAGTATCACTATAGCTCCTCCATTTCTTAATATTTGAGTGTTATGGCTTATATAAACCTGCTGGGAATGAGTATTCTCTGTTAAATCCTTGTACAAAGCTGTGCATTGTGGCAATGAGTTTTGCAGCCTGTTTACTCTGTAGCTCACTAATTCCTGCGAAATATGTGCACAGACAGCAGTTTATCTTCTGAAAACGTGTGTGATATAGACTGGATGAGTATCAGACATCTATGTGCTTTAAACATCACAGATTCGTATCTGTCTTGTGTAACTCTGATATTTTAGGCTTGCCCAGTGAAGGAGTTGCTGTTACCTGCTACCTGCTGTTTCTGTCGGCCTTTTAGACTTGCTGGAGAAGTGTTTCATCTTTCTCCTAGCCAGCCTGTGACAAAGCAGTACTCTTCAACTAGCTTGTACTGGAAAAAGTTAAAACAGTTGTAGCCTGGGCATAAGCAGAGATACAGGTATAGTTCTTGGGAACCAAGACGTTTAGAAGTGCTGTAAGAGGACTGGCAGGTTCCTTCGTGGACACAGTTCTCAGAGGAAGATGAGGAGATCATCTAGATGTTAGACATGGTGTTAAGCTGACATCCCTCACTTTTGAGACCTTTGATGGGTCACTTCAGCCATCTTAAGCTCCCCAGGGGTGAGACCATTGTATATGATGTTTTACAAGCACCACCAAACGTTTTGGACTGGTGTGGATAACTGTTTTGAAATCGACAGATAATGGGATACTTTTAGGTACAAAGAATCAGGGCAGAGCTAGTGTTCATTCTCCTAAGGGTATATAGGTAACAACCTCTTGAGATGTGTCACCACTTTGCATATGGCTGACCTCTCATGGTAAGGAACAGACTGGCGGCTAGTGTTATGTTGACATCATATCACTTATCACTGTGTATTGTGAAAGAAGCATACCCGTGCTGCTCTGACATAGTACTGTTACCAGAACTATCTAGTTCCACCACACAGCTGCATCAAATGCTGCTGTAGACATCAGTTCTTGTCATTGTCAATTGGGTATTCACACTTTTTTTTTTAGCAGTCAAGCAGTGAAATAATAAACATATTACAATTTTTGTTTTAATATTGTAGATAGTGTCAGTGGACTGATGCATAACAAATTTCTATTTATTATGTATATGAGAAGGAACTTCTTCCCAGTAAAGGTGTCAGAGCACTGGAAGGGGCTGCCCAGGGGTGTTGTGGAGTCCCCTCTGGAGACATTTAAAACCTGCCTGGACATGTTCCTGTGTGACTGGATCTTGGGGATCCTGCTGTGGCAGGGGGTTGGACTGGATGATCTTTCAAGGTCCCTTCCAATCCCTGATGTTCTGTGATTGTGTTGTTTGGTTTTTGTGATGATCCTAGCTAACTGTACCTTTCTTCTATGGAAAATGGTTTTCAGAGCACTTAAGCCATTTCCTTATCAGCACTTCTTTTCTGGGGTCTGAGCAACTGGTTATTAATATTGTCCATCAGTATTGGACAAACTCTTATGTCGACAGGGCATCTTCTGCACGTGTAATAATGTCAGATGCATAAAATCTTATGGAACCTTTGCAAAGAGTATTCCAGAGCTGATTATCATCTCATCAGCCTCTCATCTGTGGAGGCTTTTTCATTTTACAATAAGAGCATTTTTTAGCTAAAATCTTGTGGCAGATACTGTCTAAATTAAAACATACTGTGAAATTAGACACTATCAAATCCTTTTAAGAGAAGAGAGTTTCTGTGCTTGGTCCCAGTGTAAAGCTTTCTGTAATGTGAATGACTCGGATTTTTGTACCTACAAGCGTTTTGATTATAAAGATCTCATGTATTGAAGGATGGGGGGAATAACTTTGTGCAGATAACCAACAGATACTTTTCACTACTGGTTAATGAGTCAGTAAACTAGGTCAGTGAAACAGCTTTGCTGTGTCTCAGCAGGGAGTTCTTGCATGCTACAATTAAGAAAGGTCAGTTCATGGCCCAGAGGGCATTCTAGGCTGCCAGGACTGGAGCTGGGTCTGTGGTGACCACAGTGACAGCTATTGGAGAATCATAAGCACAGCCTGAAATAGATACCACAGCTGAGGACTTGCTCTCTGAGCACTGCTTTAGTACTTACTGATTATGAATCTACATCTTTAAGAAACTGTCCTGTACTCCATGTTTCACTCTAACTCTGTGTTGTTATCTGTCTGGTGTGGAAATGGTAAACACATAGTACCTTGCTTTGAGGAAGGGACTCACATCGTATTTATGTGGTGTCACAGTTAAAGAGCCTTTGAAGAACAAACTACTTTTGAAGTCTGGGAGGCTCAGCTTTGCAATTACTTTCTTGGTTGCCCAGATTTTAAGCAGTAAGGAGATCTAAGACAGGATGTGGTGTTAAGCTACCCATTAATAGTTCCATCCAGAAAACAAGTAGGATTCTTTGCATTGTAATAAGAGGTAATGAATTTTAAAGTGTGTATCAGCGTACCTGAAAATAGGTATGGCATATAGAACTAGTGTATAAAAAATGTTCCTTTGAGCATTCAACCCCTGACATCGTGTTAAGAAGGTGGGTAGAATTTCAAATCTAGTACTGAGAAAACATAGACTGAGAAAAGGAATGTATCCTGGACTAAAGAAGGAGAAAACAATAAAAAAGCTGTGGAGCTTTTCCCTCGTGTGGACAACCAACAGAATTTTGTGTTTTGTTATTTTCTACTTCAAGTTCCTGTGAACTTTCTCAGTTTTAAAAAATGAAGGTAGGAAAAAAGTCAAAAGTTCAGCAGACATTCAGCAAAGTTGGTCCAATTATTCCTTTGTGTAGCTGCCAAGGTTAAGGTCATTTGATCATTAAATCCTCACTGACATGCTTATACATTTGTGGAGTGCCATGAGCTTCAGTGTGTTTTCCAAGAGAAATACAGCACCTTGTGTGCTATTTGGTGTGGTCAGGTGTCTGGAGGTGGAGGAAGAGTGAGAGCAAGCATACACCTGGAATCTTGTGTAAACAGCTGTCAGAGGCCTAAACGGGAGGATCAGGGTTTAAGATTACATCAGACTTGACAAACATTTTTTCCCAAGTAGGTCAATGCAATTTAGGTTAAGTCAGTAGTTGTAGCTGTTTACATTCATTTGGCTTAACATTAATCTCATGGTCTGTTCCTTGTTCCATTGCTGTGTTACATAGAAGCTTGGATTATGCTCTATGGAGTGCATTACACTGCACGTCTGACTGTACTTGTTTTTTGTACTTGTTTTTGTTTAACTTGAAAAGCTTCTTGAAATGATCCACTGAACAGTAGCTCAGTGTTTCTGAGTGTGGAGCACAGACTTAAAAAACATGTAGTGTTTCCAATAGAGTTTCCCCTCAGTGCACCATGTACTGTGTTACTATATCCTGTAAACAAGTTTTCCTTCATTGTAAAATATTTGGAGTGACAAATACATGTCGAAGAGAAGATGCTATGTCCTGATCTTAAGAAAGGGTACATATGGAGTAAGTCTTCTTAATTTGACCCTGAGTGAATCCATGAACTGGAATCACTCCCTTAAGATTGAGATGTGACAGAAGGCAGTTCAAGTAGCAGCTAATTTTCCTAACAGAATTTTTATTGCCTTTAGCAGTAGATTACCAGCAAGGTCTATGTATAGTAGCTCACAAAATGTTTGTAAAGACTTCATTCTGTAGTACCTGTGGCCCACAGTTTACTCGAATTTTGGTAGTCACCTGCTACAGTTATCTTCAGCACAGTTGGTTTTATTGTTCTGCAGCATTCATCTGGTGAAGCTAGCGTTACAATTTCTCTTTTTCCTTTCAGATAATAATAAAATGTTTTCATTCAAAAGGTTCTGCTGAAATCTTCAACTCAGCTCTGCAGTTTGGAGCTAAATTTCCTATTCCCACATAAAATACTTGGGAGGACAGGAGAAGCAAAGCTATAACTGGAGTTCTTTTTTTTTTTTTTTTTAGGGGTTGCTGGACAGTATGGAAACAGGGAAAACATGATCTACAGGATTTGTCATGAATCTAGGTCTAACAGAAGCAGGTCTAACACTTGGTTGTTGGCCCAGGAAACTTTATACCTCTGCTGATCAGTGGTGTTGCTGGCTTCCACCATCAGGGAAGGGAAACCTGTTAAATGGACTGAAGTGTTTCAGGCACTTCTGTGATTAATTCCCTCCTATCACCAGTCACAAAATATTCCTTTTTAGGGAAACTTAACAGCTGACTCCTATGCTTCTATTCATGTGTACCTCAATGGTTTATTGTTGTCACTTCCTCCTCCTCCCCTTCCTTTTTAAAGAGAATGTGCAAGTCCTTGGTGACCTAAAGAATTAATTTGAAGCACAAATGTATTTGTAAAACCTCAGAATAACCTCATACTTGTTTTCCTTTGAGAAGTAGCAAAAGAAACTTGGCAAACCTGATTACTAACTTGTCTCAGATAGGAGTTTTGCATATTTTACGGAATAGTGAAGAATGAAAATGCGATCTAGTTGTCAGCACTTCTTGGTTTCACATGGCCAAAGAACACCAGTGATGATATTAAAGTTGGAAATCGCGTATGTTGGGGTATTTCAGTAAAACTGGTCATGACTCAGATCAGAGACAAGTCAGAAGTGGTGTTATAGTGCTGTGTGGATTTTTACAGAAATGGGAAGCATAGTAACTATTTTGAATATAAGAAAATTCAAGAGAAAACATTCCAACTTGTAAAAAATGAGTTCTTTAATAGTGTAGAATGACAAGCAGGGTTTTTTAAATTGTAGGTGGGTTTTTTTCAGTGAACTTTTTAAATTCAATATTAAAATTTTAACTCTCTAACTACAATTTCTCTCGGCCTCTGTAGTCAGAATGTTCCTAAGGCTGAATGCAATTGGTGTGTTTTGTTAACATTTTGCAGCCTTCTCATTTCTTGTGAAATTTCTCTATTTTGTGGTGTATTAGGCCTCAGAATGCTGCTCACGCTATTTGTGAACTGCATGCGTTTCAATTTAGGTGTCAGTGTGCTTCACAGGAGGCTTTCACTGGGCTTTGCAGCTACATGGAAAGTTTGATCAGTCTGTTCTGCTGTGTTTGTCATGGTCCTGGGTGAGTTGTTGCATGGAGGCTTTGACTAACTTACTCTTTTTTTCCAGTGCTATGCTAAAGTAGCTCGAGAGGTAGTCTCCTTTTGTGTGTTTAAATATATGACTTCGTACATCTGTTCCCTCTGATAGAAGCCAGGAGTTTTACTTTAATAAGGTAAAAGCTTACAAACATAAAGGCATTGGAGAAAAGTAAAATATGAGGAAATATCTTTCAGCAGAAGAGATGTTGCTTTTCATGGAAAAAGAAACCTCTTCCTGTCTGTGACTTTTGTGTATTTGCCTGAGTGTAGATGGTTGGTGAAGTTCTCCATCTGCTGGTGTGAGCTAGGCGATGCACTCTGCTGGTGGCCCTGTGACTGGTGTTTCTCAAACATAGCAGTTGCATTAGTCTTAAAGAAACTCTGTCCTTACAGTTACTTTTCAGTTTAAATTATTTCCACATGTATCTCATGAACCTTTCAGGATGAAAGGAATGACAAAGGCTGTTGCTTTAGTCACTGTGATTATTTAACTAATAAGTGAGCAGGGCTACAGTAGTTTAACAAATTGTTCACTTTCAAAAAAAAGTCCTCAAGCTCCACGTTTCCAGACTAAGTTGGCCCTTAGTTTTTTCACAAATAGAAAGGGACGTTCCTGTGTGATTCAGATGTACCTACTGAGTCTGCTGTGGAACTCTAAGATGTTGAGATGTGATTTTGCTACTTTCGAGGTTTTCCTGCAGGTTGATATTTGGACCTGGTGACGTTTTATATCTTTGCACTCCAGAGTGTCACTGACAGTGAGTTTTGCTTGAGACAGAAGTACCCAGCTGAGACGTGAATGGTCATCATTTCACCTGTGATTTCCCAGGGCTCTACTAGCCCTGAGCAATGCTCCTGCTTTAAGTGTGTTTGTAGTTGAGGAGCACTGTGACTATGTAATGTGGTAAATTTGAGTTGATGTGCTTGATATTTAGAACCTAATACTGGTGTCTTAGCAATGGTACCAGTATCTTAACACTGCTACTACTTGGTTATTCATCTTTATTAGTGACTTTGTGTTTTATGTGTTTTCTGACTGCTTCTGTCAGTCAGAATTGCAAGTAGAAATGAAGTGTCCTTTGTTGGGAGACTGTTGCGACGGCCATCTAGACAGGTGAGGGGTAAAAATTACACAGGTTTTGGTGTTGGTTACTGTAGAAACTTCTCTTAAAGCAGTAAGAAAATAGTGGGTCAAAAAAGTTTCATCATAATTTTTCCTTATGCAGGAGTTGTGTGCTTTTTGCTCCAGTCTGATCTTTAGTACTTTTATTACTCTTCTAAAACATTTTGACTTAGGTGCTGAGAAAAGTGAATTTACACTTTGGACCAGTGCATAAATGCTTTCTTTTTGTGTTCACAAACTGTTTCATTGGTTTACTTAAGAATCATTGATGTTTATGGTTTAATTCTTCAGGAAAATGGTTCAAAAATTGTTTACTGCTGGAATGGGGGTAAATAGAATATGAATAAACAGTTTTCCACATATTGGGCAGAAAGTATCTAAGGTTTCATTTCAAGTAATTAACAGTATATTGTTGTGCTGATTCCCTGTGATATAAACTTAGGAACTAGCTTCATTCTGATAAAACTGGATTGATCTTGGGCATCTGGAATGTGTTCGCAAATTCCTGGCTCTCAAATTCACACAAGTGGACATGTGTAAACCAGGAATTTGCTGAGCTGGATTGGGGGTTTTCTCTGACAAAAGATGACATTCACGTTTTTAAAAAGACTGCTCGATGAGATACACTGTTTTGAAGAGACAGAAGGAAAATGTTTAAAAGGTGATATACAGCAAAGCTATTAAAGAACAGGAGACTGAGGGGTGACCTCATTAATTTTTATAAATATGTGAAGGGTTGGTTTCAGGAGGATGAAGTCTGGCTCTGCTCAGTGTCTTATCTAATGATAGAACAGGGGGCAGTGGGTGTAAGCTGGAACACAGGAGATTCCATATAAATATGAGAAGGAACTTCATGGTGAAGGTGACAGAGCATTGCAAGGGCCTGCCCAAAGAAATCATAGAATCATTAGGGATTGGAAGTGACCTTGAAAGATTATCTAGTCCAATCCCCCTGCCACAACAGGATCACCTAGACCAAGTCACACAGGAACACGTCCAGGCAGGTTTTAAACGTCTCCAGAGAAGGAGACTCCACAACCCCCCTGGGCAGCATGTTCCAGTGCTCTGTCACCCTCACTGTGAAGAAGTTCCTTCTGATATTTATATGTAATCTCCTATGTTCCAGCTTGCACCCATTGCCCCTTGTCCTATCATTAGATGACCTTGAGAAGAGTCTATCTCCATCCTCCTGACAGCCATCCATTACATATTTATGGACATTAATGAGGTCACCCCTCAGTCTCTTGCAAGCTAAAGAGACCCAGGAGTTGTGGAGTCTCCTCTGGAGACACTTAAAACCCACCTAGATACATTCCTATGCAGTTTGGTCTAGGTGATCCTGCTGTCTCAGGAAGATTAGACTACATGATCTTTTGAGGTCCCTTCTAATCCCTAATGTTCTGTGAAAGAGGTAGTATATGTGTATCTTTGTTTTGGGGGGATTTTTTGGTTGTGGTTTTTTTGTTTTAGGCCTTTTTTTGTTGGTGTTACAGTTAACTTTGTTAACAAAGTCTTCATTTGTTAGCCTGGTTATCTAGAACATGCAACAAATTTAATAATGGTCTCTTTATGTTGGCTGGGTTAACTCTGTAATTAACACCTATCTCACTATGGTGTGAGGCAGTATCTCCGTATTCATCTGGAAGAGTGGATTAAACTTTGTTTACCTTCCTTCTGGTCTTCTCTTGGTATCTGATGGTAATTGATACGACATGAGAATTTTACATCTGGATTTTCAGTTTTGTGATTATTAATGTAATAACAACAGATGAAATACAAACCTGAAGGAATTATTTTTGAAGTGAATGTGCTGTGTAGGATTCATGAAACTTGCTAGTCACTTAAAAGCTGGCAAGTGGTGTGGTTAGAATCTTGCAGTTACTTAAGGAATTTGTACTCCTCTATTTAATGTGGCAGCCATTAGGAGGATCTCAGACACTCTGGGAAATTTTTTATGCTCAATCCAAAACAAAGAAATGTGGTTGTGTCTGCACTAGTTCAGTCCAAAAGTGAGTATCTGAGAGGCATTTTCTGGATACGAACAATCACTTGGCTTCATGTGATTGTTGCCCATGGCAGGGGGTTGGAAGTAGATGATGTCTAATATCCATTGCAACCTAAACCATTCTATGATTCTTGGCACCATAGTATTGTAAGTATCTGTGCAAGCGCTTGCACTGTGTTCCTTGCTAACGTGGAAGGCCTGTGCTAGATAACTTAAGGCTAGGATGAAAAACAGTGGATTGAGTGAAAGTCTTAAGGGCAGAATTTTGCTGAAATACCACCTGTCTTGACTCTTAGTTGCTCTATGTAAAGTGATCCAAAGCATCATCCCCCTCTTAGAGCTGTTGATTTGTTTTGCTATTGAAACTCAAGTTTAATATCTATTTTCCAGGATTCATTTGTGATGAGCTGCTGAAAGAAGAACTGAGAATCCATTGCATAGTTACACTTTTGGGAAACCCCCCTCCTAATGCATTTTGAAAACTAATTGCATTATCATAGAAATTCAGCATGGGAGGAGCCGTGAGTGCTGGCGAAGACAACGATGACTTAATTGATAACTTGAAAGAAGCTCAGTACATTCGCACTGAGAGTGTGGAGCAAGCCTTCAGAGCAATTGATCGTGGTGATTATTATCTGGAAGGATACAGGGACAATGCTTACAAAGACTTGGCCTGGAAGCATGGAAATATTCACTTGTCAGCACCTTGCATTTATTCTGAAGTCATGGAAGCACTGAAGCTTCAGCCTGGATTATCTTTCCTAAATCTGGGTAGTGGAACCGGATACTTGAGTACAATGGTGGGATTAATATTAGGTAACTTGAACGCTTCTTTATACTAATATGGTGCTTTTGCATAGTTTCAGAACATTAAACAAGTCCTGTAAAACTCATTCTAAGTTAAGTTCTTTAAATATAGCAGTACTAAAGATTGCCTTATTCGTCAAAAGACTGTATGATATCTGTAAGCTATTCCCTGACACTCATTTAGTGGCATTTCACAAAGTGTTCTCGAAGAGGCAACTAATTGTTCCTGCTTTCTTTTTAAATTAGAGTTTTAGACTATAGAAATAAAAGGGTCCTTTTGTTTCCTAAAAGGAAAAGGCACAGAAGAAAAGTTGTGAGGACTAAAATTTTAGTCTGCATTTATACCATATTTATGGTCTTTCTAGGAAAGAGATATCCAAGGCTATTGACTCTTGAAGAAACTTAACTTCTCATTTGTTTTATTTTTCATTACATCTTGATTTAGAAGATCATTATTTTGAAACACATCAATTTATGAATTTTAGTAATGAGAAGATTTAGGATGTAGACTTGCAGGTTCTTAAAACAATTTTACCAGATTAGCAGTTATTTCCTCTGTCAGATATATTTTCCTGTATGGAGAAAGATGGTGTGAACTATTGCTGTCTGTATTTTTAAACCTATCTAAGAGGGGAAAAAAAGGCTTTCATTCTGGCCTCCTCCCCAATATTTAGAATAGAGAACATGTATACCAGCAAATAATTTTACAAGTGGATTTCATTACATGAATTAATTTATTAAAGTGTGTAGTTCTCGTAGATATAATTGATACCATTTCACTGGCTTTGTTACATGGAGATACCCTATTTCTTTGGTTGCAGGAACCTTGCTGACAGGTAATGCAGAGTGTTTTGGTATATGTATTTTTATATACCACTGAGGTGTGAAAAGGTGGTGTGTTACTTCTCAGCTAGTTGAGTTAGTCATCCATTATTACTTACTAATGAGTAAACATCCCTAATAGTACATAAGAAATGCCGTTTGTTGACATCTCTGGCAGTGTCTTTTGTTCCAGTTACTACCAATAAAGTCAATAGATTTTACTGGTCTCTTTTGAAAACAGGAAATATGTTAATTCACACATTAAGATAATTGTAAAAAGATAGCAAATCTGTTGATGTTACTTTGCTCTTCTCAAGAGTGTTTCTGTTTGAGAGTAGATATTTTTAATTAGTTCTAACAATTTATGTTCAACATTCTATTTCAGTATTAAAACGTTTCTTCTAAAATGTTTGCTCAAGGTAGTGAGCAATGACATTAATTTGTCAGCCTTGCGGAAAGCTTTCTTATTTCACTGTTCTTTCTTAACTATCGTGTTTAAAATTGTGGCTTCTGTGGATTGCATTTGTATCTATGTATTTAACTGATCTGTTCTGAGTGGCTTTTGGTTGGCTGCTGAGTGCTCTTGGGCTTGACCTCTCCTTACCAAAAGGAACTGTTCTTCAGAATATACTACATAGTATATATATGTATACTATATGTATACTATGTAATATACTACATAGTATATTATGTATAGAGTTGAGGAAACTAAATAGGAAAAGTCCTGTCTCCTGCAGACAGTGAGGTTGGCTGACAGACCTCGAGGAGCACAGTTACACTGCAGAAGCTTCCACAGAGCCTGCTTAGGTGCTGACATGTGTGTAGCCATGCTGAGGAGCCTGGAGCAGTGACTGCTCAGCTTCTTACAGAAGCAGACTTGCCAGGTTTCTGTGCTGCTGTGCAGAGTCTGCAGTATCTGCTTAGTGTAAAAATGAGGCTTTGAGTGCAGGGCTGAGCTGCAGAAGGTATAAATGAGATATATCTGCCTTGATCATCTTCTGTAACTTTCTGACAAATAAACCATGTATGTATTTTGAAAAGCTACGTTTAAAAAAACCTGGTTTCCCTGTGCACTGCAATTAGTAACAGAGAACTGAGTGTTTTTTGACAGCTGGATATATTTAAATTTGACAAAGGAGTGAGTAGTATTTCTGCTGCGTTGGCAGTAGCAAAAGAATGATGTTAAATTATCAAATAAGCTGAAACTGGTAGATGGCTGTAAGTGCAGCAACATACTGAGAAACCAAACGTGAAAATCAACCAAACGAAAAACTCCAACCAAAACCTCACCGTTCCTTAGATACTGTACCATTGAAATGTAGATATGGTTCAGATTAGATGGTGGAATTACTAATGCATTATGCTGCAAGAAGGTAGTTGAGAAGTAGCAAAGAAAAGGTTTCATATCTGACTCTGCCTAAATATAGAGCTGTGACATTCTGGTGAAAGAGGAGAACATGTTTGTCATGTTTCTGTTAAATTACAAACACTATGTTGTATCATGATGTAGTAATGTCCTGCATTCATAAGTCTGTTTTCAAGCTGTTGGAGCAATTGACATTTACAGTTTATTATTTTAGTAAATTTTTTTCAAAATAGAATATTGAAAGGATATTTCAATATGTGAATTTTGGGGCAGGTGACTTCAGTGGATTTTTAACTTACTTTAATTATGGGGTTAAAAGAATGGTGATTAAGTTTTAATTAACCATACCTTGGTTGCTGCTGCATGCTGTGGAACCGTTACTACACTTTTTACAAATGTCCAAGCATATTGCTGTGCAAAGGAACATTGAATAATTAAACAGCAAGGAAGGGATTGACTATCCTAATGCTTTTCATAACATGATGGATAATAAATTGAATTTAAGGTAGATGTGACTCAAAAGGAGGTAGATGTTTTCACCAGTTCTAAAGAACGTTCCTTGGATGACCGACCCATCTACCTCTTCCCTGCCATCAGAGAGGTGCTACAAGCACCGCCTGTGGTAACCTAGTGGATTGTTTCTGTGTCACCTAATAAAAAAATGTCTTCAACTCTGTTAGGAATCTGTTAATCAGCTCAGCAGTATGTACTATTTTGTTTTCTTGCAGTTACCTCTTTAACTCTAGGTCTGTTTTGTTAATCAGTGGCCTAGAAAAGACAGATCAAATGCTGTTTCACTGGAGTAACATCTTTTGAACTAAATATTTAGGAAAGACTTAGTAGAAGATACAAATACAAGTTTTGTCTAATCTTATTGATGTTTACTTTCCCTTCTTCTCCTTCCCTCTCCCTTTTCCAATTCTATGCTCCAATGACTAAGGTCCCTGGGCTATGAGTACATGTTAAATATAGAATCCCCACAGCAAATGTGACTATCTGATTCAGATTCCTTCCTGATGTGGATAATCCTCATAACTGTCTCATGATTTCTTCTTGTTCCTGAAAAATAACATTAACTTTTGGCACGCAAATTGACGTGGAAATGTACTTGGAAATATACTTGGATTTGATTTGCAGGAAAGCAGTGTTGCAGTTGTGATGAGTGAACATAATGTATTCAATTTCAATGTTCTGGATGGAAAGTTGTTATTTAAATACAGTAATTTAAATTCATTAAAATTGTATTTATAATTTTTTAAATAATATCAGAAGTAGACGTCTCAATTTATAACCTGCAAAATAGAAGAGCAGATGTGGCTAAGGTGTATCATACTCAACCTCTGGAATGTCAAAGATTTTCCTGGAAGAGAAGTTCAAAATTGAAATACCAAAACACAGACTCAATTGTAACTTAAAGTTACTGTATTCCAACTAAATACTGTGTTGAAAAAAGCTGCTCAAACTGACTTAAGTGTGGTCAGATTAGGTATTTTTTTTTTACATGTTTATGAAGAAAATTCAATCCGGAAAACTTTTGCCACAGCTCTGTCTCTGTTCTTCCATTGATATTTTGCCCTTTTACATTCTCTTAAGCACTGATAATGCAAAAAATAACTTTGTTTAGTGGAATTGAGGATATCTGTGCTGTATGTGGTGTTGGTGCTTTCACAGCTAAAAGGTCTAATGCTGTTTTGCGCAATTGTGCTTAAAGAAAGAAAACACAAAAGCCAACCTGCTGTCTTTATTTACAGGACCTTTTGGGATAAACCATGGAATAGAGCTTCATTCAGATGTGGTAGAATATGCCAAGGAAAAATTGGAGAGCTTCATAAAATATAGTGATAGCTTTGATAAGTAAGTACCTGATTTGTCTAGTTCGTTTTGCTTTTAAGCTGAGTAATTAAAAGTTTAGGGATGGAAGAACATCATCAACACAGAAGTGAAACATACAGCTTCTGGTTTGTGATGCTAGTTCATGAGGTAAGTTAAGGCTTAAGAAAGAACTTTTCAGAAGTGTGGGAGTATTTCTGTTGTCTAATACCTAATGAAATCATGCCTTTTGGTGACATGTGTACACATGCATGCATGTATTTACGTATCTACTCAGTTACCTTGAGCCAGGGTCATTGCATGTATAGAGTAATTTGTATATTATATCATTGTACATCATCTTTCTATACTGTCTTTTTTCTAATCTACCACAGTTGATCTAGACATGAGTTAATTTATCTGATTGCATGTTTATTATCTGAAGAGATGGCCTATGGAGTACTCATGCCTGCTCACAGACCACTAATTTTTACTGGTATACCTCTGGGTCATGGGGCTTCGAATATTACTTTTTCTACTTACTCAACGTTTTTCTACTATTTGGTTTCAATTGGCCTTTAACAACCTGGATACTTAGTCTCTCTGCCCATGTGAGAAGGAAGGTGAAATTCTTTGTAAAGATTTTTTTTTTCCTTACAGGCAGTAAGCTCTTTAATAGTAATTATAAGATAGCTTCTGGAAATGTAGAAAAGCTTTTGAGTTGTGGGAATTGAGTGTGTAAAAACCTCACATCCTGTTGTCTCTTCTCTTACCCAGTAGGCAGCAGAGAGAATTGTGTCCCTTTCTATACTGTTGTTGTCATGTGCTTTATGAACTGCTCTGCTCCTGGTTCTTTTGGCTGTAGGTCAGTCCACTTTGTTCCATACACTAAAGTTCAGGAGCTCTGGTCTTGTCACAAGTCTTCCTCCTTACGCTTCTAAGTACCAAAACAGTCTTAAGAGTATAAAGTCAAGCTTAAAGTATCATCCTAGTATACAGAAATTCAATTCTCTGCTCTGGATATTATCTAGATTGTTTTAATACTATATTCCCCTCCCTTACATTACATGAGAGAAGATACATGTTTCATTGCTGCAGTCCTAATACTAATACAAGCAATTATGTTAGCTGAGATTAATCCATACAGAAGCCAGAAAATTAAAACTGGATTCAGTCAAGAATTTGATGATGTACTGTTACAGAACCTGTCTTAAAAATGTATGTGAAATGTGGGCACTCGTGATCACATGCTCACCAGCTAATCCATTCCTGCACATACCTGTATGCCTGCATTCCTGAAGGTATGTGTGCTAAGGTTATGACGGAAATGCTTTTCCAATCTGTCAAGTATCAGAACACTGGAGTTCATACTCAAGAACTGGAAGAAAGCCCATCAGATGTGCTAAACCCAGCATAAATGAATGTCACTGTCATATGTTTATCATGCTTAAAGGAAATAAGCAATCGTATGTAGAGTATGTGACTATCCCTAAAGGAGACGAAGTGTGTTATACTCGAATTCAGCGAAGATCATCTCTGAGGACAGAGTTACAAGTGCTGTAAGCTGTTTACAGTGATAAACTGAGATTCAGTTGTACAGTGTTATTTCAGTGAAGGTGGGAAAAGCAGGTTGGTGAATTAAGTTTTAAACTTTACCGCTAATTTGTATATGGCATATGTTTAACAATCCACCTTTTCCTCACAACAGTCAAATACAAAGCAGTAGCTACAGTAACACGTTCCTTACCAACCTAACTGAAGATCAGACCCTGTGAAAAGTGTTTTTTGATACAAATCCACTTGGTATTAGCTGACCTGCTGCTGACGTAATAGTGACTGGCTAGTTGGATTTTGTGATTTGTGGGGGAATTTTAAACATGTCAGCATAGCTGATTCTAGTTAACTGCTTTCTTTTTAAATACCTTTTTTCCCTGCAGTGGGATTCTTCTGCATTCTGTTTCTAATATAAGCGAATTTATACAGTATGTCTCATGTTCTAATTTGCCTCTCAACATAATGTGCTCTGGGTCAGTAAGTCTGGTTTGATTCTTGTTTCAGTAACTTTTCCTGCATCTTCATTTATAAGTGAAAGATACTTGACCAAAACTATGCGGACTATGGCATCTGAGCATCTGAACTTGACTACTGGTTTGCTCACCCTAAGTATTTAGATGAAAGACCAGCCAAGATAAAGGTGTGCGGTGTCTGTCTACTCTGGATCAATGGTGTATATCTAGCAGGTGTCCTAGCTGCTTGAAAACTGATTTTCTGTGTGGCAGACTGGTACCAATGAAGTAAATTGCCTGAGTGGATGCATGTGTGTGATGGGTAAAAATACCTTACACTTGCCAGCAGTCTCTTGTGGGGCACATGGAGGACAGAAGGAGCAGAGAGACCACAATCTGTTTTCCTGGCACTAAGAGTTACGCAGATAAGGAATTCTGGAAAACTGCGTTGCCCCTTCCCATCATTCTTTCTTTAGTGTATAATGTTCTTCTAATAGTCTGCTTTGAAT
This sequence comes from Phoeniculus purpureus, assembly GCA_028565055.1. Classification (NCBI taxonomy): domain Eukaryota; kingdom Metazoa; phylum Chordata; class Aves; order Bucerotiformes; family Phoeniculidae; genus Phoeniculus; species Phoeniculus purpureus. The sequence goes on along the minus strand of JAOXOE010000343.1, from coordinate 26,576,327 downwards.
ATTTTAAACTATTTCCTTTTTAAACAAAGCACAGGGATTTACCGTTATGGGTAGGTACTCAGAGAGCTTCAATCTAGATCCTAAATAAATACTTTGTTCCTCTGCTTAGAGCGATAATATGCAGTTGGCTTTGCATCTGACTTTAGCACGGAGCTGGGTTATGATGATTTAGTTGGTTTTTTTGACTGGTAAAGCAAGATGGAGTATTTGTTCGGTGCCTTTTTAATGGAGGAATGATCCAGTATTGTGTGGTATAATATAACTTTTGATTCCTCGTAAGAATGTTGTTGAAATGTAGTTAAATCTTACTTCTCTATGATTGGGGTAGGTGGTTGAGCAAAGACTGGAAGCAGTGTAGTATGTCCAGAAGAACCTGAGACAGTCTTTGTGTAAAGGGGAGATTGTAGCTTGATCTGGTAGCTGGGCTTATCTAATTTTTGGCCTCTTGAACTGTTTATCAGAGGAAAAGCTGGAAAAGCTTTTCAGACAACCTATTTTGGAAAGACAGATAATCCGACTGTAATCACTTGTATCTGTATCCATATCCCACCAATCTGTAAAAACAGTTTTCGTCCAAATGAAGGTGGTGTTCATTTTGAGAGGCAAAACTCTGCCTTGATTTCACTTGGCATATGTTGGCCAGTAGAAACAAATGAGAAGTTTCATCTGAAAGCATCTGAAAGGATCGTTGTGATTGAGGTACAAAGATTTTAGGCATAGACTAATTAAGGTTCTAAGAGTCTGCAATACGTGTCAGGTTCTCTTTCAGTCTTAAAATCTTCTGGGAATGCATGCCAATTAAGGGAAAAAAAAAAAATCATTCCTTAAGAAGGCTCTATCTAAAACACATATGTTCAAGTACCAGGCCCCGCTTCATCTGTTTATTGAAGGGGAATGTGTTGTCTTTTCTGCTCCCAGTCAACTTCTAGACCTAGAATATCCAGCTCGGAGGGAGAGCCACAGGGCAAGGCTAGGTTGCCCATCTTCTAGCACCCTATCAAAAACCAAACGTGGGTAAGCTGGTGAAGTCCCTGCTGTGAAAGAAAATCACCAACCCTTCTCAGGATCAAAAGAATCCACTTCAATGGTAAGTGATGATAACCCTAGTATTACTTCTGAGATAACTGTTACGGGTGAAGCATCTTCCTGAAGTCCTGTGGTAGATTGTGTTGGCATTGAAAAACAGTAAGCTTAATCGTCCAACCAAATATCTACTTGTCTTCATCAAAATGCAGGACTCCTGCTATGACTCTGAAGGCTCACTTTCTTTTCATTAAAGGAGATTAGAAACAAAGTTCCTTCTATACACAAAGAAAATAAAGCTCCTTCCTGCCTGTGCAGCTGGTTAATGATTGCAGTGAAAAATCTACATAGGAAAAGCAAACTGTTCCCAAAATCCACTGATTACTTTTTCAGTTAACATCTTGCTGATAACTTAGTTTTGGTGTCAAACAGTGGAAATGATGGGTGTTTTTTAGTGGTGAACGAATTCTTGTGGAGCTTTAGTCTAACCAGACATTGCGAGAACTGTAAGAATTTCAGTGTGATTCTTTGATGCCAGGTGTTAACAAGGAAACAGGCAAGTACTGTTTCTAACCCTACACCTTATAAACCAGAAGGCTTCAAAATTAGAGTTTATTCTGCTCTTGTCTAGGAAGGAACTAAACTGAGTTTTTCAGATATTTAGTAGTTGTAGAAATACTTATTCTTGCCCTCTCAGAATATCAGAAAATATATTTCATAAAGAAAGAAATGTTTTGGGTGACATTGTTCTTTAGAAATCTCTCATTGCTTCAAGTTTTGATAGCATTTAGAATGTATGCTACTTTAAGAGAATGTTTCCTGTCAAACTTGTTGCTTCACACAAAACTACTGTAGAAAATAGGATTGTTGCAACCTATAAAACCATTTTTCTGCTTCAATTAAAAACCCATCACCAACACTCATAGTGTTTTTGTGAGTAATAGTAAACTGAAGTGGCAGAAATATTTTACATCCCTGTTCTTCGTCACTTTTCTTAAAACTCACTATAGAATTGCTAGTGTTCCTTCAATACAACTGTTCATTTTGCCAACAAATTTTTGATGTAGTACATTTTGAATCTAAATTTCTTAAACCAGTACTGAAGGGAGAGTGAGATCAGTCATAAATATTTCTATGAACCAGTGTTTCAGTTTTTCTTCACAAATAATTAAGAGCAGTGTGTCTTGGTCCACTTGAATGGAACTAATGAGATTATTGGAACTTATAAGCAAGGTATGTAATCTAGGCTATATAACAGAAGAACCAAGACAATTTTACTCAAAAAAAAAAAACATGACAAATACAAGAGCAGAGATACAGACTTCTCTCTTACTGTCCATACAGCATTGCCTGAAAGCTGAAAAGATGGTCAAGATAAAATTACTGAGTAGAAAGTGTACCAGCATCACTGTAGTGCTGAATGAATCTGTTACTGTAATTGAGTGCAAAGGGCTTAAAAGTTGTCCTGGTAGATTTCGTTATCAAAGAATTAATGTTTTTATTTTTTCTGTTAATTCTAATGTTGGTAGTGTGCATGCAGAAGACCTCACAAATACCAGGAATACTAACAGGTCAGCAACCATGAATATGCATTTATATGTGAACCAAAGACTAGTTCAAAAGCTTGAAAAAATGCATAAATGAAATGAACAATGGAAACCAAATACAAAAAAAACCTGTAAAGGTCTTGCTGTCATTCCCTGCTGCTGTCCCTCCTGACAGGATTATAACAGCAAGAATTTGCTGAGAAACAAATAACAAACTTTTTCTTGCATTATATAAGAACCACATTTAAATCTGAGTGATACTGCTTGAAAGCACTTTTTGCAGTTGAGTAAAATGGAAGCTAACAAAGCATAGGAATCTGAAAGTATTTCATTACTCTGTTGCATGTTCTTGTAGCATGTTCTGTCACAAAGCTGTGTGAGTTATTGACCTTCATCAATGGTTTTCAAAGAAGGTCAGGTTTATGTCACTTTAAAACCTCAAAAATTGTCTAAATTAGCTGAAAACTTCTCCAAGGTTTCTTTGAGCAGATGAATTAGTGTTGAAGTAGGTTTTAGGGGTACTTGCAATAGAATTACCCATTTATGATATTCTCACATCTGACATGAGCTCTGAGTATTGTCTTTTTAATGCAGATGAACAAAGGAGCCAAAACTTACTAGACTACATTTTGTGTAGCTTTTCGATCTGTCCAATAAAATAACCAGAGGAAATACTAATTTTTCAGCTTCTTTGGCAGTGGTTTAAAAAGATGGGTTAGTGTTTTGTTGAGGGCGGGGAAAAAAGAAAGCCCAGCTGCTGAACTAATTTTTTTGTTTACTCTTCCCTTCTTTCCCCATCCTGAGGCGTACTTTTGCTGAAGATAATGGTCAGCAAAATTCTAATCTTAGAATAGGAGTGTGTCACTGTGGGATGAGTATAAGTTGTCCCAGCAGCAAAATCAGATTAATGTTTTATCATGTGTTTCCAGATTTCTTCATGTTTTGCTCATTGATTTAAATGTCTGCTTATTAATGTATTTGGTGATTTAAAGGAAGGAAATTTGGTACTAATTCATTGAGTTCTTATGCTGAATTTACTACTGTTTTGCAATATGTATTAAAAACTGCTTTTTCCATGAACACATAGCATTTGCCTTGCAATGCTTTTGATTTTTTTTCCCAGTGTGTCACTGTAGTTCAAATGCAGATGTTAACTTGCAAACATTTTCTTACAAACCATTATAGATGAACAGTAGTGCTTTATGCCTCAAATTTAAATAAATTTAAATACATTTCCTTTTAGAGGGGAATTACTTTGAGCAGCTTGATGTTACTAAACGAGATTTTGGCCTTTTTTGGAGGGCTTGAGCTGACTGACTAAAGAAAAGGAGTGTGTATGGGAAAACAGTATGTTAAGTTCATAACAAAATGTGCTTTCTTTCTGTAAGGGCTGTGAACAGTGAACTGAGGTACAAGTGCAGATACAGAGATGGGCAGATGTGTACTCTTAGATGATATCCTGATATGATTGTTGTAGTTGAGAGGTGCAAAATGTATCTGAAGTGATGCTGGGTTTAAGAACTATATAATTTTTCTTTTAAGTAGTTCAAGCAAATTCTTCGTAATGCCTTTATTAAGTGTCTTGTAACATGTTTCCTTCAAACACAAGCTCTGTGGATGTTGAAAGACCCTTTTCCTTCAAATCATGTGTTGTTTCTCCCCAATTTTACTTAATATATTCATTAAAGAATCACTTATGTGTAACACTAACAACAAAAAAAGAGACAATTCATGCCTACTTACAACTAGTTTCATCTTCAAGACAAACCAACATCATCTGTGATTCATGAAGGTTGTATATATAGAAGGTCTCTTAGCCCAAGAAACATCCTGGTGTGCATCTTCAAAGTTGGAAGTAGTTAAAGGGTAGGTTCTGTGGGTGAGCATTAGGGTAGGTACAACCAGTGAATCCCTAGTAAAACAACCCTGACGTTGGAGTAGGTTATTGTGCTGTGCTGTCTTGAATTTTTGCTTATGTCTTCTTGTTATATAAATACCAGATTGGTGGATATGGATACAAGAGCAACAAACTAATCCTAGTTCTTTGCTATGTTTTTAAAAAAAATTATGTTCATTTTTTTACAATAGTAATGTTTCACTGTGGTGATGTATATTGGGAATCTTACTTAAAAGACCACGGGCAGTAGCAATCCATTACTTGATAACTTTCTTCAGTTGCTGCAGCAAAGACAGAAATGCAGTTCCAATTCCACAGAATTTTTATTACATTTAACTGGAATTACTGTGGCTGTGTTGAGAACAAACTTGAAATGCTCCTCCTTGAGGGGTAGATTAAAAAATGCAGAAGATGGAAGGGCAAAATCAGATCGAGATATTTTATGTGCTTGAAACTGCTTGATTATCTTTGGCCGTTGCTAAAAGTGATGTGTGTGTTTGTATTTGTCCTACAGCAAGTGCTTGTTTAAAGAGACATTTTCTGTTGCTGTGTTATCTACAGTGGGAACTCTTAATTTCTGTTCTGTTGGCTCTTGGTTCTCTTGTTACTGAGATACCATATTCAATTGAAGACCCTAACATGTTTGAAACTTCTCAAGGTTGTTCCAGCACTGCAATTTTTTCTTTTGCATTGGTTGTATGAATTAAGAGGGTTTTTTCATGTTACCTATATAATAACCTATAAGGCTGCTCTGGTCATTTGGTAGAGGTGAGAAACACTTGGCTATTATTATTTCTTCTGCGTTTCATCTCAACTTCAGTAAAAAAAAAATCAGCGAAATGTTAGCTTTTCTTGATAGGTAGATTTTGTGGTTGTCAATACTTCATGTTAAAGCAATAAAACGTGTTTCAACATTGTCTTCTATCTAACAAACTACAGCTTAGTATGGCGCAGGGGAAACTGACTCTCTGATCTGGTTTGATATCCCAAAGGCAATAGGAATAAAATAAATCAGTGGACTGAATGACAATGAGGACTAAAAGGGGCAATGGGTTTTATTAGGTCAAGTTCCGTTGTAAAACAATGTGGGTGATGCTACTTTCATGCTGTGTGACTAACAGATTTGTGATAGGTGTTCATATAATTGTTGACTCCCTTGTATTTGCAGAACCTTTGTGTTTAATGATTGAGGCTTCTATACTTGAGTAAAACTGAACTTACCATTGCTTACTTTGAATATGACTGGGTTGGGTTAGCAGAAAAAAAACTTTCAAAATTAATCTTTAACCTCTGCTGCACTGCAAGGTCATCACAAACTGCTAGATTAGAGAAATGCAAGAAAATGATATGTGCATTTGTGGGCCTTTTCTGATTCAGGGGTGTGTGTATATCTGTTTGTGAAAAAGGAATCAGCTGAAGATGCAGGGAGCAGAGAAAGCATCTTGGTGCATCACTGGTGAGAAGAGTAAGAGTGAGAAATCTCATGGGATGGCATAGACAGTTTAACAGGTAAAGCAAAAAGCTGTGCAGACAAGCTAAGCAAGTCGTTCACCACTTTCCATTGGCCTGCAGCAGGTATTCAGCCATCTCTAGGAAAAGCTGGGCTTCATCATATGTAGTGGTGACTTGGGAGGACGAACATCATCACTCTGAACATCCTTTCCTCCTTTCTTCCCTTGACTTTATATGCTGGTGCCAAATGATCTGGAGTATCGTTTTGATCAGTTGGAGTCAACTGTCCTGACTGTGTTAACTCCCAGCTTCTTGTGCACCCCTGGCCTGCACATGGGTCGGGTGAGGACCAGAAAAGGCCTGGACAGGGCAACAGCTAAAAGATCCCCTATCAATTCTGTTTCCAGCTACTGTGAAGAAAATTAACTGTGTCCTAGCCAAGGGCAGCATGAGGTGTAGTAGGAAGTTGCTTCTCTGTCTTCATTTGCACTTTGTGTCCTCATGACTGCAAGCTGTGGAGATAAATGAGAAATCCTTTTCAGCTTTTACTGTATTTGTAAAGACCATTGTGGATTTTAACCTACAACTCCTGTTTAGAGTATTTTATGTCTGGGTCATATTTTGGGGGGTTTTGTATTTCTGCTTCCTTTAGAGAGTTTGGTATTCCTGCTTGTTTTAAGGGGGTGTGATGCTTCATGAGCTTTAAGGTGGGCTGTAGTAGAGGAAGCAGTTTAGGCATGTCTGGTACTAAGCTTGTCAGCTTGAAGAACAACATGGAGTATATGAGCAGTTGGGAGAGTTTTCAGGTTATGTGAGCAGGTAGGTTGTCTTCATTTTTGTAAAACTATCCAGATATTAAAAGTGCATTTTAGAAAAGTAACATAATCTTTCTCTCCTTGCCTCTTTCCCCCCTCTCCTCTCGTGTACTTCTCAAACCCACAAAGACACTTGGCTCAAACTTTCAAATTGTGGTGTTGCTTGACTTAAACTGTAGACAGCCTGAAATTAAAGCTACAGCATGTGAACCGCCTGAGTGACCATCACTGAATGCAGAAAAATACGTGATAGTCCAAGCACTTGTGAAATAAAATTGCTTCTTCAGCAAGTGATTGGTGCTTTGGGTTGCATTTTCTTGCCAGCGTTTAGCCTTGCCTAATGTATTGCTGGATCTCTCTGTGTTTAATCCAAAATTATTTCAACTGGTGTTCAGGCTGGGCTAGCTGCCTGGTTGTGTGTGACCAAACTGTCGTTCCCCACTGTCCCTCCTTTTTTAATCTACCAGTGTTGCACATAGCTTTCAGTTTTCTCTCTGGATTTAGAAAAGGGAACATTACGGACTGTTGGCCACAGATGGCATGTGAGAGAGTTGTGCAGTAGCTGGTGAAGGAGGGAAGCCTCACATTTTGGGAGGAAAAAACTCAAACTTGAAGCAAAAGCGTCAGTTTAATTGAATTACAGTTTGTTAATGGCAGAGCTGCAGATAGCAGTCAACTAAGCCTTATTGGCAGCATCCCTAAGCAGTGAAAGCTGCCAAGTGGCACTGTAACTGAAGAAATATTGCTTAGAATGTTGTCAGGTGGTGTACTGGGATTTGCTGCTGCTAGCCAAGTAAGAAACTGTGCCTATCCAGTGAGAAATGGGTGTGAAGTTCATCTAATGGCTACAACTATTTGAAGATGTTTTTAGAAAAATTCATCCCGTCTGGATGAAGTTTGAGATTCATTTGACTAGCACTGACAGATAAGACACTTATGAACTACTTCATGCAGCAGCAAGGTGTTAGGTTCTACTTGATATTTTTTCCAAAGACAGCCACAAATGATTTCTATGTGCAGCGTTGAAACTTGTTTCCTTGAGGTGAAGTTATTAATGGAAGGATTTTTTTAAAATTATTTTTGTGAAAAAGTAAATTACTTTCATTATGTTAACAGCTGAAGCACTAAGATGCTGCAGGGATTTGAAAATTGTCAGAAAATACCAGTGTGATGGAGAACATGGACATCTTTGGCAATAAGGCTCTATCCTCTACATCTTTTCTTTGGTATTTCATGCGGAGACAGAGTGCTTACGATCCTTGCAATTTTTGTTATAAAGCATAAGTCAACTTAAAAGCAGTTGTGTGACATACTTGCTGATGAAAATCAGAACAAGTGCTTTTGAAATAACTAACCTTTTTCCCCCTTTCTTCATGTGCAGCCAAATAGTTACAAACTTTTCCATTACTTTCTGGTTTTTGGGGAAAGCAGCTTTGGTTCAAGGTGGAAAATTGGTAGAGTTAGAAGAAAAAGAGTGTTAAAAGGCTATGGAGGGGGAATATTAAGAAGTCATCTTTTTCTTACCTGTGTTCAAGAGCCTGGTTATCACACATTGTTAATAAGTGTAGTATTTTAAAGACACTTTTACCGTATGGCTTGTAGTGCTTCTTTAAACAAATTTGTTTGCAGTTAGGAAGTCTGGTAATGCTTTGAAGCCTTTTCTGTTTTACATAGTACTTAATTATGCTGCTTAATTGCTTTTCTGTAGTGGTCTCTGATGTGGCAACAAACAGGTTATTTTCACACAGCATTGCCTTAATACAGCCTTTTAAAGCATGTATGCTAATCGTTCTTAATTTCATAAAGGGAGACAGGAAACGCTTCTTTTATCTGGACTGGCATTTTGTAAAACTTCTAATTTAAAATGTGTCCCCTTTTTGTGTGTTTTGTTTTTCTTCCCATTAGATTTGAGTTCTGTGAACCTGCCTTTGTGGTTGGTAATTGTTTGGAGATAGCTTCAGACAGTCATCAGTATGACCGGATTTACTGTGGAGCCGGAGTCCAGAAAGACCATGAGAACTACATGAAAATTTTATTGAAAGTTGGAGGCATTTTAGTGATGCCTATAGAAGATCAGGTGACTTAGTGACAAGTTTCCTTATCTATCTTTCAGTAGAAGTAATATGTAATTTAAGGAATCTATTTAAATGTTTGACTAGATTAACATTCTACTAATGATCTCTTGGCGCAGTGTTTTGTTGCAGTTAAGCAGCTGATAGTCTTTTTTATGGAGTCTTGAGCTCTTTTCCATTAAACTTCTAGGAAAGCATTTTCAAGACCCTGCTTCCAACAAGGTCTGTGGCAAAACTGTTTCTTCAGTTAAACTAGAACTCCACTCGTAGTATTTTCACTGTTACACCAGTCCTAGAACAGCTTCGAAATTTGCCTGCCACACAGGTGCTTTTAGTCAGTACTTGAAAATAAGCTACCCTCTAAACCAAGAGAATTTCTTTCAGAGAAATACGAAATTAGTAGTGATAGTGGGACTGAAGGAAAAATAATGACACTTCTGGCAGATTTCAGTGTTGCTTTTCCCATTAGATGAAATGGTTTTCAGATAGGTATTAGTATTTTAATAATACTTTGAAACTTCTATAACTTTTCAATGTAAGATCTGAAAAGGCTTTATGAAGTTAAGAAGTAGTCTCTATTTTTAATTGTAAAGACACTGAGAAATACAGATTATGTGACTGTATGTTGATGTCCTCATCAGTGCAGATAATTACTAAATGCTTGTTGATAAGCATACTAGTTTATCTCCCAAAATGAATTTTCACGTTATGTATCTACTTTCTGAAAACACCCAAGTGAATTCAGCACAGCCTGCATGATTCAGTCGCATGAGTATTTTTTCAGTATGTATTGGACTGAAGTGCTGACAGTTGAAATCGATGAAATCCAACCTAAAAGTAGTTGCAATTTGAAAGTAAAATTAAAACACTGAGTATTTCTATGCTACATGCAAATGGTTTAGGGGGCTGTGGCCTGTAAAGTGAAAGTTACAGCTGAAAGTTGTAGGTTAATCTAACCTGCAGAGAAACGGTTAAGAGAACATCTAATTCCTTACTTGGGCATCCTAAGGGGGTGGAGAATTTGTCTGGTAGACAAGAGTCCAGTTCTTCTGGAAGAATGTTTAAAAAAAGGCACTAAGGAGCATTTTGCCTCCATATAGGGAAAACAATTTTTCATCATGAGAGTGGTTGAACACTACACCAGGTCAAGATTCCCCAACCTGCCTAGGTGATCATAGAGGGTAATTTTTAATTTCATTGGAAAAGCTTCAGAGTTGCCTGATTTAATTTGGAGATTGGTTTTGTTCAAGCAGGAGGTTGCTTCCTTCAGAGGTTGCTTCCAACATAAAAGTATTCTGTGATCTTATGGGGAAAAAGTAACCCCAAACTTACCTTGGGCTGCATCTCTTCCTGTTGCCACAGAACCATACTCAGCATTCTATAATAGTTCAAGAAATTTGGAAAGTCCTTTCTGACCATAAAACAGCCTTTCTAAGAGTAATCTGAAAGCAAAGTATCAATGTCTTTGAACACCTGTCCGAACATTATTGGGCAGGACAAAACAGTAACTGCTGATTTATTTTGTTTTTATGCAGCTAACACAAATCTTGAGAACAGGACAGAACACATGGGAAAGTAAAAACATCCTTGCTGTTTCATTTGCTCCACTAGTGCAACCAAACAGAAATGACAACGGGAAGCACGACACTGTGGGACTGCGTAAGTGCTGTTTTTGGCTTGATGAGTTGTTCCAGTGCCTGCTGGTGGTGGTCTGGTGGTGGGTGGAACTGCTATATGGACATAGTGTGATAGAACAGCAAGAGAGTCATTTAGTGATACATTTTTGTATTCCTGGCATGTGTTCTGTGCTGCTTAAACTAATATCCTGAGGTAAGGTGGTAGTGTGTTCAGCTTATTTTTCCAGACTGTTTTTGTGTAGTTCAGCTTCTCTATTTCTAGGAAGGTACAAACTGTAGGTCTGACAGGACTGTGCTAAGGTTCTCATGGTCTCCTAGAGAAATTCTTCACTTTCCCCCTGGAATGGAGGGAACAAGTCTAAACTGCAGCTGTTCTGTGACAGCGTATAAAGATCTGAGTGTGCTCGTGCCTGCCTGCAGCTGATACAGTCATGCTTAGCTGAAGTTTATTAGTCATTGGGATTGGCTTTCTAGCTGCAAGGCTTTGGTTTAGGTTAGTAAAGGTATTTAGAAAGTTTCTGAAAGTATATCTGTCACCAATATAAGAGAAGGGGAAGGGGGAAATCGTCAGAGAAAGGGATAGTGTTGAAATTTTCTGTCAGTCAAAGCCAGGAGTAATACAGAGCTTCAGTAGCATGTGCAAGCTTAGACAAACTCAACAAAGATCCCAATGATAAAAGCTTTTCTCTCCTGTTCTGCTAACATACAACATACAAACTTCCTGGTTTGTTGGTTGTTTCATGACTTCAGTAATCTTCTCTTTCTGCTGCAAATGTACTGATGACTTACCTGGGTTGATCAGCAAGGAAGCTGACAGGCTCTCTCCCATTAGTTGTATTCAGTTGGAAAAAGCATAGTGAGAACAGACTCCTTAGGCACTTGCTTAAACAAATGTGACCAAGGGGTAGAAATTGTTTCCCGACAGCAGGATCCTAAAATGATGACAGCAGTAGATCCTAACACTTGCCAGGTTCTAAAGGTGATGAAATTTGTTGTGTAGCATGTTTTCTTAAATCTAGATTAATGATCTTCTCGTGCGCTCTGTTTTTCTTGCGTATCTGCCAAAAGACCTAAATTTCTTGGACTGTGCCATAGGGTTTCTCAAGCTGACTCTATCTACCCTTGTTCTGTTTGCGTATTGTATCATGTACTAAAGTTTCAGTTGTTCTCCAGTGTTAGTCTTTCTGCCTTGCAGCTACATCTTCTGAGAAAAGGAGGTGTCACTTACTTACTTGTCTTTTGTTTTAGCTCCGTGCGCTGTTAGGAATCTCCAAGACCTAGCTCGAATATATATCAGACGCACCCTTAGAAACTTCATAAACGAGGAGATGAAAGCCAAGGGCATTGCTCAGAAGGCTCCTCCGAAACGAAAACGCAGGAGATGTCGTAGACGCAGGATCAACACCTATGTGTTCGTTGGTAATCAGCTCATTCCTCAGCCTCTAGATAGTGAAGAAGATGAAAAAATGGAAGAAGACAACAAAGAGGAGGAAGAAAAAGATCACAGTGAGGCCTTGAAGCCGGAAGAGCCTCCTCGAAATCTGTTGAGAGAGAAGATTATGAGTCTACCGTTACCTGAATCTTTAAAAGCATACTTGACCTATTACAGAGAGAAATAACTTGGTTTAAGTAGAAGTAATGCCTACTGATAGTTCCTTTATTCTTGAAAATGTAGCATTTATTAAAAAAGTAGGTGGACAAATTACTATTAATCTTTCATCAAGACTGAAATACAGCGATAAATTGTTACTTGTCTCTATCTTGTCTTTGCTACAAGGAAGACTTGCATTCAACAGTAGAGTTCCTTTTTAAAAATCTATTTTTCTTTAAACTTTGAAAATGCTGTTTTAACTCTGATAGAAGTATATATATTCCATTACGCAGCACTAATCGATATTTTGCATGGTAAGTCTTTTTTGATCCCTAACAGATTTGTATTGAGAAGAGAAAGGATGAGTGAAATTTTATATATGATAGATAATTGTTAAAACGTGCATCTGACTTGATGAGCAATTTGTCTGTATTTATTATTAGTAGGGGAGCATTTTAAACATGCAGACACTTAGACTCTAACGTCAGAATCAGACCCTTTTGAAGTTTATTTTACTACGGCTTTGTTGCAATCATTATTACTATGTTGGTATAGATGTATTCCAACAGCACAAGTGCAATAAATGTATACAGACACTGAATGAGCTGGCTTTAATGAAATATGAAAATACATCTTCTGCAATGTCAGATGACCCTGCTACTTTATGCATTTGTATCCTTTGCCAGAAGATCTCTAGAAAATGGTAACAGCTTCTCTCAGAGCCTTAAAGAAACATCCTATTGAATAAGAAGCAAAGCAATAGGTTACTTCAGCTTTGCTTATATTGAACTCCATTCTACACTTCCAGTATTTCTAACTAGAGGCACTTCCTCAGTTGTGGGAAGTTTAGGACAGGACATTTTGGTTTTGTTTTTTTTTACAGCTCACACCGTTAATTCAAAATGTTTGGTAATACGAGATTGTAATTTAGATTTCAGTCATCTATATTTACTGCTTTTAAGTAGAGGTAGAATTTCAAGATTAGTTTGTATTGCTTCTTGGGATAGCTATAATAGTAGAAGTTACACTTTGTTCAGCAAATGCACTTTAGTAAGTGAATTTTATACTTAACATGCATCTCCAAGGAGGTAGACTTGTGCTAGCCAATATTTTGTTTCTGAGCATGGCTCTTAGCACAAAAATATTTATGAAATCATATGCATCTTTTGGAAACCTAAGAGTAGCGGCGCAACTGTGGGGACCCGCAGCAGCGCTGATTTAAATCCTCCAATTTTAATTCTAGTTGTGAAGTTTCAGTTCTCATCTTCAACTTGGTTTGCTTTGACCATCTTCATGTCTTCATTCTGTTGTAACATAACCTTGAGGGAAACCACTGCTTATTAAGAGCTTGGCATGATATGCATTAACAAGCCGCAGCCATTGGAAACATACGGTTGTTGGACCCATTGGAAAACATTCATCTGGAAATATCCTTCACGACACATCTTTTGACACTGGTAACAATTTCTTTTCATGTAACAGTGAAAGAAACTAATTGCGTCTTTCTAAAACAATAATCATCTTTTTTAAAACAATAAGTGTTCCTAGCCCAAGTATTTATAACTAGCCAATGTTAATGGGGTCTGACAGTGTGATACTGACTTCAAAATACCCAAGTGTTTTGTTTCATCTGAAAAGGAAGATGATACATAATCCCATGAACTGACTGTTCATGATGCATTTCATGCTGTAGTCCCTGTTTTTTTTGAGGTGTATCATAGTAACGTTTAAGTGGAATTTCATGAAGGCCTGTTGTACCAGCATGTGGAGTTACTTTCTGCAATATATTTACAGTATAAGTAAACAAAACTATTTGAAATACATATTCTTTATTTTAAAAGCAGGAAAAACTAATAAGAAATAGTTTTCCAAAGTAAATATACTAATAAAGTAATTGTGAATGCTTCAGCTATAGGAATTGAACATAATCTCGTTTTAAATGGATTATTTTAGATGGAGTTTAAATAATCTGAGGTTTGAGATGTTTCTTGTCTCTCCTGTTCTTGGAATCTACATGCATAAGTGCAAGAGTATGAGATTTACTAAATATTACTTAAATACTTTAAGGACTTTATACAGGATGCTTTTGGAGAATAAATTTCTGCGTTCTTTCACGCCTGTATACTTGGAAAAAATGGACAGCAGATGACTTGTCATGATTCTTCAGTATGTAAGTTCTTTTTTTTTGGAGTCACTGAAAGAGAATGTTTCTTCTGTGTTTTATATGTGGATTTATTTTACACTCTTGAATTTATATTTACATAAATAAAAAGGTAGAAATGCAAAATGAACTCATAATTATTGCCATCTCAGTTGATGGGGGGGATGTTGTTGCAATAAAATGGGATTTTTGTGGTTTCTGCTTGCTCAAATGTCTGTCTTCCTTTGTAAGTGTGTTCAGCTGTTTGGACATCCAGGTTTTTTTCTTAGTTGGGTAAGTAACTTTGAACATGCAAAGAGACTATTACTGAATTTCAGAAACAGTGATGCACCTTCTTGCTAAACTCTACATTTTTACAAAGGTTGGAAGAGATGTTGTTCCCAAAATTGTTTTAGTTGGAAGAGATCCTCAAGAGCATCAGCTCCAACCACTGACTCAGCACTGCCAGTTCACCACTAAATCTTGTCGCTCAGCACACAGGAAAGCTGGTTTGGGCCACACAGTACTTTTGAAGGATTCATGTGCAAGGCTGTGGTTTTTTTTCTGGAGAGATCAGATGCTGTTAACTCAAGAACAGTTTCATGGTGGAGTTTTTTCCAAAAGCTGAGATAGTTTCACCCTCCAAAGAGCAACTATCTTGGTCAAAATAAATGAGGAAAGCTTGGAGGTAACAACAGCAAGGGTGGTAAGCATCTAGGGTGTCACAGAATCGCAGAACATTAGGGATTGGAAGTGACCTCAGAAGATCATCTAGTCCAATCCCCCTGTCACAGCAGGATCACCTAGACCGATTCACACAGGAACGTATCCAGGTGAGTTTTAAATATCTCCAGAGAAGGAGACTCCGCAACCCTCCCAAGGCAGCCCATTCCAGTGCTCTGTCAACCTCACCATGAAGTTGTTCCTTCTCATATTGATGTGGAACCTCCTGTATTCCAGCTTACACCCACTGCCCCTTGTCCTATCACTAGATGACATTGAGAAGAGCCTGGCTCCATCCTCCTGACAC
>JAOXOE010000343.1:26532713-26561023 GCA_028565055.1 Phoeniculus purpureus | reverse complement strand
AGGGTGTTCACTAAGCAGAGTGTATATATAGAAGAGCTTAAAAAAAAAGGGGGGGGGATGAAACAAGGGTGAGTAAGATGAAAGCAAGAGGTGTATAAATTTTGTTTCCAAACACCAAGTACTGTGTCTGAATGTAACTTCATGCCATTGTTTATCCTTGTAACTACACAGAATCACACAGAATCACAGAATTACCAAGGTTGGAAGAGACCTCATAGATGATCAAGTCCAACCCGTTACCACAGAGCTCAAGGCTAGACCATGGCACCAAGTGCCACATCCTTCAGCAGAAATCCTATCCTGTTTTACTGATAACTTTTAGCAGGTTTATAAACATTTAGGTTTTTTGTTGAGGGGGGAGTATGAATAATGTAGAAATCTCTCTCCTGAAAATATGCACTTAAGGAAAATTAGCTGGAGAGACGAATCCTGCGTTACCTGTAGCATAAAAGGTCAGAAGGTACACGTGCCTTTCCAGTGGTAGTGGCACTTCCTTTTGAACCATTCACTTGGAGAAGTGAGATATCTCTCCTTACCAGTAAAGGAGAAGCGAAGGGACTTTTTCATTTGTCCGTGCCTTGGGTTCCAGGTACTTTAAGGTACCCCCAAAGACTACAAGTTCAAGAAACACAGCAAGTAAAAGCTTTAGTTTTGTAGTTGGTGATTGAGACACTGCAAGAGAATTTCCTAAGTTTGGGAATTCTTTTAAATCATTTCACTTGGCCCAGAGTATCCCATCCCTCTGTTTAAATGCGCATGTTCGTGGTACAGGGCTGGCATCAGTCCTGTGTCCGGTTTGCAAACTCAAGTTCTCTGAAGGTGCCACCGCTAATATTTCTACCTGGAGAGAAGCAGCATTTTCTGGAGATCCATAATGCAAACTCTTAAATATGGCTACGAGGACTGTAAAGAAGTCCAGTTAGGTTGTTTTCTAAAACCTAAAAGCAATCTTTGCTTATACTGACTCAAATATTTCTTTTCTCACATGCTCTGTCATATCTATAAATGCCATCTACTGGACTTCATTTGCTCTTTGAAGAATGCAGAGACAAGTTGGTCTTTCTAACAAAAATCTGATAAAAAGCTTGTCCCTTCTTTTGACCTAGAATTTTAATCAAATGAAGTGGTGATAGTGAAGCTTGTGATAGTGTTTACCAGGGGGAAGCCTGCTACCATGCACATGTGCAGCATGGGCACGCATACAAACTGTTGGGATGAGGGACACACAAAGATTATAGGGTCTGAGAGGACCCATTCCCTGTTCACTTCCAAGTTTACTTACTTTTACGTGATCTGTCCTTTCTGTTGCATAGAAAAAACATATTTCTAAATGAAGAACAGCTGCTGGTGTAGTACCAGTAGCAGTTACATTCTCTGAAGCTTAAATCCTACTTAACAAAAAACAGGTTCACAAGCATTTAGGCAGAATATCCATGTCTTGACCACAGCAAGTAAAAAAAACCCAAAACCTGATTTCTTCCAATATTCAGTTATGAGACACAAACTCTACCATCTTTTTAAAGGTTCCACTGTGTCCTTTCTCTTTCTTCTTTTCTCAGTTTTGTTCTCATATTCTTCCTGCATATCCTAAGCCCACAACTACATAAATCCATGATTGTCTGTTGTGTTTCCCTGCAGGAGTACAAATCTTGGCTACATTACACTTACTTAAGTAGACAAGGTAACTGAATCTTTACACAAATGTTAAGGGTTAAATTCATGCTGTTGACTTTGATTTCTGTCACCTGCCATTCTGTACTTATCTCCACAGTGGCTTATGCAGTTCCATACAATGTTTAACAGTGGCTAGCAAAGTTGGTTCAGAAAAAACCAAAGGTCATTCAAATAAAGCCACAAAAATACCAAATGCAGGTACAAAAGGCTGAACCATTTAAAAGGTCAGATTAAATAAGACACGCTATGGGGTAATTTCCTCCCCCCCCCCACCCCCAATTGCTTAAGTTTTAAGAAAGTCACTGAAAGTTCAAGTGAAAGCTCAGAGGTGAAGAAGCTGTGTTTCTTTTAGAAACAGATTCTGAAGTAAAAGTTTATGAGGGTAGATGTCTCTTCTGTAAGTTGCCCTTCAAATATACCTGTCCTCTTAATAAGTAAATGTCGTTGTCCAACGATCACAAAAGTGGTGTTGGCTCTCAGGTCTCATAGAGCAAACACCCTCAGACAGAACTGTAAAGCGATAGAGGCAAGGAAGAGCTGTCTTGGTCTTTGGTGTCCTTGAGTTTTTGTGTGACGCCTCTGAGAGTTGACAGACTGAAAGCTGCGTTATGTGCTGCGTGTTTTTATTAAATGCCTTGATGTATTTTCCTATGAGGAAAACTAATCACAGAACATTAGGAATTGGAAGGGACCTGGAAAGATCACCTAGTCCAGTCCCCCTGCCGGAACTAATGTACTTGTGTTATTTGTAGCGGATGTCAGTGAATGCTTCAGGAAGTTCATATTGCCAAAGGACCTCCCCATGTGCCTGTGCTAAATTATCTGGTTTATGTCCATTCTCTTTTTTATGACAGAGAGAGATATTCACTGAGATGTCTTCAGATCAGTTCTTTCGAGTGCAATGCTTGCCAGTTTTAGGATAGATCTTTGAGGACGGTATGTTGTCGTCTGCTTGCAGTGAAAGGTGTTTGTATGTTTGTGTGAAACTGTATGTAAGGCACTATCTCGAACGTGTTGATCCAAAAGAGAGCTAACTTACTGAAGGTAGGAAATAACACTGCCTTTGGAAGATGTTGTCTCAGAATCTGCTGGAGTCAGGGAAAAAGTTAGGAAAATTGTTTTCTGTAAGAAATTTCTTACTTGGTGAGCTGATGTCCTCCACCGTTTTCTTAGAACAATTGTAAGGGTCAAGGAGAAACTCTGGGTCCCAGTAGAACAGTCACATTCTGTAGTTCAATTAGCTTCACCAGTAAGGACCATGGTCTGCTGCAGTTGATGCTTTTGTACTTACAGTGGTGTTACTCACACAAGGAGCAGTTTGAGGTGGGGTGATTTGTGTGTGTGCCTGTTACGGGAGGCATTGTTCAATTTTTTTACTTCGCTAACTTTCATCCAATTTCCATCTGGAGTGCGCAGACCATAAATAAACCTCTCAGGTAATCTTGAATCTGCACTGAGTAGGCATTGAGCTACAAGCAGTAGTCACTAGGAATTTACTGACCCGTAAATGGTATTGAACTTCACTCTTCCAGAGGCTGTTTTTCTTGCAAGGCCACCGTGTCAATAGCAGATTTGGAAAAGACCTGAGACTGCTGCTCTACTACTTTGAAGGCCAGGGAGACTGGCCATGTGTTCTGTGCTGGCAATCCCACCATTCCAGTCTTGGTATAAGGTATGATTTTGCAGGACACAACAAATCCTCATTTATCTGGTTTCAGACACTATTGAAAACAGATAAATTGAAAATATTGTTTCACAGGTTGAATTTCCTGTCAAAGCCACTGCATTTTGAGGGTTTTGTTTACTGGTCATATCTTAGCCAGAGTGTGTCTTAATGTTTTTTATTCTTTGCTGGTTTTATTGTATCATGTGAAGCAAGAGCACTAAGAGCTTAACTCCACACCATTTTATGTGTCATGTTAACCTTGGACGTCTGTTTACATACTGCCACTTGAAATGTTTTTAGTAGTCTTTGGCTATTTTTATTTTTTAAAACAGTTACCTTGAAGTATGCCAGTAAAGAGAACTGTTTCATCCACAGTTCTGCCCCATATTTGCTCTCAAGGGTTCGGTTTGCTCTATCGTCTTGGACATCTAATGTTTGTCAAATTTGCTTCCTGGTTTTGCGGACAGAACAAATTCCTGCTAGTCACAAAGTCTGCTGTGGCCACAAACTTAAATTTTAATGGAATTAGTAAATCTAACTGAAGTTATCTCTTCCATACTACTGGGAGTGCTCCTTTTAAAACAGCTGGGATTAGAGGGAGACCTTTCTGCTCACACACACACTATGTAGAGCATGCTTTTGAGCATTGGAAAAAACCTAAAATAACATATATCAACATCTCCAGGAGAAAGTGTACTTTCCTCATGCCAATATGGTTTGTGCTTTCATTAAATTTTTTCTTATGAAGCTGGATGAAACATCAGAGATGAAAGTAATTTACATACAATAATAATGTGCTTGATTATCCTTGCATTGACATTTTTGCTTTGCTCTTGACATTTTTTAGCTACAAGACACGCTAGGTTAGATGGTGCTTTGTGGCAATCATGGAAAACTTTCTTATATGCTTTTCAGCCTTCTCCAGGAAGCATGAGCAATACCCAATGTGTTATTGCAGACCATGAAGGAGGTGTGTAGGTGTAGGAGACCGCGCACTTCAATCAGCAAATACTTGACGCAGTAACTCCAATGGAGTCTTTGTAGATGTAATTGCTTTATAATTCCAGAAATAGATGGGCTTGTTCTGGTAACACTGCCCTAACACTTTGCTGCTGCAGCATTCCGGTTGTATTTACTTTAAGCTGTTTTTTTTTTTGTCTCAGTGTAATTTGGCAGACTTCTGTGAATGATTTCAGTATGTTTAGGAAATAATGGACTGTGTGCCTTTGTGCAAATCTTAGTTCATATTCCTTGTTTGATCAAGCCAAAGACAGAGTAGTTCTGCTTAATACTTTTATTAAAAATAAAAACTAAGACAAATACGCTTCTAAACATGCTTTATCTTGGCTGTGCTATGGGATCAAATCCCCTAAATAATGTGGAACTTTCTGATACTGACTTTGTAGTGAGAGGTAGCATTGAGGTATTTCCTGTTTCGAAAAACAGAAGGAATCGAGTCTTTGTCATCCCAACACTGGAGTTGTGGGAGATTTCAGATACCTACTTTAGAGTCTAACTGCTTACGACTTCCTGTGTGATTTCAGTTGAATGTGCCGTTCTTTATCACTAGATCTCAATGGGAATGAGCTGTTTGCTGGGTAAGCAATTAAGCTTGCCTGGTGACTACAGCCATTTCTGTGCATGGCAGCATGTAAAATTCAGAATGAAAAATTACCTAAATGACAAACAACTTGAGTTTATGATAAGTATAGTGAGTCGTGTCAAACAAATTTGTTTTGCATTCAGTAATCTGTTGATCACGCAGATAACAGACGGTAGTAGATGCAGGATGTGTAGATTGCAAGGAATTTTGTTTAATCTTTGCCAAAATGACATTTATTTATCATTTTTCTCTCTTTTTTTAAGGGTTTGTTGCTCACTTAAGTATATGCGATGCCACAGAATGGTTAGAGCACGTTACTCTCGGATCCCAGCGCTCATGCCGTAAGGTAATGCCGCTATGTTACGGTGTTGTATTGCAATGGTATTAGACTGCTCTCATGGTCCAATCCAAACCCAACGCAGTTTTCAGCATCTACCGCTCCTGTTTTAAAGTCAAATCAAGACTAAGCATATGCACCAGCCAGCTATTAGATTCTTTTGGCATGATCTGCTAGGTTTTCAACAAACCCACGCTGTTTACTGGTTTTCACACATTTACTCCCACATGTTCACATACTGTCTTCCTTACTATATGCTTAGTCTTGCTAAAGCATAATAAGCTGTGTCCTGTTTCCGTGTTTCAATCAAAGATTAGCACATCTTCCTTTTGCCAGTCCTCTGCTACTTCTCCCTTAACCTAGTTTTGCTCAAGACCTGTTTTCATGCCAGTGGGACATCTTTGGGCTACATGTGCAAGGAGCAACAGCTCCTCACTCAAAAGAGAGGTACTCACCTTGTAGTCTTGAGCTGTGCAAACTCCTGAACCAGCACTGTGCAGGAGACAGTGACCGGAGGTGGTGGGCTGGAAGGACCCACTGGGAGACTGAGCAGTATGGGGGAAAAACTGGAGCTGAAGACTGTGATAATGCAATAGCAAAGATGTGCATTTTGAGTCAAAAGCTGCAATTAGGCTCTAATTCTCGTATTACAAACCAGTTCCTCATTTTGTCCTGTCACAACTGCTTAGCACTAGATCATATTTTACTCGAATCACATCTAATTTACAGATAAACATCAGTCTCATTCTGAAAACTCTAAAGCTCCACTTTTCCCTGGCATTGTACAGGATTTGTGAATTTCTTTCAAACCTAAAAAACCTCTTTCTCTGATTTACAGTCTCACCCTTGCTTGGGTCTTATAACCACTGGGCATAATAATCCCAACTCAGCATTTTAAGTCACTAGCAAACATGCAAATCCTCATGCAACTGCAGTAGTCTTTGTGGTTGATTAAAAACTTGGATCAGACCTTCAGCTGAATGAGCAGCACTGAACTGAAGCTTTAGGTGGAACAGGAGAAATTGCAAAGGGGGAAAAATAGTGCTAGTTTTGGATGTTTGAATTGGTTCCAAATATTTTTCTTCCTGTCTGCACGTTATTACCATTTGTTTTTCACTCAGTTTAGGGAGGTGAATGTTTTGCCCAGGAGACTGCTGCTAACATGAGAAAATTGCAGCCGTGGGTTGAGTATCTTTAATGGTTAAGGAGATGCTATCTCTGCTCCTATTCTGAGGTAGAATGTGAAGGAGCAGACACTTTTTTGTTATCCCTAGCACCTCTGTGGCACTTCTTACTGGGAATAAGTAGGTTCAGCAGGCAATGGAAAGGAGAAGAAAATCTGACTTCAGTCTCTGTGCACAACAGGAGGTAGGCAGGTCTTACTGTGGATGACAAGTTATTTTCTCTGTCCCTCCTGGGCACATGTGGAGGAACTGAGACTATAACTTTTTTTTTGTTCACAGAGTAGTTTGTACTAGAACGGTAGTGCCAGCCCCTTATGTGAAGATAGGTCAGCCTCTCAGGATACAGGAATGGTTCTATTTAGATGGCACATCCTATAGTTAATAACTCATCATAAATAGCTGGAAAGTGAGATAATAAGTGAATAAATTAACAGCTCTGACTGACTAATTGGTTGGCATTATTATTTTTGCAGATGTGTTTGTGTATTTAGAAGTAACAAGTTATTGTATGCCACAGCTTTTCTTTAGCCTGCTTAGGTGTAGAAAGTGTTTGTTTCACCAAACAGAAGAAAAATTCGTAGCAACAATTAACTCCAGTGGTTAAAAAAGCAGGTGTCACTTTCTGAACCTTTAAAGACACTTTCTCTCATCAAAATACATTTTGAGAGCTAAATATAGAGAGATGCTTCAGAGAAAAGGAGCTGCATAGGTAAGACATGATGAACGTATATGAAATAAATATGAAATAAACTACTGACCATCTGGAAAGATAGCAGGGAACAAAATGCTGCTAGATGAGGACAGCATGCAGTACAGTTCTAGCCAAAGTGCAAAAGAATAGGTTTATCACTTTCAGAGCAATGTGTAATAAATACATCTATTATTCATACAAATGTTCTTTTTATGCGTTGGAAAAAGAAAGTTAAGATAGAAGTCCTAATGTTAAAAGGTTGGAAGATTGATCTCTGGTGGCACATAGAATTCTTACTTTTACTTTAAGATTCTTCTGATTTATTATACCTGTCAAGCTAATACCCCTGTTTATTGTTTATTCCCTCTCTTTCTTTGTACTGATTACTGAAACAAGAGCCTACTTGTGATAATGGGTTTGTATGTGGATCGGTAGTGTCACAATGAAAGGATGACACTGAAGTTAAAAGAAGCTACTATGGGGAGACTCAGGGGAAGTGAAGCTAATTAGTCAAGTTAAAAAAGGATAATTTATTGCAGCCTTTGTCTTAGAAATACATTTCAAAGTTTAATTTCCATTTCAAAGTTGCAGACTAACTTGCAGAGTTATCCTGATGTGTGTAGATGGAGAATAACGATCCAGTTCTTTCTGATAGGTAGCTGAGCAATATTCTTCATGGCATGTGAGTCCATGGCATCATCATTTTAAAAACTTTAAAGACCACGTTTCAGTGTGATCCCTTCTAGCTACTTGTAATGCATTTTCCTTTTGCCTCTTTTTTTCTTTACAAAGCATGAAATAACATAAAAATAAAAACCTGCCTTTGAGTACCTTGGCAGCTGAAGTTCTGCACAAGAGTGTGCTGCAGGAGGTTACCAAACATAGAAGGTACATGAGCAACCAAAACGCCTTCCAGTTACCTTGACCACATCTAGTAAGAGCTGGGGCAATCAGTATCACAGAGGTCTTATTTTAATTCCCTCTAATCAGAACTGAAAGCTTTCTGAATAGTTTAATTTTGGGTAGAGAATTTGATGAACTCCTTCAAGAGAAGTTGTTCTACAATCACATGGAATCTAATGAAATATTACTTCTCTATTTGAAATCAAATGAAAACACTTTAAAACTTCCCCAGCAATTATAGCTCTAGAACACTGTAGTGGACAAAGAGCAGAAGTTTATGATCTGTCAAGGGGATGATCCAGTGATCTTATATTTAATAGGAACGTGCCAAAAATCTTGTTTTCAAAACATGATGCTAAATGTATGTTGTCACTTAAGCTAAAAAATGGAATGATTAAGGAAAGTACCTAAATGGAAGGTAACGATCCAGCTAATACTCCATGCCTTGTGTTAACTTCACCTATTGCATGTGTATAGCAGGACACACATGGCTTTTTCAGATTGTGTTCATTGTTCCACACAGCTATTTCTAGTATAGACACTCATCTGCTCATGCGATTAGCTACACTTTATGGGAACCGAGTACCTTCACATCGTCATATTATATAGAAAGCCCTACATGACAAGCCAAAAGCTACTCAGAAACTAAGAGAGAAACTTTTGGCACTCATTATCTTTCACTGAATCTAACAGTTGAGCTACCTTTACACTTTAAGAGGTGTTTTGAAATATTATATGTTTATAGCTAATAGATCGACTCTCAGAATATTTATTATTAGTATCTAAGGGGACAGGCATACAAATGGTTGCTGAATACACTGAAGTCTGTACTCTAACCAGAAGATAGATTACTGTATTTGCCTATCCATAAAGGCCTACTGGAGAATTATGAGGAAACACCTAAAGCAATAAAGAACTAAAATAATACTTGAAATGCTGTGGAGGATGCTTAACTGTATAAACTTAGCTGTTATTGTTATTATTGTAAAAGGGCACAAGTGAAAAGACTTCTCCCTTTGCAAGTATATAGACTAAAACAATTTCTCAAGAAAGGAAGCACTGAAAAATGCAGTAAATGGAATAATTTATTGTAAAATATAATTTATAAGCTGCAAGCTACATAAACTTCCTAGCTGTTTGTATTAAATTATAATTTTAATATATAATGCTGCAGCGTGATAAGAAGATGTGACCCTTGTGTTTTAAACACCTGATTCGACAAGTTGATGAGAGATACAAATCTCAGTGAACTCCACATGTCGTAGCTTTAAAGCACAATGGATCTGAGTGTGTCTGATGCTCACAATTCTAGTAATGTGGTCTGGAAAAAAATCCACCAAGGAAGCAAATTCGACAGAAGTAAGACTTAGTGCAACTTCTGTAGCAGACAACTACTGAGAAATCTGAATCTGGTCTAGATGGGGAAGAAGATTCTGATTTGGCAGATAGAAATATTTCCTTGGTGAGGCTGCAGCAGTTAACAACGTAGGCTTTTGATATGCAGACTTTTGTTGAAGATATGAATGATCATTCAGATTGAGCATCAGAACTTTTTAATATCTTGGTGCTGTGTGACATTGAAATAAAGGGAGAGCTACTGTTTATTCAAGCAGGAGGATAGTGTGCTCAACAATCACCTCCATTGCTTTTTTTATCTTAAAGAATACTGAGCAAAAGACATTATAGAGGAAAATTCAGTCTATGAAACATTTAAATTGATAGCACCTGCCAGAAGCTTGGCTTGGCTCTCCATTATGACCAACAAAACCCCATGGCATTGTGACTTCACTTTTGTTTAAATCCTTGCTGAGAAAAAATCCACAGATGTCCTGCAGAAGGTGGCTTTTAGCTTTGCCCAGTGCCTGCATGGAATACCAGAGACAGGAGCGTTCACGGTGTAGTTTGTCCTCCCTTTTTGTGTCTGTGTGTGGTGAGGATTCTTCCTTCTGTTGTTTCCGACCTAGTGGAAAGCAGTATGCTTTTCACAGTATGCTGTTGAGTATCTACCTGCTCACATCTGTTAAATTGTGCTAATGCCTTTAAAATACAGCGTTTGAACTCAAGCTTTCCATGACCACAAGAAAGATTCTCATTTACTTGCATGTGAAAGCCAAAGGGCCTAGATCTGCTCAAGGATAAGCAGTGCTCTACCTGCCTGAACGAACAGTGCCATTCCCCCAATTGACCGCACAGCAGACTGGAGACTTGAGAGATAAGGTGTTGGCAAATGCTGTTTTCAAACAAAATGATAAGCTTACTTTTTAAAAATAGTAAAGTTCTTTCTACAGTTACCATATTTCACCACAATAACCTGATTTACCCTATTAACCTGAAATGCCAGTGGTAATTTTCTCTCCATCATTCACAAAAAGAATGAGCCATGGGGAGTCTTGCTAAGAAAATTTATCAAACTGCAGAGAAACGTCTATTTATTTTTTTTAAGCGATGGGTCATTCAGCCTCATCAGCTGAGGATGAAACCCATGATTATCTTTGCCAGCATCACACCTGAAGCAGGCAGGAGGAGGGCTGTTTGAGACACTGTTGTGTGTTAGACACAAGAGCCCATTTTCCTGCACAGTGAAGATAAATCCAGGCATTCCTCTGTGTCAAGAAATGAAGCAGATCTTGATTTTTGTCTCTCTAAATGACAGAAGAAATAGAGGGAGATGGAGATGAAAATACATTGGACTGCAAACTAAAAATGGAACCTCCATTCCACACGGGGATGGCTACAAGTAGAGGCCACCTTTCCTCTGTGTAGCTATCACCTTAATTTCACATTGGCCTGTATTCTTTCTCATATGTAAAGCAGGACAGAAGGGCTGGTTTTTAATTTCAATGGGAGTAAAGACAAATCTGTATTTCTATGAAATATAAATGCTAAGACCTCCTGTTCCAGTTCAGCAGTGTATTTCATCTGTGAATACTGATGAAACGAAGGACACGCTTCTTAAGAAAATGCAGGTCTTTGAGACTGCCTTGTACTGTTCTCTTGCTTAAAGCTTAAGTAACGCTGAAATATATAGAAATAATAAGCCATTAGCCTAGTTTGAAGAGTCAGGCTGGAGCAGATGATTTTCAGGCATCCTTTCCAACCTGAAAGATTGTGGTTAGTCGCTGCATGAGACAAAACAAGCAACAGTGTAAGTAACAACAGTATAAGTTTTCTATTGCAGTTTGAACCCTAGTAAATCTTTACTGGATTTTCAGCTTAGTTCATCAGCTAAATTATTCAGATTATTATCTATTTAGGCCTCTAGCAGATCCCAGAAATTACCAGATGCTTCATAAATCATTTCTACAGAGTGGCTGAAAATTATCTGTTCCAGAAGCATAAAGCATCCTCCTGCAGCTGTCGTAATTGCGCAAGTCTGGTGCTGTATCTGAGGGCAGAAACACTTTCTCTCTGATGGTTGTAGAACTGGCATGTTAGCTGTATCGCTGGCTCTTCTGTTGGAAAAGTCATTATACAAGCGATCCTCATCCTTTCTTTCTCCTGTACTCTAAACTTCGGACTTCTAAATACTTTGTGCTTTTTGTGACACATGTTGAGTGCTTACCTGTGAAAGACACCGGCCACTCTTCAGACTCAGGACTTTGATGAAGCATGGCTGGTGGTAGGAAGGACTGATGCAGAGTTTTGTGACTAGAACATAGATGTGTCAATTAGTTAATTTATTAATTATCACTATCACATCTATTATTTATTTATTATTATTATTTATTATTTATTTATTAGTTATCACTAACTATCACTACGTGAAGCTCCTACAGAATTCCTACACGTGTCTGTAAAGTAAAATATTCAGGTCTGTCAGGAGTTACAAAGTGATGACTGTCAAGCAGGCTCCTACTCCTTGGGTGGCTGTGCAATCACTGACCGCGTGCTGAGGGCTTTTTCATTTAATGCCTCCTTTAATCCCATGGTGCTGTCGAACGCTACCGTGAAAATTACTGGAATCCTCTGGCAGATGCCTCCTTTGGATTTTTATATTGCATAATATAAAATAGGTGGACCACATCAGAGATGCACTCTTCAGCGGAAGGGCAGTTGTTGATCGCTCTTATGGCAGGAATCCTATTCGTATACATTTATTGAGGCACAGGTTTTCATCTCTTGCTTTGATACCTCCGCTGAACACTTCAAATCCAAATAATCAAATAAGAAAAATCTAATCTAGTAGCTACTTAAAACTTTGTGGGCCACGATGTTTTTCTGAAATACGTACACGAGACCAACAAAACGCTGTGTTGATTCGGGAGCCCTGAAGTTACCTTTTTCCTACCCTAACATCCCGATGATGTGTCCACGGGGTTTTCTGCACATCCACAGAAAATCAGAGTCATACCAAAAACCTATTTGCTGCACAGGATTACTAGCAGACCTTGTAAGGCTGACACAAAAATCAGTCATGAGAACCACTGAGAAACTGAACTTGTGCTTTCCTGAGGAGACTCACAGAATCACAGATCATTAGGGATTGGAAGGGACCATGAAAGATCATTTAGTCAATCTCCCTACCACAGCAGGATCATCTAGATCAAGTCACACAGGAAAATATCCAGGTAGGTTTTAAATGTCTCCAAAGAAGGAGATTCTACAATCACTGCTGGGCAACCCATTCCAGTGCTCTGTCACCCTTACTGTGAAGAAGTTCCTTCTCATATTTATGCAGAACCTCCTATGTTCCAGCTTACACCCCTTGCCCCATCATTAGATGACACTGAGAAGAGCCTGGGTCCTTCCTCCTGACACCCATCCCTAGCATATTTATAAACATTAATGAGGTCACCCCTCAGTCTCCTCTTCTCCAAGCTCCCTCAGCCTTTCTCATCTGGGAGATGTTTGACTTCTTTCAGCATCTTTGTGGCTCTGTGCTGGACTCTCTCCAGCAGCTGTGTCCTTGTTGAACTGAGGGGCCCAGAACTGGACACAATACTCCAGATGCGGTGTCACTAGGGCAGAGTAGAGGGGGAGAAGGACCTCTCTCAATCTGATAACCACCCCCTTTCTGTTCCAGCCCAGGATGCTGTTGGTCTTCTTGGCCACAAGGGCACATTGCTGGCTCATGGTCATCCTGCTACCCACCAGGACTCCTAGGTCCCTTTCTTGTATGCTGCTCTCCAACAGGTCAGTCCCCAACCTATACTGGTACCTGGAGGGTTTTTTGCCCAGTTGCAAGACTCTATGCTGCCGTTGTTATAGTTCATCAAATTTCTCCCTGTCCAGCTCTCCAGCCTGTCCAGGTCCCACTGAATGGCAGCACAGTCTGCTGGGGTGTTGGCCACACCTTCCAACTTTGGTCATCAGCAAACTTGCTAACAGTGCTCTCTAACCCCTCATCCAAATCATTAATGAATAGGTTGAATAGGACTGGTCCCAGTACTGGCTCTTGGGAGACTCCACTAGATACAGGCCTCCAACTAGGCTCTGTCCCATTGACCACCAGTCTCTGGCTTCTATCCTGCAGCCAGTTCATGTTCCACCTCACTACCTGATCATCTAGTCCACACTGCCTTAGTTTGGCTGTGAGGATGCTGTGGGAGACTGTGCCAAATGCTTCAGCTTTAGAGTAAAGCAGTGGGTTGATATTCGCTCTTGCTTGACCAACTTTATTTTGTTGTTTTGTTTTTACATGAATGATCAGAATTCAGTAGAAAGTGTTCTTTGCATGTTTTTATTTTTAACGTCCTACTGACTTACGAGCACAAATCTCAGTGAAAATTCTTACTAGAAAATTTTCATCTATGTTACCAATCCAGAACAAGGTAGATGAAAACATCAGTAGCTTGGATAGAGAGTAGAACCCAGGTATTTCTTCACATCATTTCTCACTAAGCTGATGTTAGGCAGAATCTGTTACTGAAATGCACAAATCTCTCTTACAAACCATGAAAATAAATGAAAGCTTTTGTAATGGTGACCTACCACTTTATTGTTGAAAGATAGAGTTGCTGGATGAACTTGCATAGCCTTCAGCACACTGTAAATAACGCCTGCAGGCATTTTAATGTTATAGAGTAAGGTCTTGCCAGGAGATAAAAACGACACCAGAAGTATGTCTTTTCAAATTGTCACTCCAGGTAAAATATGGGCTATTTGTCTACTTCCTTTGTAGGATCCTGTGTTCATTATGTCTCACTTCTGTTGTTTAGTCTCTCTGTGTAATGTATACTAATTTGTAACATAAAATTTGTCTTGCAGGCTTGTAGACCAATAAATTATTTCCTTCGCATGTGGTATCTGTAGTCAGAGGAAGTCTTCAGGCCTGTGCCTTCCCCTAACATGTCCTGCACAACTGGAAACTTTTTGGGTTAATCCCCTGGAATTCTGATCCAAACCCATTTAAGACTAATAGGTATGTGCAGCTGGAATAGCTGAGGTTGAAGAGAGTTTTGCAGATCTGTGGGTCTACAGTCCTATTATTCAGGTTACTCCTGATGGAAAGGAGTATCTGACAGCAGATAGCTCACAGTGCTAATTTCTAAATAAATAATAAATATTAATTAATTCTGCTTATTAATTAATTTACTTAATAATAAATACTTATTATTTACTTTAAAAGTATTAATTGATAAGTACTTTATATCAGTGGAAAAACCTTGCCTGTGGAAGTTCCAGTGGTGTTTTCACGATGGTATTTTCTCAAGAAGTACATTTAAGATCATACTCTGATGCTATTCCTGAAAAATCTGTGAAAAATAAACTTGCAGGATCTGAAATAAGAATAATTTAGGAAAACACCCCAATTTTTTTAACAACTTCTATATATGAGTTCTTATAGCAAAGCCTTGATGATTGAAGCATTAAAAAAATAATACAATGTAGTATGAGTGGACTCAACTCTTCATGGTACCCATGACCATGGATCATCTATTAGATGATCATCTAGTATATCATCTACTTAGATGGAGCTAAAAAGTAGACTGAAATACTACTTCATAGCACAAAGTGACTACATTGCAGAGTTGAGATTCAAGGAATTGCCACACCTCCTTATAAATGCAAGACGTACTGCTTTAATGTGAGTTGCAGAACTGATTTCATCTGCAAGGTGGTTATGCAGGTGGTGATTGTGGTAGGGGCTGTCCAGTGGGCTGTTCCTATATACCCTGGTCTGAAGGGCATAAACTAGAGCAAAATCTTTACAGTAGTACTTCTTCCTGAATGAAATGTGGGCAGATTAGTTTCTGTGCTTCCCTCTCTGTCTCTCTTCCCAGGAGTTTTATGGTTTCATAGGAACTACAGTTTTGGTTGCTGTCCTCCTTGGGCTACAGGCAGGTCTCTCCTCCTCTGTGCACTTCAACATGGTTTTGTAGAGACTCTTCTCTGGGGTCTCCACAGGCTCACACTCTCCTCTGTTACCATGTTTTGAGGGTGAAATGGCTGCCATGGTGTGCTCAACCCAGTGATTGCATGGTTTCTCACAGGGTCCTACAGGGTTTTTCCCTCCCCTAAATATTTTATTTACATTGGCTCAGGCTTCCACTGCTGGGTGAGTGACTGAAACTGGGGGTAGGGTTGGTCTTTGGAAAGCTTCTTACCAGGGCTGCAGCAGCAGCCAACCCCGCTCCACAGTGCTGAAAGCCCTGCTAGACCCAAATGCTAACATTACTTTTCTTGTATTTATATACTTCTCCCACTACTGAGACAAAGTGGACGTGTGCTTTCAGTTGCAGCTGAAATGATAGTGGTTAGAAACCGGTTTTACATTCTTATTTACAGTGTGGGCTAAAAAAGTGCTGATCTGCCAGGCTTTATGCTGTTCTTTTCTGTGTTGATTGTGTATAGCATCAGTGCAAGTGGAATCCAGATCCGTGGTATGAGCTCAGTGCTGCAAAAACGCTGATACTGCAGGATATATGTATGAATTTGTCTTGTTGATCTGAAGTTATCTGAGTTCAGAATCATCAGCTTTAACACAACTTTCACAGAAAGCTCCATTTAATCTCAGAACAGCCAACACAAAGCTTTTTTGGTAATGCATCTTCAGATAGGCCCTTCAAAGCGTTTTATATAATATGAAAAGTTGGAAGTAGAAATAAAATTTCATATGCTCAGTTTGCCCTGGGTAATAAATTTGTATCTCCTGGTACGCCAAAGCCAGTAATCTCATGTGATTCTTCAAAGCACTTAAGAAAGGTCTGTGAGTGCGTGTGTAGTCAGAAACACAAACACAAGACACAAAAAGAAGACAGTCATCCTTTTTTGTGGAAAGGAATAGTGGCTAACGACTTTGAAAGTGGACAGAACTACATGGAAGACAGGGCAGTATGGGATATCTTGGGTCTAATCTGAGGATTAGATAAAGGAAACTTTAACAGAGAGAGATGAGGAAGTAATAAGAGATGCTGGTGAAGCTATCTGAGCTCTTGTGAATGAGGTTTGGCTTTCTGAACCATCTGTGGGACATCTGCAAAGAGACGGTCTAGATAAAAATTAACATGAGCTTGGGCCCTATGTACAGAAATAAAAATTCCTCCAGGAAGCTTGGGGTTTCTTAAATATTTTTAAAGCAAAACCCTACTCTGCTTCCCTAGCGAGAGTTTCATAAGCCTCAGTTCTACTGGCGAACATTGTCAACATACAAGAAGTGGCTCTGTATGTTAACACAATAGATCACGCAGAACTGTCTAAAAAAACCTGATTGTCTTCTAAACTCTGTAGGAATGTGGCAATTAAAGAGGGAAATCTTTTGCTGGTGAATCCACTGAAAATGTTGACTGACTGTGGCAAATTCAGAGGTTTTAATTAGGCAGGGAATTCATATTTGGAGAAAGCACAGAGTTTAGACATACATCTTCCTGAGATTAATTATTTGCCAGGTGAAGAGTAAGTTTTCAAAGCATGTGTTAAAAATGGGATGTAAAAATACATTATTCCATTACTAAAGAAATGTGCGCTCAAGGAACACCACAAATTGACAGCTTTGAGTGAAACAAATGTATGAGCTGAAACAAATCAGAAAGTCTGAAAATGAACCAAACATCTGGGAACAGCCTGATGGATCTAGGTGTGTTGTTAAAATGTCAGCAGAACACTGTATTAGCAAACATGAATCCTCCTAATTGTCAGGGTTCCACACCGACTTATAAGTTGTTAGTTTCAAATGTTGGTGCTTATCTTGAAAACTGCAAGCTTGATTTATGTGTTTTCTGTGAGCCAGGCAGGGTTCCACAGAAGCAGTCTCTTTCCACTTTTTAGAGTTGGGACATTGAGGATTTGATGTAGTTATGTAAGAGCATCGATGAATCCCTATATGTCTTTGCGTGCATTTCTTTCTATGGGGGGGGTATTTTTATGTGGAGTGAATTAAATGTCTTGTTACCTTTCTTCCCCAAATTGAGTGAGTTTTGGGGTTTGTCTGCTTTTTTCCAAGCCCCTTATTTTTCTTTACTGTTTTTGGGGGTCAGACATGCAATAAAATTGTTATTTATGCACCTCATTGAAAGTAAACAGAAGTTATTGAAGTGTTGAGAGGGAGGACTTTGCTTGCTGGCATACAGGCTGAAGCTTTGCTGTTGTCCTTCTGGTAGCTTCTGTAGTTCAGAATTATTAAGTGTTTATTATAATTGTGTTTGGGAGGCTTTGATGGAGTCTCAAAAAATACTCTTTCTCAAGGAACGTGCAAGTTTTCCCTTCTAAAGGACATGGGCTTTGCTGGGTTCCTTAGCCAGACTGTATAATTTTCATTGTATAAATACCTCAGGCTTCAAGCATAGGGGGCAATTAGTACTAGCAGAACTTCTAGGAAGAACTGAAAGCTACCTCAGTGTAAACAGGACTATGTAAATTCAAAGCCAGTAACAAATTGTTTACACAATTCACACACAGTTACGCAGTTTATTAGGGTTGGAAGGGGCCTTCAAAGGCCATTGGGTCCGACCCTCCTGCTCAAGCAGGGTATAAATTACTGAGAAGCATAACTGCCTAAAAAGTCTAAATCAACTACACTAAATCGCATCTGAAATATCTCCAGAGAAGGGGACTCCACAATCTCCCTGGGCAACCCATTCCAACACTTAATAACTGTGACTGTGAAGAAGTTTTTCCTCCTATCGAGGTGAAACTTCCTCTGTTCAGGCTTGCATCCGTTACCCCTTGTCCTGTCTGATGCCATTAAAAAGAGAGGATTCCTTTCTTCTTGACACCCAGTCCTCATGTATTTATTGACAGTGACTAAATCCCCTTGAAGCCTTCTTTTGTCCAAACTAAAAAGTCACAATTTTCTCAATCTCTCTTGATAAGGCAGTTGTTCCAGAGCCCTTGTAGCTCTGTGCTGAACTTTCTCAATTAATTCTCTATCAAATGTGTGTATGCTATATACGGCTGTCGGGATAAACCCCTGACAAGTGTATATTAAATCGATACCGCTATCTTCAGACGTGTTTTCTGAGGTTCGATGCTATTACTCTAAACTGAAAGTGGTTTGTTACTCTGGGAATAGGTTTTCTTTCTAAAGAAAGTCAAAGATTTTCTCTCAAATTTGCAGCACCAGCACACGTGTAAATTTGAATTCAAAATGTACATAACTACTGATTTGAAGGTGAATACACGTTATCAATTGTAGGTACTCTTCGACATAGTTGGAAAGCAAATTATCTGAGCTTACGCGAATACATTTGAAGGTTCCTAATCACAGGTAAAACCCAGTCAAGTACCTTACCTTGTCTTTTACATCACTGTGGTGTCTGTTATGCATCATTATGATAAAAAGATGGCTTAGAGTGCTGAGCAGGCACTGTTAAAAATAGCATGGAAACTTATTTGACTCAGACAGTTTTCATATACAGCATGTGTCAGTAACTCAGAGATGATGTGGACTACACCTGCCAGTTAGAAAGAAGTGCTTCCCTGCAAACTGGGGAGCTGAAGGTCTTTTCTGATGAGGTATCATAAATGCCGCTAAGCAGATTAAATGTTGTGTTACATGTGGCTAAGATGCACATTTTAGAAGTACATGTGAGGACAGTCAGTTACATGAGGATGCATAAAAAGGCTTTAAACATCCTGAAGTTGCCTGACAGCTACTCTGTGTCATTAACACTTAACCTTTCCTTAAATTGTGTGTAACTTGTTCCACAGGGCAACATTGACTCTGCCTATGGCACCATTAGTGGTTTTTGCCTCGGGATGTTTCAGACTGACCTCTACCAGGCACAGAAACTGTGCAAACAGACAAAGGCCATGGAGAGCGTTACCTGCTGCTAGACAAGTTTCCCTGATTCTCTGCCTCTCTGGTAATTTCCCCTCAAGTTTTCTTGTCTCTCCTCTAGATGTACTAAAAGGATATGAAACAAAGAGGTAGTCACCTTAGTATTAGGCTGGAGTCCAGGATGAAGTCTGTATGTTATAGACTGGCTTTTCTTTGAAAGTGACTTGGTCTAGGTGATCCTGCTGTGGCAGGGGGATTGGACTAGATGATCTTGCACGGTCCCTTCCAATCCCTAATGATTCTGTGATTCTAGGTTATGACCCGCTGAGGATGCATCAAGTTGGGCATGGGCTTTTCTACTTGTACTGACTTTTACTGTAAACTCTTTTGAAGACCTGCTGGATATGCTTGTGAGGCTTTCATCTCAGAGCCTGTAGTTTCCTCTTCTTTTAAGCAAAGCACTTTCGCCTTTTGTCTGTCCCTCAGCTCTTCTAAACAAACCGAAGATACAAAACAGTTTCAGTGCAATGGCAACGTTGCTGCAACACCTTGAAATATTGTGGAGCCACCTGAAATATGCACAGATCTGGTATGTTATACAGGCAAGTATTTCACAGAGGTCTTCCAGGTTTTAAAACCCTTCTCCTTCCTGTAGTCGATCTGAAATCTTCCCAGAAGCATCCTCAACTGAAAAAAATAAAAGGGAATAAAGTTTGACTGCCACTTCTGTGGACGGTGCCAGTCATTGCAGAAGCAGAAGGTTCAAATTAAATCATATGTGAGAATCAATCTCCCTTAGCAAGAGCATTATTTATAGAAAGTGGGGCAGCTCTGTCAGGAGAAACTCAGGTGCATTGTTTAAATTGCTGTACCAAGGAGTACTTCTGAGCTCCTGGCGCTGCATTTTCCCCCTCGCTCTGTCAGATTCTAGTTCTGTGTGTGCAGCAGAGGCTCTGTACTGCCAGTGATTTGCTTATCTAGGGAAGGCAAATAATTCTGTTCTGGCAAGGTCCCCTCTCAAAGAACTCCAAGCACCATTCCGACAGACATTATTTACAGCCTAACAATTCAGGGACTCACCTGATGTGCAGAGATTGAG
Organism: Phoeniculus purpureus; assembly: GCA_028565055.1. Classification (NCBI taxonomy): domain Eukaryota; kingdom Metazoa; phylum Chordata; class Aves; order Bucerotiformes; family Phoeniculidae; genus Phoeniculus; species Phoeniculus purpureus. The sequence goes on along the minus strand of JAOXOE010000343.1, from coordinate 26,540,708 downwards.
GTTGCAGCCACTGTGCTGCCTCAGAGCTTCATCTGTGATGATACTGCTTCTTCTGGGTTTTTTCTTTGCTTGGGGTTTCCTTGGACAGCAGTGCAAAGGTTTTGTTTCAACTCACAGGTTTTTTCCTTTATTTAAAAAAAGATTTGCATCGATGGCAATGCTCGAACTGTCTGTTCAAATGCACACCAGTTTTGGATGTGTCCTCCTTGCAAAGTCACTTTGTCTTACAAATGAGCAGCTGCTTGCTTTCTATTTGTAGTGAGATTGAAATCAGACTACTTCTACTTCATATTGTGCCTGGTAGTTGCCCGAAGTTTGGGGGTAGAATGATCTCTGACAATGTGTTGCTTTCAGTCACTTAAGCTCTGTCATCTACTAAAGCAGCTTTTTTTCTTCCTTTTGACTTTGACAGCCAACAAAAAAGAGACCTGGCAGTTCCTATGAACTAGTGATTTTTAGGCTTCATTTTAAAAATAGCAATTAAAAAAATAGTATGGAGAACCGATTAGACAAATTGTATGCCATTACACACCAGTCCTTCCAACCAGTATCTGTGTTCAGTTTTTTGTAGATGGAGAAAGCCTCTGGTTTCCTTGAAATTCTCAGAAGCAGAATGTTGAGCGGAGGAGTTAAGATCTAGTTGAGACTAACTTATTTGAAAGGGAGTGGGGTAAGCAAGTCTTGGCGCTGACACAAGTTTGTGGATGTGTTAAGTTTCAAACCTGCAAGGTGATGTCCTGTTTTCCAGATTTTGCCAAGATTCAGGGGGGTTGGAACTGGATGATCCTGTGGTCCCTTCCAGCCCTGACTGATTCTGTGATTCTATAAAGCCTGTGTTGTAGGTGCTTAGAACTTCTACAAGACAATATGGATGTGTTCCCCTGTGACTTGGTCTAGGTGGTCCTGCTCTGGCAGTGGGATTGGATTAGATGATCTATTGAAGTTCCTTCCAATCCCTGATGATTCTATGATTCTATGGTTTACGTGAGCTGTTGAGGGATGTGGTTCAGGGGTGAACTTGTAAGGTAGGGTAGATGGTTGGACTCTATCATCCCAGGGGTCTTTTCCAACCAGAGTGATTCTGTGATAATACCTCTTCCTTTTTTCTTTCCCTATCAAAATCACTAAGGTCTGGATCCACATAACATTGGGACCACCTGAGTCTGAACTTGAATGGACAAGTGGGGTCTTGGAGCCGTGACTTTGATGAATAGAGTGCCTGGATCCTTTGCTCGAGGTGAAATGTCCCTTAAATGTTCAGAGATGCTCTGGTAGCAGAAGTAGCCCTGCTGCCTAAAGAAACGCAGAAAGGTAGCCACTGTCTACTGCTAAAAATTATTAATCAAGCAAATTTTGCAGCTCAGCAGGAGTTGAGAAGATTGTTCCTTGAATCAGCTCTTAGTGAGTGTGGGGACAGCCGAGGTTGTTAGCCCATGCAGATCACCTTAGAACCACAGCCACACCGCTTTTGGGATGTCTGCCTGGCCGCCTTCACAAGTGTGACCTGCATGGTCTGCATTCGTTATCATCCAGCAGAAGCTCAGGGATTTCTGCACTCTGCCCCTTTATGTGGAATGAAATCCCTGGAGAAATCAGCTACCTTCAGTGATTCTGCCCCACCACCCAGCTGAGTCACCAAAAGAGTCTGAAGGAGAAAGTGCAGGTGGTTGTGCACGTATAAAGGGATTGAAGGAGGCGTTAGGAAGATAAATGTTGTTGTGCTCCCTCGTCCCCAGAGGAGAGCCATTCCTTTTGTCTTGTAGCAGAGTATACAGGGATGAAAAATCAATGCGTGGGGGCTGGCTTTGAAGTTAGTGTCACTTCTTAAAAAAATCACTTGTTCCAGCTGTGGAACAAGCCCACTAGTCTTGGAACCCAAAGCCCAGTTCCCAAAGGGAAGCGTGCTTTCGACTAGCAAGTGTCAGGGGTGACCTGACAAATGTGGGAGGGTAGCTTGTCCCCCAGTGTAAGGACAAAGGACTGCTGAGATTCTCCAGGAGATGAGGTTCTCCCTGAGGGAGAAGAGCACAAGCTTAGAGCTGAGGATCTCAATGGCTAATCTCATCTATCAACACTTCAGTCCGTCAGAGTTGTAGGAACCTATGCTGCCAACAGCTGTTTTGTGAGCAGGGTTGTACTCGGGTGCACAACTCAAGTGGGCTACTTTTGGAGACCCAAGAGTATATTTGCAGAGGTGAAAGATCCCACCCCAGAAGGTGCTCCTGCAGCCATGCAGTGCATGCAGCTGCACAGTGCCATCTCCAGCTGCTCATGGCTGCTTAGGGTCACACCGCTCCCTGAGGTCACTAGGTGCATGGTTAGGATTTGTAAGGAAGCTGTGCTCCACCTGCACCAGGGAGTGTTTTCTAAGGCCCCCTTTTGGTTTTTAATACACCTATTGCTCCTGTAAGAAGCGTCTGATCCTTGTGACACTGCATGTTTGCAGTGTTCATTTACTGTCCTCACTTTTGCCTGTGGGTTGACAATGTGGAACTGTGCTCCACACAATGGCTCAAAGACCGTTGAGGAAATAACCAAGGAGATGAAGCATTCTCGTTGTGTCCACTCAGTCAGTGCAGCAGCTCAGTGGCAATTGAAATGCCACTTGAAATACAGATCTAAATTTTGTGTGGGAATGACTAAAGCTGCTCTCGTGCCCAGCAGCTTGAGAAGCTGTTCAGTGCAGCAGGCTCAGACCTCTAGTTCTGCTTCCAAGTAGGAAGTCTTCTGCCTTTACCGCTAGCACAAGGCTTCAGAAGGGACACCAATGCAGACTATAAAATATCTCATCTATAGACGTTCATGACCTGTTTCATGGCCACCGACTCCATATTATTCAGCTCATGTAAGTACAACGAAGGAAGGAGCTCGGCAGTTTCTTTTTCATATAGTTTTCTGTCTTTGGCTTTCTTCGTTTGTGTTAAATGAATAGAGACAGGAAAAATGCCAATGGTGACTTGATCAGTCCCATTTATAAACCTTCCTGCAAACAGTCACGAATCCCAAGCAGTCTTCCTTTTTGGTCATAATTCACAGAGTGTGTTTGGGGTTTGGGTTTTGTTTAGTGGGGGGATTTTGTTGGTGTTTTTTCAGTTTTTCAGTACAATTTAAATCCAAGAAACTTCCAGGTCTGTTGTTACTGTTCCCTGTTCCCAGTTATGCTAAAAGAACTCACAAAATTAAGAGGTCTGTGCTTCTGTCACCATCCAGGTGTTTTCTCTGTTGCAGCTCTATCACATCTGTGAGCAAAGTAATGGAGTCTGATTCCCTAATTGTAAGTAAACCCCAAGAAAACCCACAATGAAACAAAACTCTTCAAACTCAGTCTGGCTGTTTCATTGTTTGCAGGTAAACATTCAGAGATGTGAGAACCATAGAATTATTAGGGATTGGAAGGGACCTCAAAAGATCATCTAGTCCAATCCCCCTGCCACAGCAGGATCACCTAGATACAGGAACATGTCCAGGTGGGAGAACATCTCCAGAGAAGGAGATTCCACAACCCCCCTGGGCAGCCTCTTCCAGTGCTCCTTCACCCTTACTGTGAAGAACTTCCTTCTGATATTTATATGGAACCTCCTATGTTCCAGCTCACACCCATTGCACCTCATTCTATCACTAGATGACACTGAGAAGAGCCTGGCGCCATCCTCCTGACACCCACCGTTCACATGTTTATAGACATTATAGAGAACTCCTCTAGGTCTTTCTTTTCCAAGTATGAGGCATGCCACCTCCTGATGATCTGTATGATGGAAGCCTCTTTTTAAATCAAATATTCATAGGTTTTCCTTGCACATTTTAGGACTAGAGAAAGTTCTTCATGAGGTGTTTCTTCTCCAAGCTACTTCTCATCCCAGCACATTGTACAGACACTGTAGTGTCCACCTGCAGCAGACAGTAATGGGGTAATATGTCCTAACACCAGACCTCAGGAAGCCATGGGCTCTGTAAAAGTGTGAACTCCCTTTACCAACGAGGTCAGGAGTTATCCTAGGCAATGATGAGTGGGGAGTGGGCCACATTTTTCTGTGTTTCTCACTCTTGTGTGTGCTGAGCACACAACGTAAGTAAGTTGTACATTTGAAACACCATGGCACACTCCAGAGATGACTACATTTAAGGCCATGGTGTAGGGGTTAGGGAGATGGGATAAGGACTGGACTTGATGATCCTGGAGGTCTGCTTCAGCCAGGATGATTCTATGATCTAGGGGAAAAGTCTTAAGAGAAAACTGGAATTTGTGTGTATGTTCTGAATGTAACCCAAGCTAAGATGTTTCAGAAGTTCTTGCCAAGATGAAACCTCTAAATAGAAGGTAAGACAACAGACCCAGTAGATTAAGATGAACGGTGTGTTCCAATTTCACTTGGGAAATATTTTTAATATGAAGAGTTGAAATAAAGTTGTCAGGTATTGAATTTTCTTTTCTCTGTTTTTTGGTTGCGTTTGTTTGTTTATTCTAGGGACCACCAAAAGGTTTGCAGCCTCTGCAAATAGCCCTCTTGACTTAGTTGGGTTTCAAAGGGCATTTAAAAAAAATTAAATTATGAGACCTGGCTGTGAAAAACCCACAGAGACTGCAGTGTGTTGAGCTGCTTCAAAGATTGCTTTCTGCTGCTTGTTTCAGGTAACAAATCAGGATATTAAATTGGGTGCCACTGGAAGAATTCAGATACTCCTGACACTTGGAATGGATTGAGACAGTCGCCATGGTGAGAATACTTGGCTAGTTTAGAGCTGATCACGTATTCCTGTTATCTTCATTGATAGGTCTCAAATTCACCCGTTCAGACAGAGAAAGCAGGAGCCTGTACTCCACAGCTGCGCTTATACGTACTTGAATGAGCGTTCCCAGGAGCCCAGAACACTGGCTTGGCAGCCTTCTGCATCGCCACGGAGTGTTGAGGCAGGCAGAAACACCAGTGCTCTTTATCAGGACAGTACAGGTGGGTGACCTTTGTCAACAGCCAACACCGAGACGTTAGGTGATGTGGATATTTTACCTAACCTCCAAGGAATAGAATGTTCTTGCAGGACCTGAAAGCAGGCTAATGGCATCGGCTCTGAGCTTTGGCCAGATGAATGTGCTCTCCACATAGCTCGAGCTGTTACAAACTCTCACCAGGTGTTCTTTGTTTTCTTTCCTCACCTAAGCTTTCTTCTCAGACCACTATTCACAGACTCATAGAATCATTAGGGATTGGAAGGACCTCGAAAGATCATCTAGTCCAAACCCCCTGCCAGAGCAGGATCACCTAGACCAAGTCACACAGGATTCACCCTGATTTTCACATTGCTGCTGCCTGCTTTGCTCCTCACTAGTATGTTTTCTTCTCCGTCATTTCTGTTTCTTTCTGCAGAAATGACAAACCTGAAACAGTTGAGTGGTCAAGTGCGTCTGAAATAAAACCAGGCTGATGCATGTGGTGTGGTTCAATGGATGGAGCATTTAATTCTGCATCAGGAAACATCCTTTCTCTGCCACTCATCTTTTCCTGCAGTTCTGAACAAGATATATAATCTTATTTTAGAAAGCAAGGAGGCAGTAAAAACACTATGTGCCGCCTTGAGCACACTTCAGGGTTCAAGTTTATATTGTACGTTTTAGTATGGCATCCCTACTAATTGTAGGAGGACTACTCAGTGGTTGAGTGTTTGTAAGTGGCTGGAGTAAAATACAAAGAGCAGCTAGGTAGTCTTTTTTTTGGGAAATGCTTCCCTATGGAAATATTCTTGTTCTTGTTTTATAATAGTACAAGTTTGTCACAGTCTTCAGACCATCTCCCAGAGATTACAATCTCACCATCTTACAATCTATGGTAGCTGAGCATGGAGGTCATGGAGGGTGCAGAACCTGTGGTTATGTCTGCAGGTGTGCAGTGTTGCCTGCTGTCAGAAGGGCTATCCCATGAGACAAGTTTGCTCTACAGGACAGCACTGGTGCGTCTTCAGCATAGACCTATCCTGCTGCAGCTGCAGGCATCTCAACAACCTCAGTCAAGGCTCCATCTCATAGACACTTGGCAGAGTGATGCAGAAACATCCAAGTATTTAAGGGAGTTGATTCTCCCTCATCTACTCTGCTCTTGTGTGACCTCACCTGGAGTACTGCATCCAGTTCTGGAGTCCCCAGTAAAAGAAGGGCAGTGAATCGTTGTAATGAGTCCAGAGGAGGGTCTTGAGGGTGATCAGAGGGCTGGAGCACCTCTCCTTTGAAGACAGGCTGAGTGAGTTGGGGCTGTTCAGCCTGGAGAAGAGAAGGGTCCAGGGGACACCTTACAGCAGCCTTCCGCTACCTGAAGTGGGCTGCAAAAAAAAAGCTCGAGAGGGACTTTTTATGAGGGACTCTAGTCATAGGACAAGGAGGAATGCTTTAAAGCTGAAAGAGGGTAGACTTAGATTGGATCTTCGGAAGAAGTTCCTCACTGTAAGGGTGGTGAGGCACTGGAACAAGTCGCCCAGAGAAGCTGTGGATGCTTTAGCAGCTTCTCTCGTCAGGAATTTGTAATGTTTCACATTGGGCATTAGCCCAAAGAGTCTTGTCAACAGATCTAGGATGCAGATAACATTACAGCATCACCGAACACTAGGGATTGGAAGGGACCTCAAAAGATCATTTCAGTTAGTCTAAGTAAATGCAAACTTGTGCTTTTTCAAAAGAGAAAGTCTACAGTTGCTGGAAGTCCCTGCCCTCATCAATAGTAAGGTCTTACAGCTTAGACTGCTTTGATCCTAAATCCCTCTTCAGCCCCTCTAAGAATTTAGAGGATCAACCTAGAAACTTCATATTCACTGGCTATGAAGTGTGCAACAAATCAAAGTCTTCGTGCTGACTGTGTTCGTGTGTTGTAGTATGTGTTGAGATTCTCTTATTCTTGAGGGCGCTGCAATAATTAGATGAGGAAAGCGCAAACTGATTGTGGCCATTTAATTTCCTAACAGAAGAGAAAATAATTCTGAATTTTTGGTAGACGACTTCATGCTGAACAGATTCACGATGACATCCCGGGCCTGATACAGAAGAGCATGCTCTTTCTGTTGGCAGCAGAGCTGGGTTTTGGTGCAGCTATTGGCTGGAAGAAAGACCTCTGCGTTTTCTGCTTTTAGTTTCAGGTGGCTTCTCAGTCTGGCTCTTACCCTGCCCTTTTGAGAGCTGGGGTGTGCAGTGATGGACCTGATATTTGAAAGGAGGCCACCTTGGAGCACTCGAGCAATTCAGGCAGCAGCGTCAGAAATATTTCCCATGGGAGAGTAAAAAGCTGCTGAACAGGATATAGCAAGAATAGAGCTTTGTGGAGCTCTCTTGAGACCTGATGCAGCACAGATATGTCACAGAACGCTTGTGATGTGTGGTCACCCAAAACCATGTTTCTTCCCAAAAAATAAAAACAAACACCTTGACATACTTGTTAGGTCAGTTGTATTTGCTGCAGGGCTTCAACCTGCAGAATGTGGGCTAAAGCATTGGAAAAAACACAGTGCAAAAAGCTTTGGACAATCTTTTGAAATAAAAAATCTTCCAAGTGAATTAGATACAGGAGGAGCTATATCGAGTGTAACCCATTGAACAGAGAAAGATCCTCTGCTTTCCACAAGCTTCATCATGGTACCTTCAAGAATACATTATTATGACACAGCAGTAGTGCTGCTAGGATCCCAAGATGCAGCTGTCAAGAAACATCTGCTGAAAAGGGACTTGCTTCATTACCTTCAAACCTCTCCATCGCTCATTAGGTCTCAGCAGATGGGGATTCAGCATTTTGAAGTCAGTCATCCTGTGTGTAGTAGTTTGTTCATGACACTGATAAACAATTATCTACCCCTACAGTTGGGAATTTTATACTGTTTATTTCAACTGAGGACACAAATTTAGCATCTCCCTGATGATGGAAGGCTGAGGGAGCTGGGTCTCTTCAGCTTGGAGAAGAGGAGACTGAGGGGTGACCTCAGTAATGTCTATAAATATGTGAAGGGTGGGTGTCAGGAGGATGG
>JAOXOE010000343.1:26482068-26532613 GCA_028565055.1 Phoeniculus purpureus | reverse complement strand
AGACCATGGCACCAAGTGCCATGTCCAATCCTGCCTTGAACAGCTCCAGGGACGGCGACTCCACCACCTCCCTGGGCCATATAAATTTTCAAGCCATATAAACACATTCAGTATGTGTTTAAAGATTCTTGAAGCCTGGCATTTAAAGAATACCAAAGCTGGTGCTTGCTTTCTTGTTTCAATAAACCTTCAAGCGTTTCTCTGAAGTTTCTTTAATCCAGCAGTCTCAAGTTGTTCGCTTTGCCAGCACAACGAAAAGATATAGCGGTGTCTTGCGCAGATGCAGAAGCTGACAGTCCTTTCTAAGGCTTTGAGAGAGTTTTTGAAAGCTGCTTAGTTATTCAGGATGCACATCTGCAAGATTGTGCCAGCTGTTGTAGTCTGGTCAAAGGCCTATTCATCATTTAACCTTTCTTTATTAATTTCCTTTTCTATTGTGTCAATTCACCTGTAATTAGAGAAGTGCTAATAAATAAAAAATTACAGTCAATGCTTCAGCCTTGCAGCTATTTCTTACGGCTGCATAACTGGTAATCTTTCACTCACTAACACAATCCATCCTCCCAGAAGTCCAATACATCCTGAATGCTATTAAAGTGTTGTGATGGAAGACAAGACCAGACACAAAGTGCATCCAAAGTAATTTAATTTCTAATAACAAAGAACTTTCACAAAATGAAATAGAAGCAGGACGTAAGATATTGCATTACACTTACTGGAACTGATCCTGACTTGTTGTTCGAGGTAATGCTTTATTTAAAACTTACTGCAGGTGCCACACAGGGAGTGGGCAAGGAACTGTGGAGGAGGATGTTCTTAAAGACCTCTGCCTAACACACTGCACAGCATCCCATGCACCCCCTAGGACCTGAGCAGGAGGCTTCTTTTGACAGATCAGTGAAGAAAAGCCCAAATGCCTTTTGGGTTCTTCCACCATTGAGGACTGTGACAGAAGTTTCGCAGCACTTAGCCAGGCAAATAAGACTTCAATAAGACATCGGGCTTATGTACAGCTGAGCCTGTTCCCACACCCAGATCAGCAGGTTATTGCTACTCATCCTGCTGATGAGGGCAGGAGTGGTATTATTATCTTTCAAAGGATATTCATATCTGTTGTAGGAGAGAGCTGGAACATTTTCCTTGCTGTGAAATGGGCAGGTGCAGGTTAGATTTGCTTCCTTCCCTTTCCAGAGATGCTCAGACATGGAAGAAGACAACCTGAGCAAGTCCCTTGGGTATTCAGTCCTCGGAAAGTTGTTCTGTAAAATGCCTCTACACAAATGGACCTGAAAGACTGTTAACCGTCAGGGGTTGTCAAAGTTGCCGTTCCTGTGATCAAGTGCTGCAGACGCTGCTAACAAGCCTGGCAGTATAAGACAGCGTAAGACCTCCTTGTCATGAAGACATATCTGCTAGGATATGTATCGTGCGCAGTGTAGTCCTGTCCCAGATGATACTTCACGTCACGTTCAGTCAGGACCTACCTCACCATCGGAAGAGTATAGGTTCAAAAGGGCGTGTGCTGAAGCACTTGCAGGTTCATGTAGTGGAAATCTGGGTAACTTTTAAACGAATTAAATTAAAATGATTCCTTTGGAAGTGTACAAGCCATGAAAATGGTATCTGTACAAGAGATTTGTGGAAAATCGGAGCACTGGAACAGGCTGCCCAGGGTGGTTGTGGAGTCTCCTTCACTGGAGATATTCAAGACTCTCCTGGATGAGTTCCTGTGTGACTTGGTCTAGGTGATCCTGCTGTTGCAGGTAGATTGGACTAGATGATCTTTTGAGGTCCCTTCCAATCCGTTATGATTCTATGATTCTATGATTCTATGATATAGTTGTCACCCAGTGCAGGCTAATGCATTTCATGTTCTGAAGTGCTGAAGGCAGTTTCATAGAAGAGATACAAATAACTAACTTAGTTTTGCAAGGTGGTTGCAGTGGGCCCTTCATTGTGTCATGATAAGAGGGGAAAACAGAGATAAAACCGCATCAGCAGAGGCTGACAGACCTATGAATCAATACTGGATCTATTTATTGATTTATTTATTGTGGTGGTGCCTAGAGGTCAGGGCTGCTCTTAACTAATCACTTCACTTCATGGGGCAAGACAGTCTCTACACAGGTGACAATAATTTTAACCTATAAAGATTCTTTGATTTCCTGATTATTTTAGAGAATACAGTCCTCGTGGTACTTGTTTTAAGATTTAATGTCCTAGTAAATTCTACACTATGTAACTGCTCAAAAGTTAGCATTGAAATTTATTAACACATTATGGGGAAGTTTAAATTGGATCTTAGGAAGAAATTCTTTCCTGAGAGAGTGGTCAAGTGCTGAAACAGGCTACCCAGGGAGGTGGTGGAGTCACCATCCTTGAAAGCATTGAAAAAACGAGCAGCTAAAGTACTTGGAGCCATGGTCTAGGGATTAGAGAGGTGTTGGAATGATGGCTGGTCTTGATGATCCTGGAGGTCCTTTCCAGCCATGGTGATTCTATGATATTTGTACTGCTTAGTTGTGCTATTTAAGTGCATAAGACATGTGTTATGTTTTCTGCTTGCTGGCTGGGGCTACTCACATGGGTAATGCAGACAAGAAGAACATACTTTATTTCCACTGTGTTGGACAAGAATGCACCAAGGGACTTCGGTCAGTGCCTCCTGCTGCAGCCGTTTGCATGTGATGCCTCTCATCCCAGTGCTACATGCCTGTGTGGTCCTACATCTTTAGGTGCAGGGAGGGGGAGAACTGTGCCTGTGCTCCCCATAGGCACACATCTCTCCAATCCACCTTCATTCTTCCCTTTCCCACCTTTGGACCTCCCCCAGTCTGCCTGTTTTACTTCATTTATATAAATAAAGAGGAAGGTAGACTTTTACTCGTGTCCAGAAGAAAATTGTGCAGAAGCTGGAATTCCTGCACACGTATACACACACCAGTACCAGGTCCTTGTGAAATAAAGCTCATACTTGCTAGCCCCTAGTAAATTCCACTGATGGTCTTTTCACCCTGCGCTACTCATTTTCTCAGATACCTGGTGAACAGCCTGTAGTTCACTATATCCTGTCGTTCACTATGCAATCATGGAGTCATAGAATGCTTTCAGTTGGAAAGGACCTTTAAAGGTCATCTAGTCCACCTGCCCCTGCAGCGAGCAGGGCTATCAGGTTTCTCGAAGCCCAGTCTAACCTGACCTTGAATATTTTGTATCTTCGTTTGCTTTCGTTATTTCCTCTTCTTTTAAGCCTTTCATTCTTCTGATTGGAAGAATCAATCTTTTCTGATTCATTAAACACAGAACATTACCTTTTAGCCTCACCATGATTTGGAGAGGAGATTTTCATAGTTTTGGATAAAACTAGACCAACAGGAGTGTCTCATCAGCTGAAAAAGAAAGAACAGGTATTTTAAGTACCTTATCAGTTATTAAGTTGCAGATTTACTTTTGGTTGCAGAAAGGCTTCTCTTGTTTTAGGATTCCAGCTTGTTTAGATGATGATAGAATGGACTGGAAAGATAAGGAAATTGTAAAGTGTTCAGTTCTTCACTGACTTTATGAGCACTTTTGCAGGTATAGGTATGAATAGTGTGAAATTCCCAACACATGGATTGTTCATTTTCATAGACTCATAGAATCATAGAGTCATAGAATCATAATGGATTCCTCTAATGGAGGAAGGGACCTCAAAAGATCATCTAGTCCAATCCACCTGCAACAGCAGGATCACCTAGACCAAGTCACACAGGACCTCATCCAGGCGGGTCTTGAATATCTCCAGTGAAGGAGACTCCACAACCACCCTGGGCAGCCTGTTCCAGTGCTCTGTCACCCTCACTGTGAAGAAGTTCCTTCTTAACGTTGATAAATATGTGAAAAAGATGGAGCCAGGCTCTGCTCATTGTTGTCTAATGATAGGACAAGGGGCAAAGGGTGTCAGCTGGAACACAGGAGGTTCCACATCAGTATGATAAGGAACTTCTTCATGGTGAGGATGACACAGCACTGGAAGGGGCTGCCCAGGGGGGTTGTGGATTCTCCATCTTCTGGAGACGTTTAAAACCCACCTGGATGTGTTGCTGTGCAACTGGATCTAAGGGATCCTGCTGTGGCAGGGGATTGGACTAGATGATCTTCTGGGGTCCTTTCCAATCCCTAATGTTCTGTGATTCCCACTTTCCTAACAAAGTTTCAGAAATCTCAGTCCAAGAAATAAAGTTCTCCACTCGGTTTTCACTTCTGCTTCCTTGCCGTCGCTCTCTACCCCTTACACTCCTGTGCTGCACTGCTCAAGTACCTTTTAGGTTCTGTTTGTGCCGTGCTGTTGATACGCAGTTGCTCTTGACATTATAAGCAGTTCCTGAGTGTGTAGTAAGGACCTTGAAAGCAACGTGGGAGCAGAGTAACGGGAGCCAAAGGAGAGCTCTGAAACGCTCTCGCAGCGTAGCGTGTTGACGGTGTAGAAGAATGCCTTTTCAAATAAAGGCAGAGTGATTGATCTGTTTTCAGCTACGAAGTAAGTAATTTCTGTGCAGCTTGGCTACAAACAAGTAAATGCAGTGCGGGCTTATCGCTGTATTTAAATCTATTTTGTATCAATAAGCATATGTACGTTTTCCTAGTGTAATCTGCATAGCCCCTTGAGCAAGGTTCCAGGGCTTCAGAGTCTTGCAAGATGATGTTTTTGTTTTCTCCTAATTTAATAGGGCAGAAGCTGAAGTTTAACAACTGCCTCGTCCATATGAGGTGCTAATGCACCACTAGAAAATTATCTGGCAGCTGCAAAGGGGCTAAAGTACTTCTGATCTCTTAGTAGATTTCTTGCTGCTTAGGGGGTTGATGTACAATGCACTTTGCTTTGTGGTTTCACAGGGGGAAATCCAGATGGTCCGATCACTGCTCTGATGAACCAATAGGTGGCAGGACTTCAAAATAAATAATAATAAAGCCATGTTCCATTACAAGGAGGCTAGAAAAGAGAAAGTGCTGTTGTCTCAAGGGTTAAGCTGTTATCTCCTTAGAAGTTCCTCTTGGAGTTTTTTAATTGCATCGTTCAGTCTGTGAACTGCGGTTCAGACACTCAAAAAACCTTCCAATTAAACAAAAAGTGTAGAGCCTGGCATCTGGGCAAGAACAACCCCAGGTACCAGTGTAGGCTGGGGACTGACCTGTTGGAGAGCAGCGTAGAAGAAAGGGACCTGGGTGTCCTGGTGGACAGCAGGATGATCATGAGCCAGCAATGTGCCATGTGGCCAAGAGGGCAAATGGCATCCAGGGGTGGATCAGAAAGGAGTGGTTAGCAGATCGAGAGAGGTTCTTCTCCCCCTCTACTCTGCCCTGGTGAGACCACATCTGGAATCTTGTGTCTGGTTCTGAGTCCTTTAGTTCAAGAAGGACACAGAGCTGCTGGAGAAAGTCCAGTGCAGAGCCAAAAAGATGGAAGTGGAAGATCTCTCTGATGAGGAAAAGCTGAGGGAGCTGGGTCTCGTGAGCTCAAAGAAAAGGAGACTGAGGGGTGACCTAATTAATGTTTATAAATGTGTGAAGGGTGGGTGTCAGAAGGATGGAGCCAGGCTCTGCTCAGTGGCATCTAATGGTAGGAGAAGGGGCAATGCGTGTCAGCTGGAACATAGGAGGATAATCAGTAGGAACTTCTTCCCAGTGATGGTGACAAGAGCACTGGAAGGGGCTGCCCAGGGGGTTGTGGAGTCTCCTTCTCCAGAGACATTTAAAATCCCACTGGACATGTTCCCGTGTGACTTGGTCTAGGTGATCCTGCTATGGCGGGGGGACTGGACTAGATGATCTTTTGAGGTCCCTTCCAACCCCTAATGTTCTGTGATTCTGTGACTACTCGAAAAAAGAGTTTCAGGGGAGTTACGGGGTAGGCAAAGGCATTTAGGCACCTGTGGTTTTTAAAGCATATGAGGTTAAGATCTGCAGAAATACTTGGATACCATAGTACTTACTTACGCTGAGATGATACTGATCACCTTTGGGGACTCCAGCATAAACAAGTTGTGATAAGAAATCCTGTTTTCAAACCAATTAATGTCCTTCAAGTCAGACCATAAGACCAAGTTAGGCACATGAAGAGGCTTCTGTGAGAATTTAAAAACCAGATCACAGTGAAACCACCTTTGTAAAGCAGTAAAAATACCTTCCTAACTTGCTGCTGTCTAACATAACTGATCTGAACATCACTCCATCAGTCACGTGCTGCTCTGAGGTCTTGGGAGTCCTGACGTCAGGGTTTTAGCCTGGATATCAAAACAGTCCTTTCATTAGTGACTTCCCCATCCCGCAGTGTCCTCAGCATGCCTGAGCTCTCTTGTCTTCCAGGACAATGGCAGAAAAATAAATGCAGGCCATCTCTAGCAGGAAGAAAAGCCCGAGTCCAGCATATCTGACAGCTGAGTGATAATGAGAATAATAAAATAAGCTCAGTAGAGATGGTCTTCAAGACAGGCAGAGGCTTTGACAACTAGGGCACAGGCTGCTTAAGTAGTCGTCTTGGCCTCTGTATCCACATCCTGCAGAGAGCTTGCAGCCAGGGATCTCAGTGGGCAAGGGGAGCCACCTCTAAACTGGCATCACATCAGTTGCTTAGACACATAAGCCCCATTCCTCAGCCTTGCACTGTTGGCTAATTTAGGCAGCTCCCTGCTCAGCTGTTTGCCTTAAAAGAGCTGAAAATCCCTTTCTTACCAGCTTAACAATTCCCGTGTAGGGATCCCAAGCTGCAAGCAGGCACTCAAGTTAGTGCTGAAATTCCAAGCTGTGAGCGGCCGAGGAGTTGTGTCGTGGTCCCCTGCCAAACAAGGCTGAAAACCTTATAAATAAATCCCTTCAAATCCTAAATCTTGCTGGCTGAGAGAAAACTAGGCTAGAGGTGCTTAAATCACCTTTGAATATTACATAGGACCCCAAGTCACTTGTTTACCCTTAAAAAGGGGGTGCTGGAAGGTGATTTCCTTCCTAAGTACCACTGTTAACTTTAATTAAGTCTAATATGTCATGAAAAAATTATAAAGGTTTAAAAAACATTACACGTTTTACCTCCAGTTGGTGCTACCCTTGCCTTCCATGATGGGATTTGTGGGTGCTCCTTCGTGCTCTTGGAATGAATATTTTAGAGGAAAAGAAGCATCACTCCTAGAAGTACCTGTTGGAAATCATTGATAGACCTTGACAAATTAGGGCTGGATTCAGGTGTTGGTTACACCACTGACAGATCAGCAGGGTGGTGGTTAAGTCACCGTCCCTGGATGTGTTTAAAAGTTGCTTAGATGTGGTGTTGGGGGATCTGGTTTAGGGGTGAACTTGCAGAGCAGGGCTGATGGTTGGACTCGATGATCCCAAAGGTCTTTTCCAACCTGAATGATTCTGTGAGTCCATGATTTGTTCCCTCCTGTTGTGGTCAATGCTTGTGAATAACCCACACGTATCATTCGTCTCTAGCGTTCCCCAAACTCTACATCCCAGTCTCCACCTCGCTTCTCGTTTTCATGGTGTTTATCACCCCTAAAAAGACACTTTTCCTCAATATTTTAGGAAAGCCACCACTGCCAAAGCAATGTGCTCTTCTCCCTCCTGCAGCCCACGTGGATCTCAACAGCCCAACCCAGAGCTGCCTCTGAGAAGAGGAATCGATGAGAGCATTGACGGTACATCGAGGCACTAAGTGAGCCAAGACTGAAACCCCCCTCCTTTTTTTCTTTTGAGACCTTCTCTTGTTCTAGAGATTTATTGAGGCTGTCTTGTACCTCAGCACTTCAAGCACTGTTGGTTAAGCCATGCAGGCAGTCATGGGGCTGAGATGGCTTTGCAATAGGCACTAGCGCTGCTTCCTCCACGTGACAAGTGGCTGTGCCTTGGTCCATTTGCTTCTCTCATTACCTAAGAGACACTCGGTCTCATAAAAGCTGACGTGCCCTGGGAAGTTCCATGTAGTGAAGACAAGCATCAAGTAGATGCTTGACTTTGCATAGAACAAAGATTCCCAAATTCATTCTTAGCAAATACCTGAGGGCGGGGAGAACCCCACAAACCTCATTCCACTTGTCTTTTGACACGTACTACAAAAAGGCTGAGTTAGTGAGAAACAGCTTCTGTGCCCTAAATAAAAACTTGCAGTATCAGCTTTTTGCTTCAGGGACTGGCAAAGAAAATCACAACCTGCCTGGACATGCTCCTGTGTGGCTTGGTCTAGGTGATCCTGCTGTGGCGGGGGGATTGGACTGGATGATCTTTCAAGGTCCCTTCCAATCCCTAATGTTCTGTGATTCTGTTATAACAGCTTGCATTAAGTAATTCCTAAGTCTTACGTGTGGGCTGCTTTCTCCTAAACGTGTGTAAAAATGTTGAAAACCTTATTATCATTTAATATGCATTGAAATACATTGAAATTATTTATCTCAATGATATTAAATGATGATATTAAATGAAAATTATTCTATGTTTCAGCTGTCAACCAAAGTCTGAGGTGGAGATGTTCACAGTAACACAGAACTGCAGCAGTTTTATATATATATATAAAATATATATAATATATATATTATATATATTATATATATATAGAAATATAAATATATATAAACTAAAAAACGGTAGTTAAAGAGCTATAAATACATGTAAATATAATGTAAATATAAATAAATACGGTTTTGGAAATTCTTTTGGTTATTACTGTACCTGAGCTGTGACTAGCTGCAAACAGGACAGGATTGGATTGGAAAGGCAGATTCTTGCTCGGTCTGCACAAGGGTGTGCACACATTTACAAACCCCCACAAGAAGGATGCAGCAGCCTTGTCAGAGGAATTTTGACCTGCTACTGGGCCAGGTATGAAGGAGGGCAGTGCATGCTGCTAACAAGAATGTGGTGTCATCACTTAGAGCACTGTGTAAGGTGTTTAACTGGATGGCAGAAGATTAAAATCAGTGAAGGAAGAGTAAGATTCTCTTTTGATGACTTCCCACTCCCAAAAAGGCCACGTTTATGGGCAAAGCCCCTTGTTTCTGCTGTCTCTACACACTGACCTTTCAGCACGTACAGGGTGAGCTGCCACTAAAGGTTTTTTAGGACATTATTGGTGAGTGCAGTTTTTTCACTTTGATTTTCATGCTACTTTGCTTTTGACTATGCACCAGGGATATTTTTAGATTATTGATGACTGCGCCATCTGGCTGCATTCTATTAATACTGATAGAATCGAGTTTTGCCAACTCTTTCTCCTTCAGTTCAAGCCCTTTAGGCAGCGTACCCTTCCACAGCTGCAGCAGGTACTCTGAAGTGAATGACCTTGGTTGTGTCAGGCACCTGGTTGCTCGTGTCCTCTGCACTTTCTGGAATTCGGGGGATACAGGATTTCAGAGAGGACACCAACAGATTTCAAGGTTAATTATCTCGTATCCTCAACTCGTGAATCCATCTGGGTTTTACTGAATGCAAAATCTTGACATTTGAGGGTTTGGTAGTGGTGTCGTGGTCCAAAGAGATGCCAGAGGACCTTGCCCAGTATGAAGAGCTGCAAGAAGGTCCTCACCAAGGTGTGAGAGTTTAGTGTCAGATTGGCCAGTCCGTTGGTGGAGCTGGACAGGGAGAATCACAGAACATTAGGGATTGAAGAAATTCCCATTGGTTTTGTGTTTGGCAACAGCCCTTCTCAACAGGTTGGTCAGACAGCAGCGTGGAGGGTCTGCCTGAACCGTCTCTGAGCACTTTTCCCTCATGGTTTCCAAACATGACCTCACGAGAGGGATTCAAATATTTCAGTGGTCACTGCTTTGCTTAACACCAGCCTGTTTAGTCTTTCAGTTCTGGCTACACCACAAGCGATTTTCAGTGCTTCTGTAACTTGTGTTTTTTAGAAGAACAGTTATTCACAGAATTCACAAGAATTATGGATTAAACACTTAACAACCTACTTACACTGAACGCTGCACTTGGTTTTCACTGCTAACAATGCAACCACTTAACCGTAATTTTAGAACTATTGTGTTTTCCTGACAATTAATCCTAGAAAGAAAACACTAACCCAAGGTGCTTTGGTGTTATACTGCTGTCTGTCCATGAACCTAAACCCACTGCTAGTTAGAGAGTTAAACTGAATTGCAAACAGTGAATGTCCTGCTTCTGCTGCATCAGCAGATTGAGGGAGGTTCTCCTTCCCCTCTACTCCGACCTGGTGAGACTGCATCTGGAATATTGTGTTTGGTTCTGGGCCCCACAGTTCAAGAAGGACATGGAGCTGCTGGAGAGAGTCCAGCACAGAGCCATGATGATGATGGAGGGAGTCGAACACCTCCCTGCTGAGGAAAGGCTGAGGGAGCTGGGTCTCTTGAGCTTGGAGGAATGAAGTCCTCATTAATGTTTATAAATATGTGAAGGGTGGGTGTCAGGTGGATGGAGCCAGGCTCTTCTCAGTGTCATCTGATGATAGGACATGGAGCAATAGGTGTAAACACAGGAGGGTTCATAGAAATATCAGAAGGAACTTCTTCCCAGTGAAGGTGACAGAGCCCTGGAAGGGGCTGCCCAGGGAGGTTGTGGAGTCTACTTTTCTGGAGACGTTTAAAACTCGCCTGGACACGTTCATGTGCAAGTTGATCCAGGTGATCCTGCTCTGGATGATCTTTCGAGGTGCCTTCTGATCCTTAATGTTCTGTGATACTGTGTTGGCATTGCTACCTGGGTACATGCAGGTGTGTTAAGGCATCTAGCTACGCAGGTAGCAACTCTTCACAGGGAGGTGACAGCAGGGCTTGAATTAAGGGCATTTCTACTGTGTGAGCTGCAGAGCAAAGTTCATTACCTGAAAGCAAAAGCGGGGCTTTACCAACTGTTGTTCAGACACAGTGGAGAAACAGCCGGTGAAAAACATAGTGTACTAACTTTGTGTTGGTTATAAGCCCCTGACTATAATTCTTATGGAAATTATTTTTATCTTCTCCAAAGGGAAACTGTTTTGGAAACTCCCTGTGGATTTCTCAGACTGTTGGTTCATTACGTGGATTACTCCTGCAGTGTTTTGGGCTTCCACACTCTGGACTGAATGCTGATTCTCTATCTATCTGCATTTATTTCTTTTGCTGCCTTTTCCTTTCTCCAACCCACTTTTTTTCCCCACTGGGAAGTAAATTGTTTCATATTTTTCATTTGAAGCTCAGGCTTCTTAAATGGCTTCCATTGGGTTTTTCCAAATCAAGTTCCATTAGCGGAACAAAACCAAAACCAACTCCTGCTGCGGTGAGCCCTAAGAATCGGGTTGTGTAATGAACCAACACAATGGGTGATTGACAGTCAAGAATTTCTCTGGCCCTGGTCCATTTAGCAAAGCCAGGATACACAGGAAAATAACTCACTAACGAATAGACTCCCATGTCTTTCCTAATGTCAGCAAACAGCTGATGTTATACGCCAAGGTAAATGAATACTCAGCTTTAAGGACTTTGATAAGTGAGTGTCCCTGACAAGGAAAGACCATGGGGAATGTTCTTGTGTTTAAAGCAGCAAAAATAACTTCACAGTTAGTCTTTGACAGCTCTGTAATTTTGGACGAGGACACAAGCGATAAAGGGATGGGGGAAGAGCTAATATGGATATGGCAAAAAGCACAAGGGATCACAGACTACAGAACAGCAGGAGGAGTAAAGATGCACAAGAATTTCTGAGGAGGAACAAAATCGTATGGTGCCAGCTGGGGTCTTTAGTGCTGGGTCACTGCCAGTGCTCAGGACACCAGTGAGGTCCTGCAGAGCCACTTTGGTGCATGGCTGTATGTTCTAGTATATAACCCGTGATGGCACGCACTCTAGAGCTCCAGAGAGAGCTGCTCTAGTGTGTCTGCACAGGGCTCTCCACAGCCTGAGTAAGGAACCCACCTCGCTCTGCATGTCTGTCTTGGGCGTTCACTCTCTCAGACCTGCAGCTCCATGAAGCAAGAGGAGAAACAAAATCCTGGGTCTGATGCAGCCAGAGAGTAAACCTTGCTGGACCATGTGCTGAATGAAGCCACGTGAAGCGGTGAGTACACCTGGTCACTGTGATGCTTGTTGTAGGAGTGTTTTGTGAGTCTCATAAAGCAACCCTCTTTAAACAGATCTGACTTCTTAAACAAAAGGTTGCCATTTTCTGAAAGTCTGCCTTGGGCACACCTCAAATAGTCATTAAACCAGGGATGATGACGACCAGTAAAGTCTATCCTTTATGAAAAGTCACAGTCCTTTTAACTAGCTGACAGTCCAGTGATCGTCCAGAATACACTGCATGGGATCACACAGGACCACAGAATTATTGAGGCTGGAAAAGACCTCTAAGATCATCAAGCTCAGCCTAGGACCCAACGTCACCACAATCAGCTAGACCAGGGCACTAAGTGTCACGTCCAGTCTATCCTTAAACACCTCCAGGGATGGGGACTCCATCACCTCCCTGGGCAGTCCATTCCAATATCTGATCCCCCTTTTTGTGACGAAGGGCTTCCTGACATCCAGCCTAACCCTGCCTTGGCAGCTTCAGGTCATATTATTAGTTGCCTGGGAGAAAAGCCTAACCCACCACTGTCTACAACTTTACTCCAGGTAGTTATAAAGAGGGATGAGATCCCCCCCAAGCCTCCTCTCCTCCAGACTAAACACCCTCAGCTCCCTCAGAACACTTCCCTCTAGTTGCTTCACCAGCCTCGTTGCTCTCCTCTGGACCCGCTCCAGCACCTCAACATCTTTCTTGAAGCAATGGGTCCAGAACTGCACGCAGTGCTCGAGGTGATCTTTAAAGCTATTTTGAAGTATGAGATTTATTTTCTTTAAATAAAATGAGAATATTATATTTCCAGTGGAGATTAGTGCTTGAATAGGAAACGAAAGGTATTTCGAAGGAGCGTTGTAGCCTTTTCAGTCCGGAGGGTTCACCCTAGTACCAAATCAATTATAAGACCCCACAAAACATTTCCATGGAATCTCAGACTATGATACCACAGGTCCACTTATTTTTTCTAGGTAGTGAATACTTGCAACTGCTATAGTTTTAGGGGGTGCAGGAAGCCTGCAGCAGTTTGTTAATTCAAATTTTTTCCAGCCCAAAGTGCAAACCATTTTCTGACCTGTTTCGGGTGAGACTCACATCTTTGCATTCAAAGTCAGTGCTTTAATTAGACAAGGAAGTCTGATAGGAACTGCAAATTGCATGCTTTTGTCCTCTTCTGTAATTGTTTTATTGGGGGGGTGTTTGGTTTTATTTTTCCTTCTATTTTCAAACAGAGCAAAGTGACTTTGAAGTGAAGTGTCATCACACATGGGGGGTTTTTTATGCA
Organism: Phoeniculus purpureus; assembly: GCA_028565055.1. NCBI lineage: Eukaryota > Metazoa > Chordata > Aves > Bucerotiformes > Phoeniculidae > Phoeniculus > Phoeniculus purpureus. The sequence goes on along the minus strand of JAOXOE010000343.1, from coordinate 26,519,295 downwards.
AGCAAGGCATTAACATTCTGACCTGGGGGAAATGACTGGTGATGGCGTGGAGGGAAACTGTGTTTTCTGGTCAGAACTGTGACACATTTTGTGTTGATAGCACTTTTGGATAGCTCTAGTCTGGACAGTTGGACTGCAATGTCTCTGGCAATCTGGCAAGAATAAGTGGTCTCCTCCCTCCTCATGCTTTTTCAAAGTACTACTAGGATTGGATAATCTTTAATAAAATGGAAATATTGCCACAGAAGCCAGTTTTATGGATAGCAGCATGTGTTCTTCTCAGTCTGGAGGCTGTGACCTCAAAGAAAGCTGCAGCACTTACAGAATCATAGAATCATCAAGGATTGGAAGGGACCTCGAAAGATCATCTAGTCCAATCCCCCTGCCACAGAAGGATCACCTAGACCAAGTCGCACAGGAACACGTCCAGGCAGGTTTTAAATGTCTCCAGAGAAGGAGACTCCACAACCCTTCTGGGCAGCCTGTTCCACTGCTCCGTCACCCTCACTGTGAAGAAGTTCCTTCTGATATTTATATGGAACCTCTTGTGTTCCAGCTTACACTCATTGCCCCTCATCCTATCACTAGATGACTTTGAGAAGAGCCTGGCTCCATCCTCCTGACATCCACCCTTCCCATGTTTATAAACATTAATGAGGTCACCCCTCAGTCTCCTCCAAGCTAAACAGACCCAGCTCCCTCAGCACTTACTCTTAAGCGCCTACACTAGCTTAACAGAAACCAGGAGCAGCAGTCAGAATCAGGATTGCAAAAGGAAAACAACTAGGAACCACCAACATAGGGTATAGAAACACTTCTTTGAGACCTAATATGGGTTTTTTACATAAACTTTAAATTCAGCTTCAGCAACTTCTAATTTGGTAGCTGCTTACTCTAGGAGAAAAGTCTGAGTGGTTCATACTTGTACAGTTTTGGACTAATGCTTTGTGGGGAGCTGTAGTGGAATCCCCTTCTCTGGAGACGTTTAAAACCCGCCTGGATATGTTCCTGTGTGACTTGATCTAGATGATCCCGCTCTGGCAAGGGGGATCGGACTAGATGGTTTTTGGAGGTCCCTTCCAATCCCTAATGTTCTGTGATAAACCCACAGATTTCCACTTCCCACTCACGGTGCACATGGAGCTATGCAGGAGGGCATTAGGGTTTTTCAAGCCACAGTGATTCACGCAGATCTCATTGTCAGGGCTAACTAATGCTGCAAGATGTGCTCATGCAACCCTTGTGCATTTTGTTCAGATCACTGGAGTGCTGCAGCTTTGCTCAGGGAGCTACTCCATAATCCAGTAGTACTAGTGGAAACTGTTTGATAAGCAGCCCTTCTCTTCCCCTGCTTCATTTGATTACACCAGGCTTCCTACGCAATTCTTTTGTCCGTAATTGTCCTTTAAATATTGATTTTTGGAAGGAGCAGGGTAACAGTAACATACATGTCCAGCATAAACTATGGAAGAATCAGGCTGTAATCCTAAAGCCTAGGGATGGACTTTCTGTTCTTATTAGCCAAATGTATCTCAACTGCCTCAACCACTTTGATCTACACCTGCCAACTGCCAATGGAGGAAGAAGCTGTTATCCCTCCAAAACCAGAGGAGAGGACAGTTCCCTGTAAAGAAGTTGTGTCTGTCACCTACAGACATGCTCTGACCTCTAACCTTTGGTGCAGCTTTCACTGCTCTTTCCCATTTATTACATAAAGCGATCATAGCTGGTTTTGCTGGGATGTTCTGCAGGGGAGAGCTTCCGAAAAACCCGCTCAGTTTGTCAGAATCAGGATGGAGTTAAACTCAATTCTTCTGATCCTGACAACAGTCTACAACCAGAATATAGTGTTAGTCTTTGCAAGTTCTGAATCCTTTTAGAAGGGTAACAGTGAGATATCTTAGCAATTATTAAGGGTTGTTCCACAGCTATTTAAGGTGCTGGCTTGGCACAAGTCAAATTCACCTAGTTAATGATGGCTATAGGCTTCTGTGAAAGGCTCCCAAAAGGGAGCACTGGAAGGGGCTGCCCAGGGAGGTTGTGGAGTCTCCTCCTCTGGAGATGTTTAAAACTTGCCTGGACATATTCCTGTGGACTTGATCTAGGTGACCCTGCTGTGGCGGGGGGATTGGACTGGATGATCTTTGAAGTCCTTTCCAATCCCTAATGTTATGTGATGTGAACACTGGGCAGAAGACACCCTGCATTGCACAGCTAAAAGCTCTGCGGGCTAGAAGCAGAGTTCTAATTGTCTTGGAAACTTCAAGTCAAACAGGATGGCAGCTATCAAATATTAATATCTCCAGGATTCGAGAGAACTCCTTTAGGTCTCAATTTAGGATTTGGGAATCCTTCATTCTAGCTAAGTCCTTCTGGAGGATTTCCTAACCTCCCTCGCAGGTATTTATTTAAACTAATTACACCCAATCTGTTGTGGAGCAAATGAGCTTTGGTGCAGCACTGAAATGTAATACAAGACACATCTGAATGTCTGCAAAACATTCCCACTTCCAAAAAACATCCCAAAATTTTGCTTATTATTTAAAAACTCACCTGATAACATCAGCAGCCCTTCTCCAGACCTTCAAACAACTGACTATCAGCATCTTGTCTCCTCGTGAGAATTTTCTATGATTCTACTGATAAATAGCAGCTCCCTGAAAGGGTTGTCAGGCACTGGAACAGCTGCCCAGTTGTTGCACTGGGGGACAGGGTTTAGTGATGCTGATAGGGCTGGGAAAAGGTTGGACTTGATGGTCTTCAAGGTCTCTTCCAGCCAAAACTGCTCTAGGATTAAATAAAACCCTCTTCAGAATACATAATTTAAAACCACAAATAATTACTTTGAAGGAAGAGAGGCAATAATGTTTAAAGCCCCAGATCTAGGAACACCACTGATTTTACAGGCAAGCCTGGTACTAAAAGCTTCTCATCATCCTTCAGGTAACAGTGTTCCATAGACTGCAACTAGTAGGGATAAAATATGTGATCTTGTGTTGATGAAATGTAGTGCTTGGGTAAAAAAGATAACACACCACGATGGGATGAGAAATACAATGAAATGGGTATCGACATTGATTTATTACTCACAAGCAAAAAAACTTGTGAATATATTATTGACAAACAAAAATCTATAATTAAAGTTATAAATTAGCCCCATTACTTACATCCTATAGGGTTTTTCTGGTAATATTTTTCACAGTCAGGAAAGAACTCTTCCACTGCAAAAGGACTTCTGAAATGTCTATGTTCTGTAGCATTAAGCCATGGTGTATTTGATCGACTTTGTCCGATGAAAATGAAAGTACAATGCTAAAAGGCTAAGGATGTTCATACTAGAGCAGCCAGTGAGGGATAAAGATGCCTTTTGCTGCCATATAGGAGAATTTCCTCAATATTCCTTGGCTGCTCTGCAAAGTCTTTCATCCAAAGTTGAACCAAAGTTGTCGTCTAACCTTCAATACTGATCCTCAATCGTTTGGGTCATTTTCTCTGTCTCTCTCCAACATCCCGAAAATAACCTTCAGCTTCTTTAAAACATAAAGCTTTGGTGTTTTGGAGAAACTGTAATGAGCCAATAAACCCAATTTGGAGGCTGGTTAGTATCACATAAATTAATTTCCCTGCTAAATGATCAGAGTCACATCCACCTTTTTCACTACCATCTGCCTCACAACAAAGTTGGCACTGTACTCCTTTGAGAGGTGGACTGTAAAAGTGTCATTTAGAAAAGGCTTATTAGCAAAATCCTTTCTAAGTTCCAATTTTCCCGTTCCAGGGTGATGATCACAGGCAGCACATATATACCGTTAGCAGGAAGCACTCAAATGTCCATATGGCATGGACTTAAAAAAGTAATAATGAAAACCCAGTACACGGGCTGTGTGTATGGATCGGTACAAATATCCACCTTCACTTTCAGGGATTTTCCTTGCTACTTGATTCTGACAGTTCTGCTGGTTGGTAGGTCTGCCTCTGAGGGAACAGTTCCTGCCAGCTGGGGTATTTCCTCCTCTTGGCTCTGGACCATGAAATGAAGCCTTTTGCCATACCTGCAAAGCAGCCCCGGAACAAACCTCTTTCCTGAGCTTGCTCTTAATTTCCACCCCTTCTCTCATCAATTCTGATGTGTGACACTCGCTCAGCCATCTCACGTGTTTCCTCAACACAGCCATGTACCCAGCAAGTGTTTGAGGTAGTCTGATGAGGGGGGATTATGCAGAGCCACCATGCAGAAAGCACTCCCTGCTTCTGAAATCCTCATTTCTAAGTTCTCCAAGACCTTCCTATGTGTAACTATGCAAAGCTCCAAATGGCCCTTCTCTGATTGACTGGTACTGCTCAGATTTCACCAAGGGGAGATCACAGAACGTTAGGGATTGGAAGGTACCTCAAACGATCATCTAGAGATGTGGCATATTAACCCTCCAGCACCAAGAACAAGGTGATGTACACATGCAGGTGAGGCTGAGATCTCTCAGCAACTTCTGAGGGACTTTCTGGTGGAACAAGTCAGGTCAGGGGAGACTCAATGTTTGTGTCAGCTTGCTTAAAACCAAGCCCCAAATTTGGAAGCATAGCTGTCATCTCTGTGTGCATGGTTTGGGCACAAATGCAGTTCTTTTAGGGTATGTTACTTGGTACTCTGCCAGTGAAAATGAGCCTGGGCGCTTCGTGTTTTCAGTTGACTGGGCACAAATCTTCGAAGATGTGAAAGATCCATAACAATGTTGAAGATCACAGAATCACAGACCATTAGGGATTGGAAGGGACCTCGAAAGATCATCTAGACCAATCCACCTGCCACAGCAGGACCAATAGACCAAGTCGCACAGGAACATCTCCAGGCAGGTTTTAAATGTCTCCAGACATCTAAAAGAAGGAGACCTGAGGTGGCACACTGCTTGAGCACAGCAAGGGGGAAAGCTTGCAAAGTTTATTAACTGACCACGGCACCAAACAAAATGTGGCTCCGCAATTTCTTATTTTGCTCTGAGCATATCTAGATATGAGACACCCTGGATTTTAAATGCATCTGAGAAGGCAGCAGAAACTATAGCTCAGGTTGTCTGCTCAGCTACATTAGTCAGCAGAGCACTGGAATGGCTGCCCAGGGGGGTTGTGGAGTCTCCTTCTTTGGAGATGTTTAAAACCCACCTGGATATGTTCCTATGCAACTTGGTCTAGAGGATCCTGCTGTGGCAGGGGGATTGGACTAGATGGTTTTTCAAGGTTCCTTCCAACCCCTAATGTTCTGTGATTCTGTGACTTCAGCAAATGAGATGCAGGATGAAATCATAGAACCCTCCTTCTGAAGCATCTTACTTGACAAGGTGTTGCTGACCTGTCACTCCTCCATCCTAAAAGGGACTAGAGAGTGATCTTAACGTGTGCTAAATGCCTCCAGTGCATCCCAATAATCGTCCTTCAGCAGGGACAGGCATCCTCAGTGAAATAAACCATATTTGGCCTCTCTGCACTGGGAAGAGGAAGTCAGTCCTGCTGACTTATGCAGTCAACCTGGTGCTTACTAGATAGAAGCAGGGGTTTTCCTGAATTCTCTTGCCATTACCTATGTTTGTCATAACTAATATTACTGTTGACTTATCGAGTTAAGTGCTCCTCTCTCTATAAAATCACCCCAACGTGGAACTGGTGCTGAAGGTGTGGTGTGTAGATAACTACATCTAGAAAGATCCCTGATAAATGATATGCTCCACAGATAAACCTCTGCCAAATTCTATTCAAATGGCAAAGAGATAATGTGAATGTGACTCTAATGAAGGAAGGCTAGAGTTGCCATCATGCACGCAGGTGCAATTGCTCCAAATCTCACTTAAAATCCATTTTCCTGCCAGTGCTCATTCTTCCTTTAAACAGAAGTTAATACTCTGCTGACATTACTGAACTCCATCATGCTCATTATCTCAGGCTAGCATTTACATCAGGTTTTTGGAGGTGAAAGACCAGTTCATTAACTCTATTGTGTCACTCAATGACTTCCTGTGGAGAGATCATAAGTCAGATGGTGGGTGTCAGTGCTGGAAGATAAAAGACAGCCATAAAGTAGGAAGACAACTGGTGTAATTCGCAAAAATGAGGAGAAAAACCCCATACTCTATAGCCTTCTAATTTCTATTCACAGTTCAGGTTTTAAGTATGTTATTTAGACAGCAGTGCATGTGAGAGGTTTTTTTCTATGAGTTTCAGAATGGAAGAAGCTATTGGTTAGTAATTTTTTTACTTAAAGAGAATAAATAACATGGGTAACAACACAACAATTCCAGTAAAAATTAATCAAAACGGGTGTTTTAAAGCCACATATGCTGAAAATCCTGTATCTACTGACTTGCCTTTGCTCAAAGGGAAAAAAGTGTTTGGAAAATTATTACTTTGCCAAGATGCTAGTGGTGTGAAATTGTTCAGATTCTTGGTTAAAGAATAAACCAGCTGCCAGGAATCACAATCCACTTATTTGATAAAAACAAATGCAAAATCCCCACACAGTCTCCTTAAAGAAAATGTTTATTTTTAAAATACTCTTTGGGATGCAAGGAGTTCTTAAGACTTTTTTATGGAAAGTAGGTTCCTACTGGTTACAGACTGAACATGAAGCTTCTCAGTTTGCACTCGGGAAATGAAAAAGCAAAAATACTTTCCATCCCTGCAACTGAGTTTTTCTAAGAACATTTCCAAATACGATCCTTTTCAAGTGTAATTAACGACTACTTAATGTGAAGAAGCAGCGTCAAGTAAGGAGAGCCCTTCCCAGAGAGCTTCCCTCAACTCCCCTCCCCTGCTGCTCCACCAAACCGTGTGGCATAATTCGTGCACAATTTGCCTCCTTAAGCTGCAGAAAGTATTGCAAGGCTGGGGAGAACTTTTAATAATAGCAAATGTTTGCAAGGGTTCTGTGTTCCTCAAAGCACAAAGAACAAGGGTCCCTGTTGCAGGAGAGGTTGGGCAGCAGCTGGGAGGACTTGAGTGGGAAGGCAGGCACCGGCCACAGATGCTACAGATGCTGCACCTGCTGGTCGTTACCGGGTGAGTTTGCAGCAGGAAATCGATCTGCAAAGCTCAGAGTTGCTGATCAATAACAAAACCTGCAAAGCTCTCAGTTGCTGACAAACAATAGACCCTTGATTGCTGATAAGCATCTGATGGCCAAGCAAATAGGGGTATCAGATAAAAAAGGCCAGGTGGTCTGCGTTCTCACGAGAAAAACCTAGTGGAAAAGGAGAAACTCTCCTTCCTCCCCTTATTGACCAAGGATGCAGCAAGGGATCCTTTGCGTGAATTCCTGGGAATGTACCACGGACCGTTCTGGTTTTGATAAATGCTGTCGGTGACGTTTTGACCACGGTACCACCCATGCACTGAGCCTAACTGTAAGTAACAAGACTGTGACTGTCATCCCCATAATGTACCTTTTTGGTGAGGATGAACCTTGAATGTCAACTTGCAGGGGCAGACCAATGGGTTTGTTCTCACTCTCCCACTGCAAGACGGTAAGGTTTGTGGCCTCAGTTTTGTTGTTTCTCCAGGATATTAAGTTTGTGTTTGTGACTGTCTTTTAGTTTGTGGGAGCTATAGCTATCTCATACTTTGTACTACTCAAAGAATATGCATGTGTTGCATATAAATAACCTGTGACATTCATACATCTGAGTTGCTCCTTGTGAGAACAACTGGACCTATAGCAAAAGTTGTTCATGCATCTGGTGTTGGGATTATAGTCGCTAAATGCAGCAGGGTGGTATTGGTTAATCAGAAAAGAATCCCAGTGGAACAATCCCAGTAGTAAAACAGCTAAACCTGCTATAATGTCTTTTGGTAAACTCACGTTAGCTGATGGCACTGGGTTTCCCAGCAGGTAACACTGCCCCAGAGCTGTGAGCAAACAGCAGCTGTTTCATCAGACACAGCAATAAAAAGCAACTGCAACACTCTTTATTTAGTTCCAGTGTCTCGAGCTTCCCTACCCATCCAAAAAATAGCTTTGGAAGCTGAAGATTTTGTTTGTTTTCAGATCTATTTGAACCCAAGGCTGCAGATTAAAGAAACAAAGTTTTGCTTTCTCCTAGCTCGATTAGAAGCAACCACCTTCTCTTCCTCACTCGGCCTTGCTTCAGCTAAGTTTCTCTTACCTTAAGTGAGAATCCACTTCTCAGCTTCCTTAAAGCTGAAAAGCACAAGTGAAGAGGAACCAGAAGAAAGAAATGCTACAGCGGTACCGATCTCTGTTATCTATTGATAAATTTGGTTCCTCTTTCTGCGTTACCTGGCAGCATCCTTTGCTCTATTTTTTCAGCAGGATTGAGGCACTCTTCACAAACCCCTTCATTACGTTTAATCCATGTTACTTCTTTCTCTCTCCCCTCTCTGCACCCTGCAATTGAAGGCTGTGTTCACTTGCAGTATTAGTCCGCTATTAACAGACTGGGTGAATTACTTTTGCACACCAAGGAGCCAGCTCTGTAACTGCAGACCTGAGATACTTAACATAAAGATCACTGAAAACCATAAACCATTTTCTTCTTGACCTTTTCTACCAAAACATTAGCTTCTGAGTCAGCCTGCTTTGAAGTTACAGAAGTACTGCATGTTGTCCTGTGGATTCCTCACTTCAAGCACTTATTTTCTTCCATTTCCTCCTATTTTCAGCAACAGGAGGCTAAAATTTTACAATATGCTATTGCTGTTTTATTTTTTTCCTAGGAACAAATGCTGGTACGACACATACTCACTGTTTTTAGCACGTGTCATTTAAGATTGCTCGGGGAAAAAAATACTTGCAAGTCTCTTTATTGAATCAAAACCCATGGGCACTACTACGAATACAACAGTTCTGGGATCTGTCATTTGCACATCGCTTTGTTCATAAGAAAGATCCATCACAACTCTCAACAATGAAGAGGGAGGCTACAGAGCCACAAAGATGATGAACGGAGTAGAACATCTCCCCGATGATGAAAGGCTGAGGGAGGTGGGTCTCTTTAGCTTGGAGAAAAGGAGACTGAGGGGTGACCTCATTAATGTTTATAAATATGTGAAGGGTGGGTGTCAGGAGGATGGAGCCAGGCTCTGCTCAGTGGCATCTAATGATAGGACAAGGGGCAATGAGTGTCAGCTGGAACATAGGAGGTTCCACATGAATATGAGAAGAAATTTCATCATAGTGCGGGTGATAGGACACTGGAAGGGGCTGCCCAGGGGAGTTGTGGAGTCTTCTTCTCTGGAGATGTTTAAAACCCGCCTCGATATGTTCCTGTGTGACTTGGTCTAGGTGATCCTGCTGTGGCAGGGGGGATTGGACTAGATGATGATTTGAGGTCCCTTCCAATCTCTAAGATCATCTAGTCCAACCCACCCGCCACAGCAGGACCACCTAGATGAAGTCGCACAGGAACATCACTGTACACACTCACACAAACATAGACTTCAGTTGTCTGCCTCCTCTCTCACTGTTTAAGATGCCAGTCTGAAATCATCCAGACCTGAAACGCTTTCTGCAGCAATCCAGCTCTGTCAGATAACCAGAAAATTGGCTGTTTGTAAGGAAAACAGCTTTCAATTTCTAGGAAAATGGCTAGCAGCATCTTTTTGATCTTTGATTTGCAGAGAGAGTGGTGATGTAGTTGCCACAGGTAGGTCTGGCTGATACAGAGGCCACACAGCTTCCCTGCTGCCACGGTGTGCTGCCAGACAAATTCACCTTCAGTGTAGACAGATGGCTATCTCCTGGCCGTACAGCTACGGCAGCGGGCAGGGTCAGACCCCTCCTAGCATGGAGAGCCATATCTCTTGCATGTACTGGGTACTGCAAGCTATATTAAAGAACCTGAAGGACTCTCTTTTGTCCATGATAATAATTCTCTGTCCTGCCACTCAGATACTGGTGTCTAGTGTGATGTTTGGAGGCACTCAGGGAATTTAAGGAACATCTGGGATGGGTGCAATGAGCAGAAAGACTTCAGTGTATCTGGCAGGAACAGACAATATAGTTTTTCTCGAACTGTGTTCAGTTTGCCCTTCGTCGAGTTTGTGTCTAGTGCGATAAAGAAATCGAATATATTAAGCATGTAGAACAGGACGCCTAAATTGCCACCTAGTGGTCTTGTAATGAAGTTAAAGTCTCCGGCGAGCTGAGCTGCGGATAAAACTACCTGTGTGCTTTGTGGATTTTTGTCCCGACCTCAGCGTCCTGTAAGGTGGTCAGAGTGGAGCGGAGAGGCAGTGCAGCACGATGTCTGAGTCCGTGTGAGATTGGGCTGTTGGGACTGCTATAAAAGGAAATGAAAGGTTTTCTGACTGTTTGGAATGAGTAAGAAGTTAGAGGTTTTGTGCTTGCAGGGCTCAGCCAGCTCCAGGGTAGGAAGCCCTGTGCTCTGCTGGGATATTCTCCCACCCTCTAGTCTCACCCTGCTTGAGCCATATGTCCATCAGCATGTGCTGTTTACACAGAGCCAGGCAGATGGGAAACAACAAAGGAGCACAAATGGGATGGTAAGTTTGGCGGTTCTGCTTTTGTTCTGCTTTGGTCACGTAGATCTGCCCAGAAGCTGCTACGAGAGACTAAAAATAATTTTCTGTACGAGGTGGTGCACGAGCAAAATCTTCAGGGATTAATGCACCCTCTACTATCTTGCTAAAGGTCAGCTCTGGGCACGCTGGCCTGCGTGTTGACACGCAGCTGATGCTCACGGGAGCTGGAGGCAGCAGAGGCTTCACGTTGGGAAGCAGTCCTGGAGTAGAGGCTGTAGGCTACATCTCTGGGAGGACACGTCAGTTGTGTCAGAAATAAGTCAGTTCACAGTAGCAGAATCCAAATGATTCATCTTCCTCCTCCATCCTGTCACCTTCTGGGATGTGATGAAGTTAGTGGTTGAAGGAGGAGTTTAAACTCTGGGAGATTTCTACCCTATTGCGCCTTCACTGAGGCCCTGGGTAGTTTAAGGTGCCCCATGAGTACGACACTGACCTAAGGGCGCTGCATAAGTCAAAAGCTTAACCCCGGCCAAAACACATCCCCTTGCAGATCGCTGGGTCCTTGATCATTGGCACTTCTCATAACCCTTTCATGAAGATCTGAAAGCCCTGTAAGTGAGGGCTGTCACTTCCCACAGTGTATGAAGTGAAATGGGTCAGGAAAAATAGAAGAGGAAGAGAAAACAAACAGGGTTAGAACAAGGTATAGCATTTGGATAGGAATAAAAATATTAAGCAATGACGGGAACATTGTCTTTCTATGCTTCAGGGTTTGTGACTAAAGTCCAATGCACCAGATACATCAGCATATATGGTTCTTTTTTTTCCACACAACTTTTGGCCTTATTTACCTTAATTGGTTTTAGGATACAGACTGATAGTTCTTTGTAGGTATTTTCTCTTCCTTTTTGTTTTGCATGTCACCTAAAATTCTCTTGTTTCACACTGTACTTTGTTTTCATTCAGGGTTGCTGCAGTTAAACTTGCACCTTGTTTCTCTTTGATTTACATATTACTTCACATACTGTTTTGCTTTAAACAAATATTCACAGTTTCACTAGTGTCCTACCTCACCTCATGAACTTTGTCATGTTTTATTTCAATGTAAATGTCTGTAAACAGCTATCTCTAAACCAATTTACTCTATATTTTTGCAGAACTAGAGTTTCCCTTTTTTTTTTTTTACATATTATTTAAGTACAGTAATGCTCTGCCCTGGTGAGACTGCATCTGGAATGTTGTGTCCAGTTCTGGGCCCCTCAGTTCAAGAGGGACATGGAACTGCTCGAGAGAGTCCAGCACAGAGTCACAAAAAGGATGGAGTGGAACACCCTCCCCATGAGGAAAGGCTGAGGGAGCTGGGTCTGTTTAGCTTGGAGGAGACTGAGGGGTGATGTCATTAATGTTTGTAAATATGTGAAGGGTGGGTGTCAGGAGCTCTGCTTAGTGGTATCTAATGATAGGACAAGGGGCAGTGGGTGTAAGCTGGAACACAGGAGGTTCCATATAAATATCAGAAGGAGTTTCTTCACAGTGAGGGTGACAGAGCACTGGAAGGTGCTGCCCAGGGAAGTGGTAGAGTCACCTTCTCTGGAGATATTTTAAACCTGCCTAGCTGTGTTCCTGTGCCACTTGATCTAGGGGATCCTGCTCTGGCAGGGGGATTGGATTGGATGATCTTCCCAGGTCCCTTCAGTCCCTAATGTTCTGTGATTCTGTAATACAGGAAGCTGTAAAAACTGCCATGCCACTCATGCCAAGTACACAGTATAAGAAAAAGGCATGCAAGTGTAGTCAGTCTACTCCTTAATGTACTCTAGGTGACTTCATCTTGAGGTGTATGCAATAAAAGGTGAAAGACAGACAACACAATCCTGCCTGAAAAGCTGTGGGTCTAACCACATTCCTGTTGTCAGTAAAATTATCCAGGGACAGAATGCCCTATAAATGCAACCAGCTGCTTCAAAAAATAAATGACCTGTACCAAACCCCAGAAGTTGGTAAGCCACAAAAATAACATCTAAATGGCAATTACTCATCTGAACTGTAAAGTGTGGAATGAGTTTCCATTTTCTCTAACCTCTCCTGAGCCGGTCTCTCGGTGGTTTATTAGGAATGGCTTTAACTATGGGATTTACTATAGAGTCAATCTGTCAGTCTTCCAGTATCTCATTTCTCAGATCCCATTCAGATTGCCAAATGGCACCCAAATGACTGTGGAAGACGTGCCTTCAATGTCTGGGGCCTCGTGCCTACAGTAGATAATATAGGTAATACCCACAAGTAGCCAGACTGAGTGGCTGAACAATGTTTTAGATGCATCAATTGTTACTTGATGTTTACACAAACATTTAGAAAACAAACCACTGAATGCTTCCAGTAGGAAGAAAGCATAGCCCAGTGTTAGCATGCTAGCCTCAAATAAGAGAAAATGCTACTGGGTCACCATGTGTAGATATGCAGCAGCTTGAGGGTGGTGAGAACTAACTAGACTCTGACAAGGTTCTTCTTCCTGTACAGCACCACAGTTTTCACTCAGTTCACAGCAGTCAGAATGAATTAGCATCCCTCAGAGTACCAAACTGATTGCCATACCTGAAGATCGTGTTGTATGGGGCAAGTTTTCTACATTAACTACTCTGACAGAGAGCTGGCTTGAGACTTTTAAAAGCTGAAGTACAATCAGACATTAAAAAATAGGTGACAGTTTTCCCAGCCAGTTAGCACATCTCAGGTTAACAGCCAAACCAGAGCTTTCACAGGAAGTACTCTGAGAGATCTTAAAGACATGAGCAGGGTACTCACAGGGGCAAGATATTTGTGATCTAAAATAAGGCTGTTTTTTGAATGTCTGTAATGGTTTTCAGTCAAAGAGATGTAAAAGTGGAAGCAACTGTAAAGTTGGGGTTTTTGAAAAGAACTTTCAATAAAAATTGTGTGGGTGAAACAGGACTGATCCTTTATGAGCAGGAGTTACTTGTACTAATCATAGAATCATTAGGGATTGGAAGGAATCTCAAAATACCATCTATCCCGATCCCCCCACCACAGCAGGATCACCTAGACCAAGTCTCCCAGGAACACATCCACGCGGGTTTTAAACGTTCTTATTCATTTTGTGTTTTCACTTTGTCTATGTGTGTGACCTCCAGGAATAAAAGCAGCTGGGCATACTGAAGTCAATTCCCTTCTGCTTTTCATTATATGGAGCTGGTATTTATAATAAGCCTCCAGTCAGCTCTGTCATGTTAAAATGAACTTTCTGAATTATTGCTGCTCGCCTGATTTCACAATCATCCCTTTGCAACCCACAGCACTGTCGCCAACAATCTAACCAAAGGCAAAAATTTCTTTAATGTCTAGATCAGTTTATGTTGCATGATCCCAACACCTTTCAGCAGCAGTAGTATTTAAATACAGCTGGAGGGGAACAAAATGGAACATCTGAATTTTCAGAAAGCCTCAGGTATCTGCTCTTCTTTCTCTCCTGCTGGAATCATGTAAGTTGTAAGTGGTGTGGGCTTTTTTCTTTCTGTGTCCTGCTAGGATTTTGTGTCTTGTCTTGGGGATGAGTGTTAGTGACTTTGAAGACTGATGACAAAGGAGAGTGACTTCTCTGTTAGAAAGTCAGTAGATTTATAAAGCAATATATAAATACTATCTTTAAAAACTTGGGCCAAGAAAAAGTAGGATGGAGCCAGGCTCTTCTCAGTGGCATCTAATGATAGGACAAGAGGAAATGGGTGTGAGCTGGAACACAGGGAGTTCCACATCAATATGAGAAGGAACTGCTTCATGGTTAGGGTGATGGAGCACTGGAACAGGCTGCCCAGGGAGGATGTGGAGTCTCCTTCTCTGGAGACATTTAAAATCTGCCTGGACATGTTCCTGTGTGACTTGATCTATGTTATCCTGCTTTGGCCAAGGGGATTGGTCTAGATGATCTTTCAAGGACCCTTCCAATCCCTAATGTTCTGTGTGATTCTGTGTACATCTTTCTTGTCCTTCTGATGTCGATAAAGTGTACAAACTTTTGTCTTTAGGAACACTACAGGAGTAAAATGACCAGAGACTATACCTTTACTTGCAGCCAGAAGTTCATTTCCAGTTACCACCACACATAAATTTTTTGTTACTTTTCTATGACAACCTCCACATACTGGGTTGTGATTTTTTTTTTTTAAGAAATACAGATTCAGGTGGATGGGATTGGACTAGAGGTTGCCTATGCCTGTTCTCCATTACTCATTTTTTCACCCCTTCTCCTACAAACATGAAAACTTCCACACACCACTAGCTAGGTATGACTCTTCTTCCTGTGTGTGTGTGTCTGTTGAGGTAAAAAAAGTTTTATATTGGGTTTAGATTGGACATCAGGAGAAAATTCTTCACAGAAAGGGTGGTCAGGCACTGTGAATGGGCTGCCCAAGGTGGTGGTTGAGTCCCCATCCCTGGATGAGTTTAAAAGATGCCCAGATGTGTCTTTTAAAGATACATCTTAGATGTAGCGTTGGGGGATCTGGTTTAGGGCTGAACTTGCAGTGCAGGGTTGATGGTCAGACTCTATGACCCCAAGGGTCTTTTCCATCCTGAATGATCCTGTGATAGCAGTTCTTTTTATGAAAATGTGCTAGCTATACAAAGCAACAATAAGGTTTAAAAAATAATTTAACCAAAAGATTTTCTGCTCTCTGGCAGCAACAGAATTGTTCAGCTGCTGTGGTCTGAGTTGAGCTGAGCTTTCACAAAATGCTGAGGTAGGACACTGATGGATATTTCCAGGTTAAATTCTTTCTTTGTTACCTAGTCTGCTTTGTGCAATGGTGATACACTTTGAACGAGACATGTGATGTCTTCCTAGTTCTACGATAATGCAATTCAGACTGCAATCTGAATTTAACTCTGCTTTAGTGCTGGCAGGAGCAGCAAGGGCTGTACAGCAAAAGCTCTCAGTAAAGCCTTGCTACTAACCTCAGCTGATGCCAAAAGGGTTACCAAAACTACATGGCTAGAACATCTCTGCCACTGAGCTGTAAACCAGAGGGGAAGAAAAGATGTAACTTAATTCCCACTGTTTCCAGGACTTTAACTTGACATAAAGCGCAAGTACCAGCAGAGGGCATTCCATGCCTCGACAATATGCAGATGGCTCATTTGAAAGGAAGGGAACATTATTCTGCCCTTGTTAGGGCACTGGACAGTTTATATAACTAATCAAAAGCGTAATACAAGCTGAACTATCCCAGACACAGGGTCTATCCGATATTTCTCAAGTGCTCATTCCTCTCGACAGCCCCTTTTCTGGGAAAAACAGTCAACTAATTAGTTCTCACTCAACAAAGGCTGAAACTAAACTATTAGAACTGAAAATACATTTTTCAATCTAAACAGATGAATCTGAGGAAGAACTAAAGAAGAGTATGTTAACTTTCTTACTATTAATTAAACTTGTATAGTATTCATTGCATAGTTTCCGTTTTGAATTCTCAGCTGCTTAGCTCAGTGCAGCCTTTAGTGCAGCCTTTTCCTACTTAGTGAACCATGTGTTTATGTGGATATTGCTTTACCAGCATCAATACTGAATTTCATCAGCTGAGGAACCAGCTTTTTGGATCTCATTAGTTATTGAAACCTGGCACAGCTGGGAGTACATTTGTCATTGAAAAATTATATTTGAAAAATACCCATTTCTTGCTTTTACAAGCTGCAGCGTGGGATAAGGATCCTGAACTTCTAGCTTTTTTTCCATCTCAGAGAGTTTAATGTTCATGCCCTAAATTTACATCTGTAAGTTGCAATGTTATGTACATCAAGCAAAATGAACCAAGTCACTAGAACTGAAAGCCAATGACTGGGCTAAAAGCAAAGAAAACAGCATTTGTTGTAGTTCTGCAGAGCTTTTCATTGCAATTGTCTTGATGTTTGCATTTAACTTTTTTTCCAAAGTCTGAGAGTTGTTAGCAGCACTTGTAATGATGCTTTGATTTCACCCACAAAAAAAGGATAAATGTTCACAGACCTGTATACAAATAACTTACAGTAAGTTTGTTTTCCTTCTGCTTGTTTCAAAACTCAGCAAAACAGTTCCTTGGTCACAGCTGGTAAAATACTTTGTCCGACCAACCTAAAATGAGCTTATCTTTCACAGAACCGCTTTGATTGGAAGACACATTTAAGACCATTAAGTCCAACCATTGACCTAGCACTACCACGACACAACTAAATAATGTCCCTGAGCAACATCTCACGGAGTCACAGAACATTAGGGATTGGAAGGGACCACTATATAAATAGATGCAAATGTGCGTCGTATATGTGTCTCTATCTCTGCCCGGGGCAGTGAATCTCTGGAGGTATTTAACAGTTTGTTCCAATGCCTAACAACTAAGTGAAGAAATTCTTCCTAATATTTAACCTGAGCATCTCCTGGCTCAACTTGCAGCCATTTTCTCTAGTCCTATTGGCTTGTACTCAGGAGATGAGACCCAGCACCATGTAGGCTGCTCTACAGACTAGAAGGACAGTGCTAGAAAGCAAAGGTCTTGACAAAGTAGAATATGTATATGTGTGAAGAACTATGGGGGTAATACTAATTTAAACTTTGAGGTTAATAAGGACAGTATTTGAAATGTGAAACTCTCCAATGCAAACAAAAAAGTGCTTTATGTTTAATCAAACTGATGTTTAGTGAGTTCTATACGCAATGCTTGTAAGTCATGGAACCAGAACAAGCTCAAAGACCTTTTCTGAATATGGGCCCTGCAGTCCCATGCTGCTGTAAAACCATATGCAGGTGCCCTGGAATTTAAGCTACTCAAGTCAAGGAGGCCAATTTGCTTCATGTTGGAAGGAAGAGACAGCAAAAAGTCTTTAAACCTCATGTTTCCTACTACTTTTTTTTAACATATTGAAAAAAATACCAGCTGCACATCACACACTATGTCACCAACCCAGTTGGCACCAGAAGAGGTTAACTTGTCTCATGTCAGCCAATGCTTAAGTGAAAACTTCTGCAAAAACTATAAAGATTAAGTATGTGTGTGGTAATTTTTCATCTACATCTTAATCACTAATAAATGTACTGGAAAGTTATGCTCTCTAGTCACAAGGTTGGCTCTCAATGGACGTTTAGTTATTGTTGCTACATTATTATCAGATCTATGATTTATAGTGTGGACTGCTTTTTTTCTGCTTTTAACAACATTTTTTCTTTTTAATAGATAGAAGGGGACTCCTAAGAATCATCTGAGATTCTAGCAAAGCCTAGACAAAATAGAAATGTAGCCTAACCAATACAGGGCAAAATACGCTGGTACTGCTGCTGCCAAGAACAGGAACCATAGGTCAATGGCAGCAGGTGGAAGGAGTCTAAAAGGAGGTGAGAGGATAGGAGTCACTAGCGTCATCAAGGGAGGCACTCTAATCATGTTGGCTACTTTGCTAGCATTTGAACAAATCAGATGGAGATATAAAATATGGGTTTTAGTCTCCTTCTCTTTTACACAGGTCCTGGGCAGCTTTAAGCAAAATGTTTCTCATCTGAATAATAAGATCAATAATATTCCTCTATCTCTAAGGGCTGACTATGAAAATAAATTAGATGTTTAGATATTACAGTAATGCACCTCAGTAAATAAAAAAAGACTTTTCAAACCACAATAGTCACATTTACATTATTTTTTTAGATACCTGCAATTCAAAAGTCTCCATTTTGGCAATCATAAGCTGTTTGTACATAAGTAAGGAATTTCTAGGTGTTTAATGCCAGGAATGTTAAGACCACTTAAGAGAAAATACTTCAGCTAGTTGACAGCAGAATAGACAAAGAGGAGACTATTAAATGACCTACACTACAGCTTCTTGCATGCAGTTTTGCATCTGGAGGAGAAGTGACTGCTAGGATGCTCAGTTTGGTCCCTTCAAAATGTCTACAGTGAAGCTCTGGTTTGAACAGTGACTATGTAAAAATAGCACTTCCTACTCAGCAGATCTGTTCTTGTGTGCTTTAGTGGGGAGAGCGAAAAAAGAGAAAAAAATAAATCACTGCATGTCTTCATTGCTGAGCCACCACATCTCTGGGGGAAGAAACTGCATTATACTCCAGTTTATGCAACTTCATCAAAATCACCAATTTAAAGCTATACTGTACCTAAGCCAAACCCATCATTTCAAAATTGTGCCCTTTGAAACCAGACCTGCATAACCTCATTACCTTCCGCTGAATGAAAATTAATGAAATGAAAGGAAATAAACCCTTCAGACTGAAAAATCGTGATTGGATTTCCTCCAGCTTCCTATCATCACCCAAACTAATCAAGCTATTTCTCCTCCAGGTGGAAAATGAAAAGGAGAGGTGACAACAGTTCTTTATTTTAAAATAAAAGAAAAACAAAACATTTGGAAGGTAGTCTCAAAGCATGGAACCCATGCAAGTTTGAAGAGGTTGCATGAGGATTCCAGAAGGCTAATAGTGTATGATACCAGCTGCTAGCACAGGGATGTAAGCAATGAGAAAACCAGATTTGTGCAGATTTGGCCAGCCTGTTGCCAGAGTTGTCAGACTCGAGTGATGGAGTGGGCTTTGTCACTATCAGCTGCTTCCAAAGGATTGATGTATCACAACAAATGTTCCTCTTTAAGCTTTTCTAAAGAAGTCTTCCATATTGGTGTGGTTTTACTTTTTCTTCCCCCCATGAGAGCACAGGAGGAGGTTCTTGCACAAAGGAAAAAACCAAAAGCCCAGCCAATTCTTAACACTGGAAAACACATGCTTAGTATCTGTCTGCAGATTTGATCATTCTTGCCAATTACACATACCTGTTAGAGGCAAGCATATTTACATATTTAATACTCAGCTAATCTACAAAAACTTCTTTGACCGAATATACATGCCATTTATCCTCAAATGCTGTGCCAAAATCTCATCTCTAGATAGCCTAATGTGTGAAGTGATGAATTTGATTTCAAGTCTTATACAGCATGCCTTCCATTTTCACTTCAGATTGAAACACCTACCCTTTTAACAAGTGTATTGCCTCTCCTGAACATGGTCTTTAAATATAAAACAAATAACTCCAGAATGGATCCCTTAGGGTTCTGCCTTTTGACATTTCTCTGCTTAGCCATAACTTCTGAGAAGGAAAACTAATGGCATGATGATTGCAAATACAATTTTTCTCTTAATGAACAGAAATGTCTACGTAGTTCTTCTTTCCATCCTTGACACATTCTAATGCACCTTCCAGAAACAGACCCTGATTGACCTTCATGAAGTCCCTGGAGCTGTGGGCTTGGAAGCTTGACTGGCCCTGAAACTGTAAGTTCCAAGTTAAGGGTTCTGCTCTCATTCAAGATGCAAAGATTACTTTGTGAGGAAAAAAGCACATAGGTTCTGACAGCAGTCAGACTCTGGATTAAGGTCTGTTGTGTCAAACATAACATGACAAATCCCAATAAAAAGTGTCATAGTCTCATTCTCTGAAGATGTTTAAAAGTCTCCTGGGTATGTTCCTGTGCAACTTGATCTAGGTGATCTTGTTGTGGAGAGGACTAAATGATCTTTCAAGGTCCCTTCCAATCCCTAATGTTCTGTGATTCTGAGATTTTTGTGACCAAACTGCATTCCTACAGAAAATGTGCTTTCCAAGCAATGTCTAAGCTTGTGGTTCTTTTATTCTTCTTCTATGCCAAGCTTTCTCTTCCAAAAACTCTTTACCAAAATGAAAATCACCCAAGAGTGTTGCTACAGGGTTGCAGACCCAGCATAGCAATTGTATTTATGTATTCAGAATGCAGTATTTGCTTTGAACCTCAGACTGGGTCTTGAAAACCTTTGAAGCATTGTCTACATGTTTACTAAGGAAATACTGAGCATTTGTCTCCTTGCAGTACCAGGCATTCTAACAGCTGAGGGTTAAGACCTCTGGCAAGTACAGCAATGCAGCCCAGTAACTAAACTGTAACATATCCAGAGTCTCTCTTGGCAAAGCGATCCAGGTCTACACTCTTAAAATGGTACCATAATAAAGTGTCTTGGGACCACCCCCCCCAACCCATTGTTAGAAGTGCAGTAAGATAATATTTTTGAACCCCATTAGAATTACTGTAGTATTTTTTCAGACTATTCCCTAGAGGACCAAGTGTATGAGGCTTTGCCCAGCTCTGGTCCATCACACCATGGTAGGCTGGCACAAACCCAGTAGCAGTGTGTCCCCTTCAGTGGTGTTCAGAACTTGGAGCAACAGAAACCATTTTCACAGAATGAGACTGTCCTGACTTACTTAAGCACAGACCTCACTAACCTGTAAGATGCAAAACAGACAGTGATACTGTTAGATACATTTAATTACAGACAAAATCCTCTTTTGTAAAGTGGAGCAACCTTCTCATCCCCATGTGTCACAAAAGTATCTTGGAAATTTTAAAGGTTTTTTTTCTTACCAATTATTAGACCAGCAAATAGCAAAATTTACTACAGGGACACTATATGATTGTGGTTGGCTCTTCTCAATGTCATCTGATGTTAGGACAAGGGGCAAGAGATATAAGCTGGAACATGGGAGGTTCCACATTCATATGAGCAGGAACTTCTTCACAGTGTGGGTGACAGAGCACTGGAAGGGGCTGCCCAGGGGTTTTGTAGAGTCTTCTTCTCTGGAGACATTTAAAACCTGCCTAGATATGTTCCTGTGCTACTTGGTCTAGGTGATCCTGCTGTGGCTAGGGGATTGGACTAGATGATCTTTCGAGGTCCCTTCCAATCCCCTAATGTTCTGTGACTCTGTGACACCATTCATGTTCTTAACAATTTACAGAGGTAAAATTAAATAGTCTTCGATGAGAAGATTTCTGAGGGTTGTCTTTCCAAATCACTAGGTATTTATTTTTCTTCCTTCAGCCAGAAGACTCATTTTCTTTGCAAAAATGTTTTTTCTACCTGGGACAAATTTGTAGAAACAGATTTACTGAGAAGAATTCTGACACTTTCCTGACAACTTGCAGTGATGCCTGGTGAAAGCAGCTAAATTTTGCTCTACAAGAAATTTGCAAAAAATCATGAAACAGCTTTTGAACTCATCCAAATGTCATGCCTTAAAGCCAAATCTAAATAGCAATGTCAGGATTGTAATTTTTACTCACTTCATGGACCCTATTTGTTATACTGCCTATACAGTTTAATATTAAAGTGGATTTTTTTTCTACAGAAAATACCACTAAGTGTTGATTTTGATTTTTTCTTTTAAAGCTGCCTGGGAATCTATCATTGCAGAATGTTCTTTTGCTGCTAGAGATTTCCTATTAAAGTCTTCAAAATCTGGTAAGTTACAATGAATGAAAAAAGTGGTGCATATCTCTGTTTTGTCCAACTCTTCTTAATCCATCCTATGGTAAGTGGAAACTTGTTCTGCTCAGGGGAACCCAGCAGTACCACAAACTGGCTATTTATCCTACATTTGTGGTCTGGTTTTGGTGAGTGACCCAGTCATGAAAATAAAGTTCATGAGAAATTTGCATCCAACAAAGCCGCATGAAAAGACCTTCGAATTGGTCTACCTGATAAACCTCATCTTCAGCGCAATGCTTTTTTAATATACCCTGTTTTGATAGTTCATCTCCTAAATGAAATTTAGAGGCTTCTCATTGAAATTCTTCATGGGTATAACCTGTTAAAGGTGCTCCAGTTGACAACTTAATAAAGGCTGTTCTTGTGAAAACAGAACAGAACAAGATGACACGAAATTAGAGAACTATTCTTGGCTTCTCTTTTTTTTTCTAATTCAGAGAAATTTGTTTAACCTTGCTGTGCTTCATTGTACTCTTTAGAAAATAAGGATAATGATACATGCCTATTCTACAGAGATCTGAGAGAGTAATTATCTTTACCGTGAAAAGCTATGGGAATGAAAAGTATCATTATTTCACTGTTATTTAACAGTATTAAAAATTATCCTTCCAATTCCATTAAAGTCTGTGGTATTAAATATAAGAAGAGTGGGCAGAAGTAATGAGTTCCATAGTCCTTTATTTTGTCTGTGGGTAAAGGCGTTTATTTATACGAACTGATTGGCAGATCCAAGTCCTGTCTTCTGTCTGAAAGGGGAGAATCACTGTCAAATTCATATCACTGATTGAATTTAGTTCTTCCAGCCACTGTATAGTGTTTCAGGTCTGGGAGCTCTTGGGTTTTGTTAGTATTACATTACTCTAGTAATTATACTGCAAATAAAAATAATCTAAAAAAACCCAAGCTCTTGGGTGTTAATGTCCCAGATGGAAGGAAAACAACAGTAAAGATGCTGACAAAACACAAATCTCTCTGCAGCTTTTAAATAAACTTCCCTCAGTACGGTACTGACATAAATATGCTGTTTCAGAGAATTTATTGTTAAATATGAAAGTTACTTTATGGCAGATATAAAGTCTTACTGAAAATTAGTAATAACTAAGAGTAGTGCAACATAATGCCATATAATGACATTCCCTGCTCCCAAAAAATTACCGCTGTTATTAGGCTGAGGAAATAATGAAGGCATTTTGGATGTTATTGACCTTTGCAACAGTACTTTTGTAACAGTAGCTATTGTAACGATTTCAACAACAGTACATCACAGAATCATTCACCTTGGAAAAGACTCTTGGGATCATCAAGTCCAACCAATAACCCTACTCGACCAAGTTAATCTCTGAACCATATCCCCAATAGCACATCTAAAAAACCCTTTAAACACAGGGATGGTGACCCAATCACCTCCCTGGACAGCCTTTTCTGTGTAGTCTTTCTGTCAATTTTTTTTTCCTAATGTCCAGCCTAAACCTCCCCTTCTGCAGCTTGAAGTCCTTCCCTCTTGTTCTATCCTAATTACCTGTGCAAAGAGACAAGCACTAACCTCTCCACATCCTTTCAGGTAGTTGTAGAGAGTGATGAGGTTTCTCCTTAGCCTCCTCTTCTTCAAACTAAATTGCCCCAGCTCCTTCAATTGCTCTTCATAAGATTTACTCTTCAGGCTTTGACTGTCATTGTCAGTAAGTTTTACTGACCTTGTGTGAAAATTGCAAAAAAAGAAGAAAAATATAAGAAGGTGTGAAAAATAACCTCTAAGGTATTCAAGCACCTAATGGTTAAATAATAGCTATCAAGGAGGAAATTTACCAGAATGAATTTTTAAAGTATATATTTGAAAGGTTTTATGGCTTCAGATAAAATGTAGGTATTAAGTCAGCTTGAAATTTTGGCAACTGGTTAGAGAAGGTCAGATTTACCTCACATCATGCTGGAAGGTTTACATCATGTCTCACTAAGAAGGCAATTGGTACTATGCGAATGCTGAGTCTCTACTTTTCTGTGTTTCCATGTCTTTTCCTTTCATGAAATGAGTATGTTTCATCCTCTTACTATAAATAGCTTCAGATGTCACAGTCCCCTGCAGCTCTGAGTCATAAATCAAGTACTTATTACAGTCTGGACTCTTAGTATACGATCATTTTGATTCCCAAGTTCTGACTGTGACGAATGGTGTTGCTCTTCTGCCACAGCCAAATCAATTTAAAAAACCCTCACAAAAACAGTACAACCATGTATTTAGTTTATTTCTGCTGTAGAGAATTGATTAGCCCGTAATAAAAGGAATCAATTCTCATGTTTGAACAGGGTCAGTGAATGAATTAAATGAGTAAGACTTCTCTTGCATTTAATCACCAGAATAAAGAAGAGCTGCAGTTATCTTCTGAAATGATCCTTCCTGGCTGCACGGTAGAGAGTCAGAATAAAGAAAGGTAATACCTTGATGGCATTAACATCAGTGGCAGTATAAGATAGCACCAAATGACAGGCCACAAAAGAAGCGTCAGGATCACTTGGCTAGACAAACTTGCAATGGCAGCACAGCCACTCCACAGAAAGAACTGAAGCTACCCTGACAGTCAAGGTATAAAGGGCCCAAAAGTTCTAACCAAGAAACTTCCCAGCAATTTTTAAGATTTGGGATAAAGAATTCAAGGAAGGGCGCTATTTGTAAAATTATTCACAACAACTCTTAGATGTCTGTGATGTATCTTTCATTGTGGCTTTCTAAAGTCTGTTTCTAGTTAAATATTCCAGAAAACAAGATGTTTCTGTGCTCTCTCCTTCACACACAAAGTTCAGAAAATCACTCCTTTTTCATTTATAGTCCTAAATATTCCTCTGAAGATTCTGGCAACTTTTGGAAGGCAGAATCCTATAGTAAAATATATGAAGAACTATGCAGTACCCTCCTTTGAGAAAATGCCAACTGCTTGCATGTAGCCCCACAGATTCTTTTACTTGAGAAGTTGCATGCTTTAGCAGAATAATTCTCATACTACGGAAAAACCCAAATAAAATAATTTTTTCTCTTTTATAGCTAAGTTTTACTTAATTATTTTTTTTTCATGTAATTGTATGAAGAATTAGAGATCAAGCAAAACACTTAAAAGCCTAGAAGCCTTATGAAGAGTTATAGTTGGTTTATTGCCATTATTTGATTGTTTAGCTTTTTTTATTTCTTTGGATTATTTTGAAAATTGAGAACTGCCAAGAATTAAGATGAGACAATCTTTCACGTGATTTAACGGGTGGAGACTTAGGCACTTACTCAGATCTTCTGGAGTACAAATTGCTCAGCCCTGTAGCCGCATGCAAGGCTTAACTGGCTTTAGCAACCTCTCCCACAAAACACAGTAAAGGGAAATTTTTGGCCTTCAGCATTTGCTCAAGGCTTAACAGAAGCCTTACATGACACTAGAGATGCATTAGGCCAAATAAAACAAATTGAGAAAGATAACAATCCTCTTTCTATTCACAACAGTTAGCCATACAATTTCTGAAAGAGACCTAATGTCAATATAAGTTCAGACAATCCGAATCTTCTTAACTTGGCATACCTTAAGCATGGATAATCAGTACAACCTTAATCTGGTTATATTAAACCTTGCACTCATGTATTCACTGTAAAGTTCAGCTTGCTGAATCTCCATTTCAGCTTCATCAGTTGAAAAGCTCAACATCACAGCTGAATGCACACGTAGGCTGTCATGGCCTTGCGTAGCCCTGCTTAGGACCAACAATCACAACCCCTGCTACGGCCCAGGAGGTCAATTCGTCCTCAGGTTGCTCTGTGCTATAGGTGTACCTGCCACCTCATCCCTGCACTGTTGTTTGGATTTCCTAGATTCACCTTAGATCTGGCTTGTGGCCTTTCCTTTTGGCTTATGATCCCTGGAGGCTGTCCATAGAGCTGTAGCGCTAAACCATGCCCCCGAGCACTTCATCTTTCCTGCTCCAAGATAAAAGCAGCATATAAGAAATAGATACTTAATAGATACCACTCTTAATAAGCGGTTGGTCTTAAAAACCTCTGACATTATTGCACATAGGCAGCTGACTATCAGTATGAGGACTAATGATAGCACGTTATCAGCCCATATACAGAAGAGTTAAATGAGTTAAATGTCAATTAATATAAATTGTTCTATATTTGATTAACAACATCAGGCAAATTCCCAACATTTATTAATTTCAGAGCAAATGTTTTGCTATTAAGACACAAAATACTTCCTTTCAACATGAAAAGTTCATAGCCTGGTTTAAAACTGTTATTCATGGTGGCATATAATTTTCTACAAAAACAGCACTATAAATTTAGCAAAACACCCTTGCTGATTTAAGAAAAGGATGACATAGAGTCTGTTGTTGACTCACTGTCAGCTACATCCAGAGAAAAATCAACACATTTCCATAGAGAATGTCTCGTGCTTGCAGTTTACAATCAATGAGTAGGCTAGAGGTGATAATATCTGACACTTTCTGCTGACACATTCATTTTATATCCTAATATATCTCTGAGACAAGATACAAGTAGAAACACTTGAAGGAAAGCATTTCACATCACGGGTTGTGCAAACAAAAAGTAATGAAAATAGGTATCTATAACCTTTTGAAAGAAAAGAAGGCACGAACAGTAAATTGTTAAAGTAACCTGTAGAAGGCCAGACAGTTGATCAGCAGACACATCCTTGAGCACAATGTCTATGGCTACAGATTCCATTTAATTTCAATTTTTGTTTAATTTTTATCCTTTTTTTTTTTAGTGTGTGTTCAATGTTTTAAAATGGGAACTCAACATAGCTTATGTTCTGACAGCTAAAATAATACTTCTGGCTCTGTGCCACTCCCAATGTGACTGCTCCAGGGGACTGAGTGTTAACATTGGCCTAGCAGAGTATTTCGTGGCAAGGGAAAAAAAAACCTCCTCCACTCTCCTAACCACATGGATGTAGGCAAGTAACTTTTGGCAATTATCAGTGCTATTCCTGCTCACCCTGAGCAACAAAAAAAGGCATTTCTGCTGCTTTTGTATCACATTTCCTCTGATAAAACAGATAAGTATTGTGGAGGACAAATAGGTGGGATGCACTGACAGATTACAGGCATCCCAAAAAAAAGCATATGACTCAAACCCCAACACATTCTATTTGGAACTGATTCTGTGTGCTTCACAGTAGCATGACTATAATCCATATCATGCGTAACACCGTCTAATCGCTTAATGCAATTTGAGTCTGAGAAGAGTGGCTTTCATAATATACAGCAATGAAAGTATTCCTAAAAGTGACCCTAGCAAGGTTAAAGTACTAACTGCCCTTCTGAAGGGAGCGAGAGTATCCAGTTCTAAAAGAATTTTCAAGGGGCAAATAAGTCTTGCAGACCAGTAGGAATACTCTGTGAAGCAACCCAGCGTACAGACCTGGAGTAACTTATTACTCATTGGCCACTGGAATGGTCTGCCCAGGGAGGTGGTGGAGTCGACACCCCTGGAGCTGTTCAAGGCAGGATTGGATGTGGCACTTGGTACCATGGTCTAGCCTTGAGCTCTGTGGTAATGGGTTGGACTTGATGATCTATGAGGTCTCTTCCAACCTTGGTATTTCTGTGATTGTGTGATTCTGTGATTATTTACTTCTTATAAAAATGCCTTTTCCAATCAACCGAGTCTGGAGCTTTTGGAAAACGTTATTCTGATCTAAAACTTCATCAGCATACAACAGCTTTTATCTAAGACAACAGTGCTGGGTTTCTTTACTCAAATCACAGATTAACAAGGCCAAAGACCTACAGGCCTCAGATCCTGAAGATAACATCTTTCAAGGCTCATCTGTCAAAGCAACACCATACAAATGTGATTAAAATACTTCCAGAGCCAGGCCACACCTGAAAGAGAAGCTGCATAGCTGCTTGTCTGCGTAACTGGTTTCTGAATTCCACATCAACACCTTATGAAGCCTGCTTGATGTTTTGCTAGTCAGAACCACAGGTTACACTACGCTATAGGACTGTGGAAATGTGGTGCACGGCAACTACCAACCAATTCTATCCCTCTACAGAGCCATGCTCAGTTCTGTCTTCTTGCCAGCTACACTGTTGTTTGCTTCATTTCTCAGGGATCTGAAGAGGCGCCGGTCTCCCCCTTAAAACTCTAGAAAACCTGGAGGCCCCGTGAGCGCTGGGCGACTTCGGGCGGGAACCGGCCACCTTGTTTACAACCCGACCCCGTAGAGCTGCGCAGTTTCTTCTGGCCTCCTGCGCTGTCGCAGGCCGCGGCCCCCGCCTCCCCTCACTGCGGGAACCGGCTCCTCCCGTCAGTCAAGGAGAGGGACACTCGAGCTCGGGGGAAACGCACGAGGGGCGGAACGACCCACGGGGGTCGCGGCTTGGCCCAGCCCCAGCAAGAAAGTGCGACAGGGATCCTCAGGTCCCCAGGCGACTGGTGACGAAACGCTGCGAATGCCACCCCCCCATTGGTTCACGGGCTGGAGCAGCGCAGCCAATCATGGCTCGCCTCCTCTCCCCAACCCCTAGCGCGAAGGGGGTTCGGCCGCCTGCGGGGCGGAGTCACGTGACGTTCTGTTTACATCCTCCCGGCTGCCCCGCCCCGCCTCCCCCCGCGCACCGGCACCGACCCGCGTTCGCTTCCCCCCTCCCCCCCGGTAACGGAGGGGACGCGCTGCCTTCCGCTTGCTCTGCATCCCGCTCATTCCGTGATCGGTCCCACCCGGGCCACCCCAGCGCTCTCTCGCCTGCGTTACCTCCCCGTTTACCCCCTCTCGCCCCAAGCGGGGGTCGCTGCTGCTGCTGCCACGTGTAGCGGGTGAGTGTTCAGCGGTGCGGGGGGCAGTGGGGACGGAGGGTTGCGGTGTGTGAGGAGAGGGCGAACGCGATCCACCACCCCGCACTTGCCCCCGCCTCCACCTCCCGGTCTCTCTGGTTCCCATTGTCCTTTGAGGCGGGGGGTGGAGGAATGGGGAGAGGTTGTTTTTGCGCAGCTCACCTTATTATTTACTATTTTTAAATTGTTTCCCTTAAAACCTCAGGGACTTGCTGGGAGGCTGCGCCTTGCAGGGTCTTGAAAAGGGGGCGGCGGGGGGGGTGTGAGAGCACGTTGTGTTGTGTTGTGTTGTGTTTGGGCTGGTGAAGGTGTTTCCTGCTGCGGGAGGAGGAGGTGGTTTGGCAGCGGCGAGGGGAAAACACTTTGTTTACATGAGGAGCGTGTAAAACACTCGGTAACTCCGGTTTTGCTCCGATGTCAGGCCCCCCCCGCACACCCCCATTTTATCTGTGTTTATATCGCGGTCTCGGTTTGTCTCGGAGCAGCGTGAGGGGAGGAGCAGGAGCTCGCGCCGGGGCCGCCACCTCCCCTCACCCCGGTCTTTGTTGTGAGGGGCTGGTGGGGGTGAGTGGCCGAGCTGCGGATCCTCCTCGCCCCCAAACCTTTCTCCTCCTCCGTGGGCAGGTCTTGTCTCTGCTCCGTTGTCGTCCTCCTCCCTCGCAGCAAAGTTGGAGAAGGGGGAAGGGATGGGGGAGGAGTGGGGAGGAAGGAATCTTGGCCTTTATTTGATACGCAGGCAGCAACCCGGGCCTGCTGTGTACAGCTCTGCCTGCTGACGGCAAAAGGGTGGTGGAAGAGTGAGGGCATGTTCGTTTTTTTTGCTGTGAGATGAAGCAAAACATCTTTAGGAGCTGCCGTGAGAAGAGAGGTGGAAGTACTGAGGTGCTGCTGTGTGTGGAGAAGGCTTGTGTTAGAGAGTTACAGAGTGGTTAAGGTTGGAAGGGATGTTAGGGTTCATCTAGTTCCAAACCATCAGCTGTGGGCAGGGACACCTCCCACTAGACCAGAGCCCCATCCAGCCTGTCCTCGAACACTTCCAGGGAGGGAGCATCCACAGCCTTCCTGGGCAACCTGTTCCAGTGCTTCTCCACCCTCCTAGTGAGGAATTTTTTCCAAATACCTAATCTAAATCTATCCTTTTTTAGTTTGAATCCATTCCTTCTTGTCCTATCAGTAGAGTCCCTTGTACGAGGTCCTTCTCTAGTTTGTCTTGTAGGCCCCTTCAGGTACTGGAAGGCTGCTGTAAGGTCAGTCCTCTTCTGCGGGCTGAACACACCCAGTTGCCTCACCATGTCTTCACAGGAGAGATGCTCCAGCCCTCTGATCATCCATCCACATGTTCCTGCTCTGGACTGGCTGTAACCTCTCCATGTCTTTCTTACATTGTGTGTCCTGCTTGTCTCCTTACAGTACTTAGCAGTGCCCACATTGCTACTTCTCTTCCAGTGGGTAGTTTTACTTCTGTCAAGCAAAAGTGAAGTACAGATGAACAGCAGACTTCAGCAAGGGGTTAAGGTGTCTTCTGGGAATGAGGTACACACACAGAGAATTCTGAGATGCAGGTAAGGCTAGTCACCAGTAATCAGTGAATTAATGAAGATATCCAATCCCTCTTGACTTTATGTCCTCTGTGTTACAGACAATGCTTGCAAGATGCAAAAAAGCCAATGCTTAAGATTAGTGAAAGACAAGAGTGTATTGTGAGAATGCCTTTCTAATCATAGCTTATCATTATTGTGAATAAGTCACACCATGTGTGCCACATTTTTTTTTCCCCCACTGGACCCTTAGCTTACTCTGGGCAGACTACCTCTGGAAGGAATCAGGCTTCACTATATGGAATTGTCTTCTCTAGAACTCCTGCCTGATTTTTTTTTTTTTTTGGAAAGTTTGAAAAATATTTTGGATATGTAGGTGGAAAAATGTGTGAAAGATCTGTTGGTATTTTTACTGACTTTGGCTGAATAAATTTAATTACAGGAATGTAAGTGGTACATGAGTGAGGTCAGAGTGCCACAATGAGGGCTTTAGAGGTTGGTGCTTAGCCAGATGTTCTTGCCAACAGGCAGTGTCCTTTAGCAATGGCAAGGAAAAACTGGATGTTGTGGAGAGGTCTGCAGTGAGGAGAATGTCACAAAATCACAGAAACATGAAGTATCTAATACTGGACAGCCCTGGACAGCCAAACATTACATCTGGGTTTACGCAGGATTAGGTTCCTGCCTTGCATAATCTCCAGTCTTCATTCCAGAATTCCTCTGAAAACCTTTCTGCGTTTCCTATCTGGCTTTCTACCTGGGTTTTCTTTATCCAGTCTTGGATTTGGTTTTGTGACTTACTTTAGAGATTTGACCATCCATTTTCAATTTTGTAGTAGTTGATTTATAAATTTATGAAGTCTTGTCATTTTTATACTTCTGATCTTGGCATATTTGGTGATTATCTTGTTGATATTTTTTGCACAGTTTTCTGTTTGCCTGTCAGTGACTGTCTAAAGGAATAGCAGCTTCTTTTGAAGGAGCTTCTACCTGATAGGAGACTAAGAATAGGACTGGACTGCCAGGCATGTTTTCCATGCCTGTGCTGGACCATAGCAGAGCAGTCACTTGTCTGCATTTCTGTAAACTTGAAAGTGTGGCTGCTTTGAGATGTTGTGTATTCTGAGGTCTAAGAGGTAGGCTTAGGCATGATACTACTGCGGGTAGAAATCTCTTTAAGAACTTGTTGCCTGTGACGTTTTTATACAAACTTGAAAATACAAACAGTAAGATAAAAGGTCAAATGAAGTTCCTACTGAGGATATGGTTAGTAGTGCAGGGTTTGTTTTTTTTTTTTTTAAACAGAGAAAGATGTTTTCAAAACTCAGTATCAGTAAGGTAATTCTTCCATGTGGTGTTCCAGAAGGGTTTGTGCTGAGAGTTTAAAGAGCTCCCCAAAACAGATCCATTAACAGCACATCTGAAATAGGCAGCATGTTGATACTCATCCCAGTCTTCAGTGCCTGGTGAGAAACAGTTGAGAACACAATGATTGTTTCTGGATGAGAAGTGTCCTTACACTTGGCTGTTCTTTTCATCTCCTGTTTTGTCCCCATAACCAGCAGCAATGTCGCAGAGATTTGCAGTTTTATCCTGCTGAACCAAAAGTAATGCTCTGTAGCTGATCATTAATTATCTCTCTGTGTTGGAAAAGTGCCTCGAAGTCTACAGCACTTGGGAGTCTTGAACACAAGCATCGTTGAATATTGTTTCATTTATTTTACCTACTTAGAATGTAAATTCCTCAAAGCAAAAGTGGACCTTGTTTTGCAGATGGATAATCAGGTATGCAACTGGCCTGGAGGTACTCTAGGAGTCTTCCCCTAGGGTCAGAAGTTAATGTTTGTGTTTCATCATGTCTAATCAGTGAATGTGGATTTTTTTTTAAATGGGAGTACTCTTTTAATGTATCAGCTTTCCAGAAGTGTAATCACATTGTTTCTCTTCTTTTTATGAAGTTCTGGGAGTAAAGTGAAGTAATTTATATTAAATATTATGGATGTAATTACATTAAAACATCAGGAAATAGCTACTGTGCTCCAATTCCTTTGGGACTTATTTGTGTGCTCCGGATGTTAATGAGAGCCTTCAGGCTTGCTTAATGCAAGCTCTTAAAGAAGTTGCTGCTGCTGTGGTATTTAAGAAAATTGGGCTGGAGTTCCGAGCCTTGAAGAAAGAGTAGACTGTATGGCAGTGTAGAATGCTGAATAGTTTTTTACAAGACTGAAGGATTAGCTGGCTGCTCTTTAGAGCAATAGCCTTGGTCCTCTATCTTTTTTGTCCTGGTGCATCATTCCAACTTCATGTTTTGGAGTTAGTGCTACTGCAAAATTGACAGTGATGACTAACCCCAAGAGGTTTGAAACCCCAGTGAATGTATATGCACTCCTGATAAATGTACTTCTAATCAGAATCTTGCTGTAAGCCTTAAAAGTAGTAAAGTAAAAGTAAACTGAAACTCAGGAAATCTTTAATGAATTTTTAAGGAAAATTTAAGGAATCTTTAAGGAATCTTTATGTTAGTCCTAACAAACTTACTTCTAAAAGCAAGAAGTATTGGAAGTTGTATCTAGTGCACTTTTGTGGTATCCGTCGCTTGTACTCTGTGAGTGGAATTGGTGTGCAGCTTAATTCCTAGTGAGTTTTATGCACTTTAAATTGAAGCGCAAACATGTAAGTTGTCCTGTTATTGGAAGAGAAAATACTGGCTTAGAAGTCATCATAGAGCAGTTAAAAAAAAAATTGAACCCCCAAACTCAACAGTCCTAAAATAGTTCAGAGGTGACATCAAGAGTCACCATGGTAACTCTTGGGCTACAGATTCTGATGTGTTCTCATGTGGGGTTGTCTAGAGTGGGGAGGTGACCATAAAGCAGGAATAGACTGCTCCTGTCTGTCTTGTGGCACAAAGTGTCTTGTTGCCCACTGCTTGGAAGATGCATTTAATTAAGGTTAGCTGTTGAGTTCTGGCATTGTTTTGTACGGTGCTTGGCAAAGAAAGGATGTGAAGATCTAGTTTGTTACAAGTGCAGAACACTGAATTCTATGAGTGGCACAGAGTTAGAGAGTTCAAATACTGTTGAGTGTTGTTAGGCTTAGAATTGCTCTCAAGTATTGCATTGCACTCCACATTTGCTCACAGTATTTGCTTGGCATACAGTTGCAAAACAAATGGTGAATTTGGATTTGCAGTATCTAGGATGTAAAAGGGTACAAATGGAATTAAAGGAGGACTCAACAATCAAGAACTTAACAACAAAACCTTAAAATTCAGTGATTAAGAACTAATTCAGAAACTAATAGGATTAGAGCTAGTGGTTTGACAGCGACATGGGGTGTCTGGAATCCTGCTTGAAGGGCGTTTAGATGAAGGTGTAACAGGGTGTTTGAGTTGCCAGCATGGAGCTGTTAGATATATGATAGGGTTTACTGAAGGCCTGCATTCCTCTGAAGTTTAAAAAAAGCATCAGGCAGGATATATTCTAAGTAGAGGTTGCTGAGCATGTAGAGAAGAGACAGTCCTTGTCTTGGTTGCTAATATGCATGCTGTACTTGAGACTGTGTTTACACACAGTGCACAACCAACCAGCTGTGCAGCAACACATGAACTCTGTCCTGAGGGTGTTTGGAACCTGGTGATGACAGACAGCACATTTTGTTCATGCATCATGTCTCCAGGTTTTTTCTCTTGGTCTCTTAGGAGCCTTTTGGTTGATGACTCTAACTTTTATCTGGTTGCTTTTCCAGTCCAAACTGTTGCAGCCTTTCAAAGGACCTTTATGTGGTTTGTCTTCTGTCTAGGAGTCTTAAATCACACAACAGAAGCTCGTCTTGTTTATGAGCTGGGAAGCAAGGACAGGATGTGGGCAGCAGAGCTTTCTGTTGTATTACTTAACACTAATTGTTGCCATACCAGAGGCCAAGTAGCCTATAGTTAGTATAAGTGCCTAATATAGCACTAGAGGTCTGACTCACTGTGCAGGGCTTGCTGTCACTATTAAAAACATTTTCTGTGCATAATTTCTAATGCTTTTTAAAGCTGTCAGTAATCATACTTCTTCTTATGTTTTAAAAAACTGCGTTATTGAAGTCTGAGATCATATATTGCCTGTTTCTAATGGCAGATCAGGCAATCTCAAAAAAACTACTTTAATTGTGAATAGCAACAACTTTATGATGCTGATAATGTTTCACCAGCAGACATCTAACTGTTGTTGGGAAGACATTGAGTTATTTTTTTTCCAGTTGGTGTCTGCAAAAGATTTTGTAGACTAAGTGCTGAGAAAATCAGATTGGAGTTGTTATACAAGAATAGTTTAAGATGTTGTAAAAGGCAGTTGTGCTGTAATGTGGACACAAAATAACATGAGCTCCTGGATGTGCATTGGTACTCTCCTACAGTACCAATTTAGTAATAGAATTAGCTGTTTCTACTACAAACAGAATTTTGCTACCCATTCCTGTTGTAACTAAACTTCCAAGGCAACTAAATTTCCAAGGGAATAGCTCAGAGTTGATGTCTTAATTATTTGTTCATATTTGAGAAAAAGGACAAAAAAGTTGCTTCTCCAGAAATAGATACGTAGCACTTGTATCACTTGGATATATAGCAGATACTTTAATGACTTCCATAAATGAAGAGATAAAGTCATTGGAATTGTTTGTTGGAAGTAGTCAGAGCATAATCACATCCAGCAATTGATATTCCTGTGGTGTTCCTGTTCCAAACGAAAGACTTGATTCATACAAGTGGTTGTTTTAACATTTAAAGAGGAATTAGGACCATGTGGTTAGGAGAAAATGAGCAGTGGTTGCTATTCTGA
The DNA here is from genome assembly GCA_028565055.1 of Phoeniculus purpureus. Lineage (NCBI taxonomy): Eukaryota > Metazoa > Chordata > Aves > Bucerotiformes > Phoeniculidae > Phoeniculus > Phoeniculus purpureus. Next base: position 26,484,264 of record JAOXOE010000343.1, on the reverse strand, counting down.
GAATGTGTTATTTTTGTAGCAAATGTTTTCAGTGGACATTCAGGAATTACCATGTGGGTTTCTTGACAAGTATTTGAAAAAGAAAGTAAAGTAATGCTCCTCAACCCATTCAGGATTGCTGTGCTCTCTAACACTCTAGACATCAAAGTTAAAAATCAGAAGAAACTTGGAGCCAGTGTCTTAATCATATTTTCCACACAGTTGTTTTTGCTTGGTAGTATTCCTAAAATGTATGTGAGTTAGCACTGCTGAAAGGATGAACTCACTCGAGGAGAGGCTTAACGTTTTGTTTTGTTTGTTGAAATTCATATTTCTGCTGTACTAGGAATTTCAAGTAATCAGCAGTGACTATTTCACAGAATCTACTAGGATGTCAGTTTGCCATTAAAGGATTTCATTTCAATTTGAAAATATCTGCCTGAGAGCATAAAGTTCTTGTTTACTCTTGCTCATGTTGGTTTCTGGCAGGTGGGGACTTGTTGGTTCTCCTGAGGCATGGTGCTCTGCTGTCTATTTGCATAACTCTCCTCTTTACCCTTTTGAGATTGAACTGTGGGGTTGTTTTCAGTATAGTCACCCACTGTCCAGGTTTTTAAGCTTTGCTGTATTCTTCCTTGCAGAAAGTCTTAAATAGGATATTACTGCAGTCAGAAGGTCATTGAAACTGGAAGGACACAGAAAAGTCAGGCTGCTGAGTTTCTCTGTAACTTCTGCTGAGCTGACGGTTGAAATATTATAAATCCCGTAGGTCTTACTCTCTGCTTAGTTACTTCAGTTAATATGCATTCGTTATGACTAAGACTCATTATTGCTGAGTTTGCTGAGATTGAGACATTTTCTGGATTAATTGTTGGTAAAAGTCAGTGTAGGATTTAACTTCTTCATTCTGGGATGCTCTGGATACAGTAGTTGTTCATGGTATGTGACTGCAGCAGGTTATATGACTGCAGCAGCCTCTTGTGTTTTATCCATAAACTACACTCCTTTCGGGTGAAAATCATGCACTTTATGTGACTGAAAAAAACCCTTGATGCATTAGGGTTATGGGAATGAAGACACACTTAATGCAGTGCAGTTGCACAGCTGATACGCAAGCAATGATAAAAGGTTCTCAGCTTCAGTTTCTTGGTGAGATATTTGCATGAGTATTTTGGTATGGTCTCTGAAGATTTCCCAGATGCTCCAGATTTCCTCCAGATCACATTTCCTCTTGTTAACTTGGGAGCCATATTTGCGATGGTACTTGATTCGTACCTGGAGACAAAGGAAAAAATAATACAGAACTTTAAAAAGTTGAAAACGTGCTTATGTATTTGGCTTTTGGCTTTTAAAGAAGGCCTCTGAGGGACTGTGTTACAGTATTTCTAGTTCTTCATTTAGCTGTGTGTGGCCCTAGGTCCAGCTAGTAGTGTTGTGTGTAGCACACAAACGTGTATTAAGCATGTGCTTACAGAAATGCCTCGTTGGCTACCACATCAACACAGAAGATGCTGATGCACGGAAAGGACCCAAGAACTCTGTTTAGAGTTTTTGAGGGGGTAATTTATTCGCTAGCGGGTGCACGGAGGCTAGCACCACCACAGATGTGCACACTGCTTACCCCCTAAACCATGATTATATGCCATAAAATAATACATATTTATTAGATATTCCAGCACACCTATACATATGCATGACCTGTCCCCGCTTCCTATGTTAATTAAGTCTCCTCCCTCTCGAGCTTGCACAGTTTCTTTTGGTGGTCGTCTTTTGAGGTTTGTGATGCCATCTTGCGATGAAGTAAGTGTCTTCCTCAGGGTTGAACTTTTGCCCCCCATCACTCCACGCGTGCTCTGTTGTTTCCTGTCATTAGTCCAAACTGTATAGCTGGTCCCTGCCAGCATTTTAGCGATCAGTTTCTTCTTTGACAGGGTGCACCTGGCCTCCCATCCTTCTACACAACACTAGTTGCTAAGCCTTATGATTTTCAACAATAGCAGGTAGTTACTAAGTAATCCTAAAATAATGCTCACTCCATCAGAAGGAGACTCCACAACTCCCCTCGGCAGCCCCTTCCAGTGCTCCGTCACCCTCACTGTCAAGAAGTTCCTTCTGATATTTATGTGGATCCTCCTCTGTCCCAGCTTACACCCATTGCCCCTTGTCCTGTCACTAGATGACATTGAGAAGAGCCTGGCTCCATCCTCCTGACACCCA
>JAOXOE010000343.1:26467603-26481968 GCA_028565055.1 Phoeniculus purpureus | reverse complement strand
CAGTGAGGGTGACAGAGCACTGGAAGGGGCTGCCCAGGGGGGTTGTGGAGTCTCCTTCTCTGGAGATGTTTAAAACTTGCGTGGCCATGTTCCTGTGCGACTTGGTCTAGGTGATCCTGCTGTCACAGGGGGATTAGATGATCTTTTGAGGTCCCTTCCAATCCCTGATGTTCCGTGATTTTGTGATTCGTCACAGTCCTCTCTCCCAATCTCAGGGAGTGCTGCTGGGAGATGAGATGAGGACAGTTATGGGGACAGCAGCCATAATCCCAGAGCCAAACAGGCCACAATAAAAGAGCAGCACACTGGCAATAACACCTTCAGCCCCTTTCCTTGCTTGGAGACTGTGTAGCTCCTCAGCACGTGACTCCATTCCTCCAAGTCCCCCACCCGTCTGGATGTCTGCCCTGTTTACATCTCCCCTGTAGTTGCCATATCGCTGCTTTTCCACGCTCTGGGCTTGGGTGTTTGGGGGGTTTTTCTGCCCTTCCTTTTCTCTCCTACAATTCTAATCTGTTTTGTCTTCGTTTAGGGGCCAATCAGTGAGCAGAATTTCGAAGCATATGTAAATACGCTCACAGACATGTACAGCAATCTGGAACGGGACTATTCCCCCGAATGCAAAGCTCTGCTGGAAAGTATCAAACAGGCAGTGAAGGGCATCCATGTGTAGGATGTGAAAGCTGCTGGGCAACAGAAATTACTTAACAGCAGTAAACTCCAGATGGATCAGTTAGGAGTTCATGTCCTGCTAAGGGGTGTAGGTTGCCATGCTGCATCTACAATTGCAACATTGCACTAATTTCTTTCTTTTATTTTTTTGTTTTTTTTTTTTCCCAGCTGACATAAAAAAAAGGAAAAACAAAAAAAGCATAAAACCACAACAGACTATTTGTAGTAACAGCGATGCACTCTGTTAGTATATTGTATTTATTTCGGTACGACGCCTTTTTTTCCTTCTCTTCTTCTTCTTTTGCACTCGGTTTTTTTGTAAAGTGAATGTAAAAAGTGTGTGCGCGACTATTTTTTATATTTTTTATTTATTTCTAATCAAAGAGTTGGTTTTTTTTAACCTTTTAACAGCATTTTTGCGGCCCGCCATATTTTTACAAATGTGTTTATTAATTTATTTTCCGACGGGATTTTAAAATAGAAACCGAGAAGCTATAACTGTAAATTAAAATAACCTGCTGGGTTTGTACAGGAAGAAACAAAATCAACAAAAAAGAAAAAAAAAAAAAGAGAAAAAAAACCCTATGAAAGTAACAAATGACTGAACCGTGGTTCTAGTTTTATTTTCCTCACATCCTGCTTTTTTATAAACGGCTTTGTATCAGGAATGGGTTTGCAGACGACGTGAGACGTGGAGATGCGCGGAACGGGAAGACAAACGGTGCCCACTAGTGGGGAACCGACAAGCACAGTCTGCGGGGAGGCGGTGTGTTCCAGAACACGTTAGCAATAATGAAACATAGCAATCAGCAAAGCGCTCGACTTGGCTGTGCGATTGAGCCGATGCGAACGATGATTTGAAGCGTTTCAAGAGAACTTCAGATTTATTTGACCACTGCAGATTTTGGGGTCGGTTTGGTTTTTTTTCAGGAGTTAGCTCGTGGAGGGGAATGACGATTATCTCTAAGCCAGAAGGATGATTTGACAGGACTGGTACTTCTTTAGCGCGCGACGTTGAGGTGTGAACCATATTGCTATGGCTTGGGGTTTGAAAATGTGTCCCAAGCTGAAGGCTCTGTACATAACGAACCGACCACATCTCCCCTGAAATGGCTGGTTTGAAGGTAACCCCAGTGGAGAAGGCAGCGCTCTGGAGAGAGATGAACACCCTCCAGCACAACGGCGGTTGCTCTCCTCTTTGAAGGAAGGGTAACGATGCCGTGACTAGTTTCCCATCCTTCACCAAGACTAGGCTGATACTGAATCTGTCACCAGCCTTTTGATAGGGTACCCAGTGCTGCAGAGCAGGCAGACAGACAGACGAGCGCTTGCGCAGAGGTGCTGGCTTAAGCCCGGCTGTGGAACTTCTGAACCCATCAGACAGAAGCGGTTGCTCTAGCAGAGGCAATGTCTATTTCAGGGATTGTAAGTAACTAAGCATTGTTTCAAAAGGGTTTTTTTTTAATATTTATTTTTTTTAAAAAGAAAAAGGTATAAACAACCAGCTGAACTGCCTTTTCTGTATGCACACACACCTCACGTGCATATGTGCCTCAGTGTAAATGTATACATGGATCTAGCGTGTGTCATTACTTTTGCCCATGCTATAATGAAAGCGTTTATTTTTCTTAGCCTCATTTATATTTAGATTGAATATGATGGCGTTCACAGGCTTGACATATACGGCTATATTATTACTGTTCCTGCACAAAAAGTACTGTTCAGAAGTGAATTCAACTCTCATGCACTGTGGTGACTGTTCTGCATTAGGTGGGGCTTGCTTTTCATTTGAGGGTTGATTCAACTCTCTGATCTTAGTTTAGACGGGGACGGGGGGGAAAGAAAACAAATGTATGTTCTTAGGAGCTGTGTTTATTTTTCAATTGAATTTTTTTTCGAAAGCTGTCTAATATAAATAGGAGGACACCAAACAGAAAAGAAAAGAATAAATAAATTTGCTATTAAAGTTATTGTTCTTGCTAAAAGAAAAACCACACAAAAAGCGAACATTTGTTATTCTTGTTAAATGCATACAAAAATGAGTTCACTCGTGACAAAGACTAAAATTTAATTTACTAAATATTATAACAAATCTGTTATATATTTTATTTAAGTACAAATAATAAGAAGACGACTCTCATACTGACCTATGTATTTATCCTTATGATTTACTATGGCTTCAGGTTAATTTATCTGTGTTTGGTTGTTTGCTCAGGATGTTCCGTGAAGTATGTTTGTATTTATTTGCCTCCCTTGTACTTGACGTGTTTTGTAACGTGCACTGATTTCTTTGATCTTTTTCTTTTTTCCTTTTTCTCTTTTTTTTTGTTTTGTGTGTGTGTGTGTGTGTGTGTTTAAACGCATTGATGAGCTATCCTGTAAATGAGACCCTTTTGTAAAGAGCAATGATGTATGCATTTTTTTTAATTTGGAGTAGTTTGTATACTGTTTCTTCATACAATTAATATTTCTTACATCAAAACAACAAAGAATTGTGTTCTGTGCTGTACATTTGGTGTATGGTAGGAAATAAAAATTGATAATGAAACACCGAAGCAAGTTTGTGGGGGTTTTTTTCAGCCTCTAGAAGCCAACTTGCGTTACACTGTCTTAGCTGCACCTGGCACTACACGACGTGTCAGATGTTTTACTCGCTTTGTGTACAAAATGTGTCAACCCTGTAAGTAAATTTCTGGTACAAATAATTTAATGAGCGTTTTACTTGGTGAGCTCGAGATAAAGAGGAGCAAAACGGGACTGCTTCAGAGGTCCTTGTCGCTTCCAAAGGAAAAACAAAGTAAAAATAGAAATGAATAATCGCTGCATTGTCTAAGGCATTCTTCTGTCTGCAGTTGTGGACTTCATTTATGACAGAATCACAGAACATTAGCGATTGGAAGGGACCTCAAAAGATCATCCAGTCCAATCCCCCTGCAACAGCAGGGTCACCTAGACCACGTCGCACAGGACCAGAGTACAGGATTTGTGCTGACCTTTAGCAGCTGCTAAATGATGTTTAAACATAAAAGCCATTGTAAAGTTTCCAGCAATTAGGAGCTGCCCACTGTTCCAGTGCAATTTTCTGCTGAGATTTGCAGTGCTTAGACGTTGCACAAACAAAAATCTGCTGGTTTTAGAATGACAATATTTCCAGTATCTAATGGACTTTCTTTTTTCGTTGCTTGTGGTAGCAAAACCAGGCCAGTTTTACTTAGGGTGCGTGCCAGTGGCTTCAGGAGAATTTCTGGTCTCAGACTCCAAATTCCCATGGGCAGACCAAGAATATCACAGAACCACAGAACATCACGGATTGGAAGGGACCTCGAAAGATCATCTAGTCCAATCCCCCTGCCACAGCAGACAAATAAGGCAAATGCAAAGCCCATAAATCAGCTGGTAATTATTTGAATAGACATAAACCAAAATGGACTCTGACACGAGAAAAACTTGCGTGTTGTTTAAACAGAGCAGAGGTTCAAAACGCGGATCATGATGTGAATCCTGGATACACACATATCTTGCTGAGTTTGAGCTCTGGAGTCAGCAAAGGGCTGGGATAGAGACTGATCCATCCTGGAAGGCTCTGCTCCGCTGTGATTCAGAGTTTTATTTGCAATAGGATGCTAAGTGTAAGTAACTAATACTGGAGTAATTAATCATTACTACGGCACAGAAAACTGTGTAGAAAACAGAATCCGTTTATTAGCTAAGCACCTCTTCTGTCCTGGTGGCTCAGTGTATCTACCTTTTCTAGTCCATGCCCCTTCATCCTGCTCATACTGTCATACTGTACTTTTTATTTAATAAATCACAGGATTTCTTGATGGAAATCAGGTGATGATGCGGCACTGCAACAGGAGGCATCCTCTTCGTTTCCCCTCGTGTTCCTTCAGTGCCGTGTGTTCCACCTGTCTCAGTGTTTCTGCTGTGCTTGAAGTTTCTTTATGATTTATGCAGCTGTACAACTTGAACGTTGCTAAGAGATTTACACCAGACAAAGTCCTTTGTTCATCTCACTCAGGATACTGTGGGATATTAGAGCTCCTTTTCGCTTTTGTGTAATGTAGGACAGTGACCTAGTTTCGGTACCTTTCAGTTTCTCATCCTGGCTTGGTTGTCTTCCATCTCTTTTGCTCTAGTAAGTCTTAGACAACCCAGCTTACAGATAATGTCATCAAGGATTAGTCTGATTTCCTGTCTAACTTCATGGCACAAATTGCTTCAACTGCGTTTCATTCTTAACAAACCTTCCCAGGGACATTGTCCAAGTAAAGCTCGGGACTTTTCAGTTATGTGATAACAATTACTACTTAGGTTGCTGGTTTTTTAGGAAAAACCTTTACGATGATTGAGTCCAACCATTGACCCAACTCTCCCAAGCCCACCACTAAAACGTGTCCCAAATCACAGAATCACAGAACATTAGGGATTGGAAGGGACCTCTAAAGATCATCTAGTCCAATCCCCCTGCCAGAGCAGGATCACCCAGACCAGGTCACACAGGAACATGTCCAGGTGGGTTTTAAACTTCTTCATAGAAAGAGACTCCACAACCCCCCTGGGCAGCCTATTCCAGTGCTCTGTCACCCTCACTATGAAGTTGTTCTTTCTCATATTTATATGGAACCTCCTGTGTTCCAGCTTACACCCACTGCCCCTTGTCCTATCACATTGAGAAGAGCCTGGTTCCATCCTCCTGACACCCACCCCTCACTCTATTTATAGACATTAATGAGGTCACCCCTCATTCTCTTCTTTAAGCTAAAGAGACCCAGCTCCCTCAGCCTTTCCTCATCAGGGAACTATTCCACTTCCTTCATCATCTTCGTTGCTCTAAACTGGACTTGCTCCAACATCTCTGTGTCCTTCTTGAAATGAGGGGCCCAGAACTGGACACAGTACTCCAGATGTGGTCTCACTAAGGCAGAGTAGAGGGGGAGAAGAACCTCTCTCAGTCTGCTAACCAGTCCCCTTCTGATCCACCCCAGGATGCTGTTGGCCCTCTTGGCCACAAGAGCAGGTTGCTCCAGATCTACATGACTTTTAAACAAGGTCAGGGATGGCTATTCAACCGCCTGCAACATGCTCTTACATGTGTGCTCAGGCTCTTTCTCCCTCTCTGTACCTACACACACGTACCACGCGCTCTTACGAGACTGGTATTGCTCATCCTTAAAACACTTCAGGGCACGTGGCTATTTTTCTTCTTGACATATTTTCCTGATAGGTTTTTATTAGCTTTTCAAAACCTCCACTCCTTCCCTAAACGCTTTTTGACCAGACATCAGGATTAAAGGAACTGACTGTCTCCCAGTTCTAGGCAATTCCCTTCCAAGGAAACTAAGCTCATCCTGCTTCTAAAGGATCAAATGAATTTCATCCCAATACATTTGAAATCAGCATAGAACCAGGTCTCTAATCCAGATTTTGCTTAGTGCACATGAGATGTGCTACATATGACTGTAATTAAAGAAGATTGAAGGTCAGAGACTTTAAGCCCCAGCTCCAGCCTCAGCAGCGGTGACAGGGGACTGTTGGACAGATGAAATGTTCAGTTAAATAACGAATGAGGGATGGTCCTTTGCTTCTTTTTACTTTCTATCAGAACTTTAAAAAGACATGCACAGGCAGTAGAAGAGGAGGTTGCTAAGGGTCAGAACCAGGCTTCAGGTGACAGCAGTGCTGCTGCATTCTTCAGTCCCTGGAAATGGGTATCGGTATGTACGCGCCCGGCACGCTGTGGGGTGCTGTACGAGCAAACAGGTGTTCCCAAGATATAGGCAACAAGATACAGACAACAATCCTATGATACTGAGCTTTAGCTCTTTCTGTTCCCCTACTGATGCCCTGTTAGTCCTCATTTCATTCCTACGCGGTTCACAGTGTTTCCCTTGAAGACATCTTCCAGTAAGTGCAGCTGGTCAGCCTGGAACTGGATTTTCACAGTGCAGAAGCTACATTTTAAAACAGCTATAACAACGGGAGCATTTTTATTGAGATAAAATGGAGCTCCTACGGGTTCTGTGAAAAATCAGCTGACGGCTATGACAGCAAAATTATGATTCACTGTAAGAGGGAAGAGGAGGGCGGCTCAGCTGCTGCAGATTCTCTTTGGCAAGGCCTGGCTCCTGATCAGCACGATGTGCAAGCCAGACTAGCAGCAAGAGATAGCGCAGGGTTGGGCAGAGAACTGCACTCTTATGCCTGATGTGGTGTCAAAAGGATGTGACTGGTACAATTCTCCTGTGTGAATATAAATACCTGGGCAATGAGGCAGGCAGGCAAGCCGTGACTCCTGTGGTGATTAGTGGGAGCCATGAGGGCAGGGACACAGGGCAGTCCGTCGGCTACATCAACTCTACCTGGTGCAGAACTGCTCCAAGCCTGTGGTCTCATGTTTTGCCAAACTATCTTCTCCAGCTTGCATCATGCACAGTCCTGCTAACCCTGCTTCCTGGGAAACCAGGCGCTACCCCGAGCTCTGACTCACCCCACGATGGGTTTATGTCTGGAAGAACGACACTGACTGTATCTCTCTGATATCCCCAACCAGATAACCGCTGCCCAGCTGCACTCCCCCACCTTTATTCCCCCTCCCCTACTCAGACCTGGCTGGAGGCAACCCTTGAGGGCTTCTATTTCCTTCTGCAGGAGGCTTAAACCTCCTTTCAACGTCTTGGGAGTACAGCGGGGCTGCAGCCACCACTGGCTGGCCCGGCTGCCGCCACTCATGATGCCCTTTTTATTACGAGCTCAGAAGACATTGTCGCGATGCGTGTGAGCCCTTTCAGATAAGGCGCTGTACATGTTCCAGCAGGTTCCAAACACAACAGCACGGCTTTCGCATCCAGCCTACGGGATCAGAGTTTATTTCCCCGAAGCAGACAGCTTTGCGCTGCCTTCCCGTTAATTAAAGTATTGATTACAATGCCGTGCTGTTTACATGCAAGATTTTGCATGGTCTTGGCCATTCACATGCAAATGCACTTGTAAGCCTTTCTGTGCCCTCAAATCTGCTGATGTCAGTCTTCCAATTCGAACTCCACACTGTAGGACATGTGGCTTTCTAAAGCTCAGCTTTGATGCCCCCAAGTCATATTATCTCAATTCTGAGGTTCATTACGATAAATCTTTCGCTGGTTTTAAATCAAAAACTTTAATTGTACCGTACTTACTCAGCTTAGGTTTTGGCTCCTGAAGGCAGCCGTTTTAATTGCATCATTTGTATAGTGGCCCAATATGTTTTGGTGTGAAAAGTGCATTATCACGTTTAATTTTGCATTAGTTTTACCATATGTTTTAGTTACACTAAAACTTCAGATGGGAAGTGATGAGGCTTTCCCACTGCTCTCTCATTCTCTCTTCAGTGTTTTTTAATGAGCTAAGAAAACACTAGTCTCTTTTATTCTCATCAGTTGAGGTTTTAGGGAGCTGTTTATTTGTAGGGTAATTCTTGTATTTATGTAGAGCAAGGCATTAGACATTTTTATCCTCTACTTATTAACAAGCCAGATGGTACCGGCTGCTACCCACACAATTCCAATTATCAGATGGCAAACTGAAATATACGTGGGGCAAATGAGAAGATGTATATTAAAGAAGCATCGCAGAGAATTGGCTTCTCGGAGATGTCGATTCACAAAGGAGCACTAGCAATTAGGGTGTGACAGCCTGCTGCCCAGCGTACTGGGCTGGCCCGCGGGCACAACCGCTCAGCCTCCAAGATTTTAATGCTAGCTCAGTCTTTCCCTGCGAGTATGAACACTTATCTGTAAAATCTGATTCAGGTCTTTCATCCTTCAGATTTCTTGTTGACTCCTGGTTTCTGTGGGCCAGACTCCCAGGCCAGCCGTGACCAGTTTGGAATCAGCCAGGGAAGCTGCCCTGAGCTGGCTCACAGGTGGATCCTACCTCAGTATAAAGGGGGAGCTGGCTGAGTGTGGAGGTTGTTCCTGGTGTTCCTTTTGTTTTTCCTCATTCTTGGAGGCCCTTGCTCGCCATTCTGCTCCTGAGGACTGCTTTCCTGTTTCTTGTGACCACCGTGCGTTCCCTGGGCTGGGTATGAGTTTGTACACTTCATACTGATGTTCTGATTAGTTTGGCTGTTTCACTCAATCTGTTTCTCATTTCAACCTGTGGGTCTCCTCTCCTTTTCCTGAGCCCCATTTTGTGCTGGTGGAGGGTGACTGGGCAATAGAGCAGCTGCTGCAGTTTTGTCCCAGGTGCAAGCTACGTGCAGACAGACGTGTCGTATCAGAGCCAGTCAGTAAGCTAAGGTGTGCCAGAAAGATGCTGAGGAACTGAAAGTCATCATGAAGCTTGTCCATCCCCACAACAGTAACAGCAGTAAGTACTCACGCACCTCAGGGAGGCCACCACGGGAATCTCTCTAATGCTGAAATGTAGGAGCCAACGGAGTATTGCTGCTCCAGGTCTCAAACTGACCTAGAAATTACAATGTACACATGAATTTTTGCTTCAGGGCCACTTTCAACTTCACGTTTAAATGGTCACGGTGACTGTGATTGGTTTCACGGTCTTTTAAAGGCAGCTTCTGCGAAGTCAGAAGCTAGACCCAACCCTTACTCAGAGATTCACCCTGCATCAGTGACACAGGCTAGAGTGTTTTAATGGAAGGCTTTATAATGCTTTTAGGCTTTTTTCTGGCCAGAAGACACAACCCCTACAGTCAGTGTTTTTGGACAAAATTGATGCTCTCATGCTTTCTCTATTTTGACATAGGAATCGTACACATGAGTTGGCTGGGAAGATTGTGAATTAGGTGGGAAGCTTTTTGTGTGACATTTCTATTCCTTTTCCCCACTGGCTCAAGCTGAAAGTGCTAAGCTGTATCACACTGGAGAAATTGATGTCCTCAGGTCAGACCAGCTAAAGGAGAAAGTTATTTAAGCTAAAGTAATGGCTTTCTAAAGCCCTTCAGTTGTTTGTGTGGGCTACTGGGAGCCTCATCATCTGTGTGAGTGGATTCTGCAAAGGTTGTGATGGGAAGCATTTTGGCTTGTCTCTAGCTTCCATTTATAGCATCTAGACAAGAGAAGGTGTTCTCTTTCAACAGCTGTTCCCACAACACCAGGAAAAAGCTGTTGTAGCTGTTGCTGGCTTTAACACTTCCGTCCTCCAGATCTTGGGAAAGTGTCTTAACAAGATGAGGCTGAAAACCAAACCTGCACTTCAAACGGTTTACTGTGTGCTAGTGGTGCAGGTGCAAAAGCTCACGCCTAGTCATGAGACACTGGAAGAAGGGTGCAGGCATTTGTCTGCCATTTGGTTGCACAAGTGCATGAATCTGCAACTGTGAGAAAGCTGATGCTTCTGGTCTCTCCTTTCAACAGTCCCTGTGAAATGTCCTGTGACATGGGGGGACTAACAATGTTCTTTTCATCTTTCTGTTAGCAAGTTGCCTTGACTTGCTTTAGCAAGTCTTTCTGTTAGCCAGACTTGAGCAAGTTCTCCAGTGGTTTCTAGGATGCTCTTTATGAAGTGTCATTTAGTGGTACTCCCAAACTCTTGTGGAGCTCAGACAAACCTCCTGCACCTGGTTTACTGTCTGCAAAAAACCACACAACATTGTTAGTGGCTCGGTCGATAACTGCTTGTTCCAGTGAAAGCAGCCACAGAATCACAGAATATTAGGGATTGGAAGGACCTCGAAAGGTCATCTGGTCCAATCCCCCTGCCACAGCAGGATCAACTAGATCCAGTCGCAGAGGAACCTAGGTGGGTTTTAAATGCCTCCAGAGAAGAAGACTCCACAACCCTCCTGGGCAGCCCCTTCCAGTGCTCAGTCACCCTCACTGGGAAGAAGTTCCTTCTCATATTGATATGGAACCTCCTATGTTCCAGCTGACACTCATTGCCCCTTGTCCTATCACCAGATGTCACTGAGCAGAGCCTGGCTCCATCCTCCTGACACCCACCCTTCACGTATTTATAGACATTAATGTGGTCACCCCTCAGTTGCTGTTTCTCCAAGCTAAAGAGATCCAGCTCCCTCAGCCTTTCCTCATCAGGGAGATGTTCCAGTCCCTTCATCATCTTTGTGGCTCTGCTCTGGACTCTCTCCAGCAGCTCTGTGCCCTTCTTGAACCGGGGGGCCCACTGTCCATTGCCTGATTTGTGTTACTGATGTTCGTCAAACAGACTAGGCAAGGTGGAGAGAACCAGAATATGCATGTCCTTGAAGCTCCGAGGTGTAACTCCTGGTCTCTCCAAGTCTACCCAACTGACACGGAGATTCGCTCAAAGATCACTGAGCATCCCAATTATTGTCAGGTCTGAATTGAAAAGAAGTGTTTCAATAGCTGAACATCTGTGTACAGTTGCTGTTTCACCCACCAGCAGCTGTGGAGCAGACAGGCAGAATCCTCTGCGCGGTGATAATGACAGTGTGCATCACAAAGGAGGCGCAGGCACGAGAGCCGGCAATCAGTTTAGAGCTGTTTAACCTTGGAGCGGGGCAGCACCGCTAGACCTGAGGCTAATACGCAAAGAAGGGGTTTTGCAGCCAAAACAGAGGAACTTTCAGTCACATCTGAACAAGACTAGGAAATGCGCTTCCTGAGCAGGAAACTTTTCCCAGTCTCCAGGTTTGCTTTCATGGAGGCGATGGATAAGAGTCCCCCAGGTGCTCAAACACTTCTGGAGGCTGAAATGCAGTTGTTTCTCTGGGGATTTGCAGTTTGCTTTAGCAAGCTTTTATTGTTCATTACGTGTCTCGGGCAGTGGCATTAGCAGCTGTTATCGTTACTTGCCAGCAGGTCAGTGCAGACGGCTCGCTCTCCTTATCAGAGCTCAAGACCTTTGCATCCCGCGTGCTCTTTCAGCCTCTTGGTCACGTATGCGTGTGAACAGTGTTGCGACCAGGAAAGCAAACAAGAAAGGAAAGAGGGAGAAATAAAGCTTAGAACAAAAGCTTTCTCTCACCCAAGGCAAGAAGTTCTGCGCTGCAGAAAGCCTGCGAAGTGGAGCTTAAAGGAAAGGAAATGGGATTTAATTAGTGCCTGAGCCCCGTGTGCTTGTGCAGGGCTGCTTTGTCCTTATCTCTTAGTTGATCTAGGAGATCAACTTTCTGTTCTCATTGCTGGGAGCTGAAATGCATTCAAGTATGAAGCTGTGTCTTCCTTGGGTTCGTTCTGACACTTTGAATTTGGCGTTTTGAGTTTCGCGTGTGAACGTGAGTGTGTAAGTGTGACACTTGGAGGAGCACTGGTCACGCAGCCAGAGAGAAGAATCCCACCCCAGATAAACAGAGCTGCCTGACCACGGCAGGACAGAATATGTAAGAACCCATAAGAGTTACGGTGAAATCCAAGGAGAAGGAACTGGAGAGCAGTGGAATGGGCTGCCCAGGGGGGTTGTGGTGTCTCCTTCTCTGGAAATGTTTAAAATCCACCTGGATATGTTCCTGTGTGACTTGGTCTAGGTGATCCTGCTCTGGCAGGAGCATTGGGCTACATGATCTTTTGAGGTCCCCTCCAATCCCTAATGATTCTCTGACTCTATGAAGATTAAACTGTGTCGGCAGTTCAATCCTTATCCTCTTGTAAAATGGCACTATTTTATTACCACAGGGGGTTCTGGCAGAGCAGTGGCTACGCAGCAGATTCCTTTTCTAAGCAGTAGGTAGAGGTTCATGTGTTTACATGATACTTGTGGTGAAGAGAACAGAAATCAACTTACTGGTGGGGAATTTTTACCTACAGAGTCTTGTTTTTGCACCTGAAATATTCAGTTGCTGCAATTTATTCATTATCTAAACACGTTCCACACTCTCAGAAACCTTTCTCTAAGGGAAGACTTTGGGCACGGCAAGATCTGTGGGGATGAAAAACCTGACAGGTCACTCTATAAAAGCAAACCAGCTGTCAAGGTTTTGCTCGTTCCCTTAATGGGTAGCTGTGAACGAGCATTGTTTGGATGGAATATTGCAAGTCTGGGGCTGTGGCATGACGTGATGGGCACAGGAGGAAAATGAGGAACTGGAAAGTTTAATTTAGGGTAAAAAAATTAATTTAAAGGAAAACTCATTGGAGTGGAAGTGAGCTGGTGGGTGTTAATGGGATCCCTGATCCTGCTTGCCATCAGGGCTGGATGGAAGATACGGGCTGGGCAGGGATTAAGGATAATTGGTCCTTGCCAAGACTATATATAATTTTTCTGGCAGAGCTGGCACAAAGGCACATGGGCAATGGGCACCTTCTGATTGCTCTGGGTGCTTTAAAGCTCCTCACTGGGAAAAGCTATAGGGAAGGTGGAGACTCCTGGGAAAGACAGGCTGAATTTGCTCACACATGGACACATCTGCAGTGCCCAGGTGGCAACCCCTTCCCTTAAAGCCTGCAGAGAAGCATCGGCCCAACCATTGCTCATGCACATGGACACATCATTGAGCAATGCTCAAGACCCTCACAGCAGCAGTCCTCAGGGTTCCAGTGGGCTCATAGTAATTATTCTAGCTGGAGTTCCCCATCACGTGTTCTAAATCTTACAGCCGAGAACAAAAACTTGGCAAGATGCTTAAATGTGTCAAACTCACACGAAGTAGGAGGTGGAGACACTCATTCTGCCGTAGAGTGTGGAGCAAGGCGTGTGCTAACCTGTGCTGCTGACTCGGCTCTTACGTGCGTGTAACAGCGACTTCTGCAGTCAAGGCCAGCGCCAAGCTCTGGTACGTCCCTTTGAAGACTCAAGGTATCAGGCCACTGCTGCTGTGAGCAGTAGCTGGCATCGCAGCTCCTCTTCCCAGGCCTGCTGAAGATGAGCAGGAAGCATCCGCACAAATTGGCTGGTGCCGCTTCTTTAATAATTCATGTATTTTTTGGTCTCCTCCACAGTTAATGAACCTCCCCCACTCTCGCCCTCATTCTCTCTCCCTCTCCCATTCAGTCAGTTTGTTGTGGTTTCATGTATCTAATCCATCTGTCACTCGATTATAGCTATCGAGCACCTGTTATGGATTTCTAGAGTTTCATTCAAGCTGTTGACAAGTTATTCACAAATTGGCCCTTGTCACACTGTCATCGCGTGGAGAGCACTTTAGAGAATTCTTTTGGGTACACAAAATAATGAACAGAAGATGGCAAGGCTTGTGAAACAAGCAGCTTCGCCTCCCTAATACTTAAAGAACCGTTAACAGATTGGAAGTTTCTTGTTGGTGATGCATTTTTCAAGCCCTTTCCTTAAAATATTTTGTCTTCTCCATCCAGACCCTTTTGCGTGAATAATCACAACACAACTTGCCTGAGCTGTCAGGGCAGGCTATGTTGTCGGTGGTGCCGTATTTTATACAGTCTACGCTGCAGCTGCGACAAGTTGATCGTTGCACAGTCGTCCCCGTCTACGCGGCTTTGGTACTGCAGGGAAGGTTGGCTCACTGGTCCTTGTTACCTGCAAGACTCTTCTCCTCCAGGGATTATTTGGTTTGTCTTGCCCTTGTGTGGGAGACCACAAAGGTCATTATCCAAGAGTCAGGCTGCTCCTGAACAAAGCCTTAAGAAAAGTTAGGGTTAAGAGAGGGTTTGGCTGTGTCTGGGCAAATTCTGAGGGAGCTGGGTCTGTTGAGCTCGCAGAAAAGGAGACTGAGGGGTGATCTCATTAATCATAGAATCATAACGGACTGGAAGGGACCTCAAAAGATCATCTAGTCCAATCCGCCTGCAACAGCAGGATCACC
>JAOXOE010000343.1:26438995-26467503 GCA_028565055.1 Phoeniculus purpureus | reverse complement strand
AGGTGATCCTGCTGTGGCAGGGGGATTGGACTGGATGATCTTTCGAGGTCCCTTCCAATCCCTGATGATTCTATGATGTACTTGAAGAAACCTCTGCCAGTGAGTCTTAGACACCACAAGCAAATCAAGTGGTCCAGAAGTCAGTCTGAGTGAACAAATTTGGAAATACAGAATCATTAGGAATTTCTGAAGGTTATAGTTACAACAAGTAGCACCAACAGGATTTGTAGATAATTTCCACCAGTTATCATATGCTTTTACCCCATGAGCAATCAGCGTAGAGAAACTAGGTGAGGATATGAGGTGTCTGTCCTTTTCAACCTGTCCTAGGAAATGTAAAAGCCCAAACTTGAGAATGTAGGTGCAGGAGCAAAGATGGAAAATTTAAATTTTAGCAAATATTTTAAATTTAGGAATTTTCCAACTGCCACTTTCAAGTTGATGACTTGTCTTGATTTGGATTTGATCCTGTTTTGCACTCTCATGTCTATTTGTCCTACGCTGGCAACATGGCAGCATATTCTCCCTTCTTTTCCTTTCCTTCCTCTTCTATTTCATTGACAGGTTTGGTTTTATGTTTTTCTCTTGCACTTGGCTGTCAGAATATGGATTGCTTGTATTGTTCTTAAATCTGGAAGGGATCATCAGCACCTTTAAAGGCTAATTAGATAGAATCTTGCAAATTAACACAGATGAGACTGACTGATGGCTTTCTGAAGCAGAATAAAAGATTCCTTGTTTTGGAGTTTTTATTCAGCTTCAGATTGCCTCCCTACTTGGTTTTATTTTTCAAGTTATCTATCAAGCAACCTTTATCTATCTATCTATGTGAAATATATAATATGATATATATTTATTACATATATTGTTTACAACATTATCAAAACTGGTACTTCAAGAACACAGAGACAATTGTAAATCTACTTAAGCTGAAGTTAGAGGATCCAAGCTTCTGATTCCAAAAATACATGGAAATAAAAGATAGATCAGTTGTGTGAACAAAAAAACCCACCTGTCAGCCCTGAGTAGACACCTGAGACAATTTGCACCACAGTAGATAATTTCTTGGGGGCAGAAGAGCACTTTGCCATCACTTCTGTGGGGCCAGTGGAACTCTTTACTGCAGCAGTGAAAGCATGATACCTGCAGCAGGACTTTGGAGTGGCTTTGACAAGAGGCAGTAGCCTTGAGGGCCCAGTCTCTTCCCCATTCATATCACAAAACACACAAGTACATGCAGCCTTGAGAGAACCACTTTGCTGCAGCAGATCACTCAGTGCTGAAGACCTACCAGGGGCCCTCTTGCAGCTTAGCAAGAGCTGTGGCAGGAGCACCTCCATGTCCCTCCACCAATCCCTGCTTGACTTTTCGGAGAGTGTGGTGAGTAGACCGGCTATTTCCCTCTCCTTTACCAGCCTAGGAAGCTGGAAGCATCAGCACACTGCTCAACAGTACATAAATGTCTCTTGTCAGGCACTCTTGTGTGACTTGATCTGGGTGATCCTGCTCTGGCAGGGGGATTGGACTAGATGATCTTTTGAGGTCCCTTCCAGTCCCTTAATGTTCTGTGATTCTGTTCTTTGCTCTCAGTGCTTTGACACCGCGCAGTTTGTCCTTAACCAGTGACCTGGCCCCAGACCTCTGCTGTGAGCTTTTGTGGTCCCTGTGAGCGTTAACATGTCCAGCGATCTCAGGGCCAGAGGCTCTGTTTTGCAAATCGAAGACTGGCAGTTACCTTCATGCAAAGAAAATGACTGATTACATCTTTCTCTCATTCATTGTTATCTGGTTCATATGCACAACAGTTGCTTAATTTTGGTGGCAATTTCCAGAAAATATTGTCTTTCTCTCACTCGGTGAAATAGCCTGTCCAGATGCCCCTTTAAAAAAAATAAATCTTAATTTGGAAAGAGCTCAAAATCTCTCCAAAAGGAAAGCGCAGAGAAATAACTAGAGCTGTCAGTTAGTTCAACTGTCAGTTCTCCAAAGATTTCAGGGCTTAAAAATGTTAAAAGTGCCAGATGCTATTATCTGTTATTCATGTTACCATTATGTTCTGGTCTTTGCTGAAATCAATATAAACTTCCATCTGTACATTAATGGAGTCGCCTTGCTTGCTTTCTGGGGTGCATGCGTGAACACACACATGCTCTTTGCAGAAAATAGTAGCGTTTGGGCCAGTTGTGATGGTTTTTGTTTTCCTTTTAGTGTGGAATTCTTCAGAAATATAATAGCATTTATTATAAACCTGTTCAAATAAGAAATTAAAAATTACAAGCAGTGAGGATGACAGAGCCCTGGAACAGGCTGCCTGGGGGGGTTGTGTAGTCTCCTTCTTTGGAGACGTTTAAAACCCACCTGGACATGTTCCTGCGCAACTTGGTCTAGGTGATCCTGCTGTGGTGGTGGGGATTGGACTAGATGATCTTTCAAGGTCCCTTCCAATCCCTAATGATTCTATGGTTCTATGACTTGGATGACCATCAACTCACCAGAAGATTCTCTCCCTCTAAAGCTAAATCTCTGGAGAACACACAAGTCAAGACATGGTGCTCCACGTTCAGTTATAAATAGATAGGACCAAAACATCTTTGGTCTTTAAGTCTGACCCACTTGTTTCAGACAGACACAGTCTGGGTTTTGGCCACATGCATCAATGTAAGGGTCTAGAAAGATGGATTTTGGTGTTCATTTCTCTGCACTCCCTTTGCAGAGTCTTCCTCTTGCAGCTTCTGCCCGTCTGAAGATTTCATGCTGCTTCAATAATGCAAAGTATTCTGTAAGGTATTGAGTCCATGCTGAGGAAATCACCTGTTTAAGTGCCTATATGTCTCCCTCATTCCTGGGAATTATTACTAAGGAATGTTAACTGGGAAATAAGCTGCATTCCCACTTTGGCCCTTGTTAGGCTTTGCCTTTTATGCAGGAGCAGATATTGTGCAATTGTGTTTGTGTATAGATATTGGTCTAAAAAATTACAAATTTTAGTCAATTAATTAAAATCATAATTAAGATTTGGAAGAAATAGTATTTCAAAGATAAAAAATGAGAATACTACAATTATGAACTCTTGTATCAGTTGTGCTGTAGCTGTACTCATGCCCACCTTCTCCCTTCAATCTTATTTTTCTTGCATGGTTCAGTGAAACCTCTTTAAATGAAGCTGCAAACGCTGTAGTGTTTTGTCAACACTCGATATATGTAATTCTCAGTCAGTCCTCTCTGTGCAGCAGGGATCAGGTAGTGGCATCATGAGTAAGTCATGCGCACAAGTTTCTGGTCCATCACCAACAAAAGACCAAGAGGTGTCTTTTATTTGAGAGAAATTACGTGAGCTATACATATAAAAATATGAATAAAACCTGCAGCGCAAACAGTTTCAGTTACCCCTGTTTGCTGCAGATGCATCTTGAGGTCCATCACACAGACCAGGATCCCAGAGGACTGCCAGAGCGTTCTTTCTACCATCCTCTACTCCAGGCTCCTCTCAGTTGGACCTTTGACAAGAAGTGGAAGCGGCTGCTGTGCGCCTGGTGTTGCCACACAGTTAGGACCCAGCCAAGGCATGCACTACATTTTTAGAAACACAGCACTTGTCCTCAGTCCAGTGATACAGATGTAGCCTAACAAAATTAATTGGTCGAGAGGAAACTGCAGAGCCAGTTTTTCTCAACCTCCATTACATTAAATGGAATCTAATTTACCTGTGTTCTTTTGAAGTTCTTCTGACGTCTGACCCCTTACAGCTGGTAATAGAGGGTCACCATTTTATTGTTTCTTTCGAGAGCTTTTGATTTTGCTTGCACTGGTGATGGCCCCTGTAGGAGTTGCTTTTATGTGCATGTAAGAAAGGCAGGTCAGCAGTTGTGGGTAGAGAGAGTCAGGAGCTCAACTCCCTATTCCACAGATTGCAGTGGTAAAAACACCCCCATATGCCACCGGAACCAGGATTTAACTCAGCATTGGAAACCAGTCTTTGAGGTTTCTTGAATCTTGAACAAAGCTGGCATTCATTTTTGCACTTCTCATCGTTAGTATTTTAGTTTCCACGCTTGGAGGACTTTCAACTGTTGATTATTTCCGTATTAACATTTTCACAGTCCCTCTCATTGTCTTCAATTTTCTCTCCTCATTTGAATTGTTCCTTTTAGAAAGAAAAGGTTTAAAGCCTGAAATAGATCCGGATTTTTTTAAGTTTAAAATAATTATAATTACTATGAAAGAGCATTTACAAAAGCTGAATCTATGTATTTCTTGCTTTCTGTATTTGTAGCAGATGAGATTATTCCCAAACAAACTAACCCCACAAATGTGGTTGCAGAACTCAGTAGTAACTGATATAGCAATAACGTGGCTTGGTTTCTATATGTATGTGTAGTGTGAGTTTCTGTAGGCAGTAGGTAGCCGATACCAGAAAGCAGAAGGAAGTCATTTTGAGGATCCAGTCTCCAAACAGGCAAAGATGAGCTGCCAGAATTGAGGACCATATGGAAGTTTTATCAGAAGAAACACCCCCACAGAGCTTACAAGTCCCGTTAGGCAGAATCTCCATTTTCAGTCCAGATTCTCCTCAGCCCTCCTCTCTGTGTCAGCAGCTCTGCAGACATCCCTGTCCCTCTGTCCTGGCATGTTCATCAGCT
The DNA here is from genome assembly GCA_028565055.1 of Phoeniculus purpureus. NCBI lineage: Eukaryota > Metazoa > Chordata > Aves > Bucerotiformes > Phoeniculidae > Phoeniculus > Phoeniculus purpureus. Next base: position 26,462,863 of record JAOXOE010000343.1, on the reverse strand, counting down.
GCACAAGCCCAGAGTATCTATGGCACCAGCCCCATGAGTTTAGCAGGAGCTGGGAGCTTCTCCTTTCAACACAGGCAGCAGTTACTGCTCTCACGGACAGAAATCTCCAGGTAATACCTACTTGAGTTTTGGAATGGACTCCCAAAAGCAACATAAAATCCCAGAAAGGTTTAATAGAGATTGATGACTGATCCTATGGGTGCTGGAGGATTCTTGAATCCACAGTCCATCCTTCCAGAAAGGAAATGCTTATCCTCTGTTGTCATGAGCTACCCTTAGCAGCCTGCAACCGAGAAAGCTTCACTGTGGTTCTGCTCTTGTGATTTTCACTTTAAGACTTTGTTATTCGGATAAAACAACAAATCATTCCCTTCCACAAACCTGAAAAGCTTTTCTCTTAAATTCATTTATGTACAATAGGTTTTAACAGGTTTTAATTGTAATATCATAATTCAAAGTCCAGCAGGAGTCGCTTCAATTCTGTACAAACCTCAGTGAGGTACTTGCACAGAGAAAACAAGAAGATACTACCAGTGGTCTTTTTTGGCTCTCTGTAGTCAAGAACTGCTTTTAACTTCCTGCTGCAATTATCTTTGTACTTTATCATCGTTTTATAAACGTAAAACGAATTTCCCTTATGTGCAGCTCAATACAGCATCAGCCTGCAGAAACACCTTCACCAATATGCAGTGATACATTTTTAAAATGTATTTTTTACAGGATTAAATGTATTAAAATGTATTAAATACATTAAATGTAAATGTATCAAAATGTATTTTACTCAGGAGATCCTGAAATAACGATGCACTAAACTTTCCTCACCTCTCTCTGTTGTTTCTTAAGATTTCTCTTAAAAGTGTTTTCCAAGAGATTTAGTTCTTGCCACTGCAAGTTATTTGTTGGATATACATGAGAGAAACCACCTGTCACATTCTCATTTAACATTTCAGAAAGATCCTGTGAGCTCTCCAGAAAATGTGGATGAGAAGAAGTATCCGGGAGATGTCTCCATACCAAGTCCTAAGCCCAAGCTCCATTCAAGAGATCTCAAGAAGGAACTCATCACGTGAGTCACAAAAGATGCCGCATTTTTCCTCTGCTCTGCTAAAAACTGACTGCACTGTTGTTCTGAGCGCTGGTTTGGTGTAGATTTGCAAGAGCTGAGACACGCACGACAGGTCCCTGTTGTGTCTGTGCAACTGGGTGGACATGAGGTGTAGAGCTGAAAGAAGCCAGAGTTGTTCTGGGGAGCCTGAAAAGATTCGTGACTACTGTTATACAGCTTATCACTCTTGATTCCTCAGATAGATAGAGAACAAATGGTCGACACCTCCTACTAGCAAATCCAGTTTTGTGGTGTGCTACAGACAGACTGTGCTAATGTTCACATATCTGAATAAACTCAATTTGGACAATTGTCATTATAGATCCACTGTTGGGAGTTTGCAAAGAAGTGCTGGAGGTTTCCCAGACAGGCAACGGGAAAGTTCTATTAAAATATGAGTCAGGAGATGCTCCAGGGTTTTCTATTCTCTGTGAAATCTGTGTTTTAGCTCTTTATCTGCTTCCTTCAAAGCCAAGGTAGTTACTCTGTCCTAATGAAAATCCAGCAGATACCCAAGTTTGCACTCTGGGAGAACAGGCTAATGCTTTTCTTTTTGCCCAAGTACAGGGACTCCTGTGATCTGTCTTAAGCACCAAAACCTTATTGTCTGAACCTGCAAATGAAACAGGATCGCTCCATTAAATCTTTCTGCACACAACGGCTCAGTGCAGTTTAGGAACCTTTCAGTAACATTGTCCCAGACAGCAAATAACACTGGTCACCTTTTAAAATCTCATCCAAGCTCTTCACAAAAACCCCTTTGGACTCACATCATCACCATTTTGATATCAATAAACTGCTTCCACTGTAATAGTCAGCTGGGACTTCTCAGTCCTTTATAATTCTATTCCTTCTGTCCCAAACCAGAGTAGACAGTTGCACCCCTCTATCCCTTTGTGATGATGCCCCATAACGTGTCACTGAAGGGTCACCCATAGATAAATGAGGTGCATCCCATCACCTTACATCCTGCTCCCCAGACTCTGTGGCACTGAATTGGTTAGATCTGCCTCTGTCTCAGGAAATTACATTCCCCTGGGGCAAGCTGCTGTGCAGAGTGATTCTTTACCCTCACGCTGTGCAGTCCGCATGTTGTCTACTCTCCATGTTATATCTGCAGTTGTAGTTCATGACCTAAATTGCTACAGGTCAGGTTTGTTTTCCCCTCTTCTAATACAAATGCATACAAAAATCACTGAGTTTATGTGCTGAAGACTAATGGCTTTTCTTTTGTTATATTTATTCCTTTGTGATATTGACCTGCTTTCAGATGTCTGTAAAATACCATTCTGCTTTCCTAAATGATAACTCCCGACAGTTTTTACAGGGGCAGTCATGAGCTTACAGCGGTTTTATTCTGTTATTTTCAAACAGCAAGTAGAAACAGGTATCAAAAGTACAGCTGTCCAGAAAACTAAATGAGAAATTGTTTTAATTGATAAGAAGAATCAATACTTGATGTAGGAAACAGACCACAATTCTGTGATCCCATTGAGCTCCGAACTTGTACACAACAATTCAATACAGGTGGCTCCATCATGAGGAAGTTTGTAAAATGACATACGCACTCACAGAAAAAACATCCTGATGTGGTTTAGTGGACTGGTTTATGAACACCACCTCCTAGCATGTGCTTTGCCATGGTACTTCTCTTGCTCATAACTGCAGAAGAAAAAAGAGAAGGTAAAACACCTTCCCCAAGTCAAACAGCCAGCCATCTCTTGGCATAGAGGAGCATATTTTTTTGCATTAAATGTGCAATGTCTTTGTGTCACTTCTCAGTTCAGCAGAGAAATATCTTGAGCAACTCTCATATCCATTCTGAACTGCAGCTGTGTGAGCTTGATGTGCCTCTGTTCTGCAAGGAACTGTAATGCATCGTTACAGAGCCACAAGGATGATGGAGTGGAATGATGAAGGGAAATAAAGGAATGATGAAGGGAGTAGAATGATGAAGAGAGAGCCACAAGGATGATGAAGAGAGACTTGTGAGGAAAGGCTGAGGGAGCTGAGTCTCTTGAGTTTGGAGAAACAACTGAGGGGTGACCTCATTATTGTTTATAAATATGTGAAAGATGGGTGTCAGGAGGATGGAGCCAGGCTCTGCTCAGTGTCATCTAATGATAGGACGGAGGGGCAATGGCTGTAAGCTGGAACACAGGAGGTTCCACATCAACATGAGAAGAAACTTCTTCATGGTGAGGGTGACAGAGCCCTGGAAGGGGCTCCCCAGTTTGGTTGTGGAGTCTCCTTCTCTGGAGACATTTAAAACCCTCCTGGACATGCTCCTGTGCAACTTGGTCTAGGTGATCCTGCTGTGGCAGGAGGGATTGGACTAGATGGTCCTTTGAGGTCCCTAATGTTCTGAGACTCTGCAATCACTTCTGTCAGCAAATAAAGTCTGGATGTGTTTCTAAAGAGTCAGTCTGAAGTCAGGGGAGTTATTCTGACTATCGCTGTTCTCTAGCCTGCATCCTGATGGAGGTCAGATCAGAAACTTCATCACTGACATTTATGCACTGCTGTCAGAATTTGCTACAAGTAAATTAATTGTCCTTTCAAGAAACCATTTTCTAACCAAAGATGAAAACACGGTAGTTTCACATTATATAGATAAAAGACCTTTGACTCACTTGCGTGGTGGAAACAGGAAACTTTTTTCCCATCCAATAGTAACAATACTGCTGACAATTGAATAGGATCATAGGATGTTAGGGGTTGGAAGGGACCCAAAGACATCATCGAGTCCAACCCTCCTGCCGGAGCTGGACAAAACTATCTAACACAGGTCACAAAGGAACATATCCAGGCAGACCTTGAAAGTCCCCAGAGAAGGAGACTCCACGCCCCCCTGGGGAGCCTGTTCCAGTACTCTGTGACCCTCCCAGTAAAGAAGTTCCCCTTGTGTTAAGGCAGAACCTCAACTTTAATAACCATTTAATAGCCATTACATTGAATACTTGAATAGTAATGACTGAAGGTTATACAGTAATAACTGGAGGTGTCATGGAAGTTTCGTGGTTGTCTGCAGTTGTGACAGGGTTGAGGTGGATGGATTGCTCTAAGGATTGTTATGCAATTCACTGCAGGGTAGGGTGAGAGTATTGCACATCCTCTAATTTCTCATTGCATCTTCTTTGCACAGTTGTCCAACCCCAGGATGTGATGGTAGCGGTCATGTAACAGGAAACTATGCCTCACACCGCAGGTAAGAGACAACAGGAAACCTAGAGTATGAAACAGAGCTCCTGTAACTGTTGTCATCGCTGAACAATTTGGTACTAACCATGGAGGAGCATTCAGAAGTACTTTCCAGAGACACCCATACACAAGTGTGGCTGTTTTCTCCTGATTTTGTTACATTCTCTGAAGGTCTGGACTCAACAGACTGGTGGAGTTAAGCAGCGTATGCTCGTAGCTGTAGCTGCATGTCTTAGCTGAGACCTGTGGACAAGTCATTTTTTCTGCCCTTTCCCAGCAACATGGGCAAGGTGCGCTACCTCATCTTTGTATTGGCAACATAAAGGAAGGACTGTGTGTACCACTGCTTCCCCGTAAAAAGCTTTGCAGGACCCTAGAATCCTTTGGCCCTCACTTTGTATCTTTCCAGTAATTTAAGAACCACAGACTTGATCTTTCAAGGTCCCTAACATGCTCTCATTCTGTGACACTGACTGCTCCTCTTTTGCCAATATTTGAGGATCTCTTTTGTCCTATTATAAGTCACAGATTGTCTGCAGTTTGCTGGTTTAATGTGTTTTAGTAAAACACTACCTTATGTTTTTTACAGTGTTTCTGGGTGCCCATTAGCTGACAAGACATTAAAATCCCTCATGGCTGCAAACTCTCAGGAGCTTAAGTAAGTAGCGGCAATAGCACAAAGGTTATTGCTATTTTATCTCCAACCGACATGTTCCCTCCTTGCAATTAACACAGTTGTTTAGTTGAATTCCTTTGAGATTTTTTAAAAACTTGAAGTGAATTGGTTTGAAAGATTTTGAGTGAAATAGAGTTTAATCTTCTCCATTTCTTTTTTTCTGCATTTTTGCACTGTTTAATTTTCATGAATTAACCAGGACTTCAGGGGAAAAAAAACCCCGGGATGTCTCCTCTAGGAGAGAGGCTGCTCTCACAGTGTTTCTCAATTAGAGAGATATAGCAAATACCTAACATATAAGACTGATCTGGCAAGTAACTCAGTCTGATCGAGTTGGAATACATTGCAATTATTTAGTTAGAAATAAATATAGTTAGAATAAATCTATAAATGAGACTAGAACTCTTGCAAATAATTTTTGTATCATTCACTACTACGTACTACGAGTTTAATGTCACTGAAGCAGACATCAAGTCATATGATTTTGTACTGGCATAATTCTCACCACAAAATGTCACTTACAAAAGGACTGTGCAGGCTCTGCTATATAGACAGATGTATAGGGACATATGAATATTTCAAAAATCTGTAGTCAAGAGAGGCACTGGCAACCAGTCATCTAGTTATTGAATTGGCTTTGTCAATAAGGATGTGGGGAAGAGGAAAGGATAATTAGAGTTCTTTCATAGCTTTCCCTCTGCAACTTGTAAATTGGATCCTGTAATAGATAGCTTGGAAAAACCCATGAATGTGTGTGAAAAGAGGAGAACCCCGTGACTGTCCTTTCTGTCCTTTAGGTTCATGCCTCATCCAGACAGAAGAAAATAAAGTCTGATTGTGGCATTATTATGCTGTTCTGATGGCATTAAGAGTGGAATCTCCTCCTCTGGAGATGTTTAAAACCCACCTGGACATGTTCCTGTGTGACTTGGTCTAGGTGATCTTGCTGTGGCAGGGGGATTGGACTAGATGATCTTTTGAGGTCCTTTCCGATCCCTAATGTTCTGTGACTCTGTGAGTGACTAAATTTAGGCTTGACTCGGAGTTCAGTCACATGTTAGCTGCTTCAGATCAAATATTAGTGGTCTCATCCTCCAGTCTGACAGTGTGGATTATAAACAAAACACTGAACTGATGGTAGCTGTGGAGTTGAACCTGCTCGAGAAGCAGCAAAATGGCAAAGAAAGACCATTCATATGTTTAAAAACTTCCTGGACATGTTCATGTGCAGCTTGGTCTAGGTGACCCTGCTGTGGCAGGGGAATTGGACTAGATGATCTTTCGAGGTCCCTTCCAATCCCTAATGTTCTGTGGTCTGGGAAGCTGTTGAAATAATTTCCCAAAGCCAGTAGGCAGACTGGCACACCAGCAGAACGCTTCCATTTTCCCATCGCTGAGACTCAAAGGTATAACATGTTTGTTTGGTTTAAAAAGAGCAGCACGGGAAGCAAAGAACCGACTCGCGAAAATGCTGACGAATTTGAAATCGTTTGCTGAGTCATGTGTCTTTGTCCCTGCTTTTGTTGGCTCTCTGCCACCCATAGACACTCACACAAATATTTTGAATAGTTGCTCTTCATGCAGTGCCCCCCCCCCCCATATTCATGTGTGAATAAGGAAATTTGCATACCAATATGGTTATTTTTCCACTAAAGCTTCGAGAGTTTTGGTCATGCCATAAGGAAAGAGGAGCAACAGCATATGACTTAAATGACAAACTGCACACTGTACGCCATGTATAATAAGTGAGTTGTGAAAGACAAAGTCAAAGTTCGTGAACGTTTCACAGACAGAAATATGTTGCACAACGCACTCAGCATTTAATTTCAATTAACTAGAAAAAGAGCAAAAATCAAAATCTGTTCGCAGACAATTTGCAAAAGGAAAAAAGGGCTAAATAAAATCGTTTCCCACAAACGTACCTCGGTTTAGCTCCCGGCAAACACGGTTCAGGTGGAGTTTTAAATGAAGCTCTCCTTTTGATCGGTCTTGGCTAACTGAAATCTTCTGCCAAAAGCCGCAGTCGTGCTTGCGCTGTTTAGTACAGTGATATCAAGAGTTAATTCCACTGTTGCTGTATGAGCAGAGGGCATCGATGCTTATAGAATCAGGCCACAAAAGCACCCTCATGCAGCTAGGCATGAATATGAAAAAGCTGTGTGGTTTTTTTTTCCAAATGTTATTCACATTTAATTTGCCAGAATCAAGATATGATTTTGGCTTTAATAATGGAACTCTAAGCCAGCAAAGATACAAGGCTTCCATGTGATCTACAGTTTGGAAATAAGGAAGATCTGTTCAGAAAGGGAGCCTTTGAGTCAGATTCAATGATTTTTTTTTTTTAATCTGAGCACTTTTGTGGCACAGAGCCATCTAAGGTGATCGAAATTCTATAAAGCAATATGGATGTGTTCCCGTGTGACTTGGTCTAGGTGATGCTGCTCTGGCAGAGGGATTGGACTAGATGATCTTTTGAGGTCCCTGCCCAGCCCTAATGACTCTATGATTCTATGAAATAGACTGACTCTGGTGATGAGACTGATTTTGAAGCTGTAAGGGATATTTATGGGTGATTTCCCTATCTCATTGAATACCTGATTTATCAAACCCTAAAGAATTTCAAATGTCTACTTCAACAAGACACAACAGTTCAGAAACTTTAAGGAATAGGTAGTCAGTCCTATCCCAAGACAACTTGTTTCAGTGGTTAGATGCAATTTTTTAGGAGAGATTCTAGCAGTTTAGTTAGGTTTTACACAACACATCGATACTGATCCATATTCCACCGGCATATTGGACTCGATGATCTTTCAAGGTCCCTTCCGATCTATAATGTTCTGTGATTCTGTGATTTCAGTCAGTAGTTTTCTCAGGTGACCTCTCTGGGTTTGCTTTAACCACAGCTGATATCCGACCATTCCTGTGAGCTTTCTAAGCAGTAAACAATGTGTAGAGTTCAGTGGGCTCCACTGAGTTGCTGTGAATTCTCCTTCCCTGGCTATTCAAAACTCACCTGTCCAACCTGCTTTAGGTGAAACTGCTCCAGCAGGGGAGTTGGTCTGAATGATCTCCAGAGGTCCCTTCCAGCACCCACCATTCTGTGAAATGCTCCTAGTTCAGCATCTCAGTGTTATCAGGGTTATGTGCAGTTCATTTACCTGAAGATAAAGCAACTATTTTGGAGAAGGGAACAGAACAGCAACTGGTTGATGCACAGTTAGAAGAACTTCTGTGGGAAATCCCTGAAAGATTCCTATTTGGAGAGTGAACTTGAGGAATTGTAAAAGAATCTATAACTGATGTCCACTTGAGAACTGACACAATTCAGCCTGAGCTCCTGATGACCCTCTGTCCCTCAAATGTTAAACAGAAAATTATTTTCTTGGCCCTTCACAGGAATCCAAAATACAGAGTGACTCCCCAAGCTGGGACACCAGTCCACACTCATCAAAAAGCTGATGAAGACCCACAGTATTACTGACTGTAAAGCAATAATACATCATTAGCATAGCTTGTGTGGTGGAATTTCATAATCCATACAAATACGTAACCAGTATGTGGCAAACACAACCCAGTGGTCAAGCTTAGGAACCTTGTTAGTGAAGCTTCTTTCTAATTTTTCCATAGGCCACCTGAAATATCATCTAATCATTTCATCAGTATTGATAATATCTCAGCCTCAAGCCTTAAATGACTTCAGTAATACTTTGGACTGGTTGTGAAATCTAACTGTTGACAGAGGTCAGAAATGCAGATGGAAAGACTCACATTTATTTCAGTGTCTTTTTGAAGTCCTGAACTCTCAGGCTCATGATCTGAATGTCTCCCACAACAAGCTTTTACTAAATTAAAATCCACATTCAGTGTATGCAGACAGGTCTTCCATCTGTGATCATCTGATAGAACAAGTAGCCAGAATAAATACCCATAGTATTTGGCAGGTGTTCTGGATTTACTCGTGAGCATTCGCACTCTCCAGACATCTGCCCTTGCTGCCTGCTCCATGTGACATTGTGCCCAAGCTTCGTCCCACCCTCAGATGGGTCAACATACAGCTCTACCCAGTCGAGCATATCTGGCACCCTGCAGCTCACACCTCCACCTTTGCTGTCAGGATGAGTCGTGTCATTCTGCCAAAATATTGTGCTCAGAAAATGTCATCGTGAAATGTTTTGACATAGTCTTTAAAAAAAATGAAAAGGGTCCCCTTCCTTTAGCTGAAATTATTTGCCGAATGCGATGTGAATCTGTGCGGAAATTGGGGCACGTCCAAAGGAAATAGCATTTTTGACAAATTAATTTGGTTTGCAGAAAAACAGTTTTAAATATTCTGTGAAGGAGCTACACCTGCACACTCAGATGTTGTATCACAATTCTATTTGTAGGTGCTTTCCACGCAGCCATCATCCACCTCCTTCACCTCAGGAGAGAATCAGTAACAGCTGACACCCTTAGGAGAGCATTGCACAATGCAAGGTTCCGTAATGGTTCAGTGTAGGATCACCTGGCACAACCCTTTCTGTAATTCTTATTCTCTGTAAAATCAGAGCACTCAGAAGACCCCTAGGGAAGCTTAGAATTTTGTGTTGTGTAACACAGAAACAGCTGGCACAACTTCTAAAGGTAAATATTTGTATTTTAGTGCTGCTCTGTGTGCTAAGGTGTGTTTCTCTTAAACAAACCCCACACACCAAGAAAAACAAAAGCCTGCAGAAAAAAAATCAGTAGCATTAAATTACATAAAAAACTAAATAAATCAGGACTTAGGAAACAGAAGGTTCTACCACTAAGGTAAATGTTTGTATTTTAAATGCTGCTTTGGGTGCCAAAGTGTATTTTTCCTAAAAAACCCTGAACACTGAGAAAAACAAATGCCTGCAGAAAAAATTCAGGAGCATTAAATTATATTAGCAAACCCAAAGAAATCAGGACTTATGAAATAGAAGGTTCTACCACTAAGGCTCTGCTCTGAACCACGCAGAAGTCAGTGGAAAGACTAACTGACTCCAGTGGCCTTCTGAAGGACATTCTTGATCCACAACAAGCAAGCAAGAAGCCCATTCTCACAGTCCACTGGTAAAAACACAGGAAGAGGCAGGTCTGGTTCTTCTCATTGTATGGATGTTTGAGGATTAAACATTCATACTTGAAAAGGCTTGTTTGCTGCACACACGCAGAAACCCCTTCGCTGTGAGACCGAAGCATAATCCAATTGCCAGGCTGAATACCTGATTGATGCAGTGCTAGAAAGATGTGGTCCTGCTCTATGCGTTCGGTGCTGGGATGTACAGGTTATTAAATTCAAATTCTGGCTATCATCTACTGATGCCCAGAAGTAAAACTGTGTCTCTGCTTCCATTTCCCCTTCTGTAAATACTGGCAAAGTGCTTGTTTATATCTGCACCTGAAAACATCAGGCCAATAGCAAATAAACACCTAACAGTAAATTTACAAATAGATCTGTATCAAGCTGGAGGGTTTGAGTTGGTTTGGGTGGTTTTTTCCTAATGTTGATCTTGTACAAGGAAAAATGTTTGGTGCAAACATTATTATAAACTAATTAAATCTAGGCATCATGTGCAACATACATTCCTTACTAAAGCTGTTGTAGAAGAAAAAACAAACCCACAAACCTGTGACAGAAGTCTGTTCATTTAGAAAAAAATAGTCATCAAGAATTAGTTTTAATTATGCCGCCAAAGGTTTGCTGTTCTGTCTCCCGCCCCGACGACGTGCAGGAAGCACACCATATATCCCGTGTGCCGTGTTTTGTAAGCTCCCTGTATTATTCTATAGGTGCCCGACACCTGGCTGTGACGGCTCTGGCCACGTGACAGGGAACTATGCATCCCACCGAAGGTAAAACCCATCCCATCGCACGGGGCTGCCACGCGCAGGGCTCTCAGCCAGCACCCACAGAAAGAGGTGGCTTTTATTCTCTGTGCTTCTTTCAGCTTATCTGGTTGTCCTCGTGCCAGGAAGGGAGGTATCAAAGTGACTCCTACCAAGGAAGAAAAAGAAGACCCTGAACTTAAGTGAGTACAACACCAGTGAGGGTGGGAGGAAGAGAAAGCTCCTTAAAGCTCAGGACATCACAGGCGGTGCCCCAGTTAAGCTGAGCCTAGACCTGGAGCTGAACCAAGTGTTCCTGCTTCTAGCAAAGCTGATGGAGCCCATCACTTTGCAGCTTGAAGAGTGAGAACGGATTGCTGTATCTTCTTGCATCGGTCCAATTATTTTTGAAAGTGCTATGAAAACGCAGCTTGATTGGAAAATTTGGCAAAATGAAGGAAAACAAATTATTTCTGCCTGTGGTGTAATCTTAACATCTCAGCTATTTAAATCAGAGTAACACCTTCAAAATACATCCCCGAGAAATTAAATACATGATAATCTGATATCTTTGCTCTATAAATAAACGTAAATTTCACTTACAGTGAAAAGTGTAAACCCAATAGATATTTACTATGTTTCTAACTTGAATGAACACTCCATTAAAACCAGTAAAAAATAACTCTAGGTGATTCTGCTGTGGCGGGGGAATTGGACTAGGTGACCTTTCGAGGTCTTTTCCAATCCGCAATGTTCTGTGATTCTGTGATAATTGCCAGAATATAGATGTGAGGATTTAGTTGCATACAATATTATTCTTAATGCTTGCCAAGGTTCTATGAGACACTGACAGAGCAGCATACAAGATCCCAAACCTCTCTTTGCAAGCACTTGCATGAGATGATGCAGGTATTTTAGGCACAGAAACCCATCCTCCACTTCATGCCAGTATTCTAGAGAGAATGTTGGGTTTCCATATGATTTTATAAGTGTGATTTATTGCCTGTGATAGAATGTCAACTTTCTTTGCTGGTAAAATACTATCTAAACGAATGGTTTAGTTTCTTAGGTTGTATGGCTGAACTCTAAATAGTCTAATCTTAAGATCAGCTGAACCCACATAACTCAGCCTGACGTGAATTGGATGCTCAGGTACTCTGTGCCTCCAGGGACTCAGTCGTAAGCGGTTAATGCAAAGTGGAACAGGCAGCTGGAATTGTTTTCTCAAACTTTCTTGAGACTTATCTTCGCCTGCTCTCTCCAGTGAAAACAGAGGTTCTTTTGCTGTGTTTCTGTAGATGTCCAGTGATAGGCTGTGATGGCCAAGGTCACATATCAGGTAAATACACTTCTCATCGCACTGCTTCTGGTTGTCCTTTGGCTGCCAAGAGACAGAAGGAGAGTCCTGTCAATGGGTCTTCACTATCCTGGAAACTGAACAAACAAGAGCTGCCACACTGTCCTTTGCCAGGCTGCAACGGGCTGGGTCATGTTAATAATGTTTTTGTCACCCACAGAAGGTATAACTTTGTGTTTTCTCTTGTCTTTTTTTCCTTAACATTCCACTGTTGCATTGGCATCGTGCAAGGTTATGGGCTGAATACATTGTGCTGAAGTCACTTGAGTAACGACACGGTTTACATTGCAGCTGGAGTAGTGTGGATCAGAATAACTTGCAGAGAGCTGAGATCGACTTTTACTTCTTTTTTCATTTGTTCCCATGGCAGCGTGAATTTCCAAGGTCTTTGCTTCACATTACAACAACTTTTATATGGCTTAAAATTTAATAGAGCTGTTTCCTAGGCAAATACAGGGTTATATTTATATATATTTTACAGAAAACACAAATATCACTGCAACTTCTCCAGCACAAGACCGTCCAAGGTGATCTGAACAAGTCCAGTGCTATTCTAGCTTTATCATGTATGCGTTAAAGCCTTTACTTTAGGACTCTGCTGTTAATTGGGGCTAATTAACTCGTGCTAAGCAATATACATCCACATAATTATTCAGGTTGGAAAAGACCCATGGGATCATCCGATAACTTCCAGGAAATAGCACAAACAGTGTATTAGCTGGTTGCAACTCATACTGCAGATGATTTCTATCCTACCTGAGGCTGGATCTCAGCCAAGATCACGTTAGCTAAAATCAGGTAGTAAAGCTTGTAAATGGCTGGACTCTGTGATCTAGGAGGTCCTTTCCCACCATGATTATCCCATGATTCTGTAAATGTACTTTTGTGATACAGATCCCTTTCCTAGCACACTTGAAGGCTAGCAAGTAACCCCCAGCTTTGAGACAATCTTTCAGTTGACTATCTGCTCTGGGCAGAGACACTAAGCAGCATTTTAGGACTGAAGAGTCCAGTATGTTTCCTTTAACAGCTTTCAGCTAAGCAAGTGTAAAGCTAACTTTACCCTGAAAAGGCTTTTTAGTTTTCCCACGTGGGAACGCCATCTCTGTTAGGATTTTTTTAGTTTAAATTTTCACATGTGCACAAAAATCAACCATCTTTCTGTGGAACAACATTTTCCTTCACTCTTGCTTGGCTACATTTGAACACAAATCCTTCTGCCTTTTTTTTTTTTCAGCATATGGGTTTTTCTCCTTTGTTATTTATAAAGATAGTATTAAGACAGTGCGATTCATCTGAGCCCTTTATTGGGCTATAAAAATTGCCTCGGATAATTGCCAGCTGATGAAATTGTGAGCTTTGAAATAGCGAAATGTAATTTAACGTGAGCAGTAGTTAAAAAGCAAACTGCCTATATAATAGAACCCTTCAGAGAAGCTATTACAGGCTGTAGGGTATAGGCAGACGTATTATTGTATTGGTCATTATTACGTATCCACACAACACCACAGTAGTTGTTCATCCCATTAACCAATACTTTTTTAAAGACAGTAAATTTGCCATTTTAAAGGATCATACTTGCCCTTTCCTTAACAGCACAAGCCCTCAATAAAAACAATTTAGAGTTTGCATTTGTAAGAGCTGGAACTTTTAAGAGTTTTGCAAATGCCTGTTCACATAACTCAGCAGTAGCTGCCACTGTTAGTTTGATTACTCTAAAATATGCCTAGAAGTCGTTTGCTTATAGGCTGAGATCTCTGTGCCAGTTTTCAAGCTGGAATATACAGTTAAATGGCTCTTTATGAGTTCTGTCATTCCCTGAAGCTATGCTATAATGGAGATACTGATGCGACCTTAGGTACAGAGGTCTGCCCAAGTGCATGATAATATTGCCTGAAAGGATTGTTGCCGTTTTCAAGTGGGTGCTAATGTTGGGCTTTTCTCCTATCTATTTCAGCCTGTCTGGTTGTCCTCTGAATGCACAAGCCATAAAAAAGGGCAAAATTTCGGAAGAATTAATGACTATCAAGCTTAAAGCAAGTGGTGGTAAGGAGATTTGTAAAAGATGATGACATTTATTTAGCTAGAAGGGCCCTGACTCCCATTTGTACTAGTGCCCCTTTATGCCACTCTGGCATTAATTCCTACTCCTTTCCATTGTCTCTATCAATAACAAGTCTTGAATAACAAAAATCTTTGTGTGAGAGATTATAAAATTCTTCTCACTTACATCGTATTCACTGAGCATTGAAGGGTCTCATCTCAGAGCACTACTTTTCGATAAGGAGATGCTTTCAATATTTTTATTACCAATAAATTATAAGTACAGATCAGGAGGACTTAGCAATCTCATGATCAAGATACGTTGTGCAGAAAGGGACTCCTCTCCCTAACTTGAATGCTACAGGGTTTTGTTTCTGTGCAGTACTTTGACACCCCAAATAGAGATGGGGGAAAGAGATGTGCTCCCGTACAACTTCTTGCATGAACAGAGGCAGGTACAGATGAGCTTACTGAAGCCAGCAACTGTACTCGTGGAGAAGGTGCTCTGGAGTGTTCCGGGCAAAGGAAAAGTTGCTTTTATGTTTCTTTTAAAACAAAAAAGGAAAAAAAAAGCATTGTAAATACCTGATGATCATGTTCTCTTTATGGCCAGCTTCTCCCTCTCTGTACCCTCCAGCTTGTAGTTGCATGCTGCACTGGAAAAAAGAAGTGTGGGCCAGAAAGGATCAGAAAGCTCCTTCACTATTTCAGCTCATACAGAGGTTTTACAGCTAGAAAGGGAATTTGACGGTAAAAGCAAAGCAAGAGCTATTTGAAGGGTCAATCATTTTATCAAAATCTTGTCCTCTTCCTCTTTGGTAACAGGTAACGCAGCTTGTTACTCACACATCCATTTACCTGTGGGCACCTGATGTCTGATACTGATATTTTCAACTGTTTGCAGGTATTGAGAGTGATGAAGAAATCAGACACTTGGATGAGGAAATAAAAGAACTGAATGAATCCAATCTTAAAATTGAAGCTGACATGATGAAACTTCAAACTCAGGTAAGACACTGAAGTGAAGTCTTTACCTTTACTCATGTTTAAGCGCAATAAATAAGCGATATGTAAATGGCATGTTTAAACGCAGCAAGTCTCCTGAGTACTCGCTTTCCCCTTGTGCTGTGGCACTTAAAAGTACCAAGATCCTACCTGCTTTTGTGCCAAGCTTTTTGTTTTCTGTAAATAATCAGCAGACTCCTGGGTATTGTCCTAAAGATCTGATGTACGATCCTACCAGCCCACTGCTGATGCCAGTTGACTTTGTTCTTACCTGTAACTAAGAAAATCTCCCTTGTTCAGTTCACCTGCTGCCGGTTATTCAAACAGTTTGAATTTTGACTCCGGGCAACACCTGGCAAAGAATTACTGTCTTTCATTAATTTGTGTAGCAGACAAGTTTGATGGGGGCTGTGGAAAAGGGTAATTCCCATTCATTCTTTTGAATAGTGGGTAGATGAGATTTGCTTTCCTAAGCTGATAGCGGTTGTGTGGAGCGAGTTCAGTAAGTTCACCCCTGCTGAGACTCTGATATGAACCTGGGAGTTCACCTGGGCAGATGGGGTAAAGCAAGAGCAGAAGCTTGCTCAATATCTTAGGAATAAGAGTTTAAGAAACAAGGGTTCCTAGATGCTATCTGGGAACCGAATGTAAGTCTAAACTGATCCAAAGCAAACTGAATGTTAACCATACAGCTCTGTATTTCCACCACACTGGAGAGCGTAGTGCTGTGTTTATGACACACAGTGTGTGAGGAAGTCAAGCGGCCACAGCAAGAGACATTTCAGGAGCATGGAGATGTGCACCCTAAGGAGGAGAGGATGGGCATAAACAGTGGTGGAAGTGACTCCACCACTCTGTGCCTTGCAGAGCTATGGCCTGGCACACAGGTGGCAGCTCTTGGTTCTTCCCTGCTCTGCTGCCCACTGCCCTGTCCTTGCTGCCTTCAGTTTTTCAGCACTGCTTTTGACAGGTAAAACTTCAGAGAAGATCTTCAGATCTTCCGTACCAAAAATATACTATTTGGCTACCTCAGATACTTTTTGCAGCTCTTTCCAAAATCCTCATTTGCATCGTGTTGGTCAGAGCTTATCTCTGCAGTGATCCATGCGCTCTCAGTTCCCTTTTCACTCAATCCTCTCTTTTTGTTGCCAGTACCAGCCATCCCACAGCTCTACTTTCTGCCCGGGAGTGTGGCAGGAAAATTAACACCACAGCTAGAGCCCCTGCCCTTGCTGTTGTGGTGGAGCAGCAGGAGTGCTGCAAGAGCAGGAGCGCAATGTAAATGTCAGACTCCTCTCTCCTTCTCTCCACCAGACCCAAAGCCACACTCTCCATCCCAACTCCACACTGACCTTTCCTTGCAGTTAATTTCCCTCCTCCTGCTGCCAGGCACCCTCCAGCGCCTCGCTAGCTCACAGCTTCTCTGTGAAACAGCAGCACAGTCCATTGGTTCATAGTAAATACCACTTATTTCTTGCTGCAAGTATTAAAAAGACCCCAAACCTGAGTTTCGGGCACGTCATGGTCTGTCTGTGTGTTTGTGCATGCCTGTGTCTTTTAGATCACATCTATGGAGAGCAATTTGAAAACAATAGAAGAAGAGAACAAACTCATAGAGCAGAACAATGAGAGCCTGCTGAAGGAGTTAGCTGGCTTAAGCCAAGCCCTAATCTCCAGCCTTGCTGACATTCAGCTTCCACAGATGGTAAGACCACAGCCAGCAGCTTCACACCTTCTTTGAGACTGTTTTGCCAGCACTTGAGGCAGATGAGCAAACTCAGGGACCAGCAGGAGGGCTTGAGCTGCCTATGCAGAAGAGCTCTTTTAGTCTAATTTACTCTGCAGAAATGCTGGATCATGAAACCCGTGTGACAGCAGGCAGAGCTACTCCCAGGACTGAGACAGTCCTCACATCTCTGCGCTCTAGTGTAAGATGAGCTTTCCCCCCATCCGTCCCTACCTCAGTGTCCACCCTACACAGAGAGTGGAAACTGCACACCAAGAATCCTTCTCTGTTCTGCTTCTAGATCAAAACTTTAACCTGTTTCATACAGGTTAAATATTTTCTGGAGCCAACAACAAAGCTCTGCCTTCTCCAAAACTCCACGTCCTTGAGGTCTCACTTGCAAACGCAGGCCAAGTTCACAGAAGGACTTCATACGTGTTTATAAATATGTGAAGGGTGGGTGTCAGGAGGATGGAGCCAGGCTTTTCTCAATCTAATGATAGGACAAGGGGCAATGGGTGTGAGCTGGAACATAGGAGGTTCCACATCAATATCAGAAGGAACTTCTTCACAGTGAGGGTGACAGAGCACTGGAAAAGGGCTGCCCAGGTAGGTTATGGAGACTATTTCTCTGGAGATGTTTAAAACTCGCCTGGACATGTTCCTGTGTGACTTGATCTAGACGATCCTGCTGTGGTGGGAGGATTGGACTAGATGATCTTTCAATGTCCCTTCCAATCCCTAATAGTCTGTGATTCTGTGAAGTCCTCAGCAGCACCATATGTTCAAGTAGATTTATATTGTGGCTGTTCTTCTCAGTGAACAAATGTTTCACCTGCTTAATTAACAGATGTCTTGATTTTAATGTGTCTTCTCTTAGAGTCCCAAGGATGCTTTTAGCTATTAGTTTCCACGCTTGGATTTTGTTGCAGATTCTGGCCGACCTTCTGTGTGGCTATTCGCTGTGGGCATGTCACTCCTTTCCTCTTGCATGACATATGAAGAGAAGCTAATTCAAAGCGTTCATTGTTTATGGCAGGATTTTTTAGTTCTTTTAGCTTCAGGGGTTTAGAGCTGGAGAACAGCTAATCAAGGGCTAGTGCAGAAAACTGATTTCAGCTGTATCTTTATAGGTTTCACATTTTTTTCAGGCATCTTCCCCCTCCCTAGTACAGTCCCCTTCCCTAGAACGGAGAGGAAAGTGAAGGCAAGTTTTAAATTTCCAGAAAGGCATGTCTATCTACAGGAAGTTAAGGGATGATGGGCCTTTTTTTTTTGCTTTATACCCTCCATTCCTTCATTCAAATACTCATTGCTGATGGTTGCCCCCAGGACTAACAAACTTTTCTCACTCATAATCCTAGGGTTGTACAACCAGGTACATGTAGTACTTCAGAGAGAAATGTATCTTCTTTATGGCAGGGCTTAAGCTAAAGCCAGCTACACTTCTCTTTCTGTCTTCTTGAAAGCAGAGACCTCTTTCCTTCAACAATACTGTTAACAGCTTCTTCAGATGAGAACTGTCATATCCCATTGCCACTGAGGGTGAGTGATATCTGTTGGCTAGCTACAGAATTAGGAAAACAGAAGTTAGTTCAATTTTAATGCTTGCTTAGACACCAGACAAATGTCCTTACAACAAGCCAGGAAATTCTAAATATCATCTCAAAAAAAGAAGAATGCTGTCTCTAAAGGTCAATTTAGAAATGTTGTGACCTGTGATGTCCTTTAGCATTGGCTGCACGTTACATGTGAATGTTGGATGAGATGAGTGCTCAGGCTGGAGTGACATATTCAACACCAACTAGAGGCAGAGCTGTATCTTTGAAAGTGACATAAACCTAGTAAAATTAGTTTTCTACTCATAAGACTAGCAGCCCAAGCAATGATGTCCTGGAAGTTCTATATAGAACCCTGCCATGTATTTTGAGTACATGTACTTTAAAATGTGTTGCTTGAATTGGGTGAACATTTCCTATATCAGCCTGATCGGTGGTTTTATTTATAGCCCAGTACATTTACTCAGTTTTTCCAGTGATTTCTGTGCTAAAATTATTTCTATGTTACTGGAGAAATTACTTCGGATAACACTGCCCTGCTCCCTGAAAACTCACTTACTTTATAAGTACAGGGGAGCATGAGAAATAAATCTTCATTGCATTACACTCAGTGACAGAGACCAGTGAGCACAATGAAGGGAAGATTTAGGATCTTCCTATTGTAAAGAGGTAGGAACAATTTTCAATTGCAAATCCTGTATTCCTTAGGTGAATGTGAAACATTTGAAATGCAGTATAATTCTCTGCATAGGAGTCTGCTTCTTACAGTTTCTATTGGCATAGTTCAGTTTTGTTACCTAATCTGGTAACAAAAAATCACCTGACAAAAGGGCAGATGTAAATTCTCTATATAACCCACATGGAGGGTAGTCACAGAATCACAGAATCCTAGTCACATACACCTTTCTTATTCATACACATTCCTCCCGAGTTCTTCCAGAAAACAACTTCACAGAAGCTGTCAGTGGATGCCATCATTACTTGTAAAATCTGTGAGATAAATTATTAGCAAACTTCCCCAACTTTCTACATTTGCATAAAGCTTTTCTCTTTCACTAGTCACTGGATTTATACTTTCGGATTAGAGATGTGCCTGGGATAGATCTTTTCATGTGACTCCTTCATGAGATGAGTTATTACCGGAAGTCCTTGAACCCATCACTGAAGCTTTTACAATATTATCGAACTTTCACCATGTTCCCCTTCTGGTGGAGCAGGAAACAACTTCTGCTGCTAGACCAGCTTGGGTCCTGAAACTTGGATTTCTGATGCTAGACTCCCAATTATATTTGAAAATTAGAATCTGGCCTGTAAGGAAGTCCTGAAGTTGATGTGGAAGCTTGTTAGCACGTGCTGTGTGCGTTATCTTTGAGAATAACATCCTTTAAATTATTTTTTTCTATCAGTTGCAAGTTCTTTATTTTCCATCATTCACTCCACAGGGAAGGTCTGTTCTTTGAGACTTGTGCTGGTCTCTGCCTTTCTTTGATTAAAGAAACTCTCTGATGAGGCTATATGCAAAGGTGCTAATAGAGATCTAGGTGAAAAGCTGTAGGCTACTGTTTTTTGCAGCCTTTGCCACAGGAACCACCATATTTTGCACCCTGAGCACTGCCTTGTTTCACATTACAGGAATGGCTGAAAGATAACATCTGCTGCTGGAGCTCCTTGAGGAGCTTCAGGAAAAAGCTGAGCCGTATCAGACCATGACTCAGTATCACCGCTGCCTGCATAGACCCAGAGAAAATAAGTTCTTTATCATTTAATATACAGATTACTTTGGAATTAAATAGAATAGTTGTGTCTGGGACATGACTATCACAGAATCACAGAACATTAGGGATTGGAAGGGACCTCGAAAGATCATCTAGTCCAGTCTCCCTGCCAGAGGAGGATCACCTAGACCAAGTCTCTAGAGAAGGAGACTCCACAATCCCCCTGGGCAGCCTGTTCCAGTGCTCTGTCACCCTCAAAGTGAAGAACTTCCTTCTCATACTTATGTGGAACCTCGTATGTTCCAGCTTACACCCATTGCCCCTTGTCCTATGTTCCTCTGAATTCAGCAACACCAGTGAAGTTTTCTTAATTTAAGTTCTAAGTCCTATACCAAGTCTCTTGTGAGCAGAGCACTGCGTTACTTCTGTGGAATATTACCTGTATCTTAGATATGTAAATTAAAAAAAAAGATGCTTACCTTTTCCAGGTTGGAGTTGTATGAGCAAGCTACAAGTTGTATGTAGAAGCACTTTTCAGTGCTAGTTTTCAATGGGTAAATTGATTCCTATGATTTTATTTCAACTTATTTATCTAGTACAGGAAAATATCATCACAGAATCACAGAACATTAGAGATTGGAAGGGACCTCGAAAGATCATCTAGTCCTCTCTAAAGAAGAGAAAATAAAGGGCCAAACAATCCAATGTAGCACAGCTGTCCATGAAAGACACCTGTAATGTATCTGATTATTTATAAAGAAACATGAATAATGGAATCATTGTTCAATTGATACATCTAGTTTGTAGAAGCTTTATTTTTTCCTTCTTTTCCTTCTTGGCATCTAAAGGAAACCTCCACTTACCACTGAAAGCATATAACACTTTAATCTCCCCAGAAGATGTAAATTAAGAAGAATTACTACATTTCCTTTGCTGACACTTCATTACATATTTTCACTAAACGTACTGAAGCTGCATTTTATTTTTACAGTAACTTAATAAGAGGAAGTAGCCCTACCGCATTTCAATTAGATTTGCCTGAAAAGGAAGGCAAAGAAGACCGAGTAATAAGTGTAGAAGGTAATTGAATAAAAGATAATTTTCCTTGGTTGAAAAGCTGGTAAAGAGACCAAACAGAATTTCCTGGTATTCCAAGTGAAACCTCAAAGGAACCACAGCTGGGTGGATGTGAAGCTCACTGCTTGTCTGTTCAAGCCTATGCTGGGTCATTACAGTGAGTGGATTCCACAGGCTCCGTGTTTGAGATTTTGTGGTCAGTCCTCTCTGCTTTTCACTGTACGGTTAATGCTTCAGGAATAAAAATCCATTGCAAATAACAGTAAATAGAAGCTTTAGGGAATTCCATAGCATTTTCCTGAATTCATTTCAGTATTGTATGAAGTGCTGTACAAGATCACAGAAGTTAATGTGGTTTATTTGTCAGGGTAATGTTTAATTAAGTGTATGGAGATGAGAAGGAAGAGTCAATGTTTACCCTCATTTGTTATCTTTCGATGCCACTGACAGACAATTCAAGGTAATACTCAGGGCCCTAGAAGTCAGTCTTTTTGCTTCTTTGCACTGTGTTGTTATCAGTATTGCAAGCTTTTTTTTTTTTTTTGTAGAAACAAGTATCTTTGCACATGTTCAGTTATTAGCGAGCTGCAGAAAATTCAGCCAGCGGGAGTGGAATAGCTCTGGGAAGTGTTCATGAATTAACCAGCTGAGGGAGCACAAGCCATCAGCTTTCCAGTAACAGCACCATGGATTTTAGGGGACCTCTAGAAAAAACAGTATGGTAGTTATTATGTCTATTTCACTTGTCGTTAAAACAACTGAGGAACTCTTTTTCATGTGAGATAGCTTGGGTCAGAACTGATTTGACAGTGGTGACTTTTAAAGAATGGGACTGATAGTTATTCAACATTCTTCTCTAGAATACGAATTTTTGTAGTTGAAACTTATTGCTAGTCAGTTCTGTTTGATTTTAAGGGTCTGATATGAAAGTCTGGACCACCTGAAGTTAATAACAAAATGTAATTTATGGGATTAGAGCCAAAAGTTGCATCACTGTGTGAATATAAGGATAGTTGTGTCATACTTCAGTTGTCTCTTATTGTCTCATATGATACTGTCTCATGTACTTGTCTTATATGATAGTTGTGTCCCTGAGATGGGATCTTGTTAATGTCTATAAATATCTGAAAGTTGGGTATAAAGGACCAATCTCTTTTCAGTGATGCCACGTGATAAGACAAGGGGCAACAAGCCTCTTGTGCTGTGGAGCACAAGAGATCCCACCTCAACATCAGGAAAAAATTCTTTACTGCTAGGGTGAAGGAGCACTGGAACAGGCTGCCTAGACGGGTTGTGGAGTCTCTTTTTCTGAGACTTTCAAAACCTACCTGAACGTGTTCCCGTGTGATCTACCCTAGGTGGTCCTGCTTTTGTTGAGAGGGTTAGACTACATGATCTCCAGAGGTCCCTTCCAAACCCTAACTGTGATTCTGTGATATTAGACCTACAGCCTACTCAGCCCGTGATTCCACTTGTGGCCACCAAGCAATAGCAACACCTGCAAAAGAAGGGAAAAGAACAGCAGGACAAGCAATGTTGAGTTGAGAGAATTTTTTGAATCAGTTGGAGTATCACGGAATCACAGAACATTAGGGATTGGAAGTGACCTTGAAGGATCATCCAGTCCAATGCTCCTGCTGCTAGATCCAGTCACACAGGAACATATCCAGGCGGGTTTTAAACTTAATATTCATGTCACAGAATAATTAATCCACTAATCCAACAGAAGAGCATTGGTCCCTCTTTCCAAGTTTTGCTCTTCTGTAGAACAGAAGCAAGCTGAAGTCTTCTCTTCAGCTTTAAACTCCTGGACATCCGTGTGAGGATCATGCTGTAACCGAAGCCGTGTGAGTTCCTACGCAGAAAAGCCCTTTGAATTTGCTTTGCGGACCATGATTATGTAGATAGGCAGCACCAAGAAAGGGGGTGACAGTAACCGCTAACACATGTGGAACTCTGGGCAAAGGACATTGTTTTCATTATAAGTTTCTTTGCAGCTACTTAACTCTGAAGTGTCAGATTCCAGTTTGATTTCTTCATTAAGAAAGCCACTGCTTCAATAGTAATGAACAACAGAAAAAAAAGCACCAAAAGACTTGACAGTGTTTGGTTTTGTTTAAAAATCTTAGCATGGGTTAAACAGTGTCTAATGCTAAAGCCCAGGATGGGTTCCTTTTGTTGTGCTTTGCATTTCTGGAAATTGGGTCAGTGTGTTTGCATCGGAATTGGTTAATGCATACAGCACGGGCCAGAAAAGAGAGAGAAACTACTGTTGCTTCTTTTCAAAAAGTTAAATGCAGCCTCTTTATGTGCCTGGTGGCCAAGAAGGCCAGTGGCATCCTGGGGTGGATTAGAAGGGGGGTGGTTAGTAGATTCAGAGAGGTTCTCCTCCCCCTCTACTCTGCCCTGGTGAGACCATATCTGGAATATTGTGTCCAGTTCTGGGCCCCTTAGTTCCAGAAGGACAGAGAACTGCTTGAGAGAGTCCAGTGCAGAGCCACACAGAACTTGACCTCCGGTACCTGGGCAAGTTGCTTCAATAATGGCAGCAGCAGGAAAAAAAAGGAGGATT
>JAOXOE010000343.1:26417173-26430944 GCA_028565055.1 Phoeniculus purpureus | reverse complement strand
ATGACATTGAGCAGAGCCTGGCTCCATCCTCCTGACACCCACCCTTCACATATTTATAGGCATTAATGAGGTCACCCGTCAGTCTCCTCTCCTTCAAGCTAAAGACATTTAGCTGCCTCAGCCTTTCTTCATAAGGGAGGTGTTCCACTACCTTCATTAAAATAAAGTGTTTCTCAGTAAGTTATTAATAAAGTCTTCATGTTACTGTGAATCTCATAGAACATTTGTGATTGGAATGGACCTCAAAAGATAATCTAGTCCAATCCCCCTGCCAGAGCAGGATGACCTAGACCAAGTTGCAGAGGTAGATATCCAGGCAGGTTTTAAACATTTCCAGAGAAGGAGACTCCACAACTCCCCTGGGCAGCCTGTTCCAGTGCTCTGTCACACTCACTGTAAAGAAGTTCCTTCTCATATTTATGTGGAACCTTTGCTATGTGAAGTGCCAGATCCCAGCAATTATATCTGAAGCCTAAGTTGCTTCTTGGAGTGTGAATAGCGGTGACGCATAGTCTATATTCCCTTAGGGCTATGTCACATCCCATGACACAGCATAATCCTACACACCCCGTTTATAGTGTGACAGATGCATGATATTGTATTAGACTTTAAATAATACATCATATCTTCAGATGTGGGTGCTCACCTACAAATCAGCTGTATGGCAGCCAGCACCGTGTTGTGTGAAAGAAACAGAAAATAGCAGGTTTACACTTATTAACCAGTAACTTCTGGTGTGAGTGAATGCAGAGGAGAGGTTCAGGTTTTGTGTTTTACCTAAAAATTCTTGCTTTTGTCCTGCTGCAGCACTCTCTGCTTTGCGAAGATAGCTGATGATGTCGCGTGCAAGGCAGATGGGATTAAAATACCAAATGGTACCCTTGCATGGATTTTTCCAGTATGATTTTAAACCCTGCCCCCCAGCTCTGACCTCTTTTCTTAAAAGGAGCATTTGTAGTGTACTAGCTCATTATGTAAAGTTAAATGTGAAAAGTTTTGTGTGTTCTGTCCTTTGTGCACTTTTCCAAGTGGATCTCAGCTGTGCTGTCTTAACTCCCTGTCCCTTAGGATGGGAGAGACAGCAGATGGGGTTAGGGCAGAGGGCTGATGCTTCTGACAGCAAACGGCCTGGTTGTTGAGTGGAAGCTGTGAGCGTCAGGAAGCTCCTTGTCCCTGGAGAACCAACTAACCACTGAAGAAAGTTGAAAATGAGCCCTTTGAGAAACGCTATTAAAAGTAGTAAAAAATTGCAATTGTGCAGATGATGTGCTGCTGTGTGGTTATTCGGATGCTAATGAGTTTGACATTAGGGAACTCAAAGGGTTTGCAGCTACTCCCTTATGTGATTTAGTTCTTTATTGGCAATCTTTGAGAAAGTAAATGAAAAATATATTGCTAATAAATATATAACACGATAGGATTTTAGAAAAACAACCTAAAAGCTTCAAAGTTTTAGGCTTTAGAAAGAGCTTTGTTCACCATTGTAGCTATTCTCAGAGATCTTTAATTTTATGTTAGTGTGTTTTGAAAAAAGAGGAAGCAAATCAGGTAGAAAGCTTTTACGTGTCTGTTCTTGGATGTTAAAGTAGAGTTATGGGGAAAGAGGCTTTCTGAAGATAAACACTACTTTTTTTTCCAGCAGCATACTGAGTAGAAACTTACTTACATAATCCGTTTGGTACTGGTCTCTTTCATTCTGGGTTTTCTCCTTTCTTCATCATCTTGCCTCTGTTTCTATTTGATAAAAGTGTAGTTGTGTTAATTAGAAGTTATTGATGGGATGCAACTAATATTCTATCTACTGGGACTCAAGCAGAAATTAGTCATTCAGTGAACTCTAGCTTTCTTGAGAATCTGTTTAGAATGAGTCTTTCCAATTTCGGAAATGTGACATTGGGATTTCTACCAACACAACTTCATCAGCTCTCATGAAAGAAGTCATTCCAGTTTCAAATTTGAGTTCCAAAAGTTTATCTGCAAAATTTGTTATAACCGGTAGACATTGGATGAAAGATCTATTTTATTAAATACAGTGAATTATATGTGAAAAGGGTTTCTGAAGTTGCAAGTGACAGCAAAATGTTTGTGTTTTGGTCACTAGTGGGAGGAGTGATTATGAATACGAGGCCCTCAGGATTCTACACTCAGATATAAACTTCTGCAGCTCTTCCTCCCTTGCTGTTACTGATGGTTTAGCTGAAGTTTCCTCTTTGAAAAGAATAAAAACTTGGCATGGAGAAATGTCAGGGGTTTCCTTCAGTTTGCTACTGGTGAGAGCACCAGCAGTCTGACAAACGTTAAACTGTCACTTATTTATAATCAGAAAAAATGAGACTGAATAGAGTTTACTGCCAATATTGAAATATTTTAGAACGCTTCTCAATTATTTCACATCATGCACTGAACCGTCCTACTCAGTGGTTCTAAAGGGGAATCTCAAAGATGCAGTACAATGACTTGACGAAGGATTTCTGCGTATAGAAAGTGCGGATTTTTGTCTGTGCAAAAAAACTTTACTTAAAGCAAAACTGTTTTGAAAGCTGTCAGAAAGGGCATAAACAATCTAAGGAAAGAAGCATACCAAAAGAAAACTATCTGTTCTTCCTACCTTTCAGAAAAGTCATTGATGCCCCTATAACACATCTTCAAAAAAATGCACAAGCAAATAGTGCACCTGAATTGTTTACCCGTTTGATTTAAAGAGTGACCTGTTCAATCTATGTTTTATTTAGTGTAGCTGGGTTTTTGTTTTATTCTGTTGTATTTTTTTCTTTCAGAGAATGACTTTCAGGATTATCTGTTGAATCAGACGAGGCATCTTGGGCAGAGTGACAGATTTGGTCCTTTGGAATCTGCACACATTTTCATCCGGAAACACGCCGAGGTGGGACAATTTACTTACAAAAATGAATTTGAGTCGAATTGTCTTTCTATATGGCACTAGAACACCGTGTGGTTTCATGTGCAGCGTGTCATAGAGTGTTTTGCTTGCATAGCATCTGCTGTTTTAAGAAAGTGGCCTTCAATAATATTGAACAATTGAAAAAGATATAAATCTTTGTGAGTACCTAGAAATCCTAGCTTTTAAGTTCAGGACTGCTCCCTCTAAGCATTACATACTGACAGGAACACGTAAATCTTTGCATCTATATGACTCCAGGAGTGAGACTGTATTTTGTCAGCGCACTGCTTAAATTTAATCCTCAAGGAATAGCTTATTCGTATCAGAAAACATGAATCTTTTGTTTGAGAATGTTTGTTTGGGGTTTCTTTAACTGTATGTCACTTGGGTGGGATAGATTCTTTGGTGTGTTTGTGAAAGGTCTCAACATGTCAAAGCATGGTTTTACTTTTGAATATTGATGTTTTCTTTCTTCTAAAAACCTGTATTTACATTGTAGTGCAGGAAATAGTGTCAAGACATTGAACCAGAATGAAAACATAAATCCAGGACTAAAAGTGTGTAGAAAGTAGAATCACTCATCAGCTTCTGCTGAGCTGCATTTCAGCCTTGTAGACCATATAATTTTTCTCTACGTTTAAAAAGCTAGCAGTTGCCCCTTAATTTCATAAAGCTGTGACTCTGCCCTCCAAAGCCTTGGTAAAGCAGACTAATAGAAATACTTGGCACACGTTGGTTACCTAAGGGAATAATAGAACTATTTGCTGTAGTCGTTTGGCAAAAGGACATAAACATATGGCTTTGGTTTATATTCAGCTCTGCCAGTTGTGCAAAGTTGCATGGATGAAGTACACAACAGAAGTGACAACTCAGAAATCAGAAGTGAGAATCAAAATAAATCATCCTCATTATGGAGCTATTCAAGCCTCTGATTTAAGGCTTATTTTGTCACTGCTTATCTTCAAGTAGTGACTTTAATATGAAAAATACTTCTCATCAAAACCAGGTTCACGATTCACTACATCAATGCTAAATTGGGCTAAAAATCCTAATGCTAAAACAATGCTAAACAGATTTATGTCTGTTATAGACAAGCCTTAAAGTTTGCATGCAGGAGATATTCTTATTTTAAGAAATTAATACATCGGAATCAATTATTTCAATGTTACTCAATTTTTTTCCTCAAGAAAACAGGAATAGCATTGTGTAAACTAAAGCAAAAGTTCCAAAACTAAATACGAGATTATTCTTGTGAAGAATAAAGAAAATCACAAAACAAGGCGTATTTTTAGTATGTCTTCTAAAGACTACTTTGTCCATTAATGTGTTATCATAGAAAAAGAAGAACAAAAAGAAACTTTAACCCAAGTACAAACAATGTTCCTAAAAATTTTTGTGTTTGTGTTTGGGGTATTTTTATTTTTACTGCTAGTAATCATAATGTATGAACTTAATCTTGAATTTGCTATATGAGCCCTCTGTGTTTCCTTCTCACGGTCAGTCTGCCACTAATAACCCATATTAAACAAGTGGTAGTGCAGAATGACAGTAAGCTGCAGTCAGCACACGTATAGATACGCAGAAAGCCGAACAGAGCTCTGTGCTCCTGGGTCAGCGAGAGGAAATCATCTCACTTTCAGATTATTTTCAAGTCTATTTTTTAACATGTTGGATTCTTAAATGTGTCACACAATCAGAACATCAGGGATTGGAAGGGACCTCGAAAGATCATCTAGTCCAATCCCTCTGCCACAGCAGGATCACCTAGAGTTGATGGAGAAACATTAAAATACAAGTACAAAAGGCACTGAAAAGTCTTACTGAGGGTATTATTCATTGTGGGGAGAGGCATGCATGGTATCAGGTCACCTCGGAACACAGTGTAGCACAGACAGGTTGTTAGTTCCCAGTAGTGTCTGAATTGAACTTTCAAGTTTGTGGCTTGGCTTTGAGACAGGAGGATGGATTTGCCTGCCTTAAAAATCACCAAGTTGCTGCTTGTTTTATTTTTTTCCCACCGAAGTTCATCAGTCTAGTGACAGATGTAGCTGTTGCCTCGGTACAAACTTCAGTAGCTTACAAATTTAAAATAGCAGAGGAAAGCCATTCTTTTTTTCAGACTTCTCAAAGTCAGACAAGTTTGTTCTACAGTTGTTTGTCGAATCTCATTTTGCTAATCAGACGTAAATTCTAGTCAGAAAATCACAATGAAATGCCAACTGTTTTACTCCTTACCACCAGATAAACCGCTGATTTCTCTAGCTCATTGTGCCAAAGGAAGCAGGCTGCCACTTCAGCAGTATGAAACTCATTCTGGGAAAGTCTTGTTCATACAAAGATTACAATGGAAATTAGAAAGTGCATAGCTCTTCTGTTAGCTCCTTCTGGATGCTGCATTTCACCTTTACCTTCGTTGCAGCAGCTGCTTTCCCAATTCGGAGTTCATTTCACTGTAACGTACTGTAAAACTCTCTCAACAAAACAGCAGTACCGATATAGTTTCTCAAATTCAGAATTAAAAATGTGCAAGTAGATGAAAACAGTTATTATTCTTGTTATTGTCATGTATTGCACATGCCCTATTTTCAGCTGTTAGTCACATTCTTGGATCCCATTATAATATCAGTAGATGCACATGTGCCCGGATAGACTCCAGGCACACAAAAAACGAAACTCAGAGCCAAATCCTGATTCTCTCACTCAGGGAAGTATTTCCAGGTGCTGCTCTCGAGTCTGTTGAGTGCAGAAGGATGATGCAAACAGAAGTAACATTTGGTTTGTGCAGCCGGGAACTCCGTAAGAGTTTGCATGGATGGTATGATTACTGCTGTTCCACCAGCAAACACACCTGGAGAAGCATGAGAACTCTGCAGCAGTCACACAGCAAGTAACTCCAGCTTCAGTCAAGCAGTTCTTTCTGGAATCATCAGTGACTTCAGTCTGTTTTCTGGGATCTAGTTAGCAACAGTGTGGAACTGAAGGTAGAGGATCAAGCTGAAAGTCACAAAGTCAGGCACAGAACACTCATAAAATAAGACGATACCATAAAAAACAATCAACATCCTCAGCGAATTCCAAATCACAGAAACAAGGCATAAAAGAAGCGATTCTAAGCCAAGCATTTATCTCATAGCTTGCTTGCCTGATGATTTGGGACTGCATAGCTGCTGCTCCTCTGCCACTGTGTTTCTGGCTGTATATCTGCCACTAACTCCTTTTGAGTTCACTGGCTCTTTTCACTTAATTTTGAAAAGAAAATGTTTAGATGGATTTAAAATCCATTAAATCAGAAAAACCAGTGTATAAGGTGTGAAGGTAAAGTGGAATTAATTCCGCTGTGTACTTGTTAATTTTGTAACACTTGCCCTTAAAAAATATGGAACAATAACAATAGTAAAATTTACCTGGTGAACACTTAGATATTGTCCCGATGTTCCTGATGGCTAAAAAAATTAGTAGTGAGACACTGTGCAAGCATTTTGTGCATTCTGTTTTACAGCTTCTTGTCTCCAGACAATGTATGTCCTGGGAGGGAGAACTGACCATTCCAGGTTTTAAGAGTGTGAAGCACCTTCCAGAATCCATCTAAGATATAGAGTACCCAGCAGTAATAACACTTGTCTCTGAAGAGAACACCTGGATAACGATTACCTCTGACAAATTTTGGATGGAATTTCTCACATCTATTTTAATTCTTTTGTTGTTCCAAGGGTGATTTCAAACTTTGAGAACTTCTTGCTGACTGTGTGTGGCTGGAACTCAATGTAAAATAGTCACTATGTCGGTAACATTCAGAAGTGAGATGTGTTCACTTTTTTTCAGTATCGAGCAATCTCTGAAAGGAAAATCAAAACCCAAGGGGCAGTGGGTGTAAACTGGAACATAGGAGGTTACACATCAATATGAGAAGGAACTTCTTCACAGTGAGGGTGACAGAGCACTGGAAGGGGCTGCCTAGGTTCCTTCTCTGGAGATGTTTAAAAAAACCTGCCTGGATATGTTTCTGTGCAGCTTGATCTAGGTGACCCTACATCAAGTAAGGGGATCGGACTAGACGATCTTTTGAGGTCCCTTCCAATCCCTAATGTTCTATGATTCTGTGATTCTGATTAGATTTTGAGCAAGGGAGGTCTTTTTGCTGACACACCCAAGAGATTTCACACTTTTATTCAGTCACTTTTGTCTAACTTTTAAGTTCAAACATCGTCCTTATTTCTAAGTTAAAGTGTGTTTTATGTAACACAGACACGGTAATTACTTTAATATATGGTGTACACCAGGCTAAACATGCCTATAGAATTTAGATTTGAGTTGATGAAACATCTTTCATAGTTTGAAATTATCACAAGGAGAGAAAGTCAATAGAAATATCCCCTGGTCGATTTTATTGTTGGTTTTCACTCATTGTGCAGTTTTTAAATATTCATCACCATGTAACGTGCTATTTAGATCAAAGTAACTGCTGCTCAGTAGAAGCAGTGGACACTTTTTGTTTCATAATTAAAAGACCAGCGCTGTGATTGGTGTGGTATTTATTATGAAACGATGACAAAGGAGTACCAGTGGTTTTAATAGTTTTAGCTTACAGGAGCTGTTGTTAATTTTGTCTGTAGAGTTGCAGGTGAAATAATGCACAGTGGATAAATAGTCTATATTGGTTTAACTGAACATAATATATAGTGTGTTCTGGAGTTGTTTGTCTCAATAGACTATAGTAATCAAAAGTAATGAACCTATTATGTGCAGGACCTTGGAGAGCATAGAATGGCAGTAAAAGTGTGGCACATAAAAGGTTTATTAAAGGAAATTAAAGTCCATCATTGCCACACCTGCTCCCCTATTATAAGTCTATGGCAGGTCAGTGCCTTCAATCACAACTCAGAGACATGTTTCCCATTACCATTGCAGTCACATTGCAAAAACTCGTTCTCCAGGTTTTAAGGATAGTAACAAGTAAAGACTGCCATCAGCCCCACTATGTAAACACAAGCTACTTATGTTCCTTTCCTGCCAATAATCAACATCAGATGTAAATCTAAACAGAGGAAAGATATCATTGTCTGGCTTTGAGGTGCATTTTGATCAATTTATACTTTCATTTCAAATATCACTAAATCCATGTTCTAGAATTAGACTTCTTCAAGTACACAAGTAGCCTTTTCAAATGCTTATGTTCTCTCCTGCAAATAGGTGTTTTGATTCTGGTAGCTCTATACAATGTGTACTCACATGTCTGTCTTTACTCTTTTTCTTTCCCAAGTCAATTTTGTCACATTTTACAATGTTCTTTCAGATAAGACCTTCAAAACATCTCAGTTATCTGAGTCATATAAAGCTAAAAATAAAGCATCCTCAGATCTTCAAACTCTATAGATGGAAAAAGGCACAAACAGAACTTCCTGCATCTTCCTTCAGTGGGGCAGACTGATTCTCTGGTCCTCAGAAAGAAAGAGTGAAACAATAGACAGGATCTTCTGCTGACATTGGTTTTTATCTTGCAGCATTTTGCCAGGCACAGGCAACTTCTGGGATCTGTGGAATGCATCTACCTATTGCTCAACACAGTTGTGTAAATCAGGTGCTGGTGTCTGCATTCGTTTGTGCATATTAGTCTGCGGAAGCACATGAGAGTTGTTTCATCTACAATATGTTTGATCATCATCATTTTAAAAACAGAGATTCAAAGCAGAGATAGACAGTATAGTGAGATGCTACCAGAAACTGAAGAATAATTCCAAAGAATTTTTGTCTAGGCAAAAATTCTTCCTAGAATAGTCTTCCTTACATAAAAATTAGGAGTTAGTTAGAAAGAAATGGAGTTTGTGTCCCTGGACATGGTCAAAATTACACTGTTGTATGATCTGCTGTAGCTGTCCAGACCAGAACATGAAATCTTCATCCCTTTGAACTTCAGAGGTTTGTAATAAAAACCATGGATTGAAAACCTGCCCCTGCAATTATGGGTCTGAGCCAGATCCAAGACCAGAAGGTGCATATTTCCAATGCTGGTTTAGATACAGCCAACAGTGTCATAAGGACTGCTGATCTTGAAAAGATCTCTCTTATTTCAGTTCAAGATCTTACAGCAACAGCTGACATTCTTTGGGGTTGGACTTTTTGATTGTTGGGGGGGGTTTCTTCCTCATGAACTATAAACCTTGACACTATGTTCTCCCAAACACTCACACAAATCTATAGTGGCTTCTTTGCTCAAAACTTCTGTTAGAAGTTCCAGTTAAGCGATGAAGTATTTCAAAGCTGTATGTTTAACGTTCTAAGGATGAAGTTGTCAGAAATGCAGGTTCTGGTAAAGGTATTAAGATTTGCTTCAGTTACGATAACATAAGAGTGCCTGTGGCTTTCTGGGACCTTTTCCTCCAGGAGGTGGATGCTGAAAGCAGCGCTCATACGGCACTGCTGTTTCTAACCCTATGCCTTCAGCTAACACCTGTAGACCTTGTCATTAAACCTTAGAGTCACTCGTAACCATCACTTTATTAAACTCTCCTAGGTATTTACTAGATATTCACAGATGGCTTTTTATCCCTTTGACAAGATTAATAAGGCGTGATTATTCTTCTTTCTATTACTGTCTAGCCGTTGGAAATGTGGAAAAAAAACCAAGAGCACTGGAGATATTTTTTTTCTCTCAAAGGCAAAAGAAGTGAATTAAAGACTTTGTGTTAATATTACAGATGGATGCAGATGGGGAAAATAAAAAGCTGCGCACACGCTCAAAAGGAACCAAGGGTGAGTTAGCGAGCGCGTTCGACAGCCCCGTGCCCAGCACACCATTAAATGCGATAGCTCCTGCGCACAGTCCCTAATGCGCAGTGAGAGAATGTTGAGCTTCCTTAGGGCTGCTTTTTTAATCAAGGCAGGACACAGACTGCTGGCATTGAGAGGCAAGATGTTATTAGCTGTAGTTTAAGGAAATGCGGAGAAAACCCTACTGTATGCTATTTTCTTTGAGCTATTTCTCAAAGAAAACAAAGGTTACGCTTCTTATTATGCACACAAGAGAATATTGAATGGATGCTTTCAAAAAAAGGTATAAAAGTTTGTCTCAGCCAACTCAGTGTTTTTCTGTTGCCATTAATTATCTGCAAATTAGCTGTGCAAATGCTCCAGAAGTCAGTTTGCATGAAGCAAAAGTGCAGGTGTACGTGACAGAGGAGAACCCTGTGCTTTTTCTTTATAAATACTTGTGTTCATGTTTCGTTTTGCACAGTTATGACACAGTTGTACTTCTCTGCTACCCCTCTCTTTTTGTAAGGAACAGATGGAAATGCAGTACCGAGAGATAAACAGGCCTTTAATGATCTCAATATCGGGAAATCATGATTGACTAGCAGTACAGCCCTTTCAAGAAAATAACTTTTTGTTTTGATTCATAACACCTTTTGTGACTCTTGATAATGAGTGAAAAATGGAGACACTTAAAGGTTTTCCTGCCCTGTGAACATTTTTGCTTATGAGTAATTTCAGAGGTGCAGGGCACCCATCCTTCACTCTAATTGTGATGTGATTTGTGTGCTCTCAGGATTGTTGGAAAACCGACTAATTTGATTCGTTGTCACAACTCAGTAGTTCTGGATTGTTAATATCGTGTCTTCAGCTTCAAGCTGGGGTCTGAATGAAAAATTGAAGTGTGGTTTGGCTTAGTTCTCTTGTTTCAAATGGCCAAAGGGGTAAGAGTGCTGGACTTCACTTAGGAAAAGCTAGAGGAGAGGGTGACACAAACTGCCTCTTGACAAGGGGATAAATTCAGACCAGCTTCTCTAAAAAATACAGGGATTGCCCTATCCAAACTTTGATATCCTTTGATAAACCAATCCTGTGTTTAGCAGGAAATAATCACTTGTGTTTTGATAACCATTCCTCAGTCATCACAGATAGGGAGGTGCAACATGTCTCATTAATGTTCTCTGAAATTAATATCAAATTAATTTATGTTTGAAATGTACCAGAACGGGGCACTTGAGCAAAGTTATTAATAGGTAACAATTCCCTCCTCAATATTAGGATGTCTTCTCTGTTGGTCCAGACTTGTGAATTAAAAGACACTGTTTGGACTTAGCAAACTTTAATTGTGTTTAATATGGGCTTTGTACCCTTTTCACTGAAAAAGATAATAGTATATTTAAAGAGGTATGGATTTTGTTTATAATTCATATACACATGCACATGCATCTATAGACAATTACAGTATTAACATATCAGGAACAATTTCCCAGAAGCAGAAACCCAAATGTTGCCTGTGCAAGATGAATAATTCTTAGAACCAGCCATTGGTTTGTCAATAAGCTGTATATCTCATGTGGGCAGTTATTTGTAAACACCAGCCTTTGTCATTACCAAATTGAGTTAAGTTTCTGAAGAAACAGGGATTTTTCATTCTATTTTCCATAAAAACAAGTAGTTCTACTTTTGGTTTTAGGAGGGGGGTTTTAATCGTTTCACTGGACATCATTTTATGTTCATTTCACTTAACATTGTCACTGAGCATCCGGATTTTATGCATCTTAAAATAACTGTAAGATTTATATGCTCAGTTAATGTTCACCACTAGTAGCTGCAATCCTGTGGTTAGCAGGAAATAATCACCTGTGTTTTGATAACCACTCCTCAGTCATCACAGACAGGCAGGTGCAAGGTTGCAGAAAGACAAGTGAGGAAGTGTGAACTAATTCATTCTTTCCTGCTTTTATTAACAGTTCAAGTGGACTCAATAGCTCAAGAGCTCAGGTAAGAACTCACATTGTTTATTTTTTCCAGCTTTATTTTATGATTCTATTGATAATTCATACTGATGGCATTGCTGTAAAATAGACAATTCAGCAAATTGTGCACTATGTAATGATTTAGCATAGATCTGACACGGTGCTTCATACAGGTTTGTTTTTGTGATATACTGAAGAGAATAGCACAATATTAACAGTAACTGTACAATCATAAACAAAGTTAATGCAAAGTGGAGGCATGGCCATGCCTCCTTTTATTTTTGGCCTGGGTCAGGACATGAAACCTAAGTGTATAACTTCTGATCAATCTTCTTTTTCCTTCAGTAAGTATAAATAACATATAAACCCCTGAACTTTCTAAGATACAGTTACAGGTATAAGGTTGCTTTTGTAAAACTGATGGTCTCTGCAAACTACTGTAAATTCTAGATGCAGTAATGGCTCATCTTTCCTCAAATACTTGCTGAGGTTTCATGTTCTAGTGAAATCTATATTTTACTATATTTTACTGGAGTAGCACAGAGTACTTTTTGAATTTGCACAAAGCACGGCAGTCTGTTCGAAACTGTATTAGGATATTTCAGATCACAAATAATCTACTGCACAAATAATCCAAGCACTGGAATGGGCTGCCCGGGGTGGTGGTTAAGTTGCTATCCCTGATTGTGTTTAAAAGTTGTTTAGATATGGTGTTGGGGGATATGGTTTGGGGGTGAAATTGTAGAGTAGGGTTGATGGTTGGACTCGGTGATCCCAAGAGTCTTTTCCAACCTGAATGATTCTGTGATTCTACGAATCTAGTAAAATTTTAACATTAGTGCTTTAGCCTCACTGGCACGTGCACCAGCTCCTAATAACTATTCCAAAGAAACTCTGGAAAGACTGGTGTGTTCTTGAGTACCAAATCTTAAAAAACCTAACGCATTGCATCAAATTCCAGTTTGTTGGGGAAAGGTTCCTTCTTCATGTCCCTCAGAGAAGAGATTTAGAGGCAGTTGCAAAGTCCTATAATTATTAATGAAAATTACAATGGACTACAGCTGCAATATAAATGCGGAAAACATTTTTGCAAAAACTCTTCAGCGTTTTTCTTAAATGAGTTTATTCTTACTACATTCACTTTTCATCATCACAAGCTCCTCAGCTGCTTTCTTAACCACAGCACACACTTAACTGAAGTATGTGCTTGTGGGTTCATCCATCTAGGGAACAGACACTTCCTCATGTGATTTATTTGATCAATCAAAATGCCACTCTGTTTTAAGATAGGACATGAAATATTTACAGGAAGTTATTTTCAGTGAAGAGATATAATATTTTAAGGTCTTACAATGAAACCGAGGAAATTATAAGCTTCTTATAGATATGGCATGAACAGAAGTGGAGGCTAACTTTTCAGATAAATTATTCATGGTGAGTCACTCATTCAGCTCCACTGTGAATCTCATTTTTCTGTATGGCTTCAGTTTCCTGAGATTTAGTGCTTCTCCCTTTTTTCACTGTGAGCCCCTAATTTATGCACCAGAAGGATGCATTAATCTGAAGAGGCAATCATCCAAAAATGAGGATAGTCCATGTGTTCCTAAAAGAAAAATGTTTGAAAAATAAAGGATGTGCAAGTTTCTGCAACATCAGGGAAGCTGCAATTTATGCTTTATCGATTACTAGAGCTTTTCCCAAGCAATTCTGCTTTTCCCTGCACATGGTAACTGTATAAATACTGTGAAGTGAGTGTGCTTTCTGTCGGAGGTGTTGCCTTACCTCTGTGAGGAAACATGCATTAGATTAAAGCAGTGTTCTAAACAGCCAATAAAGCCATTGCCCAGTCCCAGTATCACAGTATAACATTAGGGATTAAAATGGACCTCGAAAAATCATCTAGTCTAATCCCCCTGCCACAGCAGGACCACCTGGACCAAGTCGCACAGGAACATATCCAGGCGGATTTTAAACATCTTCAGAGAAGGAGACTCCACAACCTCCTTGGGCAGACTGTTTAAGTGCTATGCCACCCTCACTGTGAAGCAGTTCCTTCTCATATTTATACTGAACCTCCTATGTTCCAGCTTACACCCATTGCCCCTTGTCCTATCACCAGATGACACTGAGCAGAGCCTGGCTCCAT
>JAOXOE010000343.1:26398220-26417073 GCA_028565055.1 Phoeniculus purpureus | reverse complement strand
GGTTGTGTATTTCCTTAGCGCTGCTGTTCTTATTTAAAGGGGTTTAATTGTGATAACATGATTACACCAAGGCATGAACTGCACGGAGAAATGAACAAGCAGACACACAGAGATATTCAGGGCCCCCAAGGTTCCCTAAATTAAAGGCGACCAGTGCAAACCCACTGAGTGCCCTTTTTCCCTTCTTTGCCCTTGCTTTTGCCTGCACCTCCTATCACTTTATTACCTGCAAATAACTCCCAGGAAAGAGTGAACCCTCATGAGATACCTCTGTGGTCCTGTATTTTTTTTTGTGATTTACTGCAAATATATTCAGCATTTTGACTGATTAAATAGACCTTCCGCAACCTTGAGGGTCACTGTGTAGAGTATGTACATAGAAAATGCATCAGCCCATTGTACCCTGGCAGCTAATGAGATTGGTCGTTAAGTAAATGACACAAAGCCTACAAAAAAAGCTTAGCAGCTCACTAGAGTATCACAGAGTGTCCCTGCACACCACACAACGACACAAACAGTGGACTAACCTAGCCCACCCCTGCTTTATTCTACATCACTGCTTCCCTGATGTCAGCGTGAGAGGCAGAACAAAGGCTAAAAGGCACACGGTAAGTCAGTCTGACAATTATGCCCTAGGGAGAAAGTAGAGCAAATCTTAGACTAACCATGGGGTTGAAAGTCCGTTTCTAGACAAGTAGGTCATAATCAAGGGATTTTTTTTTTCTCCCCCCGTTACTTCATGAAGGGGAGTAAAATGTCTCTGGAATCAAGGTTGGGTTTGTTTCTTGTTTGTTTGTTTCCTTTTCTCTCTGTCTGACTCGCCTGCTTACAAAAGTTTTTGGAATTCTGAAAGTAACGTGAAACTGTCTGTTTTATGAACTGGACTGGCTGTTGCAGTTGCAGTGCAGTGAAAGAAATAGTCTTTATAAGAATTGCCACACGATAAGCACTGCCTCAGACGGACATTAACAGCTGATGAACTTTGCGGACAGAAAGTTTCTTTTTACTTCGCTGTGAAAAATCTGCTGGAAATGTGTTCTCTGTATGACTGCACCTTTCAGACCACTAGCCAGTGCTCACAGCCCTAAAATATCTCCTGTAGTTTTTTACAGCTATGCAGATAGAAATTAATTTTTTTACTAGATTTTTGAGGTTTTAAAAAACCTGACTTTTACATGATGTATCTCTGTGTTGTCTTTTAAATGAGGTGAAATTAAAGAGTTGAAGATTGCTGTTGCACAGTCATTACCTGCTTTCTTTGCAGAGCAGCAGAATATTCAGCTGCTATCTTAGACTAGCAGGTGCCTGCCTGTGCAACCAGTGATAACATCTTTCCTAGCAGTGTTTCAGTTCATATCTCAGGATCCTTTATTTTACTGAAAAATGGCAACAGGAAGTTGCCAGAAAGTCTTGTTTGCATTGCTAAAATGTTTCTGTCTGCTTTGCACTTTGGAGGCTCAGGGGATGTCAGCTTCAAAACGACATGATATTATTGCAAGATGCCTGTGTGAATTAAGTAATGCTTCTCTTTCCCCCAACTGCTGAAAGCCATGTGTTTTAAGAATGCTTTGTCAAAATACAGACAGTTAAAGAAGTGGGGTTTAGCTCTCAGCCTATATTATGTTTGCTTTTACGTTGGGTTTTTTATGTTTGGTTTTGGAAGAAAAATTTGCGTAAACATTTGACAGTACATGTGTATTTAGATGGGAGAGGATAACCTGTTCACTTAATTAAATCTCTTCACAGGTCACAGAAGTCAATTTAATACAATATGTCGCTTAGCCAGGGACATCCTTTTTTACTGCGGGGACAGTATCATCAAAGCTTATAGGAACTAACAGAAAATGTTGTACTTTAACACATGCATTTGCTGATTCTTTGCATAGCTGTGGGGTTGTGCACATGTATGAATGCACACGTGCATATTCATATAAAAAGAGTACATATGCAATAAAACTATGTTTACATATACACTATCCCAGCTCACCAAAACTCAATATATAGCAACACTTACTTTGTGTTTCCCAGTAATTCAAACTCAGGAAATTAAGTGTGAACTAAACAAACTCCAGTACAATTTTGTGTTTACTTTTATCCTCCGTATTGTTCAAGAGTGTATATCTGAGCGTGTTTTGCGTATGTTATCTCAGAAAATGAGAAACGCAGATGCAAGGAAACAAGCTTGATTTCTCAGCTAAGTCCTCTACTTCATACCTAGTTGCTAGATCAGCAGAGAGTTAGTAAGCTACAGCGTTACGACACGTTTTTCTTTAAACTTTGCTGATCAATATTAAGTTTTTGCTTCATTTTAACTGTTAGGATTTGGGGCTTTTTTATGTTTGGGTGCATCACCATATTAAAAGATCAGCACAACGCTGACACACAGCCCTTTGCTTTTTAAATACCTTCGTGAGTGATAGTAAAGGGAGTTGGATATTTCAGCATTCACCACATTAGTGAATAAGTTCAGCTGTCCTTTACCCTGTTAAAAGTAGAGAGTGATTTCGTAGGGGCTGTGAATATGCAGCAGTGCTACAAAAATGATGCAGTTGATATAATCTGACAGGTTGAGTAGAAGTTTCAGTAGGTTTTCATAGCTTCATTATTCTCTTATCTTGTCTGTCATTTCTTCGGTATACTTAGGAGAAAAGGTCCAAGAAAACTTGATTACTGATAATTCAGTATTTACTGACAATAAATCAGACAAATCAGTAATTATCAGATATTTACTGTTAACCTGATCTCCTCGGTAACCTATGTAACACAGCAGATATTTGGAAACCACTTTTCAATAGACTTTTTGGACCTCACAATCCAGTATGAGGCCTTTGCATATAACTTCGTGCACAGTTCCAGGGGAGAAGAGTGTTGAGCTGTGCATGTGGATTTGCAAAGTTTTGTGGCACCGATATGGATCCTTCTATAAACATGCAAAAACTCCCACAATTAGGTTTTCAAGCAAGTAATCCCAATGTATTTGATAGTCTTCATTAGCAAGTATCTCCAAGATTAGTCGCAATCGTCCTGAAGGCCTGGATCTGTCGCCACAAAATAAAACATAATAAACAACATGCCGAGTAAACTTTCTATTCTACTACATCCATATCTGTATGGAGCACGTAGACCAAAATCATAACCGATTTGATTAGCAACTGAAACAACATTTTCTCTCTCATAACTTTTTTAGCTACTTGCACAAAATTTCCTTGAAGAATCGCTGTCATTTCTGGTTTTGGAAGACTTGTAACGCTAGCAACTTTTGACTTTATAAGTAGCAAATTTCTGGCTCAAACAAAGGTGATAACCTAACAGAAAAGTTACTTTATGAGGATAAAAGGTCTTGTCCTTTTAAGTGAACATTTCTGAAAGCCTTTGTACACAAGTGATTCCACTGAGATGAGGCTGCTAGCTTACTTCAATACAGTAAAGCAGGTGTGCGAGTGTTTTGAAGATGAGGAGTTGACTGATTGGCTGAATACATTCAGGTAGCGTTTGCTAGCTCATTTTTCAGGTTTGGCGGCTTCTGTGAACTTTTCCCTTCATGAAGGAACTTTTCTTAAAGGGACCTCACTTTTCTTGTAAACTCATGCATTTGCCCAGGGTGGGTTGTGGAGTCTCCTTCTCTGGAGATGTTTAAAACCTGCCTGGGTATGTTCCTGTGTGACTTGATATAGGTGATCCTGCTGTGGTGGGTGGATTGGACTAGATGATCTTTCAAGCTCCCTTCCAATCTCTAACGTTCTGTGATTTGAAGTCTGCTCCGTGAGGCATTAGATCTAAACAAAAAAAAATGGTTTAGAACTTTTCTAAAATATAATTTCATTTTTTGGATTGGACATCCCGATTTCTTCTTATCAGTGCTTCTTCAGGTGATAAGAAGAGTCATTAGGTCAGTTTTCTAAATCTCAGGAGAAAGTTTGACACCTTCGTTGCCGCACTCCCTCAACTTAGAGCACATGTAGGGCAGCTGGATTCGTGCAACATCGTAGTAATGGCTCCAAAGGCGCAGTTATGGACTATCAGGTCAATAATCCCCATGCTAAGAAGGATTTACGTGATACAGAGTAATGGCTCTGTCATTTCTGAAGAAAAAATCCACTTTTTAATGAGCATCAAAATACTGGCTTCCGCTCTTCACATCAGAGATGTCGAGGCAGTTGAAACAACCAATGCACGTACCTTCTTCAAATAAAAGCTCACATTTAATTTTTTGAATAAAATAAATGTTAAAATAAGATTGGTAGGCAGCTACAGTATCCCAAACAGAGACTTTTGGAAAATATGCTTATTACTGTTGTCAAGTCTTTTCTTCCTTGCTATATCAGAAGAGTACAAGATATTTCCGTAGCAAATGTGGTCCGTAAAAAGATTTGGCTTAGGGGGGGCCTTTTATTTGATGTTTCTGCTGTGCAGTTTTCTCCTACTTCAGGCAGAAGTTTGACACAATCGAGCACACACAACCTAAATCTCGTTAGAAAAGTAAGTTTAAAAGTAAGGACAGTATTCATAGAAATTCGAGCTTGCTAGACAACCTGTTGAGGTCCTTTCCAACCACTAATGTTCTGTGATTCTGTGATTTTTGTATTAATTTGTTCACTTTATTATGTAATTTCTTATGATAAAGAAAGCCCACAAAAATTGTATTTGATTTCATTCCATTTTGGGCAAAAAGTATTTTCTTCCTTAATGATGTGGTTAACTCACCCTCCATAGAAGGTATGGAAAGTCACCAAATTCTAGGGAAAAAGACCTACCATCACGATATAAATGAAGAGACTGAGTACATATGACATTTCCCTTGTAGCTCTAACACTGTATAAAATGAAACACCATTTTGCAGTATGGCTCTAACGGGAATCGTCCTCTATAGAAGCATTCAACATTTAGTGGAAAAAGTGCAAGGGAACACATAAATCACTCTAAATAACATTGACACTTGGTCAAAAGAAACATCTATTTAAGGCTGAATTGAATGGTCAAGCTACTTTATGGAGATCCTTCCTGTTATTTGTGTGAGAAACAGCACTGTCTACAAAAAGGGTTAAAGAAAATGCATTCTGTTGCATCTGCTTACTAAATCCCTTACTTTAGTAGAAATTCAAATTTTGTAAAGATTATTCGTTTTATTGATGCATATAATTATAATCACAAGCCATCTGCTGATTTGGCAGGCATGGTTAAAATTCTCTAACTCTCATAACCTTTCAAGTACAGTGCCCTTGGGACTCTATTTCACTTTTATATTTTGGAAAACAAGTAGGGACAAACAAGAGAGGTCATCTGCCGAAAGTCAGACCTGTAAAACGTTAAAAGAATAAAGATCGTGATGACTGCCCTTGTTTTAATAGCAAAAAAAAAAAAAAAAATTTACATTATTTACTATTTTGTTTCTGACTTTAGGAAGGATTATACTGGTTTCCATCACGCACTTTGGGAA
The DNA here is from genome assembly GCA_028565055.1 of Phoeniculus purpureus. Classification (NCBI taxonomy): domain Eukaryota; kingdom Metazoa; phylum Chordata; class Aves; order Bucerotiformes; family Phoeniculidae; genus Phoeniculus; species Phoeniculus purpureus. The sequence continues at coordinate 26,411,636 of JAOXOE010000343.1, read as the reverse complement.
TTTGAATTTTTTCTAGGGATTAAAGCTGTCTCCTACCACTCCTGGGATCTGGGTTCCAAGTCTAAACTAAAAGAACAAATATTGTTAGTTTTGGTTGTCACAGGTGAATTAAACATATTTGACGTTGGTCTTAATTTTTCTTTTTACATGACTCTGATTATATTTCAATTTGAAATGTTTTAACAGACACTGTTCTCCTCGTTGGTTGGTTGATTTTTTTGGAAGTTGATGGCACTGAGTTTCACAGAGAGGCACCTATCGCATACTCAGCTTTTTCCCATGGAGTTCAAGACAATTTTAGTATAGAGGGCTGCCTCTAATAGGGCATAAAATGAGTGACTAACGTTCTTTGCTCCAGTCCTTTTAGACATTAATTTATATTATACTACCATTGATGGGTGGTTAGCCGCAGTTACGGTGGTCTAGGTGGTCCTGCTCTGGCAGGGGGATTGGACTAGATGATCTTTCGAGGTCCCTTCCAATCCCTAATGTTCCACGATACTGTGATGTATGGGCTGTTTGCCTGTGAGAAATCGAGTTATCTGTTCTCATGTGTCCCTTGCCATGTTTAGGCAGTCTATTTTTATACTTGATGCCTTCTTCATTTGTTTATCTTTGCTGTTTGTTGTCATGTTACATGTGGTGTTACTCTGGAGCTTCTAGCTGAAAGCATCCACCAGGGAAAAAAATCTAGGAGATGCTCTCTCGTAATACAAAACCGATCTCATTTCACCGTTATAGGATATTGTCAATGCTCCTAATTAGGAAAAAGGGTCTTTTAGAAAGAAAATACATGAAAGTGGGAGACTTAGTGCAGAGCAGGGGAGTTCTGTGACTTCCTGGTGCTAGCAGAAGGCAAGGACAATCATCCTCCAACAGAACTGCCTTCCTTAATGCTGCGTTCACGTGTATCTCACGGGAACAAAAGATGCAACTCTCACTTCTGGTTAATTAGTGTATCTGAAGGCCTGTATGCAGCATGCATGCTGCTTTACTCCTTTTGGAGGTTTGATTCTCACCCCGCACCCTCATTATGACAAGCAGGAGGGAAATGCACATGTTTGAAAGTGTCTTCACAGCTGAAACTAGGGAAACAGGCCGAGAGTAGCTCTGGTTTATTTCACAACCAATTAAGTATGACATCTGTTGAAACTCAGGAAATAAGTCTCCCTTCCCCCGTTCATATACTTACTTAAGCTGCCAGTCTTTTGTTTGGATATGCTGAATTTTACTTACTTTTTTCCCTTTGGGGTAAATACACAAAATAAAGAAAACAAGACAAAAAAGATTGGTATTCTGTTTTCAAAAACTATGTTTCACAGAGTGCATGTGGAAAAAAAAAAAAAGCCCTGCTTGGCACTTACAACTCAAGCAAATGATTATGTCACTAATTCTTTGCCTGAACACTCATCTTCCATGCTAAAAAAAAGGCCGTGTTTGTGTCAGGCAGTGTGGGTACAATAACGTTTTCATTTTTGAAAACCTGACTCTTGCTGTTGGCTCCCAAAGGCCAGCAAAAGTTTCTAGAAAGAATTTGGGTTTTAATTTCTCTAATTTTGTGGTTGGAAACTTGGCACTGAACGGAAGACACCGAATAGACCAGGGAATGGGGCATTCTGTATGGTTAAAGCAAACAACAAGAATGAAATGCAGAGTCAGTGCCATTGGTGACATCAGGTTTTGCAAATATGCAGTAGTTCAAAGTAAATCAAGAAAGAAGTGCCGATAAGCTTAAACAGCAAACTCAGATTCAAGAAAACAACTCTATTCAGTCTGAGATAAGAACAGTTCAGAGAGACATTGATCCATGTGACTGGTGTATTTATCAGAAAAACTTTTATTCCTTCATAAAACTGTCCAATCCAAATATGATAAAGGGACTATTTCAGTCACAGAATCACAGAACATTAGGGTTTGTAAGGGACCCCAAAAAGATCATTGAGTCCAATCAGCAGGAACACCTAGACCAAGTTGCCCCTATCAACTCATAGAGTTCAGTTTCCCTCTGTGGTACTTAAAACTTGATGGTCATAATTCTGTATCTAGAGAAAGAAATATTTGCCTCTCGAAACTGGATTGCCTTGCGTCTCTGAATTTACACCATCCACTAGTGTTCTCTTTTATTTGTTCATCAGCTTCAATTTGTTTGCCAGTTCTTTTGTACAAGTACTGGCACTGCCTTAGCTCTTAAAGGATGGTTCCCTACGTTTTTTTCTTGCCTTTTCATCCTCGTTTTAAAACACAGCTCAGAGCTGCATAGTGTGAATGTTATTTAAACTGTAAGCTGCTGCTCAGCAATTGCCACAGGTTTCCTTGGTTAAGAGTCTTCTGGTGAAATGTCAGTAAGAGCAGTGGAAGTGCCTAGATCCATGCCAGTCATCCAGATTCCCTTTAGAGCCAGTGGAAAGAAAGAGACATTTCTTGGGTACAATTCCTCTCACCCTGAAGTAGACACGTGAAAAAAGGGAAGCTGCATCACAGCTGCAGAAACAGCTGTTGGTTGCCTACAGGCTGGCTAGAGATTATGAGAAGCCAGAGGTTACTGCCTCAGAAATGTATATCTGCATCCAGGTATGTGAGGCTAGAGAGGTTTTTCTTTCCTGCCTAGATGACAAAGTGGACTTGATTTCTTCTCACACCTTGTCTCCACGTAAACTTACTATTTCTCACAATGTTGTACAAGAGAGTGATACGAATAATAAATATTGCCTCTTGCACATGTCACTGATGAGATTTGGTGTGTGCTTAGATATTAATGGAGAACAGCAGAGCAGAAGTGAAATTGGTCTGCAGCTCAGAGGGCTACATTTTGCCCCCCAAATGTGATATTTACAAAAGGGCAGGGGGCAATTCCTTGCTTTGTTCCTAGAAAACTTTATAGTCCTTTAAAAAAAAAAAAAAGGTAATTTTCTCAAAACCAGCTCTTAAAATAGGAAAATAGCTGCAGAGATTTTACAATATCTGTTTATTTCAATGTACGGCAGATGTTTAAAAATTAAACTAGTTGAATTTTTAAATACTGCTTATAGTAGACTTAGCTTCACATTTACTCTCACCCATTGGTCACTGCTCGGACTCTGTAAGCACTTTTAGGAGTAGCTCTGTAATATTTCCTCAGGCCTTCAAGAATCTGTTTGTCAAGCTTTGAGGTAATAGAAAGATAGATTAGATGATGATCTTGTGCTGTGTCTGTGGGTTATTACAGCGATTCAGTGTTTCTTGTGATATAAAAATTACAAGCAGGGTGTTGTTTAAAAATGTCAATTGCTGTTGATGCCGTGCATATATTTTAAGTATTTTATCAGTGTTTGAGAAGATTTGATGAGGCAAATGTTGGTGTTTAGTGGATTATCTACAGAGAGTAATAACAATGAGTTTTACAAAAAGTAACTGTGTGTCTCCACTACCACTTCCACAGATGGGACTCTAAAGTATTGAAAATTGTGGATATGCAAAGTTCACTATGGTATAAATTGACACCAGATTAACAAACAGAACCTCCTGGTTTTGAGTGGGTATAATATGGAAGATGACATAACTCTTAGACTTAAGTTTTGGTGTGGGTCTACTCTCCTGAACTTCCAAGAGGGATCTCCACAGTAAGGTTATCTTCAACCCAGTGGGCTGTGGAGAGAATCTTTCCCTTAGTATATCAGCTGCTTCAGCATGTAGAAATCTACTTCTGGTAGAGAGCTTGTAAGTCTTGCTGCTGACAGAGTTGAGCTTAAGCAGACGGCATCTCGGCAAAGGTTAAAATCCAGTCCAAGAAGTTAGGTTTTCCTATTCAACAAAAGGACAGGATTTGTTCCCAGTTTTTCCGTCTATGAATGAAGAAGGTATAACATTGTTCTTGAGAACTCAGGAAAAGACAAGCCAGTAACACATGAAGAACTTTCTATCCCTGAGACAGGCCCGTGCTATCCCTGAGAGTTTATTTAAATATTCAGATTGAGTGAGATATAGTGTGATGGTAGAAGAAATAATCTCTTGAGGAAAGGAAGAATCTGAGACAAAATGGACATTACACAATATCAGTTTCCCCTGGCTTGACCTGAATGATCAGAGGTTTCTGTAAATCATTAAAAGCCTATTTAATGCACCTTCTGGAAACTCATTGTCATATAAAATTCCAAAACCAAGTAGCAGAATTGCTTTTAATACAACAATAAATAAATATCTGCCTTTTAAAAGACTGTAAGCACACAGCTCATGATTTCTCATTGCTCAGTGTCTGAGGTTGTCACTACAGCTGACATAACGTCAGTCACCTGAAAGAAAGAGGTGGTTCATTCCAGCAATACTCAAAGGAAAGTGTGCTACTCATTTCCCATTCAAGTGATCCCCTAGAATCACATTGTGCTTTTGCCTTGGTGTTTTCAAAAAACACATTTGTCATACTTTGAGTTGCCAGTCCTGCAAGGTTAGCTTGGACCTGAATCACTTCAGTCTCTTCCTCCATCATCATATTCCTGCCTTAAATTTTTCATTTGCCTGTATCTCATGTGACAGTTAGCAAGGAGTTTAACCTTAAATAATATCTTCGTGAATGGGCCTGCTGCAGATAAAATCATGACTAGTTGCACTCATTCTCACAGGACATGTATTGGGTGATGACCCTTTGGTGTATGGTGAAGATTTACTTTCTCAGCTAACGTGTACAGATCCTACCCCAAGGAGATCTGCTCAGATCAGGACAATCTCCATATAGAGAGGTTTAGCGTAGAATTGTGTTTTGAAGGCAGTGTCTGTTTACACTCCTGCCCTCAGTTCCTTGAAAAACAAACATTTTCTGGTTTTTTGACCCAAACAGGACCTAGGCTTCGGAAACCCTGTCACAATACCCATCTTTAACCATAGTCTTTGTACCCTCCCAGAAGAAAGCTGGAATAACTACTAGTGACTAACTGTAGGTGTTCACTGCTGCCGTGGAGGAGTCTGTGCCCTTACTTTCTTGACACTAAGAAGAAACAAGGCGTGAGTCCTCTCCCTGATTAAAGTTGGCCTTTTTACATATCCCTCAAGTTTTATGCAGTCCTTACGTGGGACATATAAAAGTGATTTATGAGGATCGCTCTTGATCTTATGCTGCTGTAAAGAATACATTCTGCTCATCCTAGCTGGAAAATTATGTGTTCTATTTACTTGCTATCGAATTACCTCTTAGAATTATGTAAAAACATTAGCAGGTTACTGAAAGCCCTAAATCATTGTCTCATTAGAGTTTGCCATAAAAATAATACAAACTCTTTCCTTAAGTGCATTGATTTTTGCGCTATTATCTGTTCTACTGCTTAAATCAATATTTTATAAAGAAATTTTCTACTTCATAGCTCTGCAAGTTATAAATAAACATCCTCACCCAACAATCAGGTAAGACAAGCTAGATAGCTACAGGCATCTAATCTTCCTTATATAAACTGTTATGCAATATTACCAAAAATGAAATTTCATTAGTTTTCATGTGCTTAGACTTCTACTCTTATTGATGAATTCAGTAACCTTGAGAACATTATGTTGGCGTGAAAGTTACAGGATTTTTCCATTACAAGAGTCGCGGGAATAGAAGGAGTTTTACTTGTATTTTTTTTTAAAAATCTGCTTTGCAAATTCTTTGCACAACAAACCTCACCAATATGTAAACAGGGCTCTAGCTACTGTGTTTGTCCACAGCTAGAGCTACAGATGAACACAGTGTAGTTGTGTGATGACAGGAACAGCTGACTCATTAGTAGAGAGCAGTGAAAGGTAATTAACCCTGGGAAAAGTACAGCTGCCATGCGAGCTGTTCCTTTCTGTAGGATCTGATTAGAAATTAGTGTTAAACCACTGATTCTTTAAAAAAATGTCATTGATAATTCACTTTCTCTCTCAGGTGTGGCCCCTAAAAGGGGCCCAGCGTAAAACTAGTGTACAAAAGGTCTTCTATCTCAAAAGGGCTCTTTTTTTTGAGAGAAGTACACACCTGTTTGGCTGTTTCTGGACTTTTCTTAGCTATGCATATTGTCCTAGCTTTGAATAATTTGAGGACACCCTCCAAGTCTATAGGCAATGCAGAGAATGCGTTGTCAAAACGAATTAAGGTAGAACACTGCTGGTAGCCATAATGGTGCCTTTAGTGAGGCTAATTATTTAAAAGTCACAGCTACTACTTCTTGCATCAGGACAGAGTTCTGATGGAAACTCACGCAGACCTCTTCAAAAGAAAACAAAAATCATCTCTTTACTGGGATAGATGAGCATAACATATGAAAAAATGGATAACACCCCAAGCACGAAAGCCATCCCCAGCCCATCCCTTTTCCTTTGCACATCTTGGCATTTGAGGGACCAACAGAAGAGGCAGAACCCATGATTTAATGTGACATCCAAGAAACAAACCAGCCTATTGCTTAGGCCAAATATGTATTCTGACACCTGATTCAGAGCTGCTTATCAAGAATGACACAACTATCAACTGAAATAGCAAAATCTCATTAATGTGCTACTGGAAATTCTAAACTGCTCTGTATAACTTACAGCTGTCATATCCAAAATAGTTTTTAATCATCTGACCTTGTATGATCTTCTGTTCAGGACTGTACCTTTGTCTGCCTAGGTGACTAGTACTGAGTGTATGCAACTGCTTTCACATGCAAATCACATGTATTATCAAGGACCACAAGTGTTCTAGTCATTTTTCAATGGAGCCCAAAGGGAAGCTGTGCTTGAAGTGATAAAGTTTGTAAGACATCTCTATGTAGGAAGAGATGAAGTCAAGGATGGATGATGAATGGCTATTATTTACTATGACAAAATAATATTTCAGGTAGTTTCCTTCAGTTTTATTTTAAAATCAGTGTCGTTTAGTGGTAAATGAGCCATTTTCTTGCCACACATTTGATATGCTCACACTGAAACAAACTTTACTCTTTCAGTTTCTTTTAAATTAAATACAGTGATTGCTGGGTAAAATATTTGAGCTGAATGTAATCACAAATATCTATATGCAGATAAACTATGAATAGATAGATGTAGACTGCTTATTGACTTTGTCAGAGTTTCTTGTCATAGGAAAACAAGTGGAACAGATTTTGAAGATAACGACCTCACATGTGAAGACTAGAGTTACCTCTAATACTAAGGCAGAAGAGAATGGAAGCATATTTTACGTTATTTTCTATTCAGCATTCATTAATTAGTACCCATTCTTCTCAGAATTTTCCTTCTTTTATTTGTTCAGGTTTGTTTAGTAAAAAGGTTTGAAGGGAAATGTTTTTTTCTTGGAAATCCCAAGTAACAGTGTAGTCTTGTGGTATCAGGTTGAGTTTCAGGGGAAGTGAAAGCATGATCAGGTTATTAAATCGATGAATGCATGAAGTTGAAAATAATATTCAATACTTTAAAGCATGGTTAGAAATGCACAAAAGCACTTCACAGCACTCTACATCGTTATCCTAATTTAGCTGAAAAGTGAAGAGACTTGCTGAAGGTCACAGAATAGATCAGTAGCAGAGACAGGAAGAGAGTTCCAGAATCCCTCTTTATTTCTATTTATTTGCTCAATCACATTTGTGTCTATGACAGAAGACAGGTGCCATTTTCACAAATGACCTTCATCCCATTCTAGAATCATAAAGGCTCTGAAAAGAGAATTTGAACTGCCATCCCTTGTGCCACTGACCTCTTAACGTAAATGTGAACAGATAGAACACCCTTTGCTCTGCACACGTGACTTAAACATTTGCTGAGCAAAACCTTTTCAGATAAGAAGTATGTCCCAGTGAACATTTTTCAGCCACATTTTAGTATCTATCAAATATTAGTCAATTTTTTGCATGTTGATTTACCACTCTGATTTTCGGGGTGGTATTTCTCTCCTTGGTTTGCTTGTCCTGTGCTCTTCAATGTGATGATGAAGGAGTAGAACTCATCCCTTATGAAAAAAGGCTCAGGCAGCTGGGTCTCTTGAGCTTACAGAAGAGGAGATTAAGGGGTGACCTTATTAATGTTGATAAATATGAGAAGGGTGGGTGTCAGGAGGATGGAGCCAGGCTCTGCTCAATGTCATCTAGTGATAGGACAAGGGGCAATGGGTGTCATCTGGAGCATAGAAGATTCCACATAAACATGAGAAGGAACTTCTGCACAGTGAGGGTGATAGAGCACTGGAAGGGGCTGCCCAAGAAGGTTGCGGAGCCTTCTTCTCCAGAGACATTTAAAACCCAGCTGGATATGTAGGAACACACAGGAGTGCGGCTTGGTCTTAGTGATCCTGCTGCGGCGGGGGGATTGGACTAGACGATCTTTCGAGGTCCCTTCCAATCCCTAATGTTCTGTGATTCTGTGGATCCTCAGAATCCTCAGGGCAGAGCAGCAGTGCAGGCAAGGTCCCTTTATCTTTAGCAGTGATGGTCATTACAAGTCTTTTAGATGGTGGCAGACTGTACTTCACATGGCACTCTTGAAGTTAATGAACATCTGTGATTTGCATGTCGAGGGAAGGCACACTTCTTCCCTTTGTGTGACTTTCCCTTTCTTGGGACATGTCTATCATGCTTAATGAAGAAGGCTTGCTGTTTAGAAAGGGGAGCGTGAATGCACAGGATGGCCAAATGGTAGCTATGTTTCTTTTCATAAAAATACTTTGTATTTTTGCTTTCATTGTTCCTTTTGACTCCATGTCAGAGAACGTTCAATGAGCTAATTAGCCATGTTTTTTTCTTGAGAGTAAGAATCATGAAGTCCTATTTCAGGCTATTAAATCAGTTAACAAGAATTCTGTCTGGAACAGCAAGGAATCACAAGTAAGGAATACTGTAACCTAGAATAAGTATCCATAAGTATTTGAGGAGTGACCGCTTTAACCAAACCTAGTCAACTCCAGCACTTCTGTAGAGGTTCAGTGCAACCATAGCACTGAAACAGGCTGCCCAGGGCGGTCGTGGAGTCTCCTTCTGTGGAGACGTTTAAAACCTGCCTGGATGTGTTCCTGTGATTTTATGCATTTATGTTATTTTTCACCTTTGACACAGAAAAACAATTGAAAAGACTTGTTAGTGTATCAAGTTCTGTTTGTTTTGTTTCCTTTTGAAGGGTTTAAAACCCACCTGGATATGTTCCCGTGCAACTTAGCCTAGGTGATCCTGCTCTGGCAGGGGTATTGGACTAGATGATCTTTCAAAGTCCCTTCCAATCCCTAATGTTCTGTGATAACAGCACCCCTGTAGTACTGTCCTTCACACCCCTTGATTCCAACCAAGCTTGCTGGAAACCATGTATGGTACAAGGTTTGTGACAGTGGTGACTTAACAGTAGGTATGTAGCAATACCAGAGCTGGAACAGAATCTCCCTGATGTTGAAAGAGGCTACAACGGAGTAATTAAAACAACGCAATTCCATTGCTCTTGGTTATGCTGATCTGTGTGCTCAGGCGTCTGCTGCTGGCCTCAATCCCGCAACCCCTAAGCATTCTTCGATGAGCAGAGCATGGTCATCCTTTGCTGCAGGCAGTCTCAGTCCCCAAACGTGATACCTTGTGACAAAGATGACTCCATGCAGCCATCCGGGCTGGAAAAGAGTAAACATGTTTGAAAAGAAAACAAGCCCTGTGTTCCAGAGCAGGTGACGCATGCTTTTTGAACTTCTTTTAAAATTACTCTGAAATCACAAGGTTGTTATGGTGTGGTTTTACTCAAAATAATGCATATCATTGTAACACAAGCCTTGAAGTTAAGTGGCTACTTTAATGAAACATAGTTGCCATAGCTACCAGAGAACAGAGAATAACTTTTAGTCCTTTTGAAGCTATGAATTTGTTTAAAAAAGGGAAAAGGAATAAACAAGCATGCAGAAGTTTATTATTCAGGGTTTCATGCCTGATCAACTCTAAAAAAGAAAAACTCTCCCCAGACTGTGGCATTAACATTTTCCAGCTGAAATCTGTAATTGCCCATCAACAAACACAAAATTACATTTCAACCCTTCAGTGTATCTGTTTCCATGTTGGTTTTTTCCTGAGTCAGAGAAGAAACAGATTTTTTTTTTTCCGAAAGTTCTGCTTTCAGCATTTTGTAATAACTGACATTTTACAGCATCTCAGTTGCTAAAAAGCATCCTGCCCTAAAGGCAGAAATACACTGCCAAACACAACTCGCGAAGTCTATGGTCTAGTTCTATTAGTCATTATCAACAATGTCTTAAGGCTGATGAGAGGGGAATGAAAAATTATCACAGTGAAGATGTCTTCTAGGACTGGCTTCGTTGTTTTTCAGTTCAGCATCGAGATGTGCTCTATTGCTGAAGTGTTAATGGAGGTCACTGCTTTTGCTCTCCTTTCCCGTGTCAAAGCAAAGGAGTTCCTACAGAGTTGACTATTGAGAAGCAAAATTACGTTCTTTCCAGTATATCACCTTCAGCTTATGAGCCTCTAGAGCAGCAGTGATTAACAGGACTTTTACAAAGTTTCTGTGTAGTTACAAGGACAGCTTCAATCTTCTGTCATTTTTTTGCATTAGCTATGATTATGCTTTTACCACCAAAATGCATTTATTTTAAAGGTAACAATACAGACTCAGAGAATAGCTTATGTTTCATCTATATTTATCAGCACTCACTGTACATTTGTGTCTTCATTACCAGGAAATATTAAGGGACATTGTGCCATCTATTCCTGTTTACAGTTTATTATGCAGAGATAGGAAACACTTAGCATGTAAAATGAATGTAGAAATTATTCCTGGATAGAAACACGGACATTTCCCACTCGTTGGCTCTTTCTCCTCCATCACCGGATCAGAGTGTAATTGTCAGTAATCAGGCCTGCTTGCTGCTGATAAAACCACTCTGAATGCTAGCAGCCTTCTTTGTGTGATGACTCAATTATTCCAGAAGTGCCTCATCAAATCTGCCCCATCAGCTGGGCTAATAAATAAGGAGAAGAAACTGGCCCCCCAAAGCAAATTATAAATCCATTTGCATTAACCATTTCGCTGGTCCATGATCTAGGCAGAAATAAGCATGGCAGATTGTGTTAAGCTTATTTGAATATGTTTATAATGTTTACAGCATGAAACCTTTTTTTTTTTCCACAAGGTGTTGGAATTATCGGTCATGAATAGCATCTAAATGCAGTCATGTTAATTACAGCAAAGCCCCGGGCATCTTTGAGGGATAGTTTGTTGCTTAAATCGGGTGAAAGTTAAACCCTTCTGCTGGGCAAAATATGATCTTGCACACAGTATAGGAATTACTGCCATGTTTAAAAGAGAGAGGGTGAAGTGCAAAGGATGTGGTTTTTTCACAGGTACTAAAAGGGCAGCTGCCTCTGTTACCAGGCTGCCGTAACATGACCTCCTGTTCATCTCGGGGTAGAAGTAAGAGAAAGCTTAGCCTCGTAGTTGGGAAAGAAATAGTAGAAACAATACTAGAAGCAGCAATAATTCTGTTGTGTGTGTACTCTACATTTGATAAAAGTGCAAAGAGGAGGAGTAGTCTGCCCCTAGGAAATTCATTTCTGAAGATCAAATTATATAAAAACAGTGTTTCCAAGTAGACTCCTTCAGATTTGCGACTTGGTCTAGGTGATCCTGCTCTGGCAGGGGAATCATAGAATCATAGAATCATTAGAGATCAGAAGGGACCTCAAAAAATCATGGGCGGGATGATCTTTCAAGGTCCCTTCCAATCCCTAATGTTCTGTGATTCTGTGATTTCCAAGACTGCCCATGTGTAGTGCTTCACAGTTGGGAAAGAAACAGTAGAAACAATAGTAGAAGCAACAGAAGTGCAAAGAGGAGTAGTCTGCCTTGAGGAAATTCCTTTCTGAAGATCATATTATACAAAACCAGTGTTTCCAAGTAGATTCCTTCAGATTTCCAAGACTGCCTGTGTTTAGTGCTATGAGTGTGTTAAAGTGAAGCATCGAAAGGCCAAAGGAAATCTGTTTACTCACATGCTGAATCACAGGATGACAGAACATTAGGGATTGGAAGGGACCTCGAATATTACACTTGTGCTCGAGAATCTCACTGAGGTGACCCGTGATTTGTGCAGAACTCCATGTGCAAAGTTACATCCTTCAGCCTGTGCGTGATAGAGGTTTGACTGCCATTGCCAGAAAGGTCAGTGTATCTTCATTCATTTCTAACGGCATCTTTCGATTTCACTTTTGTTTTTTAACTCAAGTACTAACTATGTTGCATTAATTTACTTCAAGGAGAAATCACTGGCACTGTGGAAACACAAATAACTGTTCAGGTATCATGACAGTGGGTTTCATTTCCTTAGCTGTTGCTTGCACTCTGAGTTAACAAATCACAAACTTTTACAATCATTTGCTTTTTGTTTTTGCAATACATCTACTGGTGATGTGGTAAATGAGAGAAGATCAAATTCAGCTGTTGGAAATAATATCCATTGTGCCTAAAAGAGTTGTTGAGATGTTTTGCAGGTGTAGTACAGCTTTGTGTGACTGAGAAGACAACCTTAGACTTCTGGTGAGATAAGTTTTGACTGCAGAATATGTCATTTTTAATCCCCAGGAACTCTTTAGTAATCTGACATGAGATGAGTAGACTTTCACCCATAGACAAAGAGTCAAAAAGAATGTCTGCCTGAAGGGATTTGTCACAAGCATCTAATGTTGAAGATAAGGGCCCAAATGGTGATTCACATCAGTATCCTGGTGTGACTCATAGATCTCAGTAGGATGGTACTTCAGAGTCAGTACAAAATCATGTTCTGCTGGAAATGGTTAGAAACTGAAGAATGAATTCCAGGTGACTTCACTGAATCGTTACATGGATGAATCAAGCAACTCATTTATTTCATCTTTGTGGGTTTATGAAGTTTATTGTTCTAGGTGAATTGAGGTTGTAAAGGGTGACTATTTTCTTTGTAGGCAGGCAAACTTCTGAGATTAAAAAATTTGTTCAGACTTACGGGGAATCATGTGTAGGCATAATCTGCCATCTGTAAATCCTTTTGAATTCTCTACTGAAACAGACTAATGAGTTAATGTAAGCCATGAATAGATTGAGCCAAATGAAGATAGGTGTGGATTTAAGGGCAGTGATCCCACCAAAGATATAAATCAAAAAAACATACTAAAGTCACAGAATCACAGAACATTAGGGATTGGAAGGGACCTCGAAAGATCATCTAGTTCAATCCCCCCCACCACAGCAGGATCACCTAGGCCAAGTCACACAGGAACACATCCAGGCAGGTTTTAAACATCTCCAGAAAAAGAGACTCCACAACAACCCCCCTGGGCAACCTGTTCAAGTGCTCCATCACCCTCACCGTGAAGAAGTTCCTTCTCATATTTATATGGAACCTCTTGTGTCTCAGCTTACTCCTATTGCCCCTTGTCCTATCACTAGATGACATTGAGCAGAGCCTGGCTCCATCCTCCTGACACCCACCCTTCACATATT
>JAOXOE010000343.1:26320607-26398120 GCA_028565055.1 Phoeniculus purpureus | reverse complement strand
GGTGAACTTGTAGAGTAGGGTTGATGGTTGGACTCGATGATCCCAAGGGTCTTTTCCAACCTAAATGATTCTATGATTATAAGAGCTGCAGTGTTGACTGCTTGTAGATGTGTTAAGTAGCATCATCCCAGATTAGTAGTTTCTTCTATTAAGTATAGTAGGTTCACTATGATTTGGCAGTGGTGAAATAAGTGGTTTCTTTCATAGAATCATAGAATGCTTTTTTTTTTTTTTGGAAGGGACCTTTACAGGTGTTTGGGCAGAGCAGAAGGGAAGGGAAAGGAAGGTTTAAGAGCTTCCTTTAATTAATCAAATTTAGTTTTGGGAAAAATAAGGAGTGAAATAGCATTAAAAATAAGATGTGTGTGTGTGAAATAAATGCAAATGTATTAAGAGACTGATCAATGCTATGTTCCTATGGGTTAGAGCAGACCCCTCTTTTTAGTTCTGTGACAGAGAACTGGATGTTGAATATATGTATTCTCTTCCTACGGAGTACTCTGTAGTAATTTCTGGTAATTATCATCCAAAAGACTCTACAGTCCACTTCTTACTGACATAAAAAATGTAGTAACTCTTAGAAATTGTTCCACTGACGGCAATGAAGCTATTTGCAAGAGAAACTGCTGGCCAGAGTAAGCAAGGGCTCCATTAAAGGGTTCAAACAGAAGATAAAGTTAAATGTATATTTGCTTGGTAGGTTCTTATTCTCTAACATTCCTCTTGTTTTAATCCTTATTTATTCTTCTACTTATATTTCTAACTCTCTGTTTTCTTTATTTTCATTTTTGACTTTCCTCCTCCTAATATTCCATTTTAACAAGATTTTGTGAGTCACACTGATTCCAGGCAAACAAGCTGCTCTACTGTAAAATAAATAGCCTTGAAATGCTACAAAGTAAATCACTTGCCTTCAAGATTAAGCTAAAATGTTTGCTTCAGCCTCATGTCTGAACGTCCTTCCACTTAACCAGATGATAGCAGACTTTTTGCCAACAAAACATATCTTTACTAAACCAGGGCCATCTTTCAATAAGAACAGAGCAGTACGATGCCCTCTGCCATCAAAACATGCCTCTAGCCCTATTTATTTATGAGGAGCTTTGTACTGGATACAAACTGATCATGAATGTTATCCAGCTTTATATAAGACATCACATGGTATTGGTAATCTGATACAGGGCTTTAAATGGATAGCTGTGCTGCCTGTTTTAAGTGCCAGCATTTATTTTTTTTTTTCCCCTTTCTCTATCAAGTGGTGTAGCCTGCGCTGTTTAGAAGCAGTCTAGCCTTCACTGAGTTTATGCTTCCTGCTGTCTTTATTTTGCCTTTTATCCTTCCCAACAAAATAAACTATTTAGTATTGAGCATCCCAGAAATTACTGGAGAAAGAATAATTTGTCTTTCACTCCTTGCTCCCAAATACATTTGGGATGTTATTAATATAAATGTGTGAAGGGTGGGTGTTAGGAGGATGGAGCCAGGCTCTTCTCAATGTCATCTAGTGATAGGACAAGGGCCAGTGGGTGTCAGCTGGAGCATAGGAGGTTCCTTATACATATCAGAAGGAACTTCTTCACAGTGAGGGTGACGGAGCACTGGAACAGGCTGTGCAGGAGGGTTGTGGAGTCTCCTTCTCTGGAGATGTTTAAAACCCGCCTGAATATGTTCCTGTGCTACTTGATCTAGGTGATCCTGCGGGGGGGGGGTTGGTCTAGATGATCTTTCGAGGTCCCTTCTGATCTCTAATGTTCTGTGATTTTGTGAATTTTTTTTTTTTTTTCACTAGCTTGTGTTTCAGCATCTTTCTGCTGTATATTCATTTAAAATACTTCCACTTTACTGTTACAGGTCAGGAGGCTCTTAAGAAAAATGTATGGTTTCAGACCAGAAATATTGACTTTTCTCAGTGTTTATTTTTACAGAATTCTCTTTGATCACCTACACTTGCTGTTGTAAACCTAGAGTATCAGCTTTATGTGCGGATTAGGTATATAATTGGCATTTGCTCCTTGCAGGCATGGAAAAAAACTAACCTGGTGTGAGAAACCTGAAGTGTGACTAACATCCTGAATTTTTGCTTTGCAACATAATCTAGAAGATGGATGAGCATTAACGTGGAAAATCTAGTCTCTTTTTCCCAGAGGGCACCTTTGCATTATCATAGCTGATATGCTTCGTGTACTGTATCACTTTGATCTGAAAACAAAAATCGAATGAACACTTGTTTGAGTATTTTACAGGTAAAAATAGAAATTTGATCAATCTCTTGGATCCCTTGATTCTGAAATAATTTTAGGACAGGTTAAACTACAATTCTAAAGCTGGTCTGTGCATGCTTGAGGGGGAAAAAATTGGCTAATTTGTTTTTGACTCTCACTGGAAAACAGATATGGGAAAGAATGTTTTACAGGGAACAATTTAAAAAGTGAAGGAACCTAGCTGAACATTTGTAAGCAATTAGATGGTAGATGGTCATACAGAGAGAGGCATCTCAAACTGGCATTTCAGGATCCAATTATTTATCAAACATTCATTTGCAATTGAAACAGCTTAAGCAGATATGTGACTTGCTGGGGTTGGGGGAGGGAGGGGGATGTGGAAATGGTAAGGAGAGTTGTACACTGAATATTTGTTTATATGTTTCTCCTGCCACAGCAGAGCTCTCTCTGTAGTTTTTGTATGCTTCCCCAAATTTGTGCATTAGAGAAATGGAATAGCATGACTGAGTTTACAGGGGGGTGACATTAATGTGAAGTCTAAGGATTCTGTATGTGTCTAAATCCCTGATGGTTCATTCTATGAACAGCTGCTAGCCAATAAGCCTTTTAAAAAGCCTTTTGGAGACAACACTGAAAATCTAGACCTAACTCTCTTGCTATTGGGTTTGTACACTCAATTGTCTAAAATAGGGCACCTCCAAATTTGTGTTAAAGGGTACTTTAAATGCCTCTTAGGCACACAGTATTGTATTTCAGGGTAGGTTTAGACTTGATATTGGGAAAAAGTTTTTCACAGAAAGGGTAGTCAGGCACTGGAATGGGCTTCCCAGGGAGGTGGTTGAGTCGCCATCCCTAGATGTGTTTAAAGATCGTTTGGATGAGGTGTTGGGGGATATGGTTTAGAGGTGAACTTGTAAGGTAGGTTAGATGGTTGGACTCAATAATCCTGGGGGTCTTTTCTAACCAGAGTGACTCTGTGAATTAAATGTATGTCCAACTGTTGTGATTTAAAAACAGCAGCCAAAACCCACTCAGCTGTTTGCTCACTCTCCCCAGTTCAGATGGAGGAGAGAATTAGAGTAGAAGTGAGAAAACTCATGATTTGAGATAAAGACATTTTATATATGTATATATATACACACACAAGTAAAGCAAAAGAAGGAATCTGATCACCACTTCCCACTGGCACGCAGACGTTCATCCATCCCCAGGAAAGCCACATGACTTGGGAAGACCAACACCATCACTCAGACTGTGTCCACCTTTCCTCTTCTTCCCACAGCTTTATATGCTGAGCATAACGTCATATGGATTGGACTGTCCTTTTGGTCAGCTGGAGTGAGCTCTCCTGGCCATGTTCCCACCCAGCTACTTGTTTATCCCCAGCCTGCTCACTGGTGGGGCGAGTTGGTATTTGTTTTGTGTAAGCACTGCTCAAGGATAGCACAAACCTCCCTGTGTTATCAGCACTGTTTCCAACACAAATCCAAAACACTGCTTCATAGCAGCTACGGTGAAGACAATTTTCCCAGCTAAACCAGCAGAGCAACATACCATTAAACTTGCTAAAATTTAACAGTACCTAATACAGAAGTCGGTACTATATTAAATGCATTTAAATATAATTAAATGGAATGGATTTGAAATTAGTTTCAGTTGGTGACTTGGTTGTTCAAATGTACTTCTGTGTCACTCTGGCTTTTTTAACACTGAACTGTGTGCAGCTGCAAATCCATTACAGCTTCTGTGAGCACAGAATCAAGTATCTAATAACGAAAGTCTGCTAGTGGAGCTATTTCAAAGTTTCTACCAAAACCCTTCCACTGAGCTATTTCTGTTGCAAGTTTTTTGGAAAGACTCTTCATTTATCCTCCTCCTGCAAAGTGGTTTTGATTAGTGATTAGCACTAGTGATATGAAACAGATCATAAAATCTGTGGCTCTGCTTGTGCTTTGGGCAGTTGCTGAGGATTCCATAGTAGCATGTCTCATTTTCTGGCAGATGGTGAGATGGTTGCCTCTGCAATTAGAACACACTCAGTTTTTTTCTGCTCTGAGAAAATCTTAACAACTGAATATGTGGCCATGATAAGCCAGGAGAAAAAAAGAGACAGCTTTTGAAAATAAAGGGTTAAAAAGCTTCCTTCTCTGTTTTGCTGATTAGAAATTTTTCTAGGAACTAAAGGATGAGCTTGCCAGTTCCAAGCCAATACAGGTGTTGAGCAGTAGTAGAACTGATCATGGAAAGAACTCCACATTTGAGGAGAGATTTCTGTCTGTGTACATTCACCTTTATGGGCCAAGAAACTAGAGCTTAATTATGGGAAGATGAATGTGAGTAGTCAAAGATATTACAGCCATCTGACCGCCATACAGACGTAACTCGGTCAACATGTATTTATACCTAAGCAAGATATTTTCAAATGTGTTTCATTTTTAATTAAGTTAAAGCTATTTAAATTGGAAGAGTTTCTGAAACTGGTGTCCTACATGTCCTGACCCACGCATGGGAAGAAAAATTATATCCCACTTTAATGAAATTACAAAACATTTCCTTGAGATTTGATCCTGTTGCTTAATAGCATCGTCTCATCTTATGGACAACTTAGCTAATGCTGGTGTAATCAGAGATGGATGTTGTAGCACGAGTTGGAAATAACGAGAGTTAAGAATGTAGCAGCTGCACCTTCCACTTAACTTTTGTCACCATATCTTGAAATATAAACATTCCAAATAAGCTTTAAAAGAGGATACGAAACTCAGCTAAGTGACTGAAATGGAATTAACAATAGCAGTAATGATGGATAGACAACTCCAGTTGAGCTGACAGGATCACTTAGAATAACTTCATGCTGCACATTGGAAATTTGCCCTATTGTGTCTAATGACTGTAGTTGTTCAGGGTAGGAGAGAAGAGCTTTTATTACAGTCTTAAAATATATTTTGTGGGTTTTTTCCATACTTGATTTACCTCTTGCCTGCAAATATTGTATTTGCTCCATATTCGAAAAGTGTCTCTTTTTTAATCCACATTGATCTCATCTTATTTTGCAGACTGACTAACTTGCTTGTAAGGACAGATTTAACGGTTGTGTTAGATGGTCTGTTCACTTTTTACAGTACATTTTATTAGTCTAAATGTATGGTAGCCAGGCTTAAAAACAATACCTACAGGTACCTTTTCAGCACAGTACTCAGGAAATTAACCATGGAGCTCTCATTAGCATTAATGGGTGCTTAGTGGCTAATTTACTGTGCACTGTGTTTCAAACAGAGCCCCCAGGGTGCTCACCGGGCTCCATGGGAAATTCCTCCACACTGATGGTTCCTTAATTGTTTTTTATTAAATCAAGCTGCAAATGAAAGATTTTGAATTCTGTGACAACTAAGCTTAACTTTGATTCGAAATAAAAACACATTCACACCTGTTTTCGCTATAAACCAGCTGTGAGAGCAGGGTAATCCCATCCAGGAGACGGGCAGAAACATACAATGGAAAAAAGAGATACTGTCAGTACTTCTGGAACACAGGAGGTTACACATAAACATGAGAAGGCGCTTCTTCACGGCGAGGGTGACAGAGCGCTGGAAGGGGCTGCCCAGGGGGGTTGTGGAGTCTCCTTCTCTGGAGACATTTGAAACCTGCCTGGATATGTTCCTGTGCTACTGGATCTAGGTGATCCTGCTCTGGCAGGGGGATTGGACTGGATTATCTTTCAAAGTCCCTTCCAACCCCTAACAACTGGGTCTAGGGGATCCTGCTGTGGCAGGGGATTGGACTGGATTATCTTCCAAGGTCCCTTCCAGTCCCTAATGTTCTGTGATGCTGTGATCAACCACCCTCACACTGAGGAGGTTTTTTCTAATACCCAGCCTCCCCTCTTCACGTTTCTCCCTGCTTTAGACTTCCTTGTTTCATGACAAGGACGACATGAGAACAAGAAACTTATCCTTCACAAGGCTGTGATGAATCTCCCTTGGTTTGTGTCAGTTTTAGCCCTGCTGTAGGTAACTGGGCTTTGCTGACACCCTGCCAGCAGGGTGTCCATCATAATCAACAGGGATCTAGCAATGAGTTCAGAGTGAGTCATCCCACTATTGTAATCTAACTCATTGTTACATTAATTATACAGCACACTCCTTCAGTCCATCAGGGAAAGCCAATTAATACCACCAAAAGATTTTCAGGCCACCTGTTCAGATGCAGGTGCACACATCCCTCCACTTCTACAGAGGGTTGTGTTGTTTTTCTAACCTATTCCCCAGTATTAACAAAGGACCAAGTCAGAGGAAGTTGCTTCAGAATGACTGTGCAGTCTCCTGGCCATTAGAAGTGATTGCTCTGATTGTCCAAGGTGTAACCTAAGCAAACAGGTTGTGACACAGCTCAGATGTTACAACACAACTGTTCATTGCCACCAAACAAGTCCAAAGACAGAGCTAACGGTACTTACATCTTCACTAACAAATTTCTCATAGATACTGCAGAGTTTGTCTCTCATCTCATACACATACTCTTCCACTGCGTTCTTGGCATCGTTCCTCTCCTTCTCTAGCTTGTCCTGCATTATCATTTTACCCTGTAAACAAGTGGTCAGGTTAGATGGCTAAAAACCAGTTGTTCCACACACAGAACATCTGTGGTAACAGCATTCACTTCACAGGACAGACATTCTGGCTCCAAGAGGCACTGCTGTTCACCTCTGACAAAAGGCTTTGAAGTCCTTTTCTTTTTTTCCCCCCCTGTGTTTGACAGACAGTAAGCTTTCTGGAGATTTCACTAGTGAAATGTTTAGCCTGGGCAAGGCAGAGGTTACCTCGTTCTCAATGAATAAGTTCAGCATGTCCTTCCCTATCTGCCACACCAACTGGTTCTCAATGGGAAGGTCCACAGTCGTAGTCTTCACTTTGGCCTTCTTGGCTTGAGGTGGCTGATCAACTTTCTTATCTTTCAAGTCAGCCTGGGAGGTCTGTGTTAAATAAACAGATCAAGTGAAAACAGCATCACCTGTCAGTTCCTGTTAACTATTCAAGGCTTAAGTAGACTTAAGTAGAGAGAACATTATTGAACTAGTGCTTCTCACACCACAGCTCCACATTGTCTGCAACTCTGACACTGCAGTGCCTACACTCAGACAGACTACATCCATGGGGGAAGTAAGTTAAACACTAAGTTACTGAAAGCTAAGTGATAAGAGTTCACCCATTTTATAAGTACAGGGTCACTTGACAGGCCTGCAATCACCCACACCACTTACACACACCTAGAGCTCTGCTCACACTGACTACCACACACTTAAATCACAGCAGAGCTTCCAGAGCCACAAAGGCAGCAGATTTGCTCACACACTACATATTCTCATGGGCCTTTCCTGTAGGAAAACAGGAGTCTCAGGTGTTTGTGTTACCTCCATTTCTTCTGACTCTGTCTTGCTTTCAGGCTGGGCCTGCTGTTGTTCTTCACTCTTTTGTTGTTCTTCCTGGTCTACCTGCATCTTCTGCAATTCAGAGGTACAATTTGAGGTATTAAACAATGCACACACAGAGCACTGCTGCAGTTCTTAATCCTCTTTAGGTAAAAGAAACAGAATAAAGGCTGAAACAGAGCCCTTAATATACGAGTTACACACTTCTGGTTGCTGCTTAAGCAGACGACACTCCTAGCAGCACTGAGAGTTTCACCTATACCTCAGAATCATGGTTTCAAGAGACCATCACTGGTGTAATGTACTTCAATCAGCAGTCAATCACATCTCTGTAATTTAGTTGTTGGACATGTCTACTGAACCCTTACACAGATCTTTGAATCACCCTTACAACTTGGCTGGTTGTGCTTCAGCAGTTTTTAAAGCAGCTAGGAGTAAAGACATGTTACCTCTTCCTCTTTTGCATGCTGATCTGTTTCCATAGGCTCTTCGTTCTCATCAGATTTATGCACCTCCACTAAAGATGCACTTGAAACACTGAAGATACCGTGGATATTCACTCGCACTTTGACCTTCACTTTTGAGCTGGATCCATCTGTTTGAGGAGTGACCTTCTGAACCAAGAAGTGAGCTAAACCACCCCAGAGAGGAAGAACATACTGTGTCATTAGTTTAGTCACCACAAAGAAAACCTGGCTGTTGCTGACAACAGATCACTGAAGTGTACTCAGAGGATATGAGATCCTACTATATTCAACTTTCATTCTGCAGTGCCAGGATATGGCAATGAGAGATTCTCTATGCTGTGCTGTAAACACTGGTGTTACTGGTGTCCTAGCAAGAGACTGCACAACTCTCAGTATTCCATTTTGCGTTTGCTCCTGCATTAGGACACTTTATTTAGCCTGCTTGTCCCCAAATGTTGTGTTACCCCCCTCATTTTACTGTGAGCTTACTACTCTGGACTCCTGTCCCCACAGCAATCACAGTAGGCTGCACTTTCCACACTACATAAAGAACTCCTGACAAAGTCTGTCACTGACATTGACAGCTACAGAATGGTGCTAACCTATGGCAGGATCTGGGTAGGGCAGCTCCTTGGGAGCACTGTAATAGGCCTCCAGAGTGAACGGTTCCTTTCTGTAGAATGTGAGGACTTTAGAAAAGGGAGCAGCATGGTTCTTCGGGAAGACCTCACAGTCACTGCAAGAGAAAACAGCACTTCCAGTGAGTGGGATGATGCAGCTGATAAAACTCAACAGAATATTTCCAGATACTCTTTAGCGTCAATAAAAGCTCACTGAAGATGAGACAAGAGTCTCCTAACCTTTAGGTTAAGACCAGCAGACATGATCAAATAAGACCACAGCCACACAAAGTGCTACGATACCAGCCATCTCTGTTTGCTTCCTACCATCATTCACCACACAGAGGACTAAGGCTGGTTCAGTGGGCCTTGCTCAGTGGCAAGTGCTATGTAGCTGTCACCACCAGGCTTTAAGCTGTGTGTAACCCTGCAAGCAGGCTGAACATGAGGGGTTTTTACCTTAACATTTCCTCTGCTGGTGAATTCCATCGTAGAGAAATTGGATACGGGATCAGATCTGTGATAGAAAACTCTCTCACTTTGAAAGCCGGTGATAAAATAGCACACTGTAAGAGCACAAGAGCAGCGTTACCAACACTCAGCCTCTGTCAAAGGGTAACTACATTCAGCAAGTAGCTGTTCATGCTGCTTAATGTTTAGTCTCCCTTAACCTAGAGTAAATCTAACACTGACGAGCCTGGGACCTGCACAACCAGCACTGGGAGCTTGCAGGAAGATGCCACAACCCATCCACTCTGAAAAGGGAACCACACAAGTTTTAATTGAGAGCCATGGTGTTTGGTTTGCTATGGTTAGGCTACAGAACTGGTTTTAGCACCAATGTAAGAAATCAGAAAACCTCCAGCCACTTTTCAGTGTGACACAGCACCAGGCTTTCACAGACCCTAATTCTCTTCCCAAGCAGACTGCAACAGCTAGTTTGTACCACAGAGCTGTAAGAACATATTTGGAGCAAGGCAACCAAAGCAAAACAAAAGTGCATTCTAAAAGATGGTAGCACTAGTAATCAGTATTTACTACTGCTGAAGCCATTCCAAAGTGGCTGATTCCAGCTCAGGACAGGTTTCCCTTAGCAAGAACCTAAGGCTTCATTTCCACCTGTGTTACCAGGCAATTGCCATATCACAAATGTATTAGCAGTGCTGTGAACAAGTCTTTCCTCTGTTTAACCAGCCCCTAACCAGGAGCCTGGAGGAGAAAACATGAGTTTTCAGGCTCTCAGCTTCCAGGCACAGCAGAGCACAGGTTTCACTTCCACAAGCTTCACTGATCTGCTCATTCAAAGGAATCACTTAAAGCTGTTCTCACTCTTCCACCTGCTTTCCTGAAGCTCATTCCAATCCATTCTATGATGCATTAATTATTTAGTGTTGATCTCTGGCTCCAAACAGTTACAGATGTCAATAAAAACACTCCACCTAAAGCAAACCCTCATTACCTGCAGCGCACAGCCTCGTGCCACAGCCTCATCAGCATTCAAAGTTGTACTGACTTCCTTGCCAAAAAATTTACTGATCTTCTCCTTGACAGCTGGGATCCTTGTGGTACCACCAACTATCTCCACTGCATAAATATCCTCCTTCTTTAACTCTGGAAAGGAGTCAGACATGAGTTCTTGCAGACGATGTTTAACATGAATATACTGACACTGTAAACCACAAGTTTTACTGGACCAGTCGCTGCTTTAAACTTGTTCTTAAAGTTTCTAAGCAGTGAGAATCAGAGTGCTCTAGGCTGGAAGGGACCTCTAGAGGTCATCCAGTCCAACCTCCCTGTACAGGGTACAACTCTACCTAGGTCAGGCTGCTCAGAGCCTCATGGAGTCTTAAAAAGCTGGGAGCTGCTAAGCAAGAAACTGCTAGCTGAGCTAAATCCTTCTACTCAAGTCCTTCCAAAGCAGTTTGTGTTCAAGGTCTCTCTTCACATGTGGAATCTGGAATGTGCACACACTTACTGGCTTGCTCCAGCACACTGCGAAGGGGCGGTTCCACTCTTGCAAGGAGTCCCTCACACATCTCTAAAAATTTGCTTCTGTGGGAGGAAACCACAAAGAGAACTGTAGCAGATCACAAGCCAGTTAATACTAAAAAAAACAACACACAGGGTGCTCAAATCAGAAGGATGACATTTGAACTTCATGCTGCTGGGTGTCAATCCCTCCTCAATCCCAACTGTAAGTCTACTCAGTACATTCCCCAGACAAAGCTGGCTCTAGCATTAAGCAGCTAGAATATTCCTCTCTCCATCCTCACTCAAGGCCCCTGACCATCTCTGATCATCAGTTTGGCAGCAGCCCTACATGTGCTGTTCCAGCACTTCCAGCCCTGAGAACCAGTGCTTCACACAAAGTTCGTCCCAATGGAAGGGCACCCCTGTACCAGCGTAATGAACAGTTACCTGTTCATTGTCCCAGAGACATCGATGTCATTCATGAAGCACTCTATGTTCATCGGGAGGTCTGAGGCATTGGCACTCATCAGCTTTTTCAGCTTCTCACATTCCTGGTACAGCCTCAACAGTGCTCGGATCTTGGACTTGATGTCTAGTTTGTATTTCTTCCCAAATTCCTCACAGAAGTATTCAACTAACACCTCATCGAACTTCCTGCCTCCCAGTGTTGTGTCAAAAGCTGTAGCAAGAACCTTAAAAATAAAGGGAACTCTTTGGTAACAGAACAATTACAGCAACCAAACCAATTAGCAATTAACATCAAGGCATTTATTTCCAACACAGTGCCACTTTAAATCAAAGCAAGTATCACAGCATCACTACAGAGGAAGAACTACACTGCTAATTCCCAAGCACAACAGAAAAACCCACTACAGTTCATTTTCATGCTGCCCTTGTCAGTACCAGTAGGGAGTTCCTTTTGCTTTAGAAGCCTACCCCATGCCAGACAGCAAAGCTGCATCCCACACTCCTATTGCTTTTCACAGACACTGCTGGCAACAGTTAAACACTTGTCTCTCACTTCAGGGCAGCTATAAGCTCCAGGAGACAAAACACCCCAAACATCTGCTGTTTCAAACACTAGAAAGCAGCTCCAGGCACCCACCCTGTAGTGAGGTGACAGCTTTTACAAGACAGTGAGGAATTAGACCTTGGCTTCACAGCAGCCTGTTGAACAAGGCAGAGTCTCCAAACTCTGCTTAGCCACTGTCACTTTGATTCATACCCCAGTTTAGTATCTGATGCCTCATACAGGTGGAACATGCTCACACCAAGCTAAAAATCAAACATGAAGAGAGTAAGTTAACTCTTCCTAAGAGGTGATGGTCTGGATGAGGGAATCATCTGCTGAGAACACCAGCAGCCCATCTGTCTCAGCTGATTGTACTCTTTTAAATTTGTAAAGTTATTGTTATCAGGAATCAAGATCTATAGCCTGCTGTTCTCCTCCAGACTCCTTCAGACTAGGTTTAGCCTGTAGTGACCATCCTGCTGCTCTCCATCACATTCTCTAAAGCATCCCTGTGGCACTTCTGTGGTTTCAAAGTTGAACAGACAAGTCCAAGAGAAACACAAAGCAGGTTACACTTGTCCACTACAACAATGCTCACGTTTTCAGAGCTCCTGCCTTCTCATTTCTCTACCTTATACTTTACAATTTGCATTTCTCCAGATCATAATCACAGAAGAGCCAAACTATCAGTCTTTGCTGGAAAACAGGAAAGCTTGAGGAACTTAATAGTACTTTATAACCTGCTTAAGTTTCCACTCCTAGGTTAAAAGGAATTCCAAGTGTCTGTACTCTTTCACATGAGCACCACAGCAGCTGTTACAACCCATTTGTCACCTCCACTTGCAGTAATTCCTGTTTTCATACTGGATCTTGTGACCAAACAAGAGCACTTACTGGAAGCAGCATCCAGTTAGACACAAAAATCTCTGAGCAGACCATTTAACCCAGGTTGTTTTATTCTTTGCCAAAGTCTGCTGATTAAGGTATGTTTGCTTCCTCCACAGATCATTCAGAAGCTCTCTGGTTCCCTGCCCTACTTTTAGCTCCAGACAGAGTACAGTTTTAAGAATATGAAGTGTCTGGACACGCTGATGGGAAGCCAGGCTAGTCTGTGTCACACAACACACATGTGTTACTGAGTGTGGCTACCAGCAATTAAAACAGATGCGTAACAGATTGTTTACTTTCAGCTTTCCTTTGTTGAATGCACAAATGGACACTTGATAGGCAGAATGCCCCATATCCACAAACACAACATTCCGGGGCTTCTCTTCCAAGGCTGGCAGGTCCTGCTTATAAATTCCATAGGCAAGGGCAACTACACAGAAACAAGAGCCAAAGAGTGCAGTTAGACATTCCAGTTTGTGACTTGTTAAGAAGCAAGTTGCACATTGGTAAGCAGCACCAACATTTCATCTGACTTGTTGAACTGTAGAAACTAATCTCATTAAACAACTCCCAATGCTAAAGAAACAAGGAAGAACATTCTACAGTAGTAGCCCTTCCTAGTAGCTATGTTCAAACAAGTATTCAATAAATATCTTTATGCTTCTGTAAAGCAATGAAAAATAGAGCAGAGCTTAAGGAACTTTACAATCAACTAATCTATTTTAGGTTTACAAAAGCAGAGGGCATGGATCAGTGACTGATTTAAAACCTTTTTACCTAATCAAGCCACAACACTAAGGTAAGGGAGGAGGAAGAAATTACCTGCAGTTGTTTCATTTATTAGTCTCAGACAGTTGAGACCAGCAATCTGTGTAGCATCCATCACAGATCTCCTTTCTGCATCTGTGTAGAAGGAAGGGACCTGCAAGAAGATCATGAAGTCAGCAGGAAGGTTCACAAGAGCCATCTTCAACAAGGTTACAGCACATGCATGCAGAGCTGGCACAGGGCATGGCAGAGCACCCTTTGTAGAACCATTCAGGTTGGAAAAGACCCCTGGGATCATCAAGTTCAACCATCAACCCTACTCTACAAGGTCACCCCTAAACCACATCCCCCAACACCACATCTAAGTGACTTCTGAACTCGTCCAGGGATGGGGACTCAACCCCCACCCTGGGAAACCCAGTCCAGTGCCTGACCACTGTCCTAGGGAAGAATTTCTTCCTGATGGCCAGTCTAACCCTCCCCTGGTGGAGCTTGAAGCCCTTCCCTCTATTTCTGTCACTAATGACCTGTGAGCAGAGCCCAGCACCAGCATCTCTGCAGGGTCCTTTCAGAGAGCTATAGAGAGCAATGAGGTCTCCCCTCAGCCTCCTCTTCCTGCAACTACACAGCCCAAACTCTCCCCATCTCTCCTCATCAGATTGATTCTCCAGGCCCTTCCCCAGCTTTGTTGCCCCCTGTGCACTCACTCCAGCCCCTCAATGTCTCCCTTGTGCTGAGGTGCCCAAAAATGGACCCAGTACTCAAGGTCCAGTTCAGTGTTTGTTTCAGTTGCAGCATAGCTATTGCTAAATCCGTTTTTGTGCATCTTTCTCTGTTCCCTCTCACAAGCCATTCATTTTAGAAGCAAAAAACCAGAAACAGGGATTAGTTATTTATGTTTAAGACATTTCACCATTGACAAAGCAAGTCAAGTCTTAAAAGAACAGACTGAAATTCAGTTTTGAACAGAAATGAAACCCTGAACATTCAAATTCAACACTGCCACCATTTCATTTGATGGTACCAGCCTGAAGAGTTCTTCACTGCCCCATACTTACAGAAACAACACAGTCAACTACAGGCTTCTTAAGCGCATTCTCAGCTGTCTCTTTCAGTTTGGTTAGAAGCATTCCTGTCACCTGCTCAATAGTGAAGTTTCTTTCTTCTTCCATGTACATGGCCTTCAAACAAAAGTTGTGTACACATGTTACACTACACACTTCCAACACAGGTAAGAACAGCCTTCAGTACAACCACAGTTACAAAGTAGAGCAGCCCTACAGAGACTCCTTTGATAGCCTGTGATCAGCAGTTGTGAGAAGCACAAACACCACAACACACATGGAAGAACTGAGGTACAGAGCTCCTCTGGGTACAGGCATTGTTAACATTCGTAAGTACTAATGCCTAGGCCCCCTTCCTCCCTACCGTTTCAGAGTAAGTTAATGAGTCATTGCTTAAGAACAAACTGGAAACACAGCTACTGCTGAAAGAGATTAATTTTCCACTATTTCACCCAAAACAAGTTTCACATAACAAGTGCTGAGCTGATACCTTACACTCCTGCGATATCATGGACAGCAGCTAATGCAGAACACCGAACAGATCAATTGTCTTACAAACTCACTGTGGAGCAAAGGAAAAATTCCCTGCTCAAACAGCTTGCGTGGGACTGGCTTTGCAAACCAAGAATTAGTCTAACCGTAAAAATCAGCCCCACAGACACCAGCAGAGACCATCTGTTTCATGAGCCTTTTATTCCCTACCTAAGACTTTCCACTCACAAGAAACCACAGCCAGCAGATGCAAAATAAGGAGATAAAAGGGAACTTTATCAGTTTCCTTCCCTGGCTCACTCTCTCAAACACACCAGACTTACCTTGATGCCAGTTGAGCCTGTTGGCAGCTGGACAAGTTCATAGGCAAGGCTTGCTTTTTCAGCTTGAACAAAGGGATCTGAGAATGCACGACCATGAAACCTTTTAAAACTTTGTACTGTATTCTTTGCATTTGAAATAACCTAGAGGAAAAGAAACCTTTAATATGATGTGTATGGGGAACATCTGAATTTCAAAACAGAAGACAGTTTGCTTCTCATGTTTCTCTTGCCATAGTATCTTTGCCATTTGTATCAACAACAACAGGGCAGCTGCTGGAATCACAGAACTTTAGGGACTGGAAGAGACCTTGAAAGATTGTCTAGTCCAACCCCTCTGCCACAGCAGGATGCCCTAGATCCAGTCGCACAGGAACATGGCCAGGAAGGTTTGAAACATCTCCAGAGGGCAGCTTCCTGCTGATTGCTCTTGTGACCAACAGGGATTTGAGGTAAATAATAAAATGTACTATAGGAAATGGAGCCCATTCTATCAGAATTGATTCAAACAGCACTCACAGTTTCCATAGTGTGTGTGCAGGAGACACTTTACAATTGTTAGCAAAGCATCTTTCCCATTGCCCCATCATCCCCATCTTTGTGTTGCAGCCAGTAATTTCAAACATTAGAAGTGGTTCAGGATTGTCACATGTATGTGACAACACATAGGTATCCTCAAAAAACACCCTGTCACAAGGCTTTAAAAATTCTGGAGGACCCCAAGATGAGCAATACTGTCAACATGATTTAAAAGACAATCTACTATCTGTCAGTTAACAGCAGATATCAGCGCAAAGGGAGAAGTGAAAAATTACTACTGCTTGTTCTCACATAGAGCAAGTAAACTTGTCTATTTGAGCAACACAGGTCCTGAAAAACCCACACTGAGAACAGCTCAGTACCACTGACTGGGGACTGGGTTTCAGCTAAGTCCCCACTTCCTATGTAACCTGTGTTTGATTTTTCTGGAAGTTTAGTTTCTGCAGGACATCTCTACTGGATCTCTGTACCAACTAATCTCTTTAAGCTAAGCAGATACTCAGCTACAAAACACACATCTGTGTTTAGTTCTGCTACAGCTCTTCTGTTCTTGAAGAACGTGGTTGTATCTACTCATTTCTGAATTCTAGGTAATGAATTTTCACACATCTTTAGGTATTTTAGGCTAAGAAAAACTGAGTGTTTGAATAACTTCCTGTAGAGGACTTCAAACAATCACAGGGGTTTCACAGCAACACAAGATAGATACAGCAGGGCCCAAATGTCATAAGAACAAATCAGCCTAACTCCTCAGTCCTTAAGTCTTACTTCCTTGCTCACACCAACAGAAACTCAAACAAGAGCCACAGCACCCCAGACAGATATTCAGGTTGACTCTTCGTGGTTGAATTACAAAGGCAGACATTTCCACTCTAGTGATGCCCCTTTTCTGCCAAAGCTATGCACTTAACCACATTCTGTCAAAAGCAGCATAATTAAAAGCCATCATAATGCTAAGAAATAAGCTAAAGCAGCAGGAAACACTACTGCTTAGCTTCTGCAACCTAAAAACATTAAGGAATCCCAGTAAGCACTAACTGAAGAGGGTACGTTTCCCTGAGTGCAATGATCAGTCTTGATTCAGGGTGACAAAGCGGCAGTCAGTGCTGAACAACTGGAAGCTCAGCTGTTCATCACCATTATGGAGGCACTGGGACACCAGCTCAAGAGACATTTGTCATCTTCAATATTAAAAACACAGCCTTGGAATCCAGTTTGACTGTACAAGTTGCTTTCACCCAGAGCACATGCTCACCTGGCTCTTAGCCGCAGCACCAATTGAGCGGTTCTTGGGTCCAAAGGCTATACATGACCTACAACAAGAAACACTTTCAGTTAGAAAGATACTGCTTATCTTCTTGCTAAAAAATTAGAATACAGATTTCAAGCAGTATTTGGTCCACAAAGACAGCTGGTCACTCACTGCAATGTACACAGAGCATTCTGTGGATTCTGGGAGAAAAAGACACTCTAAGCTCAAAACTGCAGTAAGCACACAACAGCACCAGGACCAAACTTCATGCTACTTCAAGTTTTACATCCAAGCAATAACTGAGCAGACACCATTACCTCAATAACTACCTACATATGTAAGTCACTCCAACAGAAGTTGGTCCTTAATAACAGAGGAAGCACTGAAGCATTCAGAAGCAATGCAGGAGGTAAGTCAGATACCAAGACAATAATTCCTTATAGTCTGTGCCAAGTGCTAAACTCTCCAGTTTTAAAGCAAAAACCTTCAAGAGCAGGAAGGAAAATCCTGCCAAGCAGATTGGTGTCTGAGCTTCACCTGTCCTCACTGCCATAAAGCCTATTACAGAAAGAAAAAACCAAACTACTCCAAACTACTCAGTGACAGCCAGCAGGTCTGAAAGAGTTAAAAGTAAATCCTCCTTTTTGGAGGAACTCCTAGTCCTATTAAGCATCATGATTTACATATCTAACGAACTGTAGAGGCCCTAACACAACCACATCCATCCCTCCAATCCAAGTTCCTCATACCACTCAGAGAAATAAAACCTGCTGTTGGTGGAGCAAATCTCCACTACTCACACTACATCCTAACAATGAAATTAAGCTGCTCTCTACACAGCAAGTCAAGAATCTGTTTTGCAGCGGATAAAGCTGCCACAAGAAACAAATTCCAGCTCATCCTGAGGGTTAGAATTGATCTTCGCCACAGAAACTGTTCAAAACCAGAAGACTCAATGGTTATAATTACATTGGTTTTCCATCTTCTCCCAATGTATTAATAGCTTAGAAATGAACCAGGGCTCACCGTGAAGTGTGTGCTGCAGCAGAATTAACATTTCTGAATGAATCTGCTGCTACCTGAAACCGTTCCAGGGATTAGTTAACAGGCAAGGAAGTTCTACACTCTGCAGACCCCAAGGCCCACACTGAGGGACCAGGAGCTGCAGAGCAAAGAGCCAAAAAAGTCTAATGAATCTCAAGCAGGAAGCTGGTTATTAATTTACTCCAGTCTCCAGAAAGGAATGAACACATGAACATGAACTGTTATTTTTATGGTCCAGGAGCAAAGTAAGTGTGCAGCTGCCTCGCTGTTGAATTTACAAGCCATCAGCCTTCATTAACCTCAAACCCACAAGTTTAGGTAGAACTCTAAACATGCCAGACTGAAACTTCAAGGTACAAATCATTATCAGAAGGCTACAACACAGGACTCAAGAATGAGGGGTTCTGTTTTTACACACTGCAAACAAAACCTTGAGGTGCATCCATTTTTCTTACAAACTTGGTTTTAAACACAGAAAAGTGTCTCTGAGGGGCTGGTTCCACTGCCTCCCTTCCTCCCATTCCAACTCTTCTCCCAGCTAACCCTGGCTGACTCCAACCCAGCCTTGAGGAGACATTGGGACCCTACGCAGAGTCTATGTTCACATTGGAAGCACCAGGAAGAACCCATTTCATTGCCCAAATCAGTTCCCCATAGGAAGCTGGGTCAGCTCATTAACTACAAATTATACTATTGGACCATTAACTGGAAGCTGAAGAACTATAACTGTAGCATTTTCAAATCACAGTGAAGGTCATCAGAGGTCTACTGAAGCAACTCTGAGCTTTGAACTTCTTTAACACACCTGCAGGCACTGCTTCACACTCCCACCTGCATTCTATCCTTGGGAGACAAGCCCTGTTCCCTGCCAAGATGAAAACCAGTGTCAGCCTCATTAAATCACCTAAAGTTATTTCACTTAAGACCCTTCATATGGAAATAATGGAACTATCTTACTTTGCCCCCCCCCGGTCATCAGTTTTAACTGGAGTTCTCCATTTCCAGAACACTGCAGTCAAAGAGAAACACAGGTTTCACTGCTTCGGGATACACACTCACAAATGTCATAGGATTCTGGAAAACTCCAAGGCCAGAGCAGAAGCAATTGAAGCATCACTTGTGCCACCACCCCAAGTGCAGTGTGTTCACCAGGCTCTGCTTTTAACTAACACAGTAACACCCATCCACTAACCCATCCTCAAACCTGGAGGTCACCACAGGAAACTTGTTTAACCCTGACTGGGGACCAGCTCCTGAGGAGATACATCACTCCCTGCTGTGTGACATATGTGACACTCCTAGAGCTCAATGTGCAGAAGTGCTAAGCACTAACTGTTCAAATCAGGCCTTCTGTTCCCACAACAGACACTCAGAAGTCATTAAAATGTCTGTTAATAGAAGAGCCTGCTTACAGGATGGTTTTCCATGTTCCCTCTGAGCAGTCTTTGGAGATTAAGTCCTGTTTAAAAACTCCAACATTTGCATTATGCTAATGTTTTTCCAATTCCACTTCAGCTGGTCAGATCAGAATTGTTTCCTGAAAGCTGCACTGTGTCAGATATTTCCTACAGCTCGTCTCCTTCAGTGAGCAAGATCTGTGTTCATAAGTCAAAGATATCAAGGCAAAACTTCAGCTCCCTGAGGGCCAGGTAACCAGAGCTATTAGAAGACTGCTTTGAAATGCTTCACATTAAATATTTTCCTAGTACACTTCACCTCCAAGCATCCCTATTATTGGGAATTGTTAAGAGATGAGTCCTGACTCCCGCACACACAGCAAATTAAAAATTTCCTTCTCTATTTATCCATTGCTTGGAGACAGTAACAGGCAAACAAAGCTGAGGTATTGTCTCACAAGAAGCAAGGTCATTTTATGCCTCTGGTCTTTTTAAACAGATGTGAGGGACCTAAAAAAACACCCCATCAAAACCAAGATGATAAAAATCACCTCCAAGGCAGCCAAGCACTAGTGTCTACTTAAAAGTAAAGCTGTGTTACAACATTTAGTAAACTGTAGAAACACTTCTCAGACAGCCTTCCAAACAGCTCCCTACCCTATCTGATATACTGCAAGTTCCCTTTCCACCTTTATTTCACATTTCCTCATTAGAACAGTTTTACTCCAGTTCAGCTGCTTCTTAGCAAGTTACTTATTAAAAATAGGCAACACACACTCTTGTTGGGAAATGCGTTGGGAGGACTATTTATCTCAGCAGTTAGGATATGCTGTACATGCTGTAAAGTGCTTCAAAACCATATTCAGCAGCAAATTGAGCTATTAGCCCCCTTTCCCAGCACAGCAGATGCCCAACACTGTCTGCTCATGTTCACAGAATTGTTCAGGTTGAAAGAGACCCCCAGGATCATCAAGTCCAACCATCAACCCTACTCTACAAGGTCACCCCTAAACCACATCCCCCAACACTACAGCTAAGCATCTTTGAAACACATCCAGGGATGGGGACTCAACCACCACCCTGGGCAGCCCAGTCTAGCACCTGACCACTCTCTCTACAAGAAATTTTTTCCTGATAGCCAGTCTAACCCTCCCCTGTTGAAGCTGAAAGCCCTTTCTTCTGCTTCTGGCACTAATGACCTATGAGAAGAGACCAACACCAACATATCTACAGTGTCTTTTCAGGGAGTTGTAGTAAGCAATGAGGTCTCCCCTCAGCCTTTTTCTCCTCACACTAAACAGCCCCAACTCCCTGTCTCTCCTCTTCACTTTCCCATCCCAATATCTTGTCAATCTGGTGAGCTAATTACAAGTAAGAGCTTAAAGGACCAAAAGCTCACAACAATCACACAATTTCTGACAATCACTGCTGAACAAAGGACTACCTGGACTGACTGATAAGCAGCTTTTCCAAGCGTTAACCCAACGGCAGGCCAAGGAGCTCACACAGAGCTAAACCCAACTCAGCATTCACCTCCTCATTTGGTGAAACAGGACCTGAACTGCAGAACAGGTACATCAAAACACGGTGTATAAACTTGTAAGATGTTAACTTCAGTTGCTTCCAGCAGTCAGAGACACGTTTGTTCTTATAGTCTCAGACTCGAGCCTTTTAATCGAGCCAGCTTTGCCTCTGGGCAGACAAACTGGTCACACCACACAGAAAGGCACACCAAGGGGCATCCACAGCATCCCTTCATGTTCACTGCTCCGTCTTTAGAGACTTATAGAATAGCTTAGGTCGGACAAGACCTTCAAGCCCACTGAGTCCAACCATGAGCCCAACTGCCCCATCCCACCGCTGAACCCTGTCCCTGAGCTCCAGATCTCCCCAACTGCGAAACACGGCCAGAGGCGGTAATTCAACTCCCTCTCTAGACAGCCTGTTCCAAGGCCCAAGGACCCCTCCCATGAAGCTTTTCCAACCTAAACTTCCCCGGGAACAATTTGAGGCCATTTCCACTCGTTCTTTGTAAGAGGAGACCAATCCCCACCCTCCTTTCAGGGGGCTGTAGACAGCAATAAGGTCTTCCCCTAACCCCCTCTTGATTTAAGGAGCCCCTTCCCCACAGCCCCGCTCATTGCCCAGAGGACCAAGCCCGGCGGAGGCCGCACTCACGGGGTGCTGCGGTCGCTGTACTCGTTCGCGATGGTCTCGATGCCACCGGCGCGGGCCACGGCCACGTAACAGCTCTGGAAACCCAAATCGATACCGACCACCGACATTGCTGCGCAAGGGAAGGGACGGAGCAGCAACGCCTGCGAAAGGGGCGGCTCAGCTCGGCTCGACCCGGCCCGTTTAAATGCGGCGGCGGCGGCGGGCGCGGCCTCCTCGGGGCGGGGGAACTTCTCGAAAGATCCCGTCGGGCCGTGGCCGGGCCGAGTGCTGAGGGCACTTGGTCCGGGGGGGTAAGCTCTCGCGAGAGTGGAGCCAAAAGACACAGAGGCGGCGCGGAAATCTCGCGAGAGCAGCACTGCACGCTGCCGCGCAGGCGCGGGAAGGTTCAATGCACTGTGAGGGCGGTGCTGGTGATGGCCCTGCCTCTGCCTGCCTCCTCCTTTGGCGGGAGTGTGTCCTGGCGGGAGGTTGGGTTATGTTGCCCAACCTGACAAAAACCTGACAAAAAGTGGAGAAAAACGAGGTTAAAGACAGAGCTACGGTGCTGCTGAGGCCTCTGTGTTGTGTTTTCCCCTGTGTCCCGGCCGGCCGTGTCCCAGAAAGGCCTTTCCCGTTGTGTTTTGCCCTCTGGTTTGAAGGAAAATGGGGATTTTAAAAAGATAAAGTCACCGTTTTTGCAGAAACACATGAGTTCCATAGAAAAGGATCGAAACCCATCCTGCTGACAGAGTTGGGGGGTTCAGCTGGAGAAGAGAAACTTCAGGAGACCTTAGTGCGGCCTTGCAGGGCGTAAAGAAGCTGGTAAGAACGATGGGGGGGAGCTTTTGAGGAGGGGCTGTGGGGCAGGACAGGAAGTTATGGCTTTAAACTGAAAGAGGGAGATTTAAACTGAACTTAAGGAATAAAATGTTGATGTTGAGGGGGGTGAGAGCCTGGCCCAGATTGCCCAGAGAGCTGGGAGAAGCCACATCCCTGTAACCATCTCAGGTCCAGTTGGACCTTGGGGCTCTGAGCAATCTGCTCTGATTGGAGGTGGCAGTGGAGGACCTTGGAAGGTCCCTTCCAACCCAGAGCAGTCAGTGATTCTGATATCCCCACATACACAAATGTATAGTCCTCACTAACCATTTTTCCTCGTGGGAATTCTCAGATAAAACATGGGAGATGTTCTTAATCTAGGGGATCCTGCTCTGGCAGGGGGATTGGACTGGGTGATCTTTCGAGACCCCTTTCAGTCCTTAATGTTCTGTGATTCTGTGATTCATGGTTCAAACACATTGGCCCTACAGACCCAACCCTTGTTCTGAATTCCAGAAGAAAAACCCAGGCTGGATTAATCTTAAAGCTGGATGAGCTTTGAGGTCTCTTCCAACCCAACTCATGATACTATGATCATTCAGATGCTTATAATTGGGTCAGCTGGATCTGTTAATGGATTTGGGGAAATGTAATGTTTGGGGATGCTTGTAGTTCTGCGATGAAAGACGCCTAAAACATGGTGACCTGACATGCCAGCAGCAGGTTCCTAGCCCTATATTTACATCACTGCTCTTTGCTTGGATGGTGCAGAAAACACACGGCAGAGAAATCCAATATTTAAAACAGGAAGGACTCTTGCCCCAGAGGCCATTAAGCAGCCTCAGCCCCGAGTGTTTGTGATTCCTGGCATCGAACTGAATGACGCTGCCCTGGCAGCTGCTGGTGGGCTGGGAATTGCATCACAGTGCTAATGAGAGAATAATAATGAACTGCTTAACCTCACACGTCCTTGGATGTAGAACCCAGACCGCTGCTCCACAGAGAGAATATTGTACAATGAGGCCCAACAGCATGGGGAACAGCAAGACAGAACACATCCTTTTCGTCTTCATTATTTTTGTCACTTGCAAAAGGAGAGACCCTGGAGGGGCTAGGAGCCCAGGGTCAGTGGTGACCTGTGTCAGAGTACCCAGAGCCTCCCTGGGCTCCCACCAGTTGCTTGCCATGTGTGACCAGTTACCCTGGGCTAGGACACAGTCTTGGAACCTCACGGGGGATGCTGCCCAGGGGATGAGAGGGAGGTGAGAGAGAAGGGTCCCACCAGCCCAAGTGGGATGGTTCCAGTCACCATATACAATTCCCTAGATGGGGGAAAAAATGAATCAACTGGTAAACCTGATGTAGTGGTCTGAAGTGGCACAGATTCCATGGTGGTCCCCGCTCTCCTCTACTTTGTGAATGTTTTCTCGGTAAAATGTGAGATTTCTAATGTAGGAAACATGAAAAGACTGTAATGACTATTTCTCAGAAATAATTGGGATTTTATGGCAGTTGGCAGATCCAGAGCTTATTCTGAACTCGTGAGAGAACTTACTGAAAGCTTCAATAGGGTAGGTTTACATTAGACATCAGGAAAAAAATTCTTCATGGAGAGAGTGGTCAGGCACTAGAATGGGCTGCCCAGGTTGGGGGTTGAGTCCCCATCCCTGGATGAGTTTAAAAGTCACTTAGATGTAGAGTTAGGGGATCTGGTTTAGGAGAGACCTCATAGAGAAGGGTTCATGTTTGGACTCAATGATTGCAAAGGTCTTTTCCAACCTGAATGATTCTATGATTTCTTGCCTAGTGAAGACTATTTCACAGTCGAGAGGATGAATGTAAAATGAAGCAGCAAAGTACCAGCTGGGCTAACGAACTTATTGGATGTTATGAGTTTGACAGTTCTTGACTTTTGCAGACATGAGAAATAGCTAATTTGATTGATGCTCTTGTATCTGTTTACTGAACTGAATGTCTCTTTATATATCTATCACAGAATCATAGCCTCCTCTTCCTCCAACTAAACAGCCCCAACTCTCTCCATCTCTCCTCATCAGACTGATTCTCCAGATGCTTCCCCAGCTTCATTGCCCTCCTCTGCACTCACTCCAGCACCTCAACGTCTCCCTTGTACTTAGGTGCCCAAACCCGGACCCAGTACTCAAGATGTGGCATCCCCAATGCTGAGTACAGGGGGACAATCACCTCCCTACTCCTGTTGGACACACAGTTTCTGATCTAGGCCAGGATGCCATTGGCCTTCTTGTCTGAATCTGCTGGCTCAGATTCAGCTGCCTGTCAATTAGAACACCCCCATGTCCCTCTCTGCCAGACTGCTCTTCAGCCACCCTGCCCCCAGCCTGTAGCACTGCAGGGGACTGTTGTGACCAAAATGCAGGACCCCACACTTGGCTCTGTTGAAACCCAGACAATTAGACCATCAATACAATCTGTCAAGGTCCTGCTGTACAACCTCTCTACGACACTACCTCCCAACTTGGGTGTCATCTGCAAACTTACTGAGGTGCACTCAATCCCCTCATCAAGATCATTGATAAAGATGTTAAACCACCTCATTTTCCTATGACTTGTGTGGGAGATTGCTATGGGATTTCAGGGCAAGTGTGAACAGACCACAGCTCTGCCAGTGCAGCACAGTGGACCCGGTCCCTTTAAACTGTTTACAGTGACCTGTCCCACAATTCCTTACTGCCAGCCAAACACACAAATGCACATGTGCTTAAAATAGGGCCCAGGTGCTCTCTGTCACAGACTATTCTCTGGGCTGCTCTAAATAGCCAGTGTGTGTCATCCTGGGGGTGGGTCATGGTGCTATTCTAGGCTATCCCAATAGAAATGGGCTTTGCAATCTCCTCAGCTGAGGGCATTGGGGATATCGTGTTGCCCCAAGCTCCGGTAGGAATCACACCAGGGATAATGCAGTTCTCGGAACATCCTGCCTTGCTGTGCTGCGGAAGATTACTGGGGATCGGTGTCCACCCATTGTCTCAAGAATTGGCAGTGAAGTTACTGTTGTGATGATAAATTTTCCTCTTCTTCTGGTTTCCATCAGACTTTGAACTAGAATTAGATTTCACCTGCTAATTTTGTGAAGCCATCGCAGCTCCTGAAGTACCAGAGCTGGATAACTGCCCCCCAACCAAACCAGTCAGCTGAAAAGTCCCCAAATACACCTAACAAAAGCGATCAGGAGAAAAAACACCCACAATAAATCGTAGACATGGGAAAGTGCTGGGCACTGTAAGCTTGACGAACATGCAGATGTTCCCTGAAACCCTGATGTGCTCCTGAGTGTAGTGTGTGAAGGACTGATAAATGTGTTGGAGAGTAAGGATGGTGTCACACGACTTGTAGATAGAAACTAGTGGCTATGTGAAAGAAAAAGCCAATTCCAAGTGCTACACACAAGGCTTTGGGGGAGATATTTAGAAATGGTGATTTATTTAGAAATTGAAACTTAGAAATTGAACTAAGGGTTTCCATGTGACATGAAGTTAGGAGGGATCATTGATGGAAAGACATTATCATCCCAGTGTCACTGGAATAAAATTCAGAGCTGTGAAGGTGAAGTGCGTGTACACCTGCACCATCACCATGCCCTTCCCCATACATCCTGCACTTGTGCTGTTGGCAGATCAAGAGGTTGGACCCCTGACCCATCTTGGATGAGTGAAGGGCTCTGACTGGGCACTAGATGGGAGCTCAGCCCCTAAAAGGAGGTTGTAGCGAGGCTCCTGCTGGTATCCCAAATTCCTAACTATAGGATGAAGGGAAATGGCCTCAAGTTGCATCAAGGGAGGTTTAGACTGGATCTGAGGAAGAACCTCTATCCTGAGAGAGTGGTTGGGCACTGGAACAGGCTTCCCAGGGAGGTGGTAGAGTGCCCATCCCTGGAGATGTTTAAAAACTGAGTAGCTAGAGCGCTTGAGGCCATGGTCTAGGGGTTAGGGAGCTGCTGGAATGAGAGCTGGGCTTAATGCTCCTGGAGGTCCTTTCCAGCCATGATGATTTTAGGATTCTATTGTCTCCATCTGGACTGTCCACAAACCTCCCAACAGTTCCTTTGTTGCGTGTGATGCCTTCACAAGTGTGCTGTAGGTGAGCGCCTTCTCCTCATCCTGTCTCAGCCCCAAGCTGCTCTGCCTGCCGCTGAGGCTCCTTCACATGCTGTGTGCTGCTGGCTGGCTGCCTAGAGGAGAAAAAACCTCTCAATGCGTCCTAAATCCATTTAATTCCCCCAGTGACACATTTAATGATGTCAGCTTCCACAAACCTCACACACAAGTGACGTCCCCGCTACGTCGGCGTGCCTTACGCTCCACGGAGAGGCTTTGGGCATCTGTTGACACACAGAGATCTCTGTGTTTGCTGAAATGTGAGCTGAGGCTCTAAAAATAGGGCAGAGCTGTCTGGGCTGGAGCGGGACACAGTCACCCTGCAGGCACTTGCCAGAGGTAGGGTAAGGATAACACCCCGGTCCCATGGCAACACTGTCCCAGCACCAATCCCCAGGAACAGGGTGGTTGTTCATCTCTACTTCACAGCCCATCAGTTGGGTTCATTTAACTACCTTCTAATAATAAAGCCTTCTTTTACTCTCACTGCAGTGGGAGCTGCGTTGGGTGCCCATGCAGATCAGAGGTTTCTGGGGTGTGTTATCCCTTCCAATGTATTTTTACAGCAGCTGCCCTCATGGAGTCTAACCTGACATGGGGCTCAGGATGCCACCTTCATGGGAATGTCACGTTCAAACTGACATTTCCAGCTTTGTTCTCCCAGTGTTCTGTAACATCCTCTCATTGTCTAGTTATATGTTGGCTAGCAGGGCAGTCTGGTATTAAACCTGGAATGTTAATGCACAGAGTCCCTCTTAGCTACTGGTAGAAATCATAGACTCATAGAGTGTATTGGGATGGAAGAGACCTCTACAGGTCATATAGTCCAACCCCGCTCCAACAGACCTACATCCATAGAATCATAGAGTGGCTGGGGTTGGAAGGGACCTTAAAGATCATCCAGTTCCAACCCCCCTGCACAGGCAGAGACACCTTCACTACAGCAGGTTACTCAGGGCCCCAGACAACTTGGCCTTCAACACTGCCAGGGATGATGGGGCAGCCACAACTGCCTTGGGAAACCTGTTGCAGCATCTCAGCACCCTCATAGCAAAGAATTTGTTCCTCATGTCCAGCCTTAATCTCCCCTCTTCAAGTCTGGAACCCTTTCCCCTTGTTCTCTCGCTACCACCTCTGCCAAAAGCCCTCCCCCAGCTTTCTTATAGCCCCCTTCAGAGGTTGGAAAGCTGCTCAAAAGTCACCTTGGGGCCTCCTCAAGGCTGAACAATCCCAACTTGCTCAGCCTGTCCTCAGAGGGGCGCTGCTCCAGCCCACTGATCATTTCAGTTCCACTGGTGTTAAATTTATATCTATTATAAATAATTATATTTTTACCAACTCTTCCGTTACCTGTTAAGTAGCTGAAACACTTATAGTGACTCTTCATGTCCAGCAGTTTATGCTGCAATGAAAACATACAGAAGGGGAATGAATGGATCTCAATTACTTTTAGAAAACCCTTCTTTGTGTTTTGTAAATATTTGATTCAGTAAACCCTGGTAGATTCAGACCCCCTAAACCACTTTGCATCAGGTCCCAGACACCCTGCCCTGGTCTTGGGTTTCAGTCTGCGGCTGAACTACAGGAGTGACAGTGCTCCTTGTCAAGAAGTAGGGTATCCTCTGGAAATTCAAACTGTAGATGCCCTGGCAAAAGAACCATGTCAGGAAAAGCTTTAATTAGAGAAGTAAAGCCTAGTGTGGTCCAATAATTTCTTGCAGACACTATTTCATAGGCAATGTCAAAGTTGTTCACTTTGGAGAACAAAAGGCTTCCCAGTAGGTGTGGCTGTGCCCACAGCAGGGCTGTTGTGCTGTTTAGAAATACCTGAGCCCAAGGTAAACTCTTTGAACCTGAAAGTGAGGACGTGGAGTATGGTGGGAGTTCATTTCCTCAGCAGAGCAGCAGAGCTGGGCAGCTCCAGCATGTTACCATAACATACCCACTACTGTGTGTAAACTGGCAGCTCCTGAAGGCAAACTGAGCGGAGGCAGGAAATCCTACACAGGGAGTGATTCAGCTCTATTGACTGCAGTCTTTAGCACAGAGATGTTTTCCCCCAGCCTACAGTTCTGCCTCAATCAGGACTTTCTGTCTCTCACTTTTAGTGTTGATGCTGAAGCCACCAACAGCTCTACACAGAGGATTGAGGTAGCCAGTGTGGGTTGGCAGTTCCGGGCTTTTAAAACTACTGCTATTATTTCTCTGCCCAATTTGAGTTGTGGTTTAATTTGTGGGGGGTTTCATTCACTACAGAATACAGGATGTGACTAATTGTTCCCTGGGTGTGTTCTGCAAGAGAACCAGGGGAGAAAAGTAACATACACTTGTAAAACATGTGACACTGGAACCAGTGCTCCCAGTTGATCATTGTTATTGGCCAGCACTAGCTGGACAATCTACCTAGATAAACCACAGCTCAACTGCTAGTCATACAATGGTTATAGAGGTCTGACTGGCGCTGTGGGTAACTGGCACTATAGCCAGCGACCTTGGCAATGGGGTTTGAACCATTTATTACAGAGTCACAGAATGGTTGAGGCTGGAGAAGCCCTCTGAGCTCAGCCAGCCCAGCCCAGGACCTAATGTCACCACAGCAGCCAGAACAGGGCACTAAGGGCCACAGCCAAGGTGCCCTTCAACACCTCCAGGGATGGGGACTCCACCACTGCCCTGGTGGGCACCACAGTCCTTTCCAGGTTCTGAACACCCTTTCCAGGAGGAAGGGCTTCCTAACATCCAATCTAACCCTCCCCTGGCAACTTCAGGCCCTGCCCTCATGCCCTGGCACTGACTGCCTGGGAGAAGAGCCCAACCTCCACCTGACTACAATCTCCCTTCAGGGAGTTGGAGCAGGAGGAGTGTGCCCCTGAGTCTCCTCTTGACTAGGCTAAAGACTTTCAGCTCCCTCAGCCTCTCATCAGCCTTTCCCTCCAGCCCCTTCCTCAGCCTTGTGGCTCCTCTGGACCTGCTCCAGCCCCTCAATCTCTTTCTTGAAGTGAGGGGCCCAGCACTGCCCCCAGTGCTGGAGGGGAGGCCTCCCCAGTGCCCAGGCCAGGGGGAGAATCACCTCCCTAGTCCTGCTGATCCAAGCCAGGATGCCATCGGCCTTCTGGACCGCCTGGGCACCCTGCTGGCTCCTGTTCCAACTGGAACTTTTGGACTTGATCTTCCTGAGCCATTTTTCCCATTTAAAATCCAGACTCTCGGTGTTGGTGCTGCTGAACTCTCAGTACCCTCCCCACTTTTTCTCATCTGCATTCCCACACCCCCTCCCTTCCCTGCCTAGACAGGAGCACATTTTGGAAGGTAATTTCCCTCCCCAGCACGTTTAGAAATAGGCTATCGACACAGAGACTTTAAATAGCCACCTCGTGTGCAGAGGCAGGATTTATGGGCACAGTCAGTTCATTGAGCAGCAGCAGCTCCCTGGAACCGTCCTTCCTACAGGAAAGCCAGCACTGCGCAGTGACTCTGCACTTCTCGTTTGGAGAGTCTTGCTGTGCTCACCAGCCCTGTGCTGAGCCTACCTGCCAAGGAAGGACAGCTCTGACTTGGGGATTTCAGGCTGCAGGAAGCTGCAAACTTTGAACACACAGAGCCACTTTCAAACTCCTTGGGCAGAAGGATTTTTAGTGGATTGTTCTAATAAAAAGTTGATTTTTTAAAGCCCATGGAGTAATCTGGCAACTATCAGAAACCTTGCTGTATCCAGATACAGGAAGCTGGGAATGTTCTGAAGAACTTAGGAAACAATTTACAATTAGAATTTAAGAAACTGCTGCATTAACATCGGGGTTGTTGCACAGGTGCTAGAAGCACCAAGAGTTGTTGAGGGCAGATGTAGCTATCAGTGTGTATTCTACGCTCAGATTTCAAGTGATAGAATCACAGAATCATCCTGTCTACAAAAGACCTCCAGGAGCATCAAGCCCAGCCCTCACCCCAACAGCTCCCTAACCCCTACATCATGGCTTCAAGTGCTCCAGCTACTCAGTTTTTAATCACCTCCAGGGATGGGGACTCCACCACCTCCCTGGGAAGCCTGTTCCAGTGCCCAACCACTCTCTCAGGAAAGAGGTTCTTCCTCAGATCCAATCTAAACATCCCCTGATGCAACTTGAGGCCATTGCCCCTCATCCTATCATTAGGAATTTGGGAGAAGAGACCAGCAGGAGCCTCGCTGCAACCTCCTTTGAGGGAGCTATGGAGAGCAGGGAGGTCTCCTCTCAGCCTCCTCTTCTCTAGACTCAGTAACTCCAGTTCC
This sequence comes from Phoeniculus purpureus, assembly GCA_028565055.1. Taxonomy (NCBI): domain Eukaryota; kingdom Metazoa; phylum Chordata; class Aves; order Bucerotiformes; family Phoeniculidae; genus Phoeniculus; species Phoeniculus purpureus. The sequence continues at coordinate 26,367,259 of JAOXOE010000343.1, read as the reverse complement.
CTCAGCCACTCTTGACAGGGCCTGTTCTCTCTACCCAGCCTTGTTGCCTTTCTGTGGCCCCACTCCAGCCCCTCAACGTCCTTCTGATCCTATGACACCCAAAAGTGGGCCCAGTGCTCAAGGTGCAGTCTCATGAGTGCAGAGCACAGCAGCAGCATCACATCCTCACTCCTACTGGTTACCCCATTCCTGACACTGAGGTTATGAAGAGAGCAGCAGATGGGGATTTATTACACAGTGTGGATTATCATAAATGGGTGTTCTTGGCCGTTCTGTATTTTATAGAACATTTCTTAGCAGATCTTACACCAGGAAATTCTTCTGTCTGACTCTCTCCATTACAAGTGAGACGCCAGACATCAGTTTCAAATATTGAGGCCAAACTGTGCTGCATTTCTAACATGCCAGGCCTCACACATCAGACTTTGGCTAAGGTGCCAGATAGGATTAATCATGGCTTATCACAGAGCATCACCCAAACCAACATCATGATTAGAGACCACAGGAGGTGCTAGATATAGAAGAAAACCTGATGCAGACAGGAGCAGTCGCAGTCATAGATGTTAACACTGACAGAGTCTAGAGACAGGAACTACCAAAATGTTCAACAGTTAGTCACCAGGTCATTAACCCTGAGGAGTAGTTTCGTGTCTGAGAGGATCCCTTGGTATCCTCTCTTCCAGTGTGATCTTTGATTGGTCCCTTTGTGCCCAGCAGACATGGTCATCGTCCCTGTTGTCATAAATAAATATTATGGGGGACACAGTGGGAAGTTCTAGCTCTGGTGTCTTCTGGTTGCAGCTTTCACCAACAGAGGTGAAACACCTCGGTACTACACGGCTGCTAGTCCCAGACCCGGGATACTCCTTGCTAAAAGCATAGTTTTTATTGCTGGGTTATGTGTAAATGTATTTTCTCTATGAACGGCTTAAAATACAGACTTGTACAGGCACCTCTTCTCTCTGCTGTGATGGTCCTCTTGTTTTTCTCCCTATTTTGTTTTATGCTGTTCCCAGCTTGTATGTGAGGCCACATCTGGAGTATTGTGTCCAGTTCTGGGCTCCTCGGTTAAATAAGGACAAGGATCTCATTGAGAGAGTCCAATGGAGGGCCACAAAGGTGATCAGGGAACTTGAGTAGCTGCCTTAGGAGAGAATGAGAGATCTGTGACTTTTCAGCTTGGAGAGGAGACGGTTACAAGGGGACTTAATCACTGTCTATAAATCAATGAGGGCTGGATGTCAAGAAGAAAGAGACAATCTCTTTTCACTTGTACCCTGTGATAGGACAGGGGGCAGTTGGTGGAAGTTGGTGAACAGGAGGTTCCACCTCAACATGAGAAAGAACTTCTTGACTGTAAGGGTGACAGAGCACTGAAAGGGGCTGCCTGGGGAGGGTGTGAAGTCTCCTTCTCTGGAGACTTTTAAGACCCTCTGGATGGGTTCCTGTGTGACCTGTCTTAGGTTCTATGATCCTACTTGAGCAGGGGGGGGTTGGACTTGATGACCCCTAGAGGTCCCTTACAACCCGTAATAATTTGTGTATCCTGTCTTGGGGTGTAGGCTTCTCTCAGCTGGGGCTGCCTCTACCCTATTTCTACAGTAAATGGCCCTCTGGATTCTCTTGAACTTAGGGAGATAAACCATGTATTTCCATTTCATACAATAAACAGCACTGACTCACAAGAATCATAGAATCACAGAATCATTAGGGATTGGAAGGGACCTCAAAAGATCATCTAGTCCAATCCCCCTGCCACAGCAGGATCACCTAGACCAAGTTACACAGGAACACATCCAGGCGGGTCTTAAGAAGCAGATTTTAAAGAGACACATAGCTGATACTGAGCTACTACAGATCAATAACTGTTGCTCTGCTTCTCTGATATCCAGGGGACTGCCCATGTTGTGCCCATCGCTTGTCCCTGTGACAGGACAGTCCTGAATTAACACCGAGAGTGGATGGATATAAACTACTTCCAAGCCACTAACAGCAGAGTAAGTGGAATTCAGCAATAAAGAACATTTGATTGAGGATTTTCAGCATGGAATTTAAAAGCTTATCCCACAAGACAACAGTGAGTTGTGATAAAGCCAATATATAAAGGCACATTCTTAGTTTTCCCTGAATCCAGGATGTTGACTGCTCGGCTTGTTCCAGCTGGCAGAGATTCCCAAGGGGCTGCCTGCCAGGTATGTGCCGTCAGAAGGCTCCAGCCACTGGTGCTCCTCTGTGCCTACACCTCTCCTCCCATGCCAGACACTGTAAGCAGGTGATGCAGGAGCCAAAAATACGAGCTGCTCTTGGCATAGCTGAGCAACTAGACTCTAGGGCTGAATGGAGCAGGAGAAAGAATTTGTCTCATGATTCCTAGATGGATCTGAACTGCATTTCCTTACAGTCAAATACAGAACAGTTTGAGTCAGCCAAAACCTCACTTCTCAGTATCCTCAGGTCTTTACAGAAAGCTATGACCCTTCCCAGGCCATAACAGCTAAAAGCTCTGGAGAAGCTGTAACAGGTGACCTGCAGCTATGCTGAATTATTCAAGGAGGCTAACGAAGGTGAAACGACTTCAGTGCCACCCTGTAAATCAGCTCTGGAGACTGACCTGTGGCAGGAAGCTCTTGGATCAATAAACTGCCTCTTCCTCACCTCCAGTGCTCCCTTCTGCTGGCTGAATCGATTGTGGCTTCCTACAACTCCCTGACAGGAGGTTGGAGTCACTCCCTTCTCCCCAGAATGAGAGAAAACAGCCTCAAGTTGTGCCAGAGGAGGCTCAGGTTGGCTTATATGAAGAATTTCTTCACTAGAAGCGTTGTCAGACATTGGAACAGGCTGCCCAGGGGAGTCCCCAACCCTGGAGGGGGTCCCAAAGACGTGGAGCTGTGGGGCGAGCTGTGTCAGTAAGGCCCGGCGAGCGGCTGGGCTCCATGAGCTCAAATGGCTTTTCTATGACTCTACATCGATCATCAACCCTTCCCCTAAGAAAGGGGCGGCAGGGACCGAACCAGGCCCGGCCGATGGCCGCGAGAGGCTGCGGAAGCGTCCTGCACAGTCCCCCGGTTCCCTTCCTTCTCGGCGGCGGCCGCGCAGCAGCCAATGGGAGGCGGCGGGGCCCGCCATGTCCCGGCATGCAGCGCGGCCCTGCGCCTCACTTCCGGCCTGGCCGCTAAGATGGCGACTCCCATGCATCGCCTCATCGCTCGCAGACAGGCGTAAGTGCGGCAGGGCCAGGCAGTGCCGGGGCTAAGCAGCGCCGGGATGGGCGCGGGGACGGAGCAATGGGTCGGGGGTGGGCAGGAGGCGGCTCCGCGGGTGGGTGGGTTGGTCTGTCCGAGCGGCTGCGGGTCGCAGCGGCCGTTTATGGCAAGTGCCTCCTGTCCCGGGCGGTTGGCGTGAAGGAGCCGTTGCGGAGCGCGGGTGGGTGACCCGAGGAGTGCGGGAGAATGCGGAGAGAGAAAGCAGATTGCAGGGAGGGAGAGGAGGGCTGCAAAAGTCAGCTTGTGCCGGCAGCGTTGAGCGAAGCGTTGGGAAGGGCCGCCCCACAGGGGTCAGTAAGCAGGGCCTTGTGAGGCAGTTGAGGGCTCCTCTTCCTCACAGGCGGGTGAGAAAAACTAGGCAGAGTAAGAAAAACAGGCAAAATAAGGCAAAATTAGTGCGAGCTTCTGCAGAAATGTGAAAGAGAGGTGGAACAGAAGTGACCGTTACTGAGATGTGGGTGTTGTGTTCATGTCATTCCCTTGGTACCGAAAGGATGCAGTTACCCCATTGAAACAAGGAAATGCTGATATTTCTACTTAATTACTGAAACTACCAGTGTCCTGTTCTGATCTGTTACTTGTTTGGGCTTTTTATCTGTTTTAGGCTTTTTTTTTTTCTTTAAAATATCATGTCTTAGTTCTTGGAGTGTGTTTAGCTCCTGAGAGCTGGACAGGCTGCAAGTGACTTTTACCTTCATCTGCCCTTTTTATTGGTTAATATTGTTTCTCTCCTGTTTTCCAATGGAAAGTAACTTGGAGTTCCAAAGTACTCATTCGGGGATTATTCTTCACATTTTGTGTTTCTGTGTGCTTCATGGGTACAGCTGCATTATTCCACAAGGGTGAGGGTTGAGGCAATCCCATGCACCAATACAGATTGGTAGGAGAAAGGATTGAGGACAGCCCTGAGGAGAAGGACTTGGGGGTGGTGATGGAACAGAAGTTTCCTGTCAGTGTGCGCTGGCAGCCCAGAGAGCCAAATGTGTCCCGGACTGCAGCAAAAGAAGCACTGACAGTCAGTTAAGAGAGGGGATTCTTCCCCTCTAATGCTACACTGAGGAGACACCTCCTGGAGTCCTGGGTCCGGTTCTGGAGTCCTCAACACTAGAACAACACAGAGCTCCTGCAAGGTGTCCAGAGGAGAGCAACTTCAGTGATCAGAGGGCTGGAGCACCCCCTCTCTGAGGACAGGCTGAGCCTGTTGGGGTTGTTCCACCTGGAGAAGAGGAGGCTCCCAGGTGACATTCTAGCAGCTTTCCAGTCTCTGAAGGGGGCTACAAGAAAGCTGAGGGAGGGCTTTTGACTGGGGTGGTAGCAAGAGGACAAGGGGAAAGGGTTCCAGACTTGAAGAACAGGAGGAACCAACTCTTTGTTGTGAGGGTGGGGAGATGCTGCAACAGGTTTCCCAAGGCAGTTGTGGCTGCCCCATCATCCCTGGCAGTGTTGAAGGGCAGGTTGTCTGGGGCCCTGCGTAACCTGCTGTAGTGAAGGTGTTGCTGCTTGTGCAGCGGGGCTGGAACTGGATGATCTTTAAGGTCCCTTCCAACCCTGGCCATTCTAGGATTCTGTGATCAGTGATATTTTTTTAAGATGTTTCCTTCAGTCTCATGCTTTTCCTCAGTGTTAAAACTTACTGGTGCTGGTACTGTGTTTATAGATCTGTAGTTGTTGAACTGTTCTCATCTGTTTTCCAGGTGATTGCTGCTACTGCTTTTAGGGCTCAATATCTTTTCAGCTTACACAGAACTGTCTGTTCTGGTCATGTGAGGAGGTCTAAAGCCCTGGAAATACAGAGTTGCATTATTATTGCTTTAAGCTTCTATTCTGTTCCTATGGAGACAGTTCTGGACTGGTTTGGGGTAGAAAAACAGTCACTTTTGTGGGCTTTGTATATGGATGAAGAGGAGGGAATGTCATGGTTCTGCTTATACGTGGCTCTTGTGGCAGAGCCAGAAATCCCAGGCCAGACAAAGGAAGCCATTTAGTGATGGGTTTGTGTTTGTTACCAGATGAACTGCTTCCTATTCAAATTGGAATTAATTCTGCAGCCTAGGTTTAAGTTTAATTAGTTTTCTAATGCTGATTGAGATGAGTTGCTCTCTACAGCTTTGTAACAGGAGGTTGTAGTGAGGCTGTTGCTAGTATTTTCTCCCAAATTACTAGTGATAGGACAAGAGCAAGTGGTCTCCAGTTGTGTCGGGGGCAGGGGGTTAGATTGGATCTTAGGAAAAACCACTTTGCTGAGAGAGTGGTTGGGGACTGGAATAGGCTGCCAAGAGAGGTGGTGGAGTCCCCATCCCTGGAGGTTTTAAAAATCAAGTAGCTGGACCACTTTGAGGCCGTGGTGTAGGGGTTAGGGAGCTGTTGGGATTAGGGCTACACTTGTACTTCTAGAATGGCCAGGGTTGGAAGGGACCTTAAAGATCATCCAGTTCCAACCCCCCTGCACAGGCAGAGACACCTTCACTACAGCAGGTTACTCAGGGCCCCAGACAACTTGGCCTTCAACACTGCCAGGGATGATGGGGCAGCCACAACTGCCTTGGGAAACCTGTTGCAGCATCTCAGCACCCTCACAGCAAAGAATTTGTTCCTCATGTCCAGCCTTAATCTCCCCTCTTCAAGTCTGGAACCCTTTCCCTTGTCTCGCTACCACCTCTGCCAAAAGCCCTCCCTCAGTTTTCTTGTAGCCCCCTTCAGAGACTGGAAAGCTGCTAGAATGTCACCTGGGAGCCTCCTCTTCTCCAGACAGAACAACCCCAATGGGCTCAGCCTGTTATCATTGGGGAGGTGCTCCAGCCCTCTGATCATTGAAGTTGCTCTCCTCTGGACACCTTGCAGAAGCTCTGTGTCCTTCTGATGTTGGGGACTCCAGAACTGGACACAGGACGGCAGGTGGGGACTCAGCAGTGCAGAGTAGGGGGGGAGAATCTCCTCCCTGATTCAACTGTCAATGCATAGATGGAAGTGTGCTTGCCTAAGCTCTGTGTGTGTCTGGGGTTCCTCTTTGTGTCCTGATTTAAGATGATGATAAAGCTTTGGTGAGTGGTTAAATCAGACCTGCGCATGCTGGTAAGAATCTTTGAGATTAGAAACCCCCAGTGTTTTGGGAACGGGTAGAACAGATTGGAAAATCAGTCACTTCAGCAATGCTGTGTTCTCACAGGGAGGCAAACAAGCAGCACGTCAGATGTCAGAAATGCTTAGAGTTCGGGCACTGGACGTACGAATGTAAAGGGAAGAGAAAATACCTGCACAGACCTTCGAGGACAGCTCAGCTAGCAAAAATCCTTAAAGAGAAGGAGAAGCAACTGTTGCTGCAACAAAGGTAAGTTGGGCAGGATGGAGGTGTCTGGCTCAGTGAATGCAGAGGGGGTTCTGTGTGTGGGTGTCTCAGTGTCCTTGAAGACTCTGTGATGTTTCCTTAGTGTGAGAGCTGCTGTGTGGGTCAGGGGAATATGTGCACTCAGGTCCCACTAACCTAAACTGTTGGGTTTTGAGGTTTGCTGTTGGTCTGTTCTAGAATTGATGGTGGATCTGTGCCAGCTCGGCTCCTGTGCATCACTCGCCGTGAGCTGGAATGGTCACACAGGGCAGTGACAGTTGGGTTATTGGGGGTTTTTAACTCTCAAGCACAAAATAAAAACATAGTTGTGAACTGCATAACTGTATCTCCATTTCTGCCATCTGAGGCAGTGAAAGGTACCTGCAGCTAAATGAGAAAGTCATAGCATCCATAGAATCACTCAGGTTGGAAAAGACACCTGCGATCGAGTCCAACCATCAACCTCACTCCACAAGGTCACCCCTAAACCCGATCCCCCAGCTCTACATCTCAGTGACTTTTAAACTCATCCAGGGATGGGGACTCAACCACCACCCCGGGCAGCCCACCCCACTGCCTGACCAGTATGTCTGGGAAGAATCTCTTCCTGATGTCCAGTTCTAACCCTCTCCTGTTGAAGCTTGAAGCCAGAGCTCTGTGTGTGGGTGTGATTTCCTTTCCACTTGGCTCTATCAGTGGTCTCTGATGCTTCCCCCAAGTTCAGTAATTTCTATCAAGCAGCTCAAGATGACAAAGAGAAAATGATGAAGCTGATTAGCTTTCCATCCATCTCATATGTGTCAGGGTCTCTGTTGCAGCAGCCTAGACCCCCACTGAGGGAAAGGATTGCTTACTGCCAGTGTAGCTAAAGCTGTTGGGAACAGGGTCACATCGCCCCTGACACAGCCCCATGTAGCTCGGGTGCGTTGGCTGTGGGTTGTGACAGCTGCCAGGATGTGAGCTATGGAAGAGTGTTCACAGTTTTTGCTCTCTTATCTTAATGCGGGAAGAACCTGGGTGGTAACCTCCAGCAGAAAGGCCTGGCTTGACTTTGTCAGCTGCTTCATCTGGGGCACCAGGGTGAATCAGTGCTCAGGTACTTCTCCAAGTGGAAGCCCATTAGCTGGTGAGAGAAAATGTTTGATTTTTGGGGTACATAGTGTGAACAGTCTTCTCACAGAAGGAAGACTAAGTATCTCTTAGGTGGGAGCAGTTTTAAATCCCAGCAAAATTGGACTGGATCCATAGCGTGTCGTGTAATGATAGGACAAGGGGCAGCAGGTGTGAGCTGGAGCAGAGGAGGTTCCACATCAATGTGAGAAGGACCTTCTTCATGGTGAGGGTGGCAGAGCCCTGGCAGGGGCAGCCCAGGGGGGTTGTGGAGTCTCTTTCTCTGGAGATGTTTAAAACCCTCCTGGGCATGTTCCTGTGTGATGGGATCTAGGTGATCCTGCTGTGGCAGGGGGACTGGACTGGATGATCTCTCGAGATCCCTTCCAATCCCTAGTGTTCTGTGATTCTGTGGTTACAAAATGAAGCTCCCTAAGTGTGCCATGAGGCATCCAGTTCCTTGGATGCCATTGCACTTACAAGGATGAAGCTTTTTTGTCACAGAAAGAACAACTTTCCACATTGTTTTTACAGTTAGACTCTTTGCACAGCTTCTTGTAGAAGGTTATTTCTTGCCTGCAGAGAAGCCTATTCTCCTGTGGGTCTGCTGCTGAGTATTTGTGTCATCTTCTTTAAAGGTCTGATATTGAATCATTAACTAGAAGGCAAACATTCTGTAATAAGGTTAATATTTACTTTCTGACAACCACATACAAGACTTCCTAGAGCTAACTCATTTCAGCAGTTGTTCCAGGATCCTTCTGTTTTCCCAGCATTGACCCCACAGTTCTGATGGACTGATGGAAGTTACAGAGCACTGGAACAGGCTGCCTGGGGGGTTGTGGAGTCTCCTTCTCTGGAGATGTTTCAAACCGTCCTCGCCATGTCCCTGTGTGACTGGATCTAGGGGATCCTGCTGTGGCGGGGGGGGGATGGGATGGGATGATCTTTTGAGGTCTCTTCCAGTCCCTAATGTTCTGTGATTCCCTTACTGGTGCCAGCAGAGCCCTCAGCTTGCCCAGCCTGCAGTAGCAGTTGTGAGGGGAAGGAAGGTGAGAAAATGTTTATCGCTCAGTGATGTTGCAGTGTTGAACCACAACCAGGGTGGCTGAGCCTTATTTGTGGTTCTGAAGACAGAGTTGGAGCCTCAGGGGAAACAGGCAAGTGTTGTAAAAAAGGATTGTTTGATTTGGAGGGGACTGACGCCTCTGGTGTGGAGACTTGTGGTGAAACCCTTGTAGTTATCCATAGGTTAAACACTAGAGGGAGGCACAGATCCGCGTCACAAAGCCTTGGTTATTCAAATCACAGAATCACAGAGCATTAGAGGTTGGAAGGGACCTCGAAAGATCATCCAGTCCAATCTCCCTAACACAGCAGGATCCCTTAGATCCAGTCGCACAGGAACATAGCCAGGTGTTGCGGCTGCAACGAGGGTGCCTCTACAGGCTTCTCTGTCATGAGATCACCCCCTTCATCAGAAAGCTTATCTCCTAGTTCTTGTCACTTAGATATACTGAAAGCAGTTACAGTGTTTGCTTCAAATCCTTGTTTCTTACACCAAAGCAATATTTTCCGTAAAGGCAATTCTGCCAGGCTATTCCCCTTTTTCTTCCACATAGAGTATAACCCTCTTCTTTCGAGAGGTTAATGCCCATTTTGTTGCTGGTAGCTCACCTAATCACCAGGTGTTGTTTCAAAAGTCAAGATCCTGTAGCAGCTCTCCCTGCTGCACCGCTATACCGGCCTCCACCCCCCACGGCTCTTGCACGTTGAGGGTCACCAGATGTCACGGTTGGGGTGGACGTGTGACACAGAGTCAAGACCAGTGTGCAAGCAGTCAAAGAAGATACTTTATTAATGCAGCTAGCTCCTTTTTATACCCTTTTTGCACACAGGTGTCCATATGTATATATGTACACCACTTATATAAACAAGTGGCCACTGGCGTTTCATCTTCATATGCCCCTTGCTCATGTCTTACCAAGTTTCTCCCAGCACGGCCAGTTGTGGGACCTGCTGTAGCCACCCCACATATGAGTAGTAAGAGGAGAGTAGCCCAGAAAACACAGCCTATAGAGCTGATGGATAGGAAGGAATGTCAGTGCTGTTGAAAACAGCTGGTGGAGCTGCTGGGTGGTTCTGCTTCCACATGCACTTAAGCTAGCCATGAGCAAATTTAACTTAAGCTTAGGTAAGGATTGTTAGGTCGTACAAATGATAATTAGTTACTAGAACATCTGTGCTGGTATAATAGAAGCTATTATCATAGATGGTGTTTTGAGATCACAAAGTGTGATTACCATTTATTAGTTCTTTTTAAAACTAAGTTCTTTTGTAGGACACGTACTGCTACTGCATCGGTTTTAAGATTTGGCCATCAGAAGAGTAACTTTATTTGCTGCAGTGTCCAGAGCAGAAAGAAGCCTCTCAGGAAGGCTGCCTGAAGGCTTCCTTTTTGCTGAGCCTGTAAGTCCTAATTTTGCCTTGCCCAGAGCAATTTTCTTTGCCTAGGTCAGTGCTGTTTAATATCTTAATTAGTGATATTGACAGTAGCATTGAGAGCACCAGCAGCAAGTTTGCTGATGATACCAAGGTGAGTGGTGCCATCCAGAGGCATCTGGACAGGTTGGGTGGGTAGGCCTAGATGAACCTCATGAGGTTCCACGAGACCAACTACAGTGTCCTGCACTTTGGCTGAGGCAACTGGAGGTATGAATATAGACTGGGGGAGGACACACTTGGGAGCAGCAATGTGGAAAGTACTCAGAGTACTAGTGGACCAAAAACTAGACATGAGCCGCCAATGTGCAATTACAGCCCAAAAGGCCAACAGCATCCTGGGCTGTACCGAGTGTGGCCAGCATATTAAGATAGGTAGTTCTGCCTCTCTACTTTGCTCTGGTGAGACTTCACCTGGAGTACTGCATCCAGCTCTGGAGCCCCCAACACAAGAGGGATATGGACCTGTTGGGACCTGCCCAGAGGAGGGCCATGAAAAAGTTCTGAGAGCTAAAGCACCTCTCAAGTGAAGACAGGCTGAGAGGGTTGGGGTTGTTTGGCATGAGGAATAGAATCTGTGGCGGGACCTCAGAGCAGTCTTCCAGTACCTGAAGGGGGCATACCAGAAGGTTGGAGATGGATTTTTTACAAGGGCAAGGGGTAAGAGGACAAGAGATAATGGTTTTAAACTGAAAGAAGAGAGATTTAGCTTGGACATTAGGAAGAAGTTCATTACTGTGAAGGTAGAAAGACACTGGAATGGTCTGACCAGTGAAGTTGTGGAAGCTCTGTCCCTGGGAGCATTCAAGGCCAAGGTAGATGGAGCTCTGAGCAACCTGATCTAGTGGCAGGTTTCCTGCTTGTGCAGGGGGATTGGAATAAGATGATCTTTAAGATCCTTTCCAGCTCTAACCTTTCTATGATTCTATGAATTTTATCTGTTTTTTACAGTGTTACAATACACATTGAAACCAAGTGTCCCCAGGCCAAAGTTTGGATTGGATGATGGAGCTCAGAGTAAAGTTTGCCTTTTTTAAATATGAGCATTGGAGTGTAGTTAGTACCTAATTGATGTGCTTAATTCTGGTTGACATATTTGTGTATGCTTTAACTAGAAGGAAATAAGTGCTGTCTACTTGATAATAAGGTATATAGAAAAAATGGTCTATATATATGGTCATGCACTTGAGCCTTTGAGGCATATATGCCATCTCACTTAGCAGATATGTAAGCACTAAAATTCATACCATAATTGGTTAATACCATAGTTGGTAACTAAAATGGAGCTGCGGTCATTGTCTCTGAATACTGAAATTAGAAGTATTTTGCAGACCTTTGAGGAAGGCAACCATAGTTCACTTGTTTCTTCTGTGGCCCAGGATCCTGCTGCAGATCCTGTATCCAACTTGACTCATTTTGCACAGAATATGAGATGGGGAGACCACGAAACAATTTTACTGCCCAAAATGTGGGGAGAATGAAAGTGTTGCGTAGGCAGGCAAACATACCAGGATGTGTTGGCTGGACACAGGCAAGAGTGAAATTTGAAGATGAAAGCATAGGACATTTTGTATGGGTGTTCTAGGATTCGATACACATTATGTATTTGTTTAGTGAAATTCTGATGTAAATAATCCGCCCTGTATCTTGCTGATGTGTCTGCTTCACTGAGAACTACAGAGAAATAGAAGTTTCAGATGCTACTGGCAGGCTTGCTGGCTGTTGCAGTGCTAGAGTCTGTGTCCTGAAGCTTCGTTTTCATCTGATGTCTGGAATTTATTTTGTTTATTGAAGGAAACTTCTACGATTTGACTGTATCTGAAAATTTTAATTCCACTTAAAAGAGAAAGGTGAAATTCTGGATGGTTTGCCACCAAGTACTTAGAGCAAAATGTGACCACCAATGAAGAGCTTGCAGTGATTTTTCCTGTGGAGTGGTAGAACAAATTTCTGAGGTTCCTTGCCATTCTGGCTTTATGAGATGGGGATATACAGTTTTTAAAAACATTACAGCATTTGAAGTCAATTATTTTCAAAGAAGGCTAGTGATTTCGGCCCCAGCTCTGAAAGGACTTTCCAAAATGTCCAGCTTTGTGTAAGACAACTCTTAGACGTCCAGAGAGGATGTTTTCAGCTGAGACATGACAGCAGTCTTCAGTTGTATGAAAGGAAACTGCAAAGGGAGATGACTTAAGAGTTTTTCATGCTCGTTTTGGATAGGACAAGAAGCAGCGTGCTTATACTGAGAAAGAGTGACCTAGGATAGGCATTTCAAAGCCTTGTACCTGTGAGGGTGAAATTATCCCTTGTGTAGATTACATATGTTATGTTACGAAAACCTCTCATCATTGTAAGGTTTTTAGAACAGATCAGACAAACAGCTGTCAGGAGCTATTCAGGTTGAACTGATCCTGCCCTAAGGCAAGGACTGGGCTACCAACTTCTTGAGGACTCTTCAAGTGTTCTTATTTGAAGATTGTATAAAATAAAAATTCCTGACACTTGCAGGTGGAGTAGCTGAGCTCAACAGGAGTCACTCAAAAGCCACTGCATTTGCATGCAACGACATGATAACTTTTCTCAGTGCATAATTCTTTCTGAAAGTTTTTGGCTACATAACTGCTCTCTCTGATGAGGATTGCTTTCAGTCATATAGTTTTATCATGCAAATGTTGGTGTAGAGAGGAAAGTGGACAGGAATTTGCTGTCGATTTTAACTGTGTTAGTTACACAAATGTGCACGTACCTGCATGTGCTTCAGGAGCTTTACTTTCGCCACTGAAAAGTACAATATTCAGTGGTATGTTCTGAACTGCATTGGGTAGCGAGGAAGAAAAAGTCCATTGAATCAGGAAGATAAGATTCAGTGGAATTTCTTGAATCACAGAAAATGCAATAAATTTCAGACAGTTGTTTGGAGAGCTGTAGAGTAGCTGCCCTTAAATACTTGACCTTGTAGAAGTACCCTTACATTTAGCTATCAGTGTAAGGAACAGGTTGAGTGGTACTTGAGCCAGATTTCATTTATCGCCTTTAAGTTGCAGACACTTGGAGTTTTGGAGTGGTTGTAAGATAGATAAACCTTTCTCTGAACAAAGGATAGGGAAGGGCTTGAGTGGAGAATCAGCATCTAGCAACTAAGTCAGAACCGTGTATGTGTTTTCATCCCTTTGAGCTTGCTGATTATTATATGATAAAACATGGGGAGGAAGTACTGGCAGGTGAGGTCACCTTTTGAAAAGAGTGACACAAGAATAATCTTGTGTAATCTTGTAACAAATGCTTGTTAGTTTATGGTCTACCATGCTGATAAGCAACCTGCTTTGGAAAAAAAAAATCACACCGTTTCGTTGTTTTTTTTTAATTTAAAATTTAGATACTTGGCCGTGCTGCCAGGTGTTCTGTGTTGCTGAGGCAAGGCAAAGCAGCTGAGTGACTGTGTCTTCAATGCCTGATGTTCTGTGATTCTGTGATACACTGGGGCATTGTGCTGAAAGCTGTAATATATACAAAAAAAAATATAAATACAGAGAGCATCTAGTTCAAGCTGTTTTCTTTGGCTGCTGAAGCTAGATGATATTTGAATATCCTAATTTAACTCTACAGACACAATTAAGTATCTAACTTGATTCCAATGAAAGACAGATTGTGCCAAATTACTTTTTTAGGTGTAACCATGAGCAGTGATGTTTCTGCAGACAGTAGTAAGTGTCTTCTGATGCTGCCTAGCGAATAAAATTATGGGTTTTGTTACTGATTATTTCATTTATTTACTAAACATAACAAATATAGAGCCTAAACATAAAGAAACTCTTACTCACCTCTTCATTAAATTTGGCTTGGTTGAGCTTTTTCAGTGCTTAACAGCTCAGCCGTGAGGGTCATCAGCTTTAGTATTAACTAACAAAGATGAAATGCCACCATTAGATTTGGCTTTACAAAGAGGGCACTCCAAATTGTTGTGATCTTGACAAAGTGAGTATAATGATTTGCTGCTTCCTTCGTGAAACTCCTATCCGTTCAGTGTTGTGGGGAGTATTGTTTTTCTCAACAGAGTTTTGCCTATTTTATGTTGGTTTCTGTTGCTTTTTGCCATTATACTAATTTTAAGTGTTAAACATGTATTCACAGTTAAAGGCAGTTCTATGATTTACATTTTTCATTACGATTGAAGTCAATTAATAATTTACAGAGGACCAGCAGCACCATCAGGTAACTCTTAGCAGTATTGCAGCTGAATCCCAATACATTAATAATGAATAAATACATCCCTTAAAATATATGTCTAAAGTAATATTTCGATGTACTCCAAACCATAGGACCTGACTGTTTACCAAACCCTAGAAGACCTGACTGTAAAGCTCAGGTGCTCAGGTTTGAACGAATAATGGGAATTCAGTGGCAAGGACAGTGCTGCATCTATGACTCTTTTGACAGACACATGCTACACTGACCAGTAACTGAATCACAGAATCTTTTTTGTTGGAAGAAATCTTTAAGATCATCATGTCCAATGTTCAGCACCATTCTGTGAAACCATCTGCTTGCCAAAATGCTACCTTGCCCCAACATGCTGCAGTTCAGTTCCTGGCGGGACCAGACCCCTCCATGATACCCTCTGTGAGACAACAAGCATCATCAACCCAGTGAGAGAGGCTGCAGTTGTCCCCCAGCATGATGTAGAGGGTCTCCACATCCTGACTGAAGCAACAAGGGAATGCATTCAGCCCCCCACACCAGGGTACCTTCAAGGAAGGGTTGTCATGTGCCAGAGCCCAGTGGTGCCTCGATGTGAAGCTGAGGGTGGGCCAAGAAGCTCTTAAATTGTAAGTGGTGATATGAGGGGAAGCTGAGGATGGACCAAGAAGCTCTTAACTTTTAAGTGGTGGTATGAGAGGACAAGGGGCAGTTGGACTTTGTATTCTTCTCCCAGATATGGGCCATCTCTTCCTTGGCCATCTTTCCCATTGGGACAATATGCTACACAGGGAGGGCAAGTGCTTTCTGGCATGTTTCAGCTGTCTGGAGTTTCCTCTGTATGGACATGAGGAGCTGCATGTGTTGTGTTTATCGGTCTTGGAGCACCGATGCTCAACATCAGATACCCCGTCTCAGTGTTGGCTTTTCTTTGCAAATAGATATTTGCAATATAAATGGTTACTTTTTTTTTTTTGCATTTTGGCATGTGGCTCTTTCTGTTCTGGCTCCATGCAGTGTATAGTTTGTGTGAGACTTACCCGTACTTCAGTTTGAAAAGAAAAAATATTTACAACACTGGTACAGTACATTATGTTATGAATGTCTCATTTGTTTTTAACATCCAAACAATGATGCATTCCCTTGAGATACTTTCTGTTTTCCGCTGTTGTAGATAACAAATGCGCTAGTATGTCCTACTGCTATATATGGCAACGTTAACAGGAAAAGGTACTATTGCTAATTTACAGCAATAAGGAGAAATGGGTATTGTCTCAACTTGCTCTTTCTGGCTTATTTTACTAGTGAGTAGCCATCTAGAGCTGGCATTGATTTTTCCCCTGCTGATGACGAGGAGTAGCTGCATATTGTTGGTTCTGAATGGAGTCATTGGTAAGTATTTGTTTGCCTAGCTGTGGTTTTGGTGGGTGCTTCAGATTTTCTGTCTCTTATTTTACAGCAAGTGTGTTGAGATCTTGATTGGCTGTGCCAAAGGTGATCAGGAGGCTCACTGTGACTATGCTTTCAATTTACTTATGCATGGGGCTTCTGCTTTGGTTCAGTTTCCAGGGCAGTCACTCACTCAGCATTTCAAGAGCAGAAATCAGTGAGGGTGCTTGTGTGCAGTTTGTTAGGAGCTCTGGAGCTGACCTTTAGTCACACCATGCAGCGCTTGCTGGAATCAGACATTAAGCTCCTCATACCTAGCTTAGGACATTATCACAATAATGGAAATTATGATATTTTCCAACTATAGACTATTCAGGTTGCGTTTGTTTGTCTTGAGTAGCCTTTTAGTTTAAGCTGCCTGTGCTTAAATGGCCAGTGCAATTGCAGGATCACTGTTATGAACTTCTACTTTGTTTAAGTGTAGTGCATAGTGCCTTTGAAACTGGAGGATAATAGGTGTTGATAATGTCATCAAAACCTCCTTTAACTCCCAAACTGAATCATTGTGTACTCTATGATGAATATCCATTGTGGGGACCCTATTCCATCCCTGCACAGCGTCAGTATTGCACTACTTTTTAGAGATAAGCTGGAATAATTGGGAAAATAATTTTCTATACACCAGGTACCACCTTGACTTTTATGTGGGGGATGATCAAACGCTCATGTTTATACTATGTGTTATCTCTAAAAGATAAGGTAAAATTAATTTTCTTTCTGTTCCAAACAAGAACTTCCCACCCTTAGTGGTATCCAAATAATAAAGTGTGTGTTAGATATTTCATAATACGTAGTCTTTTTAAACTAGAATTTGTTCCTGTACTGAAGTATTCGTCTTATCTACAGCAGAATAGGATTGTGTGTCTTGTTTACTGTGTCTTGAGAATGCATAAATGACCACAGTGCTGTTGTGGGACTGGGTCAGAAAAATGTGTACTGAAGAGGAGTAGCTTGTCTTGGTAATGGTGGCATGCAGTGTTGGGTTTTTGTGTATGTGAAATGGATGACTTAGAAAGCACTAAAAACTGTTTTGGCATTTATTCATGCAAGAAAGTCACAATTTTTCTCAGGTATGTTCTTCAGTCCCTGGTGTGTGGATTCCGTTCCTTCAAGCCTAAAAATTAAAGCAAACAAGCTGTTGGTAAGCTAGTTGCCCATACGGTGGCAATGCCTTCACTGGAATCCTTCGGGGCTCCATAGTTCAAAAAACCATTGCCCCACAAGTTTTGTCTTTATGACAGGCAATACAGAAGAGGGATTTCTGAAGATAATGGAAAGAAGTGTGGAATTGCTTGAACTCTCTGCAGCCTTTTTGAGTCAGAAATTGCTGTGATAGTAGAAGTGCTTCTCAGTGACTCTATGTGGCTCATTATGCAACTCCAGCACAGTATGTGGAGGTCCTCAGTTTGGCTATCAGTTGCTGGAGGCAGCACGACCAGTGAAAGAGAGAGGTCCTGTACAAAATGAAAGAAATATGGGGATTAATGGACATGTGAAATAATGTCAGGGTAATTTAAAAAAAACAACCCAACTAATTAGAAACTATTAAGTTATGATTATGCAAGTAATTTTGTTGCCTGATGGTGGTCAGATTGAGTAGTTTTCCAAGGAGACGTTGACTTAATTGTGTCTGGTAAATGTGGGAGAATGGAAGTATCTTACATACCAAGAGAGGAGCAGTGAAAAATGCACCTAGCCTCATCAAATCAGTTTGGCTGCAATATTTAGCTGACAGTCATCTGTGTCTTTTTCTTTTGTATTCAGGTTACTGTGCTGTTTGTCTGTTTGCTGCTCTGGTAGATGGCACACATACAGGGTAGAGGGAAAGATTAGAAGCAAGCAGAGTTGTGGACAAGGCTATGCAAAAGGAGCTGATCTCTTCTCCACTCCCTTTTGCTTGTAATCTTTGAAGGTAATGGCTAAAGTAAGGAACAGTCTAGGAAGTTCCTTGCGTATGTGGAAGATAACTTCCTGACACAGCTGGTGAGTGATAGCCTACCAGGGTAAGTGTCTCACTAGACCTGCTGTTCACAGAAAAGGTCTGCTGGTAGATGTGGTGGCCAGAGGTTGTCTGGGGCTTAGTATCCTGAAGGGTAAAGGAGTCCAGGAAGGCTGGGTATTCTTTAAAGAAGTACTCTTAAAGGTGCAAGAGCAGGCTGTCCCCATGTGCTGCAAGATAAACCGAGGAAGACGACTGGAATGCCTGAACAGGGAGTTCCTGGTGGACTTCAAGAGAAAAAGGAAAGGTTTATCACCTTTGGAAAAAAGGACAGCTAATTCAAGAAGGGCACAGAGGTCTAAGCAGGGCATGGAGAGAGGAAATCAGAAAGGCAAAAGCTCGGTCAGAATTCACTCCAGCTACTGTAGTAAGGGACAACAATAAATATTTTTATAAATACATCATCAACAACAAAAAGGGAGTCAGGGAGAGTCTCCAGCCCTTATGGGATGTGGAAGGGAACATTATCACCAAGGATGAGGGCAAGGCTGAGGGCAAGGCTGATGTATTTAATGTCTTCTTTGCTTCAGTCCTTAATGACCAGTCCAGTTACCCTCAGGGTATTCAGCATTCTGGACTGGAAGGCAGGGATGGAAAGCAGGATACACTTCCCACAAACCACGAAGAATAAATTAATGACCTACTTGGACCCTACCAAGTCCATGGGACCAGATGAGATCCATCCAAGAGTGCTGAGGAAGCTGGTGGAGAAGCTTGTCAAGCCAGTTTCCATTTATCAACACTCCTGGCTAAAAAGGGAGGTCCCAAATGACTGGAGGCTGCTAATGTGACACCTGTTCGCAAGAAGAGGAGAAAGGATGATCTGGACAACTACAGGTCTGCCAGCCTGACTTGGTACTAAGGAAGATTATGGAGGTCACTCACATCGCAAGTGCAAGACGGCCAAGGGATCAGGGTGAGCCCAGCCAGCATGGGCTTGGTTGACCACCATGTTGTCCTTCTGTGACCAGGTGACCTGCCAAGTGGATTATGGAGTGGTTTGTCCTAAGCTCACTCACACAGCAAGTGTAGAAGAGCCAGGGGATCAGGGCTAGCTATCATGGGATTATGAAAGGCAGGTCTTGCTTGACCAACCTGATCTCCTGCTATGACCAGGTGGCCTACCCAGTGGATGAGGGGAAGGCTGTGGATGTTGTTTACCTAGACTTCAGTAAAGCATCTGACAGAGCCTCCCACAGCATTCTCCTAGAGAAAGTGGCAGCTCATGGCTTAGGCAAGTAGACTCCTTGCCTGGAGAAAAACTGGCTGCATGGCTGAGCCCAGAGTTTGGTTGAATGGAGTTAAATTGAGTTGGTGGCCAGTTCTAAGTGATGTGCCCCAGGGCTCAGTATTTGGGCCAATCTTGTTTAATATTATCCTGGCTTTGATTATTTTGTGCCGATTTAGTTTTTTCAGGTTCACTGAAACACACAGAGAAACCAGTAACAAATGTTATAGTAAAGAAAAAAAAAGAAATTTTATTAACAGGATGAAAAGCGTTTACAAACAAACTGTGACCGCCTGCCCAGTGGTGTCTGCACGCCTTCCATCCTCCCTGGCCTCTTCTACTCCCGTTTTTCCTCTCCTGACTCAAACACTTTTGCACTGCTCCAGCACCACTGCCAGGATACCGATCTTGTAGAAGAGATATAGAGGACAATTAATTGTCTTTCACTGGTTCGGTGTGACAGGACAGAGGTTTTTCTGGCAGAATAGCTGCTCTTGTAACATAGATGAGAAGAAGCCAAGATGGAGTCCAGAAGCCTGACAGAGAATACACTTTGGCATACCATGAATTCTTCTGGGTGAATAGGATTATGGAAAAGGATATCTGGTGGACCCTTGTCGCATGGAACATGAGTCCTGTAAAGTTAAAGGGGTCTCATCTCACCATGTCAAATATCTTTTCAATGATCTAGATGAAGGGATTGTGTGCACCTTCAGAAGGTTGCAAATGTCACCAAATTGGGTGAGAGTGTCGATCTGCTTGAGGGTAGGAAAGCTCTGCAGAGGGACCTGGACAGGCTGGATCAATGGACTGAGGTCAATTGTATGAGGTTTAGCAAGGCCAGGTGCTGGGTCCTACACTTTGGTCACCACAACCCCCATGCAATGCTACAGGCTTGAGGAGGAGTGGCTGGAGAGCTGCTCATTGGAAAAGGACCTGAAGGTGCTGATTGATAGCCTGCTCAATATAAAAATGCAGTGTGCCCAGGTGGCCAAAAGGCCATTGGCATCCTGGTCTGCATCGGAGATATAGTGTGGTCAGCAGGACAAGAGGAGTGATTGTCCCCCTGGACATGGCACTAGTGAGGCCTCATCTCGAGTACTGTGTTCAGTTTTGGGCACCTCAATACAAGAGGGACATTTAGATGCTGTACTGTGTCCAAGTAAGAGCAGCAAGGCTAGTGAAAAGTCTGGAGGACAGGTCTTATGAGGAGTGGTAACTGGGTGAGTGAGGTAACTGGGGTTGTTTAGTCTGGAGCAAGGGAGGCTGAGGGGAGACATTGCTCTTTACAACTATCCCAAAGGAGGCTTTAAAGGTGAGGTTGTTCTCTCAAATCGCTAGCAATAGAACAAGAGAAAATAGCCTCAAGTTGTGTCAGGGCAGGTTTAGACTGGGCATTAGGAAAAATTTCTTGACTGAAAGAGTGGTCAGCTATTGGAACAGGCTCTCCAGGGAGGTAGTGGAGTTGCTGTCCCTGAATGTGTTCAAATGAATGTGTAGATATGGCTCTTGGAAACATGGTTTAGTAGGCATGGTAATTCTAGGTTGATGGTTGGGCTTTATAATCTTGGAGGTCTATTTCAACCTTAATGATTCTATGATTCTGTGAATCTAGGACTGCATCTAACCCTCTCCTCCTTTTGAGTAGGAGTCCCACTGCCAGTATGTGTATCTTAATGAGGAATCAGCCCTGCCAGGGGCCACAGAAATGGGGAGGGAGTAACTCCTGCCTTCCAGGCTGTTTTTCCCATGTAGTCAGTGTTTACTCCTGAATTAAGCTTTTTGTATTGCCTGTCCATCAAAATTGCTTGCTCAATAGGGATTCTTCTTAACTAGAGTGCTGAACAGAGCTGTTGTGCAAAGCTGCTTTTCTTACAGAGAAGGTTATAAACAATGAAGTACAAATGTTAAATCTGATGTTTTAGGTCTTTGTGTGTTGTAAGCAGGAAGTAGTTTTTGTCTGTAGTTTAAAATACCAGTTTTCTTCTTGAAGAATTGCAGTCAGTTTCCCCTGGATGGTAATCAGTGAAATTATGGACTATCAGTTCTTTTAGTATCACTTATATTTGCTTTCTAGTCTTTAGTATTGGTTTTGAATTTTAAGGTGAATGTTTTTGGCATCAAATACAGTTATTGTCATTTGGATTTGTTTTTTTTTTTATAGAGTATTAATGCAAGCCAAGTTGAGACAGTGGAAGGTCCAAAAATGCCCTGCAGTACAACAAGCTCTGTAGAAGGTACGATTTTATATTCCCTAGTGTTGCAGTCTTTAAAAGCTCTGGAAAGTTGGCACATACTCATACACTATCTATTTATTCAGGAAGATCACATTTCATAGGACCTTAGAGACCTGTAAGTAGACAACAGCGGAATATACTAGTCATACACTGTGAGAGTTGTTTAAATCATGATACTCCCTATAGGCCATTAACTTTCCAATGTCAGACTGATATTGTTCACAAAATACGACATTTATATTGACTGGAAAAGCCTTTACTAATTTTATTGTAAGCTCCGGAAAAATGCCAGAAGGTTCCAGAAGAGGGCAGTGTTTAACTGTGTAAACGCTCCAGCCGGCAAACTCGAGCAAGTCAGTGTGAGTGGGAGCAGAGTAATGCTTTGTATTAACAGTTTTGGGGATCCAGCCTAGACGTTTTAATGTGGCAAAGTTCCCATGTGTTTCAGTTAGAGATTAAATATTTTGGTGAGCATTTTACCTCTGTGAGAACTGTGGGACTTTGCTTGCAGAGGAGAATGCTCATCCCCATGTACCCGAGTGCAAGGATCAATCAGAGGTGAAAAGAAAATAACAAATTGAGTTCATTCTTCAGCATCAGAAGCCTGGCACTTCGGGTATTTGCATACAGAATTAATTACAGTTTTTAATCAGGTGGAAGTTTGGTTATGTGGCTGCCACTGTATATTGTGACAAAGCAACAAGCTCAAAGCTGTGAGCTCTGTCAGAGGCTCCATCCTGCTCAGTGGCTGTGCTGAATGCTGTAGAAATGCAAGCACCTGCATACAATGTGTATGGACTAAGAGAAAGGAATGGAACTATAGTTCTGGGTTCTAATAATTTTAAGTGGATAAAATGGGGACACAGTCACCATGCAGACTGTGTATAAACAGGTAACCTGCAGCTGTTAGTGCTGGAAAAGAAGTTTTACAATAAAATTCTACAGTAGCATTCACACAATAGGTGTTTTTCCATTAGAAGGTCAGAAAAATGATAAGCAGTTATTATCTGTTGCAAACTATGATGCATCTGTTACTACAAGTTATTGCACTTTACTATGCAAGGACTGACTTTGGTGATGCCATGTGCAAATGAACTGACTTCGGATATTCATCCGAGTACCATACTCTGACCAGTGTGACCCTCAGGGATGGAGAGTGAATGGCCTGGATAGGTAGCACTATGTGACAATACCTTGAGTTATACAACTTCCAGGTAAAGTACATGTGGTTTTACATCTGGATGATTTGGTGCAAGCAGATATTGAATATCAGTGGATATTAATTGCCCAAACAGTCCAGGTCTTATTTTGGATTCTGGTTGTAAAGCTGCATGTCCTCTCCACCAAAGATACTTGGCACACATATTAGCATAGGTACACCTACCTATTTATGTTTTCAGTGGCAGCTATACACATCTGTGCCCTTACGGATCAGAATTATTTTTGATTGTGTTAAAGAAACCACTAATTTCAAGGCAAGAAAAGTATGCCATGTTTTGGCAGTATCTAGGACCTATTAAAAATACTTTAGCAATCGTGCTTCTGTGGCTTACACCTTGTGATATGCTTGTTGATGTATGCTGATGAGCAGCAAAGTGCCTTAATTTTCTCAGGCTTTGATATTGTCATTCATTACCATATTTCTATAAAGGACACTTTTTTGGGTCTGTTTTGCTAATAAACACCATATTCAGACACTGATATATCATTAACCATCATTACTGGTGGCTAGTAGCCTGTCTTACCCTCTTCATTTGACAACATTCAGGAGATTAAAACCATTTTTTCAAGGTTGAGTTTTAATTATTCCTGCCAGAAGCAGAAATTATATCAAGTGATCAATAGAGTACTTTTTGCCCTTGCAGAGTATTATATTTGCCCTTGCATGCAATGAATGTCTTTACAAAGTGACTGCTAAGATCAGGATGTTAATTTGACACATTCAGGTCATGAAAGGGTCCCCTTAGGAATTTAAAACTCGTGCCATTCCAAGAACCAGTAACTA
Source organism: Phoeniculus purpureus (assembly GCA_028565055.1). Lineage (NCBI taxonomy): Eukaryota > Metazoa > Chordata > Aves > Bucerotiformes > Phoeniculidae > Phoeniculus > Phoeniculus purpureus. Next base: position 26,343,944 of record JAOXOE010000343.1, on the reverse strand, counting down.
ACTGGTTGGATATGAAGTCAAGATCAACAGACTTTTTTAACACAGTGTTATCAGAAGCCCTGGGCTAGAATGAGTAGAGTATACTCTACAATAATGCTACAGTAGTATGTTGCGTCTTGTGAAATGCAGTCATGTGAAAGCCGTGGGTCAGTGTATGGTGATGCTACTTAGCTTAGCAGTGACTATCCCATAGCAACTTAGTTAAATTCAAGTATGTGAAAGTGATATATTATCCTGTAAAGATACAGAACAAAAGGTTAAATGGATGATATTTTGTCCAATTCTGTAGTTTGAGCTTTTTTTTCATCTTTACTGATCTTAAAATTCTGTGCCTGTGAGTTTACTGAGTGCTGTTATCTGAAGGATAAACCATTTGCTTTTACAGGATATTGTGCATAGACCGAACAGCTTTTAATTTCTGAGAACTGTGAAACCAAATAATAATAATGATAATACCAATTGCATTGTAAAAAATGTTTTCCTACCGAAGTGCTTAATGTAAGTTTCTGCAGTTACAGAAGAAATAAACAGTTCCTGTTAGCTGAGAGGTGATAGTTTGAATACTTTGTGTGATGGCACTAGTGATTTTGTTCTCTGTGATTTCACCCTGTTAGAATGCAAGGGGAGGTGTATACACAACTGCTGCAGAAGGTTAATTCAAGAGGGTAGATAATTAAAAATTAATGATAATTAATGATTATTAATGAAAATAAATACTGATAATCATGTACACAGGCCTGACTGCTGCCAGCATCTAGGGGCACTGCTGAAGTCAGGGACAACAGGTGGACTGATTTCAGTGGGCCCGTAATGGTATCCGAGTATGTCATCTTACAGAGACCGGCAGGTTAGCTGGGGCCAGCTAGGGTCCTTGCTGAAGATTGTGCAATTTAGATAATGGGCAGCTGCTGCCTTTGCACTGTTTTTTTCCAAAGATATATTGATTCAGTAGTTTGTTTTTTTTTAAACTTGAGTGGAGACTTCGTGAATGTCTAGGAAAGGACAGAGGTCTCAAGAACCCATGCTCCTCAAGACAGTCCACCAAGCTACTCCAGAAACACTGGCTGCTGAGTCATACATAGTTTAACTATTTGCCAGAGCTGGAGAATGGAAAGGAATTTGGGTATCTGAAAAGAGAGTTTAACTTTGAATTGAAAGATCCAATACAAAATGAAACACTTATCAGCATCACTCTGGCTGTATCGTTGTTGCTACTCAAAATATATTTAGTCTTAATAATGTTCCTGGAACCTGGAGTGATGCTGATGGTGGTGTTTGTTTGCGTTCCTTGTGATGAGTTACTGTTTTTTGCTGTATCATGATGGTTCTCAAGGCTGTATTTGGGCAAAACTTGTGAAGTGTGCTGTGTCCATCCTCATGGCCCCAGGAAGGAACCCTAAAAAAACGCCAGAAGTTGTTTTTTACTTTTTGAGGTGAAAATGCAAGGGTGAAACCTCTGCAGAAGCAAAGCAGCTCCTCTGCAGAGCTGGTGTGAGACATAGTTCTGGAACTGCTGATTTTCTGAGCAAGTGGGGGTTAATCAGCAGCTGGCTGATAAATCACAGTACTTGCCTAGCCAGAACATAATTGTGACAATAACATAGCAGTTGCTGTGCATCTAGCTCACATACTGCCCACAGGAATGCTACTGTGTGGAGATGCATGGGCTGCCCATGTCCATTGTTCTGGCTTGCCTGTGTGCTCCCTCCTACTCAAAAAAGGAGAGAGACTAGCAGCAGAAACCCAAAGCAGACCCAAACTGAATTTGCTTGTTATTAAAGGCAGGAATCTTTGCTTTTACAGGTCCTGAGAACTTGGCATCTGATGAATTGTCCCAGGATGACACAAAGGTACAGATTTCTCCTTATACAAATAGCTAACCTTTAGGTTGAAAAGCAGCAACCTCTGCTTGGCTGCTCAGGCAAGTCACAGAACAAACAAACAAGATGAGTAATGCTTGTGCCAGACAGCATTTCCTGACCATTCTTATCCTGTGGATATAGTTATGTGTGTAGAAGTTTTCTGAAGGAACCTGTTATATGATTGTGGGCTGGAAAGCAAGGTTGAAGAAGCAAACTCAGCTTATAGACCAGAAAACTCATGTGTTTAGTTCTTCAAGATGCTTGCATCTCAACTGCCAGACTGGAGGGAACACAACCTGTCTAGCACAGGCTTTGTCCTTGAGGCAGCATAATTCGTTACATCTGAGGAATTAGTCTCTGATACTCACTTTTGGGATAACTCTGAGTCCTTAACTGGGAAAAGTGCATCTTTTGATGTAAAGAATACGACAGTTCTCACTGTCTTCTACATAGTAGTTTGTCTTCTATGTGGAGCTGCTGGTAGGGGACCAGTACCTGTCAGAAGTTCAGTTATGGTTAGTCAGTTGTCTTTGACCTCTAGTCTGATATTCTGCTTTTTAATCGTATGTATATGATCACAAAATCAGGAGAACTTTGTCTCATTGGGCTTTTACGACACTTTTTAAGGCAAGAGCTTATTAGCTCAGCTGGGTGTAAAGCTAAAATAATTATTTCAGTTGAAAGAAACAAAGTTTTCTTTATTATTGCAAAATAATAATTACTGCAAAATATGGCAGAACTGGTAAGGGTGATATCTTCTAAATAGCCAATGGTTATTTGTTTGTTTTTTTTTTAATAGCATTTGTATTTAGTGGATTGTTGTTGGACCGACAGTTTTGTTAGATCATTAAGGTGCTCACCTTTTTAGTTTGTTTTTTTTTCAGTTCTCAGATGTGCAGAAAGTTGACCATTTGTTTGAGATTCACTCTGTTGTAATCTGTGTAATCTGAGAATTATGTCTCTGCAGTATGCATGCATTTTACAGTCTATATTGAAAATGTATGTTGGGACAACATGTTGCATAAATTGCATAAATCTTGCAGGGGCAAAATGGTTCTGGTGCTGTATTGACTGTCACTTGTTTTGATGTAGCAGAAAGATCAGAGTTTGCTCTGTGAAGAAGAAACTGGCCTGTGATATTTCTACAGGTGCTATACATACAGGAATATTTAGAAATACGTTACTTTCCCCTGCAAAATGTGCTGTATTGGCTAGTCAGGGCAACTTTGTAGCAGTACAGTCTAAGAACTAGAGTATGCATAGAAAGTAAAATGTGGTTTAGTCTCTTTCTCTCTTCTTCCATTATGTGTTGAGTTTGAGTCCATAGATATCACATACATATCTAAGCATCTGGAAGTGGTATGATGTACCTGACGCATTTATTTAAATGGCTGAAATGAAGTGACTGCTGCTTCTGACTGAATGAATTCTGGGAGCCTATAGCACAGCTTGCAACAAAGCACAAATGCACCTGTTTGTCTTCAAAGATACAGCTCATGTCTTATGTTTTCTGTTTCTAGCCTTTCCAAGACTCTGTCGATCCCTCTAATGAAAGTGAAGATCAAGTCCTGCTTGGTATAGGTAAGAAATTAATAATTTTTGCCCTGAAAAGCTGTTGATAGATATAATGAAGCCAAACATACATAAAGAAGTTTCTTTAAAAGAGGTGAAGGCCATAAACATTGCAGCCAAGCTTAGCAAACGATGACAGTATCATACAGTGACAGGAATTGGAAGCGATCTCTGGTGATCATCTAGTCCAAATCCCCTGCTAAAACAAGTTCACCTAGAGCAGGACTGCATCCGGGCAGATTCCGAGTATCTCTAGAGAAAGAGACTTCACAACCCCACTGGGCAGCCTGTTACAGTGCTGTGCTATTCTTAAAGTAAAGAAGTTTTTCCTCGTGTTCAGATTAAACTTCCTGTGTTCAGTTTGTGCCTGTTATCCCTTGTCCTGTCTCTGGGCACTGATGCAAAAAGACTGGCCACATTCTCCTTTAAAGATTTATAAGCTTTGATAAGATTCACTCTCAATCTTCTTTTCTCCATGCTAAATAGAATTGCAGAATCAATATGAGGTGAAAAAGACCTTTAAAAAAATTGAGTCCAGCTATTAACCTAATTCCAACAGGCCACTGCTAAACCATATCCTTAAACTCCGTATCTACAAGACCTTTAAAAAAGTCCTGGGTGATTCACCCACATTCCTGGATAGCCTGTTTTAATGTTCTTCATAGAATCATAGAGTCACAGAATCATCAAGGTTGGAAAAGACCTTCAAGATCATCAAGTCCAACCATCTGCCCTAACCACTAAAACACCTTGTGAAAATGTCTACCTGTTTTTTGAACGCCTCCAGGAACAGTGCCTCTACCACCTCCCTGGACAGCCTGTTCCAATGCCTCACCACTGTTTCTGGGAAGAATTTTCTCCTAATATCCAATCCAAACCTCTCTGGTGCAGCTTGATGCCATTCCCTCTTCTTCTATTGATAGTCACTAGGGAGAAGAGGCCAACACTCACTACAACATCCCTTCAGGTAGTTGTAGAGAGCAATGAGGTCTCCCTTCAGCCTCTATTCTCTGGATTGAACAGCCCCAGCTCCTTTAGCCTCTCCTCATCAGAGCTCTTCTCTAGATCCCTAATCAGCCAAACTGCCCTTCTCTGCACTCTGTCCAGCACTTCCATGTCCTTCCTAGAATACTGTGGTGCCCAAAACTGGACTCAGTACTAAAGGTGTGGACTCTTCAGGGCTGACTATAGGGGCAGTATCACCTTCTTGGTCTTGCTAGCCGCATTATTTCTAATACACACCAGGATGCCATTGGCCTTCTTGGACACCTGGGCACACTGCTGACTCATGTTCATCTGACTCTCACTCAGCATCCCCAGGTCTCTCTCTGCTGGGCAGCTTTCCAACCACTCCTCCCCAAGCCTGTAGCACTGCTGGGGTTGTGGCTGAGCTGCAGGACCCAATATTTGGCCTTATTGAAACTCATACAGTTGGCCTCAGTCCATTGATCCAGCCTGTCCAGATTTCTCTGCAGAGCCTTCTTACCCTCAAGCAGATTGACACTCCCACCCAACTTAGTGTTGTCTGCAAACTTACTGAGGATACACTCTATTCCTTCATCCAAATCATTGATAAAAGTGTTAAACAGGAGCTGCCCCAGCACTGAGCTCTGGGGGACACTACTGATGATCAGCTGCCAACTGGATTTAACTCAGTTCAACAGAACTCTTGGGAGTAATACAGCAAAGTGTATGTGCATGCAAGACATGAGCAGCCAACTTGTCAAGAAGGATGCTGTGGCCTTGCTAAAGTCACCGTACACAACATCCACAGCCCTTCCCTCATCTAGTAAGCGGGTTACTGTGTCATAAATGGAGGTCAGGTTTGCCAAACAGAACTTGCCCTTTGTCAACCAATGCTGATGGGGCCTGATGCTCTGGTTGTTTGCATGTACTGCATAACGGTACTCAGGATGATCCGTTCCATCAGCTTCCCTGGTACTGAAGTCAGACTAAGGTCTGGATCATTCTTCCATCCCTTCTTATATATGAGAGTTTTATCCTTTCTTTGGAAGAGTCCAGTCCCCTAATCATCTTTGTAGCCACTGGACTTCCTCCAGCAGCTCATTGCTTCTTGAACTGAAGAGCCCAGAACTTGGAATAGTGCTCCAGATGTGGTTTTGCCAGGGCAGAGTAGGTGAGAAGGATAACCTTCCTTGAACATCTGGTCACACTATTCGTAATGCATTCCAGGATACTATTTGCTTCTTGCCTACAAGGGCACATTGCTGGCTCATGGTCAGCATGCCCACCTCACCTCACCAGATAGTCCTGGTCATGCACAGCCCTCCAGTGTGTCAGCTATTCCCCCCAGTCTTGTATCATCAGCAAACTTACTGACCCCTTGTCCAGGTCACTGATGAATATGTTGGACAGGAACAGACCCAGTACTGATCTCAGGGGAACACTGTTAACTACAGGATTCCAACTAGGCTCTGCACCACTGATCACAACCCTCTGAGCTATTTATTTAGCCAATTCTCAATCCACATCACTGTACACTCATCACCCCACACTTCCTAAGGTTCCCTGTGAGGATGTTGTGGGAGACAGAGTGAAAAGCCTCACTGAAGTTGAAGCTTCTTCCCAACCCATCATAGAATGGTTTAGTTAGGAAGACACCTCAGAGATCATCTAGTTCCAAATCCAGTGCCTTGTGCAAGGACACTTCTAAGTAGACTAGGTTGTCCAGAGCCCCATCCAACCTGGCCTTGAATGCTTCCAGAGCAGAGAATCCACAGCTTCCCTGGACATTCTGTTCCAGTGCCTCACCACCCTCATAGCGAGTAATTTCTTCCTAAGGTCTGTGCCTTAATGAAAGACTATCAGATTGGTCAGGCATGATTTCCCTTTGGTGATTTGATGTTGGTCACTCATGAACACCTTCATTCCCTTCACATACTTAGAGATGATATCCAGAATGAGCTGTTTCATCACCTTGTAAGGGATGGAAGTGAGGCTGTCTAGCCTCCCTTTTTGAAGACTGGAATGACACTGGCTTTCCTCCAGTCCTCAGGCACCTCTTCTATTCTCCTTGACCTTTAAAATACAATGGATAGGGCCTAGCAATGACTTCTGCTAGGTCTCTCAGCATTGTGTTTGCATCTTTTTGAGGCGCATAGATGCATGGGTCTCCAGTTTGTTGAAGTGATTGCTAATCTGAATCTTCTTGACTTGAGGGAAAGTCTTCCTTTCTCTAGATTGTCTCTTGTCTCTGGGGACTGGAATTCCTGAGGGCCCGCCTTAGTAGTAAAAACTGAAGCTTATGAGATCCTCTGTAAAGTTGCTTTGAAGAGCTGGTACGAGAATATAGTCAGTTGCACTATACAATACATTTAAAGACCAAAACTCAAATGGAAAGGTATTTTCAAGTTTGAGGAAAGTTCCAAGGGCAGTGTGTAAACATGGACTTATGCAAAACACACCAAGACAGAAAAAGTCAAGTAACTAAGACCTGCCAGTGGGAGTTGCTGTGCCAGGCAGAGAGTTCCAGGCGGGCACTTGCCTGTAGTCCACGTAATGAGGTCAGAAAGAACAGCCCAGGTGGTGGCATTCAGAGAGCCCATATGCAAACACTGGTGGCTGCAGAATGAAGGGTTTCTCTTTGTGTGTGGAAAGGGAGGGGATATAAGTGCATGAATGGGGTATTATGTGATTCTGTGATTATATGTCAGAGGGAAACAAGCTGATGTAAACTCAGAAACACAGCTGTAAGATAGAAAGTGGCAGTTTATTGTCATAATTTCTCATTCAAATAAGTGTCTTGTTTTCTATCTTACTAGTAACTTTTATGCCATATGACTGTACTCCAACCATTTGGTCATGTTTGTCTCACTCTCCTGTTCAAGGAATTTGGGGGCTGCATAAGGGAATTGGGGGTAGCAGGAAAAATATTAGCATTCACAGTTACTCTCATTTTAGTGCTTTTGAACATGGGACAGTATGGCAGTCCTTGCCTTGCTTAAGAATGTAGTGAACATACATGAGAGGCTATTACCATCTGTTTTGCCAAGCATTGCCATCTGTTTTGCCAGCAAGATCAATGTATTGGATGTATCTTAGCACAGGAGAGTGTGCAGCCACTGGGGAGTGATTATGTGTTGCTAATCTGAGGCCACATCTGCTCCAGTCTCTGTTCCACTTATACCTCTGGAGGGAACAGCTGGCAGAGTGAAGTTCTCCCTGAAATATAGCTGATATTTCTTTTTCTGAAATACTTTTTCCTTCTAAGGCATCACTTGCAAAGTGCTGCTTGTGACAGCTAGAACAGGACCCAGACCTTCTGGCTTCAGACCAGCTCAATCGCCTTTCTGATACTTGGATAGGCAGCTGCAGCGGATCCTGAGTCTTCTGGAATAAATGAGCAACTTTGCTAATGGTTCACACTGTTAGGAGTGGCAGAGTAGATACTTAGAGGAGCTTTTGGGTGGAAAAAAAAAAGGAGGTGCATTTGCATACCATTTTTTACAGGATTTTGGTACTTAACATTTTATTTAGGTTTATTTTCTTTGGCATCTTATTTACATATAAAGTAAATTTATAAATATTTATACAGATATACATATTTAAACATATTTATTACATATAAACATCTGCATAAGTACCTTTTGTTCTGAGCACAGGCTTACTTTTTATTAAACTAAGAAAAATTATCTACTTTTTCATCAGAAAAAGAACAAATCCTCTGATTTCTCTCTAAATTTTGATTATTTTATAGTACATTTAAGAAGTTGATTTTTTTTGTGGAGAAGCTGCAGCAAAATCAGTTTTGCTTGTTTAAGAAGTAATTTGACGTAACTGAGAATTTGGTTTCTGTATGTGGAGCATGGAGTTGCTGCTGGCTGTGCCATGGGCTTTCCAATACCGTCTCTCAGTTGTGTACTCAAGTTGGCTGGAATGCTCATAACATAGACATCTGAGGTGCTGAGGTGCCATGTACCTCAGCAGGTCTTGGAGGGCTTCCAGCTGGCACTGTATGGGAGATCTGATGGGACTGAGGTGCGGGCTGGGAAGTGAGTGGTCTGTCAAGTGTGCAATAAGAGGTGGAAGTGGGGAGGGTCAAAGAAGGGTGGCAGCAGAGCTTAGTGACAAGCAGAAATGTGTAACTTGACCTGGTTTATTTGAATGTAAAAATCAGTATATGTTCTAAACTGAATGATATAACCATATTGATAAATACTGTAATTCTATTGCCCTTGACTGGTTTAAACTACTTTTTTAAAAAAAAGTTTGCGCGGCAATGTTGTTAAGTGGTGCTGGGTTTGGCAAGAAAAGCACACTCGGTGTGTGTGTGTCGGGGTGGTAAGGAGTGAAGTGGAAATGGTTGTCAGTGAGGGGAGAGGAAGAGTGAAAACATCTAAGGGGGGTGGTGAGCAAAGGAGAATGAATAGAAACAGCGAATTCTAGAGTCTTGGTGGGGAGTTGCATGCATAAATCAAAGAGGATTTCCGTGAGTGCTGTTTGAATGGATGCATATTCCCTCACTGCTGCTTCTCATTCATTTCCCGTGTGATTCTGACTTTTAGAAACCTTTACCAAAAAGCAACCTTGTAATGAAAAGCTTTAGATTGAAAGGGACCTTTAAAGTAGCGGTGATCCTGGAAGTGGCTCTGCTGCTCCTGCTCTCAGTTTTCTTCCCCAGTGTGCCCTCTCAAGCATGGTAACTCTTCCGACTCCTTCTCCACAACACTAAAGTCTTAGGAGGATCTTTGCATGGGCGCTTGCAACAGTCAGGAGGATGCTGAAAAATACAAACTCAGTTTGCTCCCTCTCTTCATCTTTGGGTTGGGATGTGGCTGTCTTAGGTGCCATTTGAGTTAAATTTTAAGAATTGTAGTTCATTTTTTGTACAAGAGGCTTCTTGTTCTCCAGGATAACTAGAAGCCCTCTGGGGTTTCGCCCCTGTCAGTGTCAGGGTCACAGGATGGGGCAATAAGGAACCACGTGAACTAGACACAATGGGTTTTGGTTTTGCCATACTGAAGAGCTGAAGGAATAGGATAAAGTGTTGTCACAACAGTACATCAGACCAGGCTGAACAGTGGGTTGCATGGAGACTCCTGAGACCAGTGCTAATCACACCTGCCAGTCTTCGTCCCGCTCTCTGTCTTTCCTGGAAATCGTTAAAGCTCTGGTTTGTGTTTCTGAGAGGAAAAAAGAAAAAAACACCCTTTTTTAATCACACTGGAGAGATTGAGAGAAAAAAACCCAAGATCCATCTGGGAAGAGTAAAGGAAAGAAATAAAATTGAAAGCAACAAATAGAAAGGGTTTTTCTTTCATTCACTTTTAGGCATATGCATCATTGCCAGGCATTGTCATTCATGGAGTCAGCAACCTTGTACATCTTGGGAGAGAGTCTGTGAGGTGACAGCTGAATGCTGTTACTGTTGGGCATGTGACAGTGTTAGCTGGGCTTGTCTTTTTAAACATTTATAATTCTTTCCTGTTTTGCATAGTTGGTTTGGAAATAGAATGTTCACGAGTTCATTTATAATGCTGCAAAAATGTCTTTTTTCCAACAAGAAAAATCTAACTCCCAGTTTTTCTTCCAAGAAAATAATAGTTCCTGCCCCCTCCCCCCACCCCCAACCTTCAAGGAAGTCAGGATGCTGTTAATTTTTCAAAATATTTTTTCTGCTCTCCTAGTTACAGCACCAATGACCTAGTGGTATCTGTGTAATCTATTCTGTTTGCTCTGCTGGCAGTGAAAACGTTCTGCAAGCCGTGTTTTGCTCTTTGAGAGATAAAAATGTTGATGCCAAATTTTTGGCAGTTCATTGTATGTGACCAGGGAGCTACACAATATTTTTAGTAGAGTCTACCCTTTGATTGTAAAGGTTCCTCATAAATCCCAGCTTAATCACAGATCTGTTTAAGGAACAGAACATAATTGTGGTCTTCCCTGTGTAAACTGGTAGGGCTGTGCTACAATCTGCAGAAAAATCTGATTTCAGCGTTGCTGTTTTGCTCTTTTTTTCTCTTAAGTTTTCTTACTGTGATAGGTAGGACTTTAGAAGTGGAGGTTTCTTAAGGCAGAAGAAAGCACAGTTTCTTTAGTTCCTTGCACGTCACAGAAGGTCTTTAAATTGTAACTGAACTGTCAAGAGTCCTGCCAGAAACAACCCTTAAACAACATTTAAATATGGCAGTGGTTTATTTTAGTAGCTAAAACATACGTATTCTTATTTGTTTGGAGAGTCTATAAACAATTAAAAATTGAAATTTGCATAATAGATGAGCTTTACAGAAGATGTGGAAAGTAAAGTCTTCCTTGGATGTGAGCATGAACTGAGCTTAATTAAAAAGTTGTGGACAAATCTGTCCAAGAAACAGCACTAGGCACTAAACAAGCATGTGCTTGCTTCTTGGAGTTCCCTCTGCAGTTGGTTTTTGGAGACATTACAGTTCAAGTTAATCTCAAAAGGAAGAGAGAAAGAAAACTGAACAAGTTACAAACATAGGCTGTCTGGCTTCCCAGAACTTGCCCTCCTCCTCTGCCTACAATCCAAAACAAATTTGCTGAACAAAATAATTCTTCAGAAAGAGGCTCTTTCTTTCTTGATGTTTAAATAAGCTCTTTTATCTGTCTTCTGCCCAGTCTCATTTCATGCTACATAAATAAACAATCTGGGCTATATCTAATGTCAAGTTACTCTTTAAATGTGAAATACAATACAGAAATACAATGTGAAAGAAGCGGTCATAGTCTTTAAAGTGCATACATGAACACATTGCTTTGTTCCTGCTTGAGGGACAGCTCTTCCCTTGAAGTCTTCCTTGAAACATGGAAAATTGAGTTTTTTAACGAGATGGGTCTCTGGTGAGTTTTTCGGTGTTGTAGGCTGCCAAAGTCATTGGCAAAACTTCAGTAGGAGTGAGGTCCAAGTCAAACTTGGGTTTGCTTTCATGTGAGGCCATGGGTGCTCCCTGTGTTGCTGGGGCTCTCACCAGCCAGTGTGGAGCTGGAACAAGGAAGAAATTTTTTATTGACTCTAGCCTTTAATTATCAAGCTTCTGCAAATAAACTCCAGGGAGTTTTTCATCAAAGTTTGTACTGCATACCCCAGATAGTCTTTTGATGTGAGTAGATACTGGATAAGGGAAGCATTTAGGCAAATTATCTTTTGATGTACTTTGTTGCAAGCATTTTGAGGTTGTTTCCAGGTTCATACTGACCGCTGTCATGTGAAAGTAGTATTAATGAGGTTGTTAACCCACATCAGGTAAGTGGTGCAGTAAAAAAAGAATAAAAAAGAAATCTGCTGTCAGTCCTGAACCAGATATCAGAAAGAACTGAGTTGAAGGAATGCAGTTAAATCCTCATGGTGGGACAGTGAAGTGGACAACACAAAGAGTTTGAGACAAAGCCTGAGCTAACGCAGTGTGCATGCTTACTGGCTTTTCAGAGCCACATGAGTCAGGACATGGCAGACGTCATGTTTTTGCCTCAATTTTGTAAAAGCTCTGAGCTCTTTTCATCACAATCTTTTGAGTGTTCTCCAAGGATCTCAGTACAGCCTACTGTAGTTTATGCAAAATACATTGCTCCTTTAGTTTATCAAAGAAGCAAGATTTAAGGACCACCACATACAAACAGCTTTTTTTCAAAAGAAGTAAGTGTTTATAATAGCTGTTTATAGGGTAATGCATCATTCACTCAGTATCATGATACTTTTACCATGGAAGTATTATACTCATTATAGCTGTTTGCTATAGCTGTTGTTGTTACCCTTGTTCAAAGAAAACATTAAAAGAACAGTTAAAAAATCCTAATTTAATAATTCACAGTGTAATTAGAAGTGTATCTGCAGGGGAATAGGAAGGATTTAGGTATAAATGTAGATAGCACAGTCTTCTTTCAGTCTAGGTGGTTTGCAGCAGCACTGTGATTCCATGTGCCCTGTCTTGAAGTGGTAAAAGGACATACTGTTGTGGAAGTAAATACAGTGGAGCAAAAAAGTTTTGGGCTGGCAGTCTAGCTTAGAGCAATCCAGAATGCAGTGCACATACACTGGCTTTGCTGCTCTTGCAGTGTCTTGGTAAACCCATTCAGTGATAGGGAGGGTGGCCTGCAACTCTCAGCAGAGTGTCTTTGAAGGCAGCAGCTTTTGTATGTTAATTTCCAGGTGAGTGTCCCAGAAACTGCACAAATAAATCAACAGAAAGTTACACCAAATTTATAGTACCATTATTTGTATTTTTGTTATTATTTCTGTTATCTGCCTACAAAGCATCTATAGGAGCCACTTGTTACAGAAAAGGGCTCTCTAATGTGGGTGGTTTTCGTCATCAGCTGTTTAAATGGAAGAGTGGAGCATGAGCAGATGTTTGGGTCTAGGGAGGTCAAGGGCGTCTCATCTCATATCAGACTGTTCCTAGGTTTCATACGTGAATTCACCCAGGACTATGATTTTCTGGAAGACCTAAATCTGCCGCTTCAAACTGGTCATGTGAGGAGAGGCTCCACAATGCTGAACACTCATGATCTTTCACCCTAATAGAAACTGTGGCTTTACTGATGTTGAAATGGAAGGGAGTAGGCATGTTTGCAACGGAAAATGTGCAGTGCAAGAAACTCCTTGGTCCTTCTGCCTGCCTCCCAGCTGTCCCACTGTGGGTGACAGCAAGCATGCTGCAGGGTTCTAGTGAGGGAGGTGGGATCTACCAAATATTATCATACGTAGGGCATTGGTGATTGTCACTGCCTGCCTGGACCTTTGAGATCCACTGATGAAAAATTTACATCCCAAATTGCTGTGTTACTTGTGGGAGGCCTCAATGGATCTCTGTTCACAAAACAAGAGATAAGATATTCTAGTTCCCCAAGCTGAACATGTGAATCACCCATGAGAAATTCGGCAAAAAAAAAAAAAAAAAGATCATTAAAACAAATGGGGGAGGTGCTCTGCTAGGATCTTAAGATTCTGGCTTGGTTCTGCAGTTTTTCAATGATCAGTTCATCAATGATTTGGGAAAGGGAGGGAAGGAGAACAGTGACGTTTTCTGACTATTACAGTATAAGCTTTCTTAAGAAAGACCCAGGTCTGTGACAGAGAAGAGAGTTGATAAAAATGTGTAACAGAAGCATACCCCAAGACCTGTGAGGCTGCTGCTGACAGCAGCTGGCACAGCCATCACATTGTTGCTGAGAAGTGGAAATAGAATTGAAAAGTGTTTGGTGTGTGTGATCTGATTGGTTGTGTTTTTCTTTTAGTTGCCTTTAATTCACATTCACTGAATCTTCAACATGATTGTTAAGATACATTGACTGATTCTCTTTGTGGGAAGGTTGTGCTCTAATTATTAAAAAAAAAGCTGGAGTGAAGAAGACAGGAAAGCCATGCGGGTCACAGAAGATAGTGGAGAACATCACCAAGCCCTTTCTACCGTTTCTTGTCTTGTCAAAGCCTACTCTGCAGCTTTGGAAAATGATTGTAGACTCTGGTGTTCTTAGAGCAGAACCAAGGTGAGGTGAAACAGCTTCATCCCTAATGTCAGGCAGGACTCTGCCCAGAGCAAACTGGGCAGGGTGTTTTTGGCAGAGCTCTTGTTTAGGCAATTCTCATCTTACCTGTGTCAAACAGTGACCCTCTCCAGCCTTATATGTTGGGTCAGTAGCCCCTTCCCATGTACATCCCTTCTCCATATAGGAAGGGGACATTGAGCCCGGAGGGGTTGTTTCCTGGTCTCTCCAAGACAGTGAGCTGCCAGCATGTGGTTTAGCAGTTTCTGGGGAGAGGGAGACCACCTGCTCAGAATCCTGGGACTGTACTTTATAAGTGTGCTGGGGAGGCAACAGCGCTGTTCCATGGAGACTGTGGACGCTGGTGATATTTCTCGGCTTCTTTCCAACTTAACACAAGTGATCAGAAAGTTATCAGAAAATAGACAGTAAACTGTAATATTTCTTAAAAATATTTATATCATACAAACGTATTTTGGCAAGCACTGGGTGAAAAAATTTAAGGCATTGTGTTATTTAGCAAATGCATTAGACTTAGGTAATGCACACCACCCACCCTAGTTTGTTCTTTATCTTTACATCTATACCCTGGTATACATAACTGAAAACATCTTTTCAGTAGAAGGTAAGGTTAATATTTTCCAGCTAGAAAGCACCTTTTATCTTGTAAGCTTCCAGATCTCTGTGCCAGCTGCTTGCAAATGCCACTACTTCGAAAACAGAGTGTCAGGTGAAAAGTGGGTCTTTTCATCCCACAGAGTGCCAGAAAAGAATAGGGAAGCAAAATATTTTTAGCCAAAGACTTTGAGGCAAAGAAAGCCCTTCTCTGTTACAAAAAACATGATGAGGTCTTTCATGGCTTCATAAAAGAGTTTTAAAAACTAGGAAAAGCTTTTGCAAGGACCAAACAGAAATAACATGAGTGATATTAAATTAACTCTTCGGAAATAGGGGTTAAGATTAGTAGTTTGTCTGTACTTTCAAACTGAGATTGGAAGGTCTTGTTCAGGGGAGGTTGCAGTAAATAGTTGAAAAGTCCAAGAAGTGGGTGAAGAAGCACGGTATAGTGAGTGGGAATAAGTGATTAGGTTTTTATCATAGCAGAAATTTAGCAGCTGGATTCTCCAAGAACTATGTAATAGGGCTGCTGTTGAAAAATTATTTAACAATCCTTAATTACTCATTTGTATTAGAAGATTCTAAAATAACTTTGCTAGTTTAAAAGAGGGAGCAGGCAACAACAGAGCAGCTAGTGAAAACATTTATGCAGCATACAGAGGTCATTCAGGAAAGTAAACGTCTCGGCATGTAAAATATTTTAATGCCATTAAATACATTGACTGTGTTTCCGCATTGTGTTTTGTTTGGTTTTAGTTATCCCTTCCTGGACTAAACACAAGTACAGGAAAACCTCAAGGCTTATTCCAGAAGTAAGTTAAATTTAGTTGGATGTATTAAGTGAAAAAAGCTAGAATTGGTCAATTTAGAGAAGAGATGCACAGACGGAAGTAACAGATTGGTAACAGAATGGAGGTAACATCTGCTAACAGATGTAAGCAAAATTTACCATTTCTCATAAGGTAGAGCGAAGCAGTAATAAGTAAAACCAAAAGGTGAGAAATTTTAAAGCCAGTGTAAAACATACAACTCTCTCTAAATGTAAACTGCTATTCACCCATGAAGTGCTGCTTTTTTGTCTGAAACTAAGACTTTCGTCCAGTTGGTGTTAAATGCATATGATGAGTAAGAGAGAGCACGCTTGGTTAGGAAAATTGCTGTGTAGGGGGGGAAATCTTTTGTATGGTAGCAGTGGGAAAACGTTTTCCTAAGCAAACAAATTCCAACAAATATGCTCTGCCCTTTTCTCTTCTCACAAACTGTGGCCAAAATGGGAGGTAAGCAAGTGCCCTGGACAGTATGCAGGTGGGAAGCCGTGCATGGGTGCCTGCATTCCCATATGCCTGGGGGATTTATCAGTGCAATTTGAACCTGACATTCCAGGGAGTGGAGATATTTTGAAGTGGATGCTTAAAGCATGGATTTATATCCTCCCTGTATTTTCAGTCATCCATTGCTGTAATTCCCCAGGGCTCTTAATTATATATATAAATCAAACAAAGTCTATGGGAGTGTCTAATATTTAAAGTGAAAGTCTAAGGCTTCCAGCGTCGGGGGCGAATTATTCTTTTCAGACCTAACAAAGCTGGCAGAATTTCAGTTAAGGGAAGGGCAGAACAATGATGTGTTTCAACTGTGTTTTATGTAATTTGTGCACTTTATGAAGTGCTTGTAGAATAATTATTTTACCACTGAAAACCTGATAGATACTTTTCTAATGGGTTTTGAATTAAATTTGCATTTGAATTGCCTTATTTTCTTTCAACAAATGTGTTGTTATCTCCAACTGAAAAGCGGTTTGAGGAATCACTTGAAACATAATACAGAAGTAGCACTGCAAACCTCAGCAGCCTGATAAATAATTGAAGTGAAGTAAGGAATGTTAACAAGCTTGTCATCATCTTCCAAAAACTGACATTTAAGCTGATCCACATTCCCTCTCCTCCTTTATGTGGAGTACAAAAACGCATACATTGTGGGGCAGCTAAGAGAAACGTTTTGTGGAGTTGGTTTAGGAACAATAGACATGTTATTTTTGTATTAGTTCTTGTATAGCCACATTTGGGTCTGTTTAAAAAAATAAAAGCAGTTTGTGTAGTGTAGAGATGTTGGGGGAAGGGATAATGAGTTCCTACTGAATACTAATTGCCTACGAGTTGTTTCGGGGAAACTGTGTAAGAATGGAGGATTTGTTGTAAATTAGTCACTAGCTGTGTTGTGCATTGCTGTGGGGTTAAACCAGAGCTGTAAAGGTGCCAGCTCTACAAAATCGTTATGATTCACTGTCTAACTTGTCGACTGTGTGAGAGAGAGAATACTATTCAGACTAAATATTATTGGAAAGGGAGAGCTCCTCTAACGACAGTATAATCTTTCTCTGTAACAGTTAAACTTTAAGCTCGTTTGAAGATGAGAAAGAAGGAAGTAACAGATTTTGAGTGGTTTATCACAGCTTTTCAAGCTGCAGCATCCCAAGGTCTGCCAAAGCTGCAAACACCCAGAGGAGGGGTATTGCTCCGCAGTAATGTGGGGTCCAGCAGATTGATTTACTGCTCTTAGCTTACTTTTAATCTTTGACTTCTTTAATTCCATCATTTTGTCTGACTTAAATCTCAGATTCATTGCAAACCTGACTTTTAACATGGAAACAAAGCTTTGAAAAAGCTTGCAATAGTTTGTTTACTTTTGAGATGTATTTTCTCATTCCTTACATGGCTCCTGTTGTTTTCATTTACATCAAAATGGAAAGGTGAGTTAATGATTCATTGGCACACAGTGACGTTTCAAATAGCTCTGGACCACGATGCAGCAGCTCCACTCAAAAGCTCTCATACTTAACCTCATTTCTTCTGCCTTAATATTTGCAGCCTGATCTGTCTACATGCCTGGATGCCTGAAGAGAGCAAACATTTACGGCTTCTCCCTCCCCTGTGTTTAGTGGGCAATTTGATCCTTCTTTGTCCATTCCTTTATTTTACATCAGTCTTACACTTGGCTTGCTTTTGAGAACAACAAAGTGCAACTTTGGGGATCTGCTCTCTGTTCATTTAGCACAAAAATGGACTCAGACTCTGATTCGCCTTTTAATTACTCTTGGCCTTCCTTACCTAAAATGAGGATTCGAAGAAGGGCATCCAGACCAGGTAGAGAAAGTTGTCTTCTTTCAAGTGACTCTTACTTGGTAGCTCTGTTACCTTGTTATTGTTTGGTAGTGTGCAGGTGGCTATAAACAGCTCACACAAGGTACACTTTCCTCCTATGGGAAGTTTACCGGGCTGTTATTTATGTTTCTGTTGAGAATGGTGTTGGCATTTAAGTACAAGGAAAATGTTCTCTCTGAATTATATGCTTTATTTAAAATACTGTTTTATCTTTTCATTCTCTTGTGACTTTTCTGTTGTTCTGATTGCATGTGTAGCTCTTACTGAGCACTTCTGACACCCTGGGGGCTGCATGGTACAGCAGCTGCTGCAGAAAGCTCTGCTGGTTACAGTTGTTTTCATTTAGGGAGAGTTTGGTAATTCGAATATGCTTCATCAACTGATGGGAATTTCTAAAATTATGTACAAAAATCTAATTGCAATTAAGAGATAACTCTTTTGCTTTCTATAAAAGAAAGCTAAAGGGTCAGTTATTGTCTTTGGTGTCAGAGTCAGTTATTGTGTTTCCACAGTTAGACATTGTTCTCCTTTGTGTGGAAGTCTTTGGAAAGTAAGCATTATTCATATTGTCAACAGATAAAGGAGGTTGAAAGTCACTGACCAGCAAATTTATGTTGGAATGAATTATCTTTGAAAAAGCTTAATGAGGACTGATAACTTTTTATTGTATTTAAAAGCAAAAAAAAAGGAGAAAGAATGGTGAAAAAGATAGTTTGTGCTTTCTACCATAAAATTGCCGTTTTTGTCTTTCAAAAATGGGAAGAAAGTAAGAGAATTGAGAACCATCAGTGTCATTAAAGTCAATAAGCCGGAGGAATCATGTTTACACAGACTGAGACTTTGCCCTAGTTTTAGAGTGAAAAATGTGTACAGAATGCACACTTTGAAGTGCAGAGTACTTCCTCAACTTTTCATTCTTATTATTGGGGAAATCCAGTATTTCCCAAGCGCATAGGGGTTTCTGCAATGTGTGTGGATGCATTCACAGTTTACAATGAAGATGAAACTGCTTGCAGGTTGCATAATGTGTGTTCTTTCCATCTCTCCTCAGGACTTGTTTTATCTGTAAATGCTTTAACTGCGCACCCATCCTCCATGATACATTGGTTGTTATTTATGTTACCTTTAGGCAACTTTCCTTTTAAAGTACTTGATTCCTTTGTGAAACACTGTATACAGGTCTGGCAAAGTGTTACAGGATACCAATACTGGTATGCGTAGCTGACTCTGTATGTGGAGCTGTTGGAGCAAGAAAGTGCACCCAGGTGCGTGTGCGTGTTTTCATGCAGTATGTGCAAGTGTTTGCTGTTGTGGCTGAAGCGGTAGCATAGCATTTTGTGGGGGTCCTTGGACAGAACTCCACGCATCCCACCGCTGCCACCAACGTTGTTGGTCAGAGACCCCAACCATATTTCAACCAAGTGCTCCTTTTCAACTTGTTTTCTGCAGAAAATACTTTTAAAAATTATCAGCAAATCACAAAGGCACACATTACTCAGCATAGGTAGGACTGAGGCTGAGGGAGTATTACAGAAACCATATAAACCAAGTGTTTCTCCCTCAAGTTACAGAAACCTTCCCTTCAAAATGCCAACACTGAGAAGCATCTGAGCCCACACAAAGGATTGTTTAAAAAATATTATTTCTATTTTTTTAAAAGCCTCAAAGACACCACCTCCCCTTCCTTCTAACAGCATGATATAAACTTTTTCCAATTCCACATGTGCAAGTCTGGTTGTTCTCTTTTGCCTGCTTATGTTCCCTGTTCAAACATTTTGAGAGCTATCACATCCTCGTCACCCATTGTTGTAGCTGAAGCGGTGGCACAACATGTTGTGGGGGGTCCTTGGCCAGAGCTGCATGCATTCCACCCTTGCCACCAATGTCATGGGTCAGAGACTCTGGCCACATTTCAACCAAGTGCTCCTTTTCAGCTTTTTAAAGCCAAACTTAAAACTTTTATGCAGAAAAGAGTCAAAATAGCAAAAGCATTGCATCCACTTGTGCTTGGAAAACTGAAATCCAGGCTACCCATGGTGTGAGAAAAATTCTTCTGCAGGGGGACAGCAGGCCATGATCTCATCTCATGGTTATAATTTTTCTTCTGGTAGTATCTGAACATGGTCACTTGTTCCTGGCATATAAGTGTGGGACGTATCTCCCATCTCCCTCATACAGGAGTTAGATCTCAGTGAACAAGAGTCATGTGGTGCCCAGCAGGAAACAATGTGGGATTCTTCCATCCCTGCCCTAAATTTTATGAAGACATTGTTATGTACCTATGCTGGTTGCTCCTGCTGATCTGGGTAATGAAAATGCTAGTCTCCTCATTTTCTTTATGAAATAGTCTGTGGTTTCCTAGCCTGGGCGTAATCCTTCTGGGAGGCATGGAAGCTATGTAGACGTCTGGTGGGAGAGTCCAACATGGCAAGCCTTATACCCCATTTTGCACCGTATACGTCAGTGTTTTCAGATGCCTCCATGTCATTCATTGTCCCTGCTCCAGGACCTTTCAGACTGGGTAGTGGAGCTCATTCCATCTCCCTCACCTCCTAGGGGGCTTGTCAGTGCAGGCCATGTACATTCATTGCCTGGATTATTGCATACTCTCTTCTGTTGAGGCTATCTGTGCATGGCATAATTAAAGGTAAATTAGGCTCAACAGAGAAAGTAAATATGATTGTGGGCTAGTGATTGGGCTGTGAAGGAGGTGTAAGTTTTGTTTTTGCTGCAACACCCCTAATGGTATTTAGTTGTTACTTAATGTGAAATGACCATAAAACAGGTCTCTTCTCTCCTCCCTTTGTGCTGTGTAGTCCTACCTGTTCAGAATGCAGTTACTCTCAGAGCCTATTCTAGAGGCTTTAATAACCTTCAGGAATGCTGAGAATACTGTGCTGGGAGGTGGGGGTCATGTGCCAAGACTATGTGGGCAGAGGTAACAACTGAAGCTGAATGTCCATATCTTGGGAAAGTACTTTATCTAATGCCCTGTTGTGTAACATGAGACACTAAGCTGTTTTCCTTTAGTTAATAATAATTTATATAGTAGGTAAGATGCTGGCTTCAAGGAGGGAGGTCAGGGCTGTGGATCCCCTATTGGAAAACAATGCATTCTTGTATCCCATGTTTAGATGAGACTGACAAGTGCCTTTTTCCTCAATGTTTCTCGTGTGTACTTTATGGGGACATGTTGACCATGGTGGTATGATTTCTAGTACCCAGATGCCTGATCCTCTCCATGCAGTATATAGGGAACACAGCGCTTTGATTCCTACTCTGTAGATTTAGGACGGTTAAATCTTTGCCTTTAAGTGACTACGAAGTCTACTGTACTTTACCCTCTATGTAATGATTTTTTTATGTTCTTGCTTAATTTTGCTGTCATGTGTAGTTGCACTGCCTGACTGAAGCACTAAGGCACAGAGATCCTCTACTGAAACTGTTTGTATGGTCCACATCTACGGAAACACTGCTCACTTCAGTTGGCCCCTTGCCAGGAACGTGTAGACTTTCTCCAAATTCAGGTGACTGCTTCCCAAGATAGAGGGGTGTTTCTGCAGTCCTGCATGACCCATGCCCTTAGGCCTCCGCGGGTTTTTGCTGACTTCATAGCTCTGTTACGTCCAGTTATACATTAACACCTGCCCAGATTGCTGGGGGTAAATGTCATGAGCTGTCTGGAAACTATCCTTTGTATCTAGAGAATTTGTAATTTTTTTGGCCTTCAGCTTGGTCATGTGTGCTTGCTCACAGAATGATTTAATACTGTTTTTGGAGAAAAAGAGTCAGGGTTACATTCTTGTGATTGTAATAGCAGGCCATTCAAGGCTATACATTTTCTTATGCCACCACAAACCACGTTTTGAATTATTGCTGTGATGACTATGTGTTTTGTTAAATTATTTTCATAAGCTTTTGTGCCTGGTCAAATGTGCAGCTTTTTCTGTATAACTTTAATGACATGTAGAGAACTTGTGTCTCGTTAATTAATTCTTCGAGGTCTTTTATCCAAGTTTGGAGATCATCTTTCCCACCACTGTGGCATTTGTTCACCTGCATCTAAATAGCACATACATCTTTCTGGACTGTTTACAAGGCAGATGGCAAAAAGACACAAGCTCTGCTAAAGGAAATATGCCTTGATTTTATTATTTTTCTGTGGTTATGACACAGTATGCAGCTCAGGCGGGTAGGTGATCTTGTTGAGCTATGCTTGCTGGGATGTTGCAGTACTAGGGTCAGTTCTGCTGTGCTGCATTTGGGTCATTTTAGTAAAACCTTGACATCCTTTTCCATCACCTTTCAGAGCTAAAACTCTTTGGGACGCCATTACTCCAACTCTCAAGAAGTGCCAGTTTTCCCTGGTAGTCTTACTTGTCTTTCTATGAACCATGCTGAATTTTGACATTTAAAATGAGAGTAAGCATTTTGAATGTGTAAGGGAGATCTTTCAGTCATTTTGTTGACAATTAATTTAATTGATACTCCTCATCTTTAAGGCAAGGGCAGCTGTATTACTACTCGTACCCAGTGTCGTAAGCTATTACCTGCTGCCATGTTATGTCTGCTGAAAGGTCTGCTGACGATCCCTCTAGAGAACCTGTCTCCAGTGAGGCAGGCTGTAGACAGTTAATGAGACTGTAGAAATGTAGTGTGTGATGTGGGTGTCTGTGACAGTTTTGTCACTTTCTAAACTATGTGGGCCTGTCCAGAGGAAATAAGTTAATAGCACAGTCAATGTGTAGCAAATGATGCTCTCCTTTGCATTCAGTGAAGTGCTTAAATAGTTCTCATGTTGCAAAGTTAGTTTGATGTACTCATTTGGAGTTGGGGGGCAGAGTGGGAGTAAGTAGGTAACTATGGGGTCATATTGCAACATGAAGCCCAAAAATAACCTGCTACCTTTCTTTCTTCATTTAAAACCCCAATGAATATTTATTTAGACATCTCACCTTTGACAGCAGGCTGACTGGATCATCCTCAGAAAACAGTAGGGTTTGTAACAGTGATAATAAAGAAAGATATACTGATGGAAAGTATTGCAGATAACATATTCTGATATATCTTGTATTTGCAGCAGCTGTCTTCAGAAGTTATTTAGGTTGTTAGTCTCAGAAAATTTTAAAGTAACATACAGTGTTGTAGTAGAAGTTGCTACCTAAAAGCAAAAGTGAAATAGTAGAGGGATTTTGTTGTTTCTGACTAGGGATATGTCATTCATAGCCATTAACTGATTGTAGGGACCTTGGCAGTGAGGACTGTTGCAGAAAACAAGAAGCTGTCTCCGTAAGTCCATCATTTGTGAATCCCTAATGCCAAGGCTGATTTCACAGAATCGCAGAACATTAGGGATTGGAAGTGACCTCAAAAGATCATCTAGTCCAATCCCCCTGTCACAGCAGGATCACCTAGACCAAGTCGCACAGGAACACATCCAGGCAGGTTTTAAACTTGTCCAGAGAAGGAGACTCAACAACTCCCCTGAGCAGCCCCTTCCAGGGCTCTGTCACCCTTGCTGTGAAGAAGTTCCTTCTGATATTTATATGGAATCTCCTCTGTTCCATCTTACACCCATTGCCTCTTGTCCTATCACTAGATGACATTGAGAAGAGCCTGGCTCCATCCTCCTGACACCCACCCCTCACATATTTATAGAC
>JAOXOE010000343.1:26297204-26311199 GCA_028565055.1 Phoeniculus purpureus | reverse complement strand
TCACATATTTATACCCATTAATGAGGTCACCCCTCAGTCTCCTCCAAACTAAAGAGACCCAGCTCCCTCAGCCTTTCATTGTAAGAGAGGTGTTCTACATCCTTCATCATCCTCATTACTCTATGCTGGACTCCTCCAGCAGCTCTGTGTTCTTCTTAAATTGATGGACCCAGAACTGGACACAATACTCCAGATGTGGTCTTACTAGGGCAGAGTAGAGGGGGAGAGAAACCTCTCTCAACTTGCTAACCACCCTGCTTCTGATCGCTCCACATCAGACAATAGTTACTTGTGATTTATTATTAAGTATGAAGAGAAGCACTAAAGTGACCTGTTGTGAGTGGATGGCAGCAGCCAGTACTGGTATTTCTTTTCCTGTAGGAGCTTCTCTGCCAAAACGTGGCTTGGCCACTACTGGATGAAAGTTTTTGAAGAATTGGTGGGTTTAAAATAACAAGGTGTGTGGAGAGGACTAATGATTTTAGGAACACTTGAAATTACCAAACTGAAATGCAAACCCTAGAGCAATCTTAAGTTGCTCTAAGAATTGACACATATAATGAGGCAAAGCCATAGAGTTGGGTCACAAGCTCCACTTTGAACTGTGGGAACACGAAACACCTGGTCTTGGGCCTGGCTTTTATAATTGCAGCTGATTTCTTTAGTGAACCTAACCAAACTTGCCACAGGTGTTTAGAACTTTACTGGGTGTGAAGTACAGTCAGCTATGGAGTTTATTTGCCTGCTGCTGGGAAGGGTGTGGGAGGTACTGGGCTAGCTGCTGTTTAACTTGCCTTCAGGATTCTGAATCTAGATCCTGTGTTATTTCCAGATGTTTCTTTGAGATTCCTCTGGATGAAAAGAAGGGTTATAGCGAGGAAAGTGCTGTGTAAGGGCTGTAACTTGTAAGGCAGGGTAGATGGTTGGACTTGATAGCCCCAGGGATCTTTTACAACCAGAGTGATTCTCTGAATTAATTGTATGCCCAACTGTTGTGATTTAAAAACAGCAACGAAGACCCACCCAGTTGTTTGCACCCAATAGACTAAGCAAGACTGATGTTCTGCTTAGAGATGATAAAGCAAGTGCAGCCTGATGTTAAGTCAGAGAAGAAGTAACATCCTCCTTCTCCACACATACAACTTGTTTACAAAAGTGCCTTGTAGTGGCTGCTGGTGGTGTCACTCGGTCCCATGCCCCAGAGCTATCACCAGGCCTCATGGGAGATGTGACTGCAGAGCGGGACATGGGACTGTTTGTTCACTCACTTTCTGTGAAGAGAGTTTTGAACTGTGTTTTGAATAGACAGCATTTTCTTTGTGTGGTTGGTAAATAACACAGAGCAAAGTTAGTCAGCAAGTTGCATAGCTTCTGCATTCTGATTCTTTGGAGCCCTTTTGTACCAAGCTTGACAGGATGTTTTTAACAGAGTGTGACCTCACTGGGATACCAAAGGTAAGGAAAAAAGTTATTTGGGCTGTTGCAGAATGTTTTGCACAGAGCTGACTGAAACTATTGCTTTTAGACGCTTCTTGGAAAGAAGAGGGGTTCACAGAGATCCGGTCAACACCTTGTTCAGTGAAAATCAATGTCTTTTGCTCCTTCGTGACTGATAGGAAGCCTTAATGAGATTTTCTATGTCACACTTATAGAGAAAGATACTGATTGCAAATTGCAGAATGATAATGCACTTGCTCTAACGTGTTGATCAGAGGCCAACTTCCAATGACAGAAAATCAAAATATTTTCTTTCAAAAACAGGACAGGATAAGCAGAGATCATCCAGTTGTTCATCTGAGCCCTAGAAGCAGCTGTGCAGGAACCAGAGTGGTGGCAAATCCAGCAAGACCAGGCAACGGTGACCTTCTGGACACCTGTCTCCAGTCACTGGGTCAAGGTAAGAAGCAAAAAAAGAAACGAACCAGTATCAGCACGTTTTCTGGGGGAGGTCGTGCGTGGGCTTTCATCAGAGAGATTAAAGGAGAGGCCACCGCTTGTGGTTTTGCTTGGATCCGGAGCACAGAGGCTGCGGTACCCTGGGGGTGTGGGGATGCATGGTCATTGCTGTGGAAACGCTGGGGGTGGGGAGGGACCCGGCAATCCCCACTGCCACTGGGGCTTCTTTGGAGTGTAGTTCCTAGTTCTAAGTGCCGCTGACAGCCTGAGGATGTGGTCGCGCAGGACTGAGTGGCA
Source organism: Phoeniculus purpureus (assembly GCA_028565055.1). Lineage (NCBI taxonomy): Eukaryota > Metazoa > Chordata > Aves > Bucerotiformes > Phoeniculidae > Phoeniculus > Phoeniculus purpureus. The sequence continues at coordinate 26,309,006 of JAOXOE010000343.1, read as the reverse complement.
GTAAAAGAAGGGAGAGGTCTGAGCAGTCAAGATGCCAGGGAAATGTTTTTTAAAAAAACCCCACCACCTGATGTTGTTCAGATATTTATGTAGTGTAAAAGTAAGATTCATGCAGAATGTCTGAGTGATTTGTTGGTATTTGTGCTCTAAAGAGGTTGTTAAGAAAAATGAAAGAAAAATTTATTATCACATGAAACAGCTTAATGAATAACAGGCATTTTGCTGTTCCGAAGTGGAATTAAAAATGTATTATCTGGTTTTATTATCTGTGCCAACAGAGCAACAAAGCTTCATTGCTTTTGGGGTCAGCAATCATTGTTTTCCTCCAGCCAGTGCAGGTGATCTACCAAAAGAACAATAAATTAAGTTGTTTGGAGTCACTGATAGAGCAGTGAGAGGAAATGAAGTCCTCACGACATGTAAAACTGTTATTCATACTGAAAGGCTTGCATAACAAAGAAATCTAAAAATAAGGTTTTAAAATTGGCAGGTTTTTGAGTGCTGCTGACAGTGAAAGAGTTCTTTGGTAAATGTGGATGGAGAAGTTTGCTCATTTTCTTCTCACTAACTGGAGTTGGGTTTTGTACTGCAAGACACATAAAGAACTGGAGTTTTTCTTGCTATCAGTTCGAAAGTGGATGGGTTGAACTTTGTTTAGTGGTATAAAAGTTGCAGTGAAAGTGCCACTTCTCAGTAAGTCAGGTTATTGACTTTTGTTTGACCAAGTGGTGCATTTCTAATGTTGAACTCGCTGCTACTGTACCTTGATCCACTGGGTAGGTAAACTGTCAGCTCTCTCCTTATTAGAGGAAATGTTTCTTCTGAAGAAGCTTATGCGGACTAGTGTGTGTGCTCTGAAGTAGATGTCTGTCAAAAGGGGTGAGTGATGGGGATGAATTTTTACTCGTGTTGGTGCTTGTGTTGCAGTAGTGCTTCTGGCCCCCCTCGTGGGTCAGGTGCTGGGTATTGTGCAATTAAAAAAAGTAGTAAATTTTTATATCCCAAACAGTGCAGAATGAGACAGCACCTGAGCTAAGGAAATGTGATTTATTTAGTCGTATAAAATACACCCAAAGTGTTCTGATTATCAGATCTCTCTCTACAGCTGTGTATGTGCTATTAGGGATTTTTCAACGGGGGTAAGACACTATTAAGACTGCTGCCAATAGCTGGAAGCTTGATCCCTTTGACCTTCAGTCAGGAAGAAGCTGTCAGGGTGGTGTACGGTTTATTTTATGGCTGAGTTTGAACAAGAGAAGACCAAACTTCAATAAAAGTAGACTTTAATATTTATGAAAGCTACGACAGAGAAACCAGTAGAGGTCAGTACAGAGCGCTGAAATGGAAGCCGAGTGCCAGGGCTCTGTGTAGGCTGCTCTGTACTTCCTTTCTCTAACTTTTTCTTTAAGGCTCACGGTGGCTTGCAGTCAGTATTCTTGTCCTCTCCGAAAGATAGGTTAAAAATACTTGGGATAACATGATAATGCCAGGCTGTTTAAATAGAGTAACTTAAGCCGCAACACGTGTTTTCTAACATTTCATAGCTTGCAGAGAGGTGCTGCAAATCTTATTTTTGAATTTTCTTTATTTTTTTCCATTCTCAAACCCAATGTGTAATATTTATGTGCTAAATGCAACCAGCTAATGGTTATGTAGCGAAAAACTTGGAGAAATAGGGTAATTTTTTAGGAAACAAGCTTTCAGATACCTTAAATAAACTAATTATTCTCAATTTATAGAAGAAATTAGGATAATTATCATAGTGGTGTTTTAGAAGTCTTCTCTTTGTGCAAACACACATATACGTGATGAGAGAGAGGAGGAGAGGCAGACAGACTCTGTATGTAGTTGAATTATCTTTTGTTTCACGTTTTTAAAGTAATTGTTTGCTCGTGGTTTCCTTTTGTGATTTAAAGCGAGGAAAAGAATCAGACAGTATAGTCTGTGCATAAAAAGATCCTTCAACGTGTATGAGCCTTAAAAGCTCACTTCTGAAAAGCTTCTGCTCAAGCTGCTTTCTGCGAATCTAGAAAGAGCAATCTGCCTGTCCCCATTCAGTTTCCTTGCTCTTCAACTAAGTACTTTGAAAACTACCTGGCTATTAAATGGTAATTGTAGACTATCTAGAAATAACAAAAAGATAAATCACAAAATAAAAAGATTCTATTTTGATTCTGATGTTGACTCACATCTGCTGTCTGTGAGTTGAAGAAGAAATTTCTCAATGTCTTCAGAGAGAATAGAACTATACAAACAGCGATTATGTTTGCAAATCATTTCCACTTGTTCTGCTTACCGTACTTGCTTCTTTAAATTGACGGTGGATGCATAGGAAAGTATGTGACGTCTCTGAAAACACTTTGTTTGCTTTGCAATGCATTTAGAAGTGTAAAGAACTAGACAGAGATTCTACAACCCATTCTTTAGCTTGGAGGAGACTGAGGGGTGACCTCATTAATGTCTATAAATTTTTGCAGGCTGATGTCAGGAGGATGGAGCCAGGCTCTTCTCAGTGTCATCTAGTGATAGGATGAGGGTCAATGGGTGTGAGCTGGAACACAGGAGGTTCCACATCAATATGAGAAGAGACTTCTTCAGGTGAGGGTGACAGAGCACTGGAACAGGCTGCCCAGAGGAGTTGTGGAGTCTCCTTCACTGGACACGTTTAGGACCCACCTGGATATGTTCCTGTGTGACTTGGTCTAGGTGATCCTGCTGTGGCAGGGGAATTGGACTGGATGATCTTTTGAGGTCCCAGGGCAGCAGATCAGCCCTAGGAAGGTCTCACCTCCAGGATCAGAGATGACACCTCTGACAGATCCCTGTGGGATCTGCATCTCCATCATAGGAGGCTTGAGGTGCTCCAAGCTGGAGAAGGAGTATGAGACTGACCTGATGGAAGAGGCTTCTTCAGGGTGCTTCTAACCCCTCCTCGTCTCCTGCCCTGTTCTCCAGCTGGGAACAGGACAAGCTTTGCTGGCTCCTGTTGTGCTCCCATGGGAAACCCATTCAGGAGCTGGGACACTCCATGGGGTGTAGCCTGCAGCAGGAGAAGGTTGAAGCTTTCAGCTGAAGGTTTCCATGCTGGGAAGAGTTATGGGAAGAGATGGTCTGTGCTGTAGCCTCATGAATCCCAAAAAGATGACCCTCCCTCCTTCTCAGCGCCTGCAGTCTACCCCCTCACAAACCTGTGCCAGCCCAGCACAGCTCTGACTGGTCCAGGTGCCCTTCTGCACAGGAGGGAGGTCACAAGCAGAGCCTGAGAATAAATGTTGCTTCATCACATCAGCAAGGCAGAGGGTGCTGCCAGAGAGGGAACCTTGGAGCCTGAAGTGGTAGGCTTGGACTTCCAAAAGCACAAAAGAGAGAGGCAAGAGATGTGGTGGCTTGAGTTGCCCCTCAGGGCTGGAAAAAGGAGGGCTGGCTCCTACCTTCTGCAGAAGATCTGTGGTTGGATCCCATTTACATCCCCACAGACTTCCCAGTGAGCAGAGGGAGCTCTGGTGCATGGCCCAGTTCTCAGGGCAATCGATGCAAGGTGCTTTCACCCAGCCACCCCGAGAGGACTTTGTGGCTTTGGCCCCTCTCCAGGCTGGGAGCTGGAGCATCGTGGTCCATCAGCGAGCTCATGGAGAGCAGAGCACCATTAACAAGTGAGTGGACCTACGGGCCCTGCAAGCGGCTCCTTAACCATTCGCTGGGGAGCACTTAGGAGTAAAACCCAGAGCATCTGCTCAGGATGAGGAGGAGAAAAGAACCTGGGACATAACTGGTCCAGGGAGCTCTGGGGGTGCAGAGAAAGAAGTTCACCCTTCTGGGAATGGAAGGCTGTGGAAGAAGGACAGACAGACACCTAGAACCTGTAGACCAAGTGCCCACGCCCTGGCTTGGCAGAGGTGACCCTGGGGGGATGGATGGATGGATAGATGGGTGGGGATTGGACTAGATGATCTTTCCAGGTCCCTTCTAATCCCCAATGATTCTATTATTCTATGGTTGGATGATGGTTGGATGGATGGATGGATGGTTGGATAGATGGATGGTTGGATGGATGGATGGATGGGTGGATGGATGGTTGGATGGATGGTTGGATGGGTGGATGATTGGTTGGTTGGAGGGTTGGATGGATGGAAGGATGGTTGGATGGATGGTTGGATGGAAGGATGGATGGAGAACTTGTGTCCAAGAAGGGCAAGACCAGTGACCTGGAGACAACCAAGTCCAGCAGGGATGTCCCCATAGAGGTATGAGAAGAGCCCGAGCTTAGGTTGTCAGATCAGTCCATGGAGGAGACTGAGGCTGATTTTCTTGCCCATAGCTGCCATGGAAAAGGCACTGCAAGGTCTGTGAGATCACTGTGCCCACCCCTGGGCATGGATGGGGCAAGCCCAAGCTGAGGAGGCAGCATACAGGCTTTCAGGCTCTCTGCAAACTCAGGGAGACTCTGCAGACCTGGCTTCACCGCCCTCTGGGTAAACCCTTCAGCTGGACCACTCCTGCTGGAAAGAAGGAAGCCGGAGCTGTTGAGCTCCTCTCCCAGGCTCCCATCAGAGGCCACAGGCAGAGGCTGCAGTGCTGCTGCTTTGATGGACCCTTTGCTCTCAGCGTGGCCCAAGGAGCCGAACCCTACAGAGGGAGCCGTGAAGGCTTTCCATAGCTTGTCCAAAATACCCTGCAGCCCACCGGACAGCACGTTGCGGAGTCTGGCCATCAGTAATTAACAGTGCACTACGACTGACACCACAAAGCATGTGGCTGGCTCGGTCAGTGTCTCACACCAGCCCTCATCCGTGGGGGAGCTGTGCAGTGGCTGCAATCAGCTGCTGCCCCACCAAGGGCAGCCCTCAGCGCAGCTGCTGCTGCTGCTGCAGAGCTGCTGGTGCCTCGTTCCAGGCAAGGAGCAAAGGAAAACATGGGATCACTGGGTCGATCCGGGGCAGCAGGAGGTCAGGAGGCTCTGGCCAGGGTTTCAGGGTCAGTTTGTCACAGGGCTCAGCCCACTGCTGTGTCTGAGGCTGGCGCAGCGTCGTGCTGGGCAGCTCTCAGGTGAAAGACCAGGGCTGCTCTTCTCGTTGTCACTAACAGCTCCTGGTGACTTCTGCAGGAGGACAAGGCTGGAGGTCCACGTGCAGGCACTGGTGCCAGGCAGTACTGGGTGCTGCTGCTGCTGCTGCTGCCTCCACCCCACAGGTCAGCTACAGGCAGAGGGACTCCCAGAGTCTTGGCTCTCAGCAGCATCAGTACCACCTGCAGTGACTGCCTGGACTTCAGGGTCTCTGAGAACAACATTCAGTCCTGGGCTCAACGTTTCCTGAGGGAAACCTGCACCTTCTAAGCTGGTATCTTCAACAGACCGGCTGCTTCTCATTCCCCCTCTCACAGCAGAGCTGGGTTCTTCCCCCAGCCGTGGGGGGCACGACTCAGCATCTCCCTCAGCTTGCCCACCGCCCCCCTTTCGTGGCTGGTTCACACCCCTCGGGGACACATCCCTGTCTGCCCACCTGCCTTTACACCAGAGGAGACAGAAGCAGCACAAACAAGCAGAGGGGCTGCTCTGGGTGATGAATTAGTCATGGCCAGAGAAGTGACCCCGTGTCCCACCGCAGGGGCTGGCAGCATCGTGCAGCTGTCGGGAGCTGGGAACAGTTGTGGAGCAGAAGATTCCCATGGTTTTAGCTAAAGGGAGCAGCTAGAGCTGATCCACACCCCCTCCCTCCAAACCCCTCCTTAAGCAGGCAGCGGGCATGAGTCGGGGTGAGGGAAAACCCACGAGAGACAGCGGTGGCGGCAGGAGAAGCAGCACGAGGTGCTGGGCAGAGCAGCCTGCAAGGTAGAAATGCGGGTGAGGACAATCTAAGTGTCTCCAGGAAGAGCCATTAGCCCAGGGACAGGAGGCTGGGCTGCCTCTCTGGCTCCCTGCAGCCAGCTCTGGGTCTCTAATGGGAGAGGCTGGAGCCTGGGACTTCCCGCAGTGACTCTCTGCTCTTGGTTTGCTCCCGGTTTGTCTGCCCAGCTGCGATCCTGCTGCAGGAGGTCAGAGAGCACAGCAGAGGCCAAGCACATCCAGAGACTGGACTTTAGGAAAAGTTCTTTGATCTGAGGGTGGGGGGATCCCTGGAACAGGGTACCCAGAGAGGTGGTGGAGGCTTCATCTCTGGAGCAGTTCAAAGTCAATCTGGATGGGGCTCTGGGCAATCTGGTCTGGTGAGTGATGGCCCTTGTTGTGGCAGGGTTGGACTAGATGACCTTGGGGGTCCTTTCCAACACAATACAGTCTGTGATTCTATGTCCAGCTCCCGCTGCCTCCACCCAGCCTCACTGGCCTCCCTGGGCAGTCTATTCCAGTGTTCCACCACCTCCATGGTGAAGAACTGCTTCCATCTGATCCAGACCTCCTTCCTTTCAGTTCAAAGCTGCTACCACCCTGACCAGCCTCACATTCACATCTTAGTGCCAGCAGCACATCGCGACAAGTGGGACAGCGGCTTTATCGTTCCTGAGCTGAGGATCCCAAATGCTGATCTCAGGTGGGACCCCAAGCAACATCACAGACTCACAGGATCACAGAATTACTGAGGCTGGAGAAGCCCTCTGAGCTCATCCAGCCCAGACCAGGACCTAACATCACTTCAGCGGCCAGACTAGGGCACCAAGTGCCACAGCCTGGCTGCCCTTCAACACCTCCAGGGATGGGGTCTCCCCCACAGCCCTGGGCAGTCCAGCTCAGGGTCTGATCACCCTTTCCATGAGGAAGGGCTTCCTAATATCCAACCTAACCCTCCCCTGCTGCAGCTTCAGGCTCTGCCCTCTCATCCTGCTGCTGGGTGCATGGGAGAAGAGCCTGATCCCCACCTGACTACAACCTCCCTTCAGGGAGTTGGAGAGAGGGAGAAGGTCCCCCCTGAGTCTCCTCTTCTCCTGGCTAAACGCCCCCAGCTCCCTCAGCCTCTCCTCATCAGCCCTTCCCTCCAGTCCCTTCCCCAGCCCCATTGCTCCTCTGGACAACAATCCTTGCAGCATCATTGGGATCCCCTGTTGTTACTGGGATGATCATATGTGGAGCACAGATCCCTGCTGGTGCTGATGGAGCTGCTGGCAGACTGAGCATCCCAGCTCCTGCTTTGGGTAGCAAGAGGGTTGCAACTCAAGATCTGGTCCTTGGAAATGCAGATGGGGAAGCATCTCATGGCTGTCAACCAGCTTTTCCTCTGGGGATCACACACAGAACCACAGAACGTTAGGGACTGGAAGGGACCTGGAAAGACCATCCAGTTCAATCCCCCTGCCACAGCAGGATCCCCTAGATCCAGTTGCACAGGAACATGGCCAGGTGGGTTTGAAACGTCTCCAGAGAAGGAGACTCCACAACCCCCTGGGCAAATCCCACCATCTTCTAACCAGGCTGAGAAGTGGCCTCGTTGCTGCAGTGCAGGTGGGATACTCAGGTGGCCAAAAATGGAGGTCCATGAGTTTTCACCCTCATTTGAGGCCAGACTTCAGTAACAGCCCATCCTTATCAGTTCCACACCCCAACATGAGCTCTCAGTGACCCTGTGCATTGAGATGTTTATACTTCTACTGAGATCAAGTCACCAACCTACCCTCAACGTGATCTGACAAGATCACAGAGAGACTTCTCCTCCCCTGGGGGAGCTGAGCTCCTGAGGAACATGAAATACAGGACCCGCCTTGGTCTAGCAGGGGCATTGGACTAGATGATCTTCTGAGGTCCCTTCCAACCCCTAATGATTCTATGATCCTGCACCCCCTGCTCAGCCAAACCCCCCTGAGCTGAAGGAAGGGTCTGGCAGCAGAGAGCAGAGATGAGAAACCTACAGCCTTGCCCGAGGACTCAGCACTTGTGAGGAGCAACAGGTCTGCGAGGAGGGTGTAATTGTCCTGCCTGCCCTGCTGCCTGGAAGCCAGCTGGGGGGTGGCCCCACACGGAACCCTACCCCATTCCCAAACCCTTCCCACAGACAGCTAATTGCTCTCCCTCTCGCTGGGCTCCACCTCAAGCCCGGCCATCCTCTTCCCTGCTCGGGCACCTCTGAAGCCTCTAATTACTGCTTTACTCCTTTTTCCCCTGTAGTGGAAGAGCTGACTTCAAGCGTGGGGCTCTTTAAAAATACATCTGCTCTGCACTGTGCTCCAACACATGGAATAATAGAAGAGGGTCCGTCAGCGGGGGCACCGTCACCTGGGTGGCTTTCAAAGGCAGGAATCTTTTAAAGAACACGAGCGGTTTCTCTCCTCCAGACCCAGAGCTGTGCCGTGCCCATCACGTTTGAGCAAGGGGGTTCTCACGTCCTTTCCTCTCCTGTTTCAGCGACTCAAGTGTCAGCCTGCACAGCGTGGCTGTTACTGGGGGTGGCTGCTGCTGGTGGTGGTGGTGGTGGCCACCTTGCTGGTTGCGCAGAGCCTCTAAAGGTCTGCTTGAGGACTACAGGCAGAGACACAGGACCCACTGATCATAGCATCAGAGAATCATTCCAGTTGGAAAAGAACCTAGAGATCATCAAGACCAACCAATAGCCCTGCTCTGCCAAGTTCACCACTGAGACAGATCTCTGAGCACCACATCTAAGTGGTCTTTAAACACCTCCAGGGGTGGTGGCTCAATGCCCTCCCCGGGCAGCCTGTTCCAAGCTCTGGCTACTGTTTCAGTAAGAGAATTTCTCCTAACACCCAGTCTAACTGTGTCCTGGTGCAGCTTGAGGTTGATCCCTCTTGTGCTATCACTTATGACCTGTGAGAAGAGACCAGCACCCACCTGTCTACAGTGTCCCTTCAGGTAGTTGTGGAGGGTGAACACCTCCTCAGGCTGAACAGCCCCAGCTCCATCAGCTGCTCCTTATGCTGGTCCCCAGACAGTGCAGCTATCGACAACCTTCCCTGCCTTGTTTCCCTTCCCAGTGGGACAACCAGTCCCTTGGCTGTGGGATCCAGTACGAGCTGTACTGGCACCATTCTCTGTCATCCTGAAGCTCAGGAACCACTGTTGGTCCCTGTGAATGAGGTGGGGGTTAAGAGCACCTTGTGCAGCCTTTCAGCCAGGCTCTACCCTAAATGACTTCGCCCTCAATCACTCTGTTCCAGTACAGAAAGGTTGGGACAGTGCTTCCCCCAGGATTTCTTCAAAGGCCTCAGTGTCTGCCTGGAGTCACCTGGCTTTGGGCTTCAGCTGCTCAAATTTGTGGTGGGTCTTGGGCTTTTTAGCAAGAAAGAAGCAGCAGGTATGAGGGTAGCACGGAGGGAACCAGCTTGGACGTGAGGGCTGTACTGCAAGAGAAAGATCCTCGCTACAGGGTCACGCACCAGCTCCCAGGGCTCACTGGGCAGAGCTCCAAGCACCAATGTCTGGGAGCTCGAGGAGCCCAGAGCTGGTGGGCAATGTTCCTGGGGAAGCCTTTACAGCAGCAAAGGCTTTGCAGGGGCAGGACTCTCCTCAGCTGTTCCTGTCCCCATTTAGAGATGTCTCTGTCTAAGTGGTTCATTCAGCATCTTTAGAGGCTTTGGGGTGAGTGAGATGCCTCTGTAGAACCATTCACCTGCCCACTTCAGAAACTGATGTCGGAAGGAGATGATCTGCACTGTAGACTCCTTGGTTCCTCTCCACTGACCATGGTCTAGCCTTCACCGGTGTAGAAGAGGAAGCAAGTCCTTTAGGGTGCTCGTGACCTTCTCATTGAGCTCTGGGCCAGCATCAGTGCTGCTGCCTTGATAGCTCCCAAGGTTAGCTCATGTTTCAAAGCTCAGATGAAAAAACTATGGCAAGACCTCGGTGTCCAGCCCAGTAGTGATTTAATTCCTTACACTTAAAGATGTTTTGGTTCTAGGGTCATGGTGCAGGGATGCCTTTTGTGCTCCAGGTGTAGGGGTGGGGACTCTGTCCGTGACACCTCTCGTGTGCAATTTCCTTCTTCCAAGGCTCTGCCTGCTGTCCTGGTCCTGCTTCTTCCCCCTCAGCCTCACCCTGAGCCACTTCATCACCCACCCACTAACCTTTCCCTGACCCAGGTGCCTTGGTGAGGGGCAGCAGGAGCTGGACACAGAAACTACAACACAGGACCATGGCTGTGACCTGTCTCCAGGTTGTCCTGGATTCCAGAGCTTCTGCTGAGAAGGAACAGCAGCTTTTCCCAGATCTGTGCCCAGGAACAGCAGGGAGGGTGCAAATGGGACCCTTCTTGACCTCCTCCTGGGCCACCACCCCCTTCCCATGCATCCCAGACTCTCACCCTCGACCTGGGCATAGTGGGTGCTGCTGGAGCAGGAGGAAGAGAAAGAAGCAGCAGGAGGAGGAAGAGAAGCAAGAGTAGGACCAGGGGCAGGATCAATCCTCTGCCCAGTCCTCCATGTGTGATGAGTCCCTCAGGCCTCATCCCCACTTCCCCAGCCTCTGCCTACCCTTCCCAGACCTGGTGCCACTGGCTGTTATCCAGGGCTGCCCCATCCTTCACTCCAGCCCCTTCACGGACAGACCCTCTCCTCCCCACCTTACCTGTTGTTTGGGGTTAGGGGCTTCATCCCCAGCCACGGGGGATCCCTGAGGCAAACCCCAGCCCTGCTCCTGAGCCGAGCCCTTTGCATTTGTGCCTGAGAAGTACTGAGCAGCCTTTTTATGAGCTCGGCTGATAAATATTGCATCGCTCCCCTCTGCAAAACTTTTAAGAGCTGGGGGGTGGTGGAGAGGTACCTGCTGCCACCCCATCACCACCACCACAGCAGAGACCACCCCTCACCACATCCCCGAGCTTCACTCTTGGCTTTGAGGAGCGGGCAGCGCTGGGAGAGGGGCGACAAGGCAGGAGCAGCAGCAGACGGGAGGGTGTTGTGGCTGTGAGGGAGGGGGGGGGAGTGGATAGAGGGAATGGGCCCTGCTAATGCTGCGCGGAGCTGATTCTCCAAGGCCCCCCCGGGCAGCACTCAGCATCCAGCCCTCATTAAAATTTCATCGGCAGCACTTGGCCAAGGTCTATTTATGAAAATGCGCTCTGCGCTCCGCGGAAAAAACAGGAGCGGGGCGAAAGAACAAAGGCGGCCACGGGGCTGGAGAACGGGGGTGGGTTTCTGGGGGGCGGCCAGGGGTTGTCACTGGTCACCCCCCCAACACGCACATCCCGTTCGTCCCATTCACCCCGCGCATCCCCGACTGGGACCCGCGCTGAGCCGCTCCCCTCTCGCTCTGCCGGCGGAGGGTCGGGGACTGCCAGGATTTTCCCCGATTTTCCCCTCTTTTAAAAGGTTTTTTTTTTCTATTTTGTTTTGGTTGGTTTGGGGTTTTAGCCGGGGCTGGGGGGTTGGTTGTCACTGGAAAGCGGTGGATGCGGGAGCCGCTTTGTCCCGCCGCGGATGCGGGATCGCTGCCCGCTCCTTTCCCCACCCCGCACCCTCCTCCACCCTCCTGTGATGCCTTCGGGGAGTTTGTTTATTCTCCTGACTAAGTTACAGTAAAAAAAAAAAAGCCAACCCAAATAACAACAAATCAACAATGAGACAAAAAAAACCCCAACAAACACAAAAAACCTCCAAACAAAAAAACCTCAAACGAAATCACGCAAAACCACCCAAAGCCGCAAAAAAACCCCAACAACCCGCAAACCCCAAATAAACCTGAACGAACTCCCCCAAAACTGCCGACAAGAAAAGCAAAACAAACTTGCCCCCCCCTTTTTTTTTCTTTTTTTCTTTTTTTTTTATTCCACTCCCTCCCCCTCCCACCTCGGGACAGAGGATCTTCCCCCCGTGCCATCCCATGCCATCCCATGCCATCCCATCCCATCCCATCCCATCCCATCC
>JAOXOE010000343.1:26264139-26297104 GCA_028565055.1 Phoeniculus purpureus | reverse complement strand
CTGCTCCGGCAGGGGGGTTGGACTCGATGATCTCTTGGGTCCCTTCCAACCCCTAACATCCTATGATCCTATGATCAGTGAAGCTATCATGATACGAGACAGATAAATTCTTAACTAGAATAGGAATCTAAATCAATCTAGCTTGATTTTATGAAGATACATAACCAAGTAAGTACTGAAATAAAGTAGAACAGTACCAGATAGTATATATTCTTTTGAGGCATCCTTGGATAATTCCCAGTATTGTGAAGACAAAATATTAGGAAAAAGATGATCTCTAAGAGTTCATTGAAGAACAACATCAGATTAGAGATTCTGACATTGAACAGCTCATGATTTCCTTTTATGTTTTCCACTTGGCTATCTTTGCACAGTGTTGACAGGAACCATGCAGCACACTGGAGATCTTTTTAGCATGTGCTTGCCTTCTAATTGCAGACTGTGCCCAAATGCTAGTGCAATAGTATTACAGTTCTCTGCTCTTTGATTTGCACAGGTAGTGGAAATGTACCTGCTTTCCAGTGTCACCAGTTCTCATTCAGCAGTTTATCTTAAGGCTTTTTTGCCTGTGCTCCTGCAGACTATTGAAATATGGTAAATTGCAAAGCAAACCCAAGGCACACACCAGTATACAATTCTTCTTCCACACTGGTTTCATTATTAAAGTGGGGAGCAAGGCTCTGCTCAGTGTCATCTAATGATAGGACAAGGGGCAACGAGTGTCAGCTCGAACAGAGGAGGTTCCACATAAATATGAGAAGGAACTTCTTCACAGTGAGGGTGATGGAGTGCCTGAATGGGCTGCCCAGCGGGGTTGTAGAATCTTCTCCTCTGGAGACATTTAAAATTCACCTGGATATGTTCCTCTGTGACTTGATCATCTAGGTGGTCCTGCTGTGGTTTGGGGGGAATTGGACTAGATGATCTTCCAAGGTCCCTTCCAGTCCTTAATGTTCTGTGATTCTGTGTGATTGGTCTTGAAGCTGTTGTCATCAATTTAAATATCTAGTGAGACTGCAAAAGTTGAATTTTTTGTTTGCTGTTTGCAGAACAAATTTTCTAGCTCTGCTTAAGAGCAAAATTCAGATTCCTGAAGTATTCATGGCCAGATTATATTTATGTAATCTCATATCTCTTGGCCAGCCGAAGCAAGATGTCCATATGCACTAATATTCAGGAGTACACCTGATGATATATTTCTCCACTCAGGTATAATTATTTCAATCAAAAAGTCAAGTCTTTTTGAGCGTATTGTTAAAATACGATCGTTCTCTCCCAGGAATGCTTTGAAGTCAAGTGTTTATGCTTAGTTAGGTTTACAATGTCTAACACAAATACATCAGTTCCCAAGATGTATGTTATGCTTCAACAAAGTGATTAGTTATGAAATCGTGCATTAACATAAACAGGTGGTTCTCTTTGAGGCTCAACTCCCTTTGCCCTCGCTCTATATACAATAATGTCAGATAGCTCTCTCTGCAGTGTTTTCAAATGACTATATGATAATCATAATACATGGATTTATATTATGCGTGAAAGGTCACGGCCTGTGAGGAAGGCAGTTTCTTTTCATGCATGTGATCCTTAAGAGTTGGCACTTAGGGAAGTGAGGCTAAAGGAAAAAAAACCAGGCGCAGCAAGGGGTGAGATCTAAAACCTTGGTCCTGTGAAAAAAGCACATGTATAATGACTTTTGGTGAATAATGGAAAACACACATAAAAAAATCCCCATAGATCAGGGAAAATGTGAATTCCAGTGAAAAAAACCAGAGGACTGGATATTGTAAGTCAAGTGAAAAAAAGAGCTATATCATACTTTTATGAGCTTGCTGATGCCAGATAGCAGAATTTACCTCCCCCTTTGCTAGTGTAAGACATAGGAAGATTTATGTTTGCATCTATTATTCAAAATATGCTAACACCAGGATGTCACAGAACTCGTAAAGCAACAGCAGATCCGGATAGTGCATATGTGGGAAGATGCTGGCATGTTGTAAAAGATGGGATTTTAAGACAAATCTTTCTTCTCTCGGTGTGAGATGTAGGATATAAAGTTTGTACCATGGATATTTCTAGTCTGGAAAAGGAGGTGATCGGGTGATACTGCTGTGGTGGGGGGATTAGACTAGATGATTTTTCGAGGTGCCTTCCAATCCCTAATGTTCTGTGATTCTGTGATTGAATGAATGCTGGGTTTTGACAGTGCTGTTTATTTGCTAGCCTTTCATTTACAGTTCTGGACTTCTCCAAGCACTGAATTAATCTGGATCTCTTCCTTAATTGGGTGGTATAAGGTAGCTTTCATAATTCAGCCTGCTTCCAGCCTGGTGATCCTGCTGTGGCGGAGCAATTGGACTAGATGATCTTTTGAGGTCCCTTCCAGTCCCTACTGTTCTGTGATTATATATCCACTTTTAACTTTTCAGATTCTTCACCCTACTCTTGTTCCCCACTTCATCTCTTTCAGTGATTTGTGAAGCTTATAAACCTCATCAAGCTTTGCCTGCATAGTAAAGAGTAGGTCTGGGTGGTTATAAGCTTCATATCTTGACACGTGTTTTTTTCTGAATTCCTTGCAAATGTCAACTATAAAAGGAAATGTGTTTAAAAGCTAAATTGAGCACAGAACAAAAAGGGAAATGAAATCTTGGGTCCTGAGAATGAATAGTCATGTACAGATTTCAAACAACCTACCAAAACTCCCAGGCAGAAAATACATTATCACTGCTGTACAGTTGAATCGCTTGTCTTTTTTGAGCCTCTGTCTCAGTCTAATACTTACTCTACAACTATGACGATTAAGCAACGGAAGAATTAACAGCACCATGCTCCAAGATTCATCAGAGGCTGGGAGAGAGACAATGTGGAGGAGACACTTTTATGGAGGCTGGAGGACATATATTTTCTTTATTCACTGACAGTGTAGCTCCTGAGAAGCACCTGTCTTTATTTCACCCTTGCTTCAGTGCCTCTTAGGGAAAGCCATCTCACTGTAGTACTGCAACTGAATACATGATTTGGAGAAGAGGCTCGTGGAGGTGCAGTGATAAAGACAGACTATGAGAATGGTCAGTGGGGTTTTGAGTGAAAGGTAGGTGGAGAGGAGGATTTCAAATTGCTGACAGCACAGATTGGGGTTTGTGTGATGGAAGGGCCCTGGTAAGCTTCACTGATTACATCGTTTGGGATGTTACCCCTTCCCTGATAACATCCTGATGCAGCTGGTCAGTGCGTCTACCACACCAGAGGTTCGACAGGAGGTGTGGTGGTCAGAGGCTGTCTTTGGCTTAGTGATCATGACATTCTCTTCTAATTATATGAAAATAAATGCTGTCCTGATATTTTTAGTCCGTGGATCATAGAAGGTTTGTTTTGAGCAATAATTTCTCTGGCACTTGCACTAATGTTTTAACCAAACCCATTAACATCAGGAAATAAATGAAGGGAAGGAAGCAACCACACTTCTACAGGCAAATATGCGTAGGTGCCAACTCCACAAAAATTAACTAGCAGATTTCGGGTCTCCCTGTGTCTGGATACATGCCAGATAGTTTGGCAAGTAATATAGAGAAGTCACACGTCCTGCTAAGGAAGAGGTAAGTAATATTCATTGGCTAAAGTAGAGAGAATCCAGCTTGTAGCTCATGTAAAATCTTGCAAGAAAATATACTTTTAGAGAAATTTTATTCCCAGAGCAAATCAAAAGCTCACAGTCACACAGACAGATAACACATGAATGAATGGCTATTCCTATCATAGTGGCAAATTCTAGTTGCAGTGCCAGAGTGAGAATCTACACAAAGTTTAATATTACGTGACAAAAGCAGTTACTGATCACCCTAATGCATGGCTTTTTTTAGATTTATTATAGAAGTCTTCTGTCTGAATTTTTAAATATAAGATCTGGGGGTGATAGAACACTTAATCCATACGTCTTGAGTCTTGAGTTAGGTGGCTGAGTCACCATCCCTGGAGGTATTTAAGAAATGTGTAGACATGGTGCTACGTGACATGCTATAGTGGCAGGCAGGGAGGGGGCTAGTTTGTGTTAGTCAAACAATCAGGTATTTAGATATTCAGGGATTTAGTGGCTTGGTGGTTTTGGGGGTGTGGGTTGTTGTTTGGGGTTTTTTGGGGGGTTGATTTTGTTGTTGTTGTTGTAGAGTATAGTGGGACTTGGTGATCTAGGAGGTCCTTTCCAATCATGACTATTCTGTGATCTTGAACTCACCCTTCCCATATTTATAGACATTAATGGGGTCACCCCTCAGTCTCCTTTTCTCCAAACTAAAGAGACCCAGCTCCCTCAGCCTTTCCTCATAAGGGAGGTGTTCCACTTCATTTATTATCCTCATTACTCTACGCTGGACTCCTTCCAGCAGCTCCGTGTCCCTCATGAACTGAGGAGCCCAGAACTGGACACAACACTCCAGATGTGGTCTCACTAGGGCAGAGTAGAGGGAGAGAAGGACCTTTCTCAATTTGCTAACCACCCCGCTTCTGAGTACTTCTTATTAGTATTTTATGTCGTCTTTTCATTTTGGGGGAAAGTCTCACATGTGGAAGGACAGGTCAGGATTCACGCCTCTTCCAATCACGTATTTTTGAAATAAGCTGCCTTGCAAAACTGAGCTGAACAGAACTTAATGTGTTTTTATAAATGGGTTTTCTTCGTATTAACACGTCAAAAAAGACTGCTGCTGATAAACGAGATTCTGTTCTCTCTTCGCTTTTTTCCATATTGAAAGAGGTTCCCTCCTCAGACTGGGAAGAAGAACAGATGTGCTGTGGTACATTATGAGCATAGAGACCATGAAGCTGAGAAGTGGGAGCTGAAAAATTAGGTGATCTCTAAGCAGCTACAAATCTTTAAGAGTAAGTGGGAAATGTTCATAAAACCCCACAGTTAATTTACAAGAAACTAACTTGCATTGCTGAAATATTTCATTCAAAACAACAAGCTAAAATACTTGCACATCTCCCCTCATAGCTGCTTCTGTGGAATAGAGAATCGAGTGAAACACACAGCAGATTTCACATTTGTTCTCTAGTTTCTCCATTGAACTTCAGCATGCTAGGTAGGGTAGTGCACTAGTGCTGTTTTCTTTGGATGCTTAGGAACACTAAGTCAAGCTATCCTTGTGAACTGTTCCAAAATTTTATAGCGCTGAGAGACAGAAAGGCAGCAGTGAAAGACCAAACCTGTCATCCTCTTTTCAGAACACATTTGGCTGGCACCTCAGCTAGTCAAACAACTCTGAAGCCCTACAGTTTAGTATCTCTTTGGAACAAGGTTCTGAATGACCTTCTTTTTCTGCATTCACCAGGGAGAAGTCTCACGAAACTATTAAATCATAGCTTGTCCTTGTGAATACTTCCCTGCATGAGTTACAACAAGGATTAGGCTTCCAAGGTACAAAGGCTGAATCTGTAGAGGAAACTTGTGCTCTCAGCTTAAAGGGAACTGCAAAATAAATAGCCATAACTGTATGGGTGTGATAACGTGACCTGGCAACACCAGTTCGAAAGAGGTACTAAACTGTAGGGCTTCAGAGTTGTTTGACTAACTGAGGTGTCATCCAAACGTGTTCTGAAAAGAGCACAGTGGATGGTATGGACTAAATAAATCACTGGAGAGATGAAACACAGCCTTTCAGATCATCTTGTTAGGGGTGAGATATTCAGGTAAAAGCTTTTGTACTTTGGAAGAATTTCTGAGATGACCAAAAAAGTTCTCCAGTAGTTGCAGGGATATCAGGTATTTATAGGATGAGCTAAGACAGTCAAAAATCAAGGCTGCCTTAAATAGAACCTCTATGTTTCCTGTAAGTAAATGCTAATATTGTCTAGCACTTTTAAACACTTTTGTGTTCCTATGAGGAATAAATACTGTGCATCAATTTGTGTCTCTGTAGGCCTGAAGTTAATATATTGACTTGTATCAGCTACCCTCGTTTCCTCTTCAGCTGAAGTGAGTATAAACAGTTTTGAGGGGGAAGACAGAAATTGCTCATGTAATACCTAACGTTTTCATACGTACTGGAAATGTGTGTCTTTCATATGCACACATTGTCTAGCCCAGCCTCTTATAGAGAAGCTTCTGAAGGCAGCTAAACCCTTGTTGATAAACTCCAAAACTGACTTGTTTAACTAAATATTTCTTAGGCTATTCATGATTTATACACACAGATTCATATAATGAGCGGGTGCAATGAGACTCACAGCATCTTTCTTGATTCCAAAGGTCACTTTCTGTGTACAGTGGCTTTGTTTATAAGATAATCAAAGTTTATGGATGTTTTCTACATTTTTATTATCTGGTATTAAAGAAGAAAGTCTATCCTTTTGTTTTAAAGGGCCCCACTTCTCAATGGATATTAAAGGACTCTGCTGTGTCAATAGCCATATGAGTGAATAGGACATAAAATACGCTGCATATGGAGAAATCTCATCTGATTTAAGAGTAGAAGATAGCACTAAAAGACTTCTCCATACCATGCAGAGACTCTCAGTTTTCCCCCGAGCAGTTAAAACAGTTTTATATTGTTTAATATAATATAATATTAAAGAAACCACGAGAAAGTATAAACTGCATCATATTTAATCCTCCTTGACTGATTGTCCTTTGCCTTCATGCTATGAATTTTAGCAGTGCTGTTTTAGTATTCTGATTCAGTCCAAAACTTCAATTTACTCTTGACAAGCCTTTTGAAATGCCTCCAAAGCAGAACCCTGTGGTTTAGCTAGCTCAAGTTGGAGATCTGTCCTTAATATCAAACTTTAATCTCTTTTGTTGCAAATTCTGTAAATTATTGCTTGCACTGTCATTGGTGAACATAGGCAACAGCTGATCACTGTCCTCTATAGAAAGGGCATTATACATACTTGAAGACTGTGATCATGTCGTAGTTCAGCCCTTTCTAGACTAAACAAGATCCATTATTTCTGCCTTTCCTCATAGGTTATTTTCTGCAGCTCTTATCATTTTTATTACTCTTCTCTGGACTCTATCCAGTTTGTTTACATCTTCTGTGATGACTCAAGCCTGGTCTATGTCTGCTAACAGAACCACATTCTTCCTAAGGTGCTTAAGACCTGGTACAAAAGGAACAATTAAGTCTAAATGGTTTGATCATGGAGTGACTCAGGTGTAAAACATGTTTGTGTGAGAGCTAGCTCTTCCTTACTGGGTCTGAAAAATCAGCTTGTTCAGTTTTGTTAGCCAAGACAAAACTCAAACAACTCTTTTTAACATACAGGAATGATTAAACAGATTTGTAGAAAATTGTGGGGTTTGCTCTGTCATTTCTGACTACTTCTGTCAGGCAGGAGATGTCTGTACAATTTTGCTTCTTGTCTTGTGAGCAACGATTGACACAGTGCTCCTAACCTACTGTGGTGCTTAGGATCTGCTGCTTAAATGCAGCCGGTGTCCAAACACTGTAGAAATTAATTTCTCTCCAGTTCTAGAATGTTTTACTTTGCTTTTTATACATTAAAATTCTGTTATAAGCATCTAAAAACAGTTCTTAGAGCAAAGTCATAGGTTTGATGGTCTTGAGTGACACTAAACATTGCTTTGACCTGATATAAATGACAAACTCATGAAGTTCCACTTCATCTGGCATTTGATATCTACTCAGAGTGAAATTAATGAATTAATGCAAATTGTCTCTAGAGAACAAGGTTTATCAA
This sequence comes from Phoeniculus purpureus, assembly GCA_028565055.1. Classification (NCBI taxonomy): domain Eukaryota; kingdom Metazoa; phylum Chordata; class Aves; order Bucerotiformes; family Phoeniculidae; genus Phoeniculus; species Phoeniculus purpureus. The sequence goes on along the minus strand of JAOXOE010000343.1, from coordinate 26,289,409 downwards.
GAATGTCTGAGGGTTGTTCAGCCTGGAGGAAAGGAGGCTCAGGTGAGGTGTTGTCAGTGTCACTGCAGCTCCCTAAAACAAGCTCCTAGTGAGGTCTCAGTGGGTCTCCTTGCACAAGTAACAAGTGATACCACAAGAGGAAACAGTTTCAAGCTGCATCAGGCTTAAGCTGACTATTAGGAAATACTTCTTAATCAAAAGGGTCATAAAGCACAGAAAACACGGCTAAAGCAGGTGATCAGAGGACTTATAACAATCTAATTCTGCAAGTATTTGGAAAAAGCTGGCTTCCCCCTGGCTTCAAGGGCTGCTTTTGACTCTGTGTGGAATCTGAGAGATTCCACTGAAGGCTAGATCCAGTCTTTCACATCACAATTCCTAGCTCTCCTTTATATTCACACTTATTTGTACCAGGCTTAACATGCAATGTTGGTCAGCTTCAACTGAGTACAAGGTCTGGTAGCATGTCCCTAACTCTGATACTAAACTTTATTAGCCTGGTAATTCTTTTGGTCATCTTTAATCTACGTGTCTGCAAAACTGGTGCAGCACTGGCATTACTGAACAAGTTACACATCTTTTTGTCTGTGTCCAGTATAGCACGGGATACAGCTTGAGGCTGACAGCTGAATTTGGTTTTCTAAAGCATGATAGCTGCCTGGGCTTCCAGTGTTGGGGAGACGTTATCACCATCAATGAGATCTTACTCTTGGGCTGAATTCTATTCTTACCCTTATTCTAGTTGTGAAGCATTTGCTCTGTACTTGTTCAGCCTTGAACTTGAAAGCCCTTCTTAAACAGATGAATCTTTCCACTAAAAATAATGAATAAATTAAACTAATCAAGAGAAGAAAGCTTTAGAATTTCCCTTTGTTTAGACTGAGGATGCCATGGTTATATACCCAGCTAAAACTTCCACCTCTCTCAAACTCATAAAATTAGAATAGGAAACTCCTGCCAAGTTCTCAGAGCATTTTGGCATTTCCCTGGTCAGTCAAAACTGTAAAGATAACTTCAGCTATGGATTAGAATTCTAAAGACAGTATCTTAGTCATCCACCCTCACAAATGGTGGTGTGTTTTGCAGTTTCAGTGGAATGTAGCTGTTCCTGCTACTTGTTTTTTACAGCATCAGCTAAATAACGATAGGGGTTGGTTTTGTGATTCTTTTGTATGGCACAACCTCCTTTCCCTTTCTCCATCCCCATCTACACTTTTCAGTACTGTGCTGACATGTTCTTAAGTCTGAGTTGCTGCCAGGTGGTCTGCAACAAAGGGAATAGATTTGGAGACCCTCTGTGCAAAACAAAACAGAAACAAAGGGACCTGAGGGCAGAGAAACGTTTTGTGTGAAAACATTTACCTCAGTTCCTGTGAAAAAACCACGAGGTCTCATACAGTTCAAGTTTTCTTCTGGCTCATACCTCAGTGCTCTCTTGTTATTTGAAATAAAGCACCAGATTTTCCTTGAATATGTCAGTCAGAGACGTTTTAAATGGAGCTCATACTCAGATGCATTCAAATGCAGTCAGAAGCTTAATGATTAGATCTTTTCCATTACTTTTAATCAGGAGGTGGTGATGTGAGCCAGTGATACAACCAGGCAAGCTCATGTGTCTTGTAAGCAGGATTTTTAGTCACACACCAGACCTTAAAATAATCTTGAATGCTGTCTATTTTTAGTGATGAGGGAAAAAGCCAACCAAAAAACAACCCTCGTGCTCTTCAATATTTTCTGTCCTTTTCCATTCCTCAGAGGTTTGGAAAGAGAGACCTACCACCTGCCTGCCAGGCAACATGTCAAGTGATCCCTACCCATTTTTTCTGACTGCTGGCCAGATACTGAATTAAAACAAGGATGAAGATAGGAATGAACCAGTCTGCTCTTTGCCAGGAAGGTGCTGGGCAACCAAAAGCACTCTCCTATCCTAAACCCTGCATGTTGCCATCACAGGGCTTGCTGCCTGTATATAAAATAGGTTTTTGTCGATGCATCTCCTTTCTCACGGGCTTGTCCTCAGTAAATCTTCTAATCCATAAATAAATGACAGCTGTGTATAATGACCCAGTCAGCTTTAAAAGAAACAGGCACTCTGTGCACCATCTTATTCAATGTGAGTAATATCTAGATTAACAAGTGAGTTCTTTCGTAGTACTGCCAGCAATCCACAAGATGTCATTCTATGACAAAAATGGCAGTTTCCATACACCTGGAGAATACTGCAGAACCACCTGTCAGGAACAGTGCAGTCTGCTCAAGTAGCTGCAGCCTAAGGTGTTCAGACAAGCAGAAGGCCACCTTGGAGCACGAATGTTCTGAGATCTATCATAGTCTCTTGCTGAGCACTGAGTTGCCAACTTGATTTCATCTTTAAATTATTAAAAGAATAAATACACCCTCAAGGTTTAACTCACAAGTTGCACAGTCAGTGGAAGAGAAAGGAACTGCACTGGGTTCCCCACCTAGAAGCCTGGTTCTGTCATCAGTTTTGAATAGACTGTATGGTTTTAACAAGTCTTTGCTCAGGTAACTCATCATGGATCTCAGCTTCATGGAAGACGCTAGCTGTAGATATTTTTGGCCATTGATGGGGTGAGAAAAGGGTAGAAGAGTTGTGTCTTGTGTCATGTTGCATAAAACCGCCTAACCTGATAGTATGTGACACTGAATTTTGACTGGCAGAGCCTACCTATTCCACACCAGTGTAATGGCTGAATATTAAAGTACTGACTGCTGATGCCTGTTGACGAGATCTTTTGAAAGCTAAACTAAATATGGAACCATTAGAAAGCGTAATTCGTGTAATTAAAATAATATCCTTTCTACTTACTGTCACAGAATATGAGAGAAAGGATTATGGCTTTGACTGGGCTCTTTCCCATTTAAAATGTTGGAAATACAATATAGGAAGAGCTGCTTGGTAACTAATATTAACACTTATTTTTTGCAGATGTTAGTATCTTTCTTGGGCTGCCTAACAGTCCTTTCTAGAGGCAGCAATGCACTTAACTTCACATCTCTCTTATGTTTTGGGATGTATAAATATCTCTGTCAGGAGATATTTTTAAGTGTTAATGTGTTAAATATTGCAAAGCAAATAAATAAAAATGTTCTCCTTGGTGAAGGAAAACATGAAAACAAACATGTTAAGTCCTGCTGGGAAAAACACTATTTTGGTAGGTACTTGACTGTGAATGAAAATGTGTTTACTCCTACAGCCTCTCCTTAAAAACAACACCATGCTCCCCTCTAAAAAAACCCCCAAACAACCCCAAACTCATACAGTGCTAATTTCACAGAATCACAGAACATCAGGGATTGGAAGGGACCTTGAAAGATCATCTAGTCCAATCACCCTGCCAGTGCAGGACCACCTAGACCCAGTCGCACAGTAAAGACTTCCTTAAGTCTTTATCCAGAAGCCAAAGGAACTCAGTAATTCACTGTGAAGGAAAATAACAGTTCAACTAGTCTGTCTGTCTTTCCTCCCCTGACTGTTTGACCAACCAGTCTGTCTTTGATAAGTCTTGAGCTGTTCAAGTGTTGTTGGTAGGTTCATTTCACACTAGAGGAAACGGGAGGAGACAGCAGTGCTCTAATTAAGCAGTGGTCTCTCTAGTCCAGGGCAGAATGAACCTGGTTGGAAAGGGATCGTGTATAAACAAAATCTACTGAAATAATTTATGTTTCGACTTTTACATATTTCCAACTATATCCTTGTGAAAAGGAACTGAAGAAGCCACTGCAGCTTTGAAGGATGGTTCTATTTTTCTAACGAAAATATTTCATTTGAAAACCGAGGACCAAGTTGTTTGGTTGATCTTTACTTTTTTATGTCAAGGGACCGTTTATTGTTTATCCAAAAAATGTTGATAATTTTTAAATAAAAAATGATATGTTTTTTAACCATAAAAAATGTTAATTTTAGTTGATAATTTTTCAATGACCGGAATGAGGGGATGCAATGGATCTGCAAGTCTGGAATTCTGAATAAGGAATATTAACCTTCCTTAAAGCTCTGTCTAACATTCTGTGATTCTGTGATTACAGTTCTAAGCTGCTGTGGCCAAAACTTCAATCTGTTATGAGGAATGAAGATTTGGGAGAGCAAATATGAAGTTCTTGAAAGTAACACAGTTTAGGAGCAAGATAATGAGGATGGGACAGCTGGCAGTACTGAAAGATGGGTATTGATTGCAGGAGAAGATATTATCAAATAGAATCTTCAGGGAGTTGATTCTGCTCTTTTCACGACTGGTGTGCCAGTGAAATTTGCTGGGGATGCAGGGCGAGGAGGGAGTGTTCAATACAAAGGACATCTGAGATCTGCAAGTTAACCAATATCTAGATGATCCTGAAGCCTCAAGGAATAGAATTGGCATAAAGGGGATCAGTATCAAGTGTAATATTTAAGCAGAAAAGTTACAAAGAACAGACATAATGTAGGTGATTTTTGGCTTTCAGCAGCTGGAGAGGACATGAAGCAGTGATTCAGATATCTTGTGAGCATGAATCATGTCATACCGCCACGAGACAGTAAATTCACTATCTGTTTACCTCAGCAGAGGTAGGCTTCTGTAGCATCGTTGTGGGAAGGACAGGTACGAGTTTCTCGCAAATGCTCTACAAGTTTACAGCCAATGATGCTCAAACATGTTAGACTCAGCTTGGAGTAAGTAAGAGTATTGGATGTTAGGAGGAAGCAGAGAAGAGATCTGAATGTGTTTGTTTCACCATATCCTTATCACAGAACATTAGGGATTGGAAGGGATCTTGAAAGACCACCTAGTCCAATCCCCCTACCAGAGCAGGATCACCTTCTTGACTCTGTCTGAAAACACACTAGTGAAAGGAGAGGTTATGTGAGATAAGGTGCGACAGGCACAGCAAGAAGTGTGTGTAAACCCACCAGGAATTACTTTAGCCTGAAAACAACTCAACACTCTGCAGTTATCATAGCATTGAGGTTCCAAACCAGTTTCCCAAAGTGAGTAATAAGGGCAGAGTAGTAACCAGGGAGCCAGTCTGACAATCTCACAGGAACCTCGTTCATCTGGCCCAGTGGTTTTAACAAAGACAGACTTATCGTTCAACATTCCTTTGGATTACACAAATATGTTGAAGCTTCTTCAAATTAATAAGTTCCTAAGGACTTAGTTTGGATTTTTTCAGTATTGCAGTCTCCTTGAGAGGTGTCCTGTGCAGACCGCTAAATGACACGTCAACAGCAACACCATTTCCTTCTATCCAGAGAGCCAAAGTAGACAGTGGGAAGAGACTGACTTAAATGGACAAATGGCATTATTGCAAGTCACAAGTACACAGCGTAAGTATCTCATAATTTGTAGTTTATTATGCAATGACCAGGGTTATGAGAACAGTGACTACATTTCACTGGCCTGTGTAAATTTCTTAAGGTTTTATTTTTCTGCCTTTCAGACTTCCATGTTCCACATATATCCAAGCACTTGTCAGCCTGCAAGTAAGAACTTCTTGAACATCCTGTGCATTTAGTCAGACAAACCACCTCTAAAATAGTAGAGATGTTAATTGGATGATCCTGCTGTAGCAGGGGGGATTGGACTAGATGACCTTTCAAGGTCTCTTCCAATCCCTAACATTCTGTGATTCTGTGATCTGGTCATTTGAAACACATTTTTAAATTCACACTGAAACACAAGTTTTCTACATGGTTGGCTGAAAGAATTTTGGTTTGGTTGATATTTGTTCTTATGGATAGTACCATCCTTGTGTGAGCGTAGTCTGTTGTGATTCAGATGCCTGGGCCAAATGATGAAAGGGCTTAGGGTTTCCTATCTCCTAGATAAATCATAGAATCATTAGGGATTGGAAGGGATCTTGAAAGATTACCTAGTCCAACCCCCTGCCACAGCAAGATCACCTAGATCAAGTCACACAGGAACACATCCATATTGTTTTCTAGAACTTCTAAGCACCTGCAACACAGGCTTTAAGGTGAAAGCACCTTCACCGTACGTCACTATAGAATCATAGAATCAGTCAGGGCTGGAAGGGACCACAGGATCATCCATGACAAATCAGGTTTGGGATTCTTAAGATTCCCTCATGGATTCCTTCTGTTAGGGAATATTAGGTTATTAGGGGTATTTCTGTTAGGGGTATTTCACAGTGTACTTTTGGGGTTATGGAATTTTCAGCTCTAATGTAAAACTCTGCTGTAACAAAAAACTCAAAACCTTTTTGTGGAAACACAAGTGGGTCAGAAAAGTCTGTGCAGGAGTTGCTCTTGGAAGTAACCCTTCACAGAGTTTGAATCAGCTTTTCCTTTAATGCTGTAACCATCCCATCCCATGTACCTGCTAATGTTAACCACCTGCTGAACAGTTTCAGTGCCAGTTCGTTCCCTCTCCACATCGTTACTTCCACTCCAATACTACTCTGTAAACCCGTTGACTTCCCTAATAATGTTCTACACTGTTTAAAATGTTCTGCTGTAGTTTAGTCCATCTGTTCTCTGGTGACAGTTGTCTGACCCCCTCCATTCACCATATTGGCAATGGTGAAATTAATGCCAGAAACGGCAAGAACGTGTCACCTCGTTCTCCGGCGTAGCTGTTTCTCTTCCCCTTCTTCATCATTCTTCAAATTAGAATGCAAAATCCTTGTTCCAAATGCAGTGAAATGCATCACTGATGCTGCTAATAATGGGAAAAAGAAGCAATAAGGGTGGTATTTCAGTAAACATGGATTGCAGTCGTGCTTTCCAAGCCTGCTTTGGAGTCCGTTCAGCAAAAGGGTTTAGTTTTCCCAAGGGCTGATATCACAGTAGCCCAGAAGTGTAATACACAAATTATATAAATAAAACATGAAATTTCAGAGACAGATAAATACTATCAACACTTGCTTTTGTGGAATAAGATTACAGAAGGCACCATCAAAATCCCCGGAAACAATAGTAACATGAGGAGAGAATGGTTCTGCTCAGTCTGGGGTTTTAATAGGAAAGAGATCCAAAGCCAAATGCTGTGTTTGTATCATGTTTGCTTCGGTTAACATTTCTTATGCCTTAAGGTTAAATCAGACAAGATTCTGGTTTGTCTTTGGCTGCTCCAGAAATCTCTCAGGCTCTTTTCAGGAGATTTTGGTCATATTGACCAGCCAAAATGAAAAATTGACTATTGCTTGATTCAATATAATCAATCAATAATTGATTATTGATTATATTACCTTCCAAAACTCTTAAATATCAGTAGTATTGGGGAATCGGATTTAAAACAAAGACGATGAAGGGAGTGGAACATCTCCCTGGTGAGGAAAGGCTGAGGAAGCTGGGTCTCATTAGCTTGGAGAAAAGGAGACTGAGGGGTGACCTCACTAATGTTTATAAATACTTGAAGGATGGAACCAGGTTCTTCTAAGTGTCATTCAATGATAGCACAAGGGCCAATGGGTGTGAGCTGGAACAGAGGAGGTTCCACATAAATATGAGAAGGATCGTCTTCACAGTGAGGGTGACAGAGCACTGGAAGGGGCTGCCCAGGGAAGTTGTGGAGTCTCCATCTCTGAAGAAGTTTAAAACCCACCTGGATATGTGTGACTAGATCTAGGCGATCCTGCTGTGGTGGGGGGGATTAGACTCAATGATCTTTCGAGGTCCCTTCCAATCCTTCTGTGATTCCGTGAAAAGCCATTTTTATGATTTCACAACAGGAATTCTATAGTAGTGATTTTTGTAAACGTGAAAATTAAAACTGAGGTTAGTATCATTCTTCTGCCAGGAAAGCTTTTCAGAATGCTGTGCTAAAATGTAGCAGTGATAAACATGGCTCACAGAGAATGAATGATGGGCTGACATACTCTTTTATTCTCAATGTGGATTTTAAAAGAACAAAGTTAAAGGCACGAAAAGTGTGGAAATGAGGAAGACCGTGCATGTGTCTTTTCTCAGAAGAGCTTCTAGGTAACTCACAAGTTTTTGCTATTCAATGCAGCAGAAATAAATGTTGTCTTTCTGTACCTCAGTAGTTTTGGGCTTCATCAGGACTTCGCTGTTGGCACGGTTTGTTTGGAGGTTTTTTGCATGTGTCTTTCACCCACAATGATTGAATGTAATTTTAAGCCTGCAGCGTGGGAGTACTAGTTAGGAAGTGAGTATGATTTTCATTCTAAGTGTCAAAGAATCCACAACTTCTCACCACTCTTTCCTGAGTTGCCAGACAGCTTCTCAGAAATTCGATACTGAAAAGGCCTGTCTGCTTCTAAGTATTGGTCGACATGTTCTACTTTTGCCTTGGAGATGGAATTGGAAATAATTGCCAAGTATGCAGTTAGAATGTCATTAGGAATTCTAATTCCCTTCAAGGGTAAAGGAATATTCAAGTGACCTGTCCTGGAGTGAAGAGTAGTTTTATTTTTTCTCCAGCTGCAAGTCTTAATTCATCCTATGTACTGACCCACACCCAGGTAAGAACAGTAGGTGGTGTGTATTGGACTAGATCATCTTTCCAGGTGCCTCCTAATCCCTAATGTTCTGGGCTTCTGTGATAAGGATTGCTGGCTGCAACTTGATCTGAATGGTCCTGCTCTGGCAAGGGCAATGGACTAGATGATCTTTTGAGGTGCCTTCCAATCCCTACTGTTCTGTGATTCAGTGATTATGTGATTTGGAGGCATGTAGTTTAGTTAAGGTGTTGACCACCAAGAGGATGTTGAGTTGAGGAAAAATGAGAGCAATCAGGGATCTGGAAACGGCAATCACAGGAATTAGATGGTTTACACTGGAGAAGACTAACAGGAGGTATCACAGAACAGTAAGGATTGGAAGGATCATCTAGTCCAATTCCCCTGCCACAGCAGGATCCCTTAGATCCAGTCACACAGGAGCATATCCAGGTGGGTTTTAAATGTCTCCAGAGAAGGAGACTCCCTTCAAGGACTTTAAAAGTTGCTAACAAGGAGGGAGAGAGACATATTCTTCCCAGACACTGTGGAAAGGATGAAGTGTGGGTCTTGTGCTTAAGAAGCACAAGAAAGAAAACAGCAGAGACGGAAATAGTGAAATAGGCTTCCGTGATCTTCAAACCAGTGATTTTCTGTCTGGAAACTCCAGTTGTAATTGCTGAGCTCCAGTTATAATCTGAGACTCAACAGCTACTTGCCAGGAGTGCAATAAATGAATCTGGTATTGCTAGAAGTGAGAGGAAAAGACCCTCCACTCTACAGAATCACAGAACATCAGGGATTGGAAGTGACCTCAGATGATCCAACCCCTAAACAGTGACCTCCCTTCCAACCCCTAACATCCTATGATCAGCTAGTCCAGTCCCCCTGCCACAGCAGGGTCACCTAGACCCAGCCACACAGGAACATATCCAGGTGGATTTTAAATGTCTCCTTTAATATCTACCATTCTCCTAAACGTTTGACAGACTGTAGCCTACACAAATGTTTGTAGCGTTTTAATTATTAACTGGAGTCGTCTTTGTCTGGACTTGAGGGATGGAGTGTTTGTCCGCTACCTCCAGCATCCAGCCAGTAAGCAGAGCCACTGCGCCCCTCGTAACTTCGCAGAGTTAGTACCTGGGCTTGGCTCTCCCTCTAGCGGCAACACTCGGTTGGCTTTTATTGAGTGGAAAGGCGTTTTCTCCTCTGACCAGTGAACCCTGATATCCACAGACACTGGGAATACAGGGGCAGATGTGCTGAGAACTCCTATGAGATTTAGCAGTTCGCATTCACCTTCTCTTTGACCCTAAGACCGCTGCTCTGACCACACCTCAGTGGTGGCTCCTGGCTGAAGCAGGCAGGGTAAAAGGGGCTGATTCACTGGGAAGGTCTTCTAAAGTTCAGGTTCACGTGAGTTCTGATAGCAACAGATGGTAGGTCACGTTTTCTGCCCCAGTCTTTTAAATTGAAAGTAAGTAATGCATCCAAATCTCAATAGAGTCCCAAGAAGTAGGCACATTTTTAAAGGGGAGGCAGATTATTTCTTTTAAATGTTGAGCCACAAAAAAGCCAATGTTGCTCAGAAGCAAGAGACAAAGCTCATTTCCAGGCCCTGAAAATGAGTTTGCAAGTTTGGTTAGGGGTTAAAATGCTTTAACAAGCCACGCTTGCAGTCACAGCAACAAGTGCTTTGATAGCTGCTTGTAGCTTCTGGCACCCAGTCTTGGAGGGAAGCAGTTGGACCTTGCAAGGTTTTGTGGCAAGGAGACTCTGATGCCATGTGTGGTGATGAAGTTAGGCTCACCATGTACACCTGCTCTAGTTTCTCTGGGCCTAATTCCCAGATCACCTATGGTGAGCAGCCATGAGCAATTTGGAGTCTGCCAGGGCAGCTCACAGGTGGATCCCGCACCAGTATAAAGGTGGATTTGGCTGAGGGTGGTGGTTTCTTCTGATCCTCTTCTGCCTTCTTTTCCTGATTCTCCCCAGCCCTGGCGGTTCCCATCCACCTTTCTTTTTCTTCTCCCAGGACTGCTTTTCTGTTTCTTGTGACCACCATGCACATGATGGGCTGAGTATAACTTTGTACGCTTTATTTGGATCATTTTGGCTATTTTGTTCAATCTGTTTTAAATTTCAACCTGTGGGTCTCTTCCTGGTCCCCTTTCTCTACTGGAGAGGGGTTATGGGCTGATAGAGCAGCTGCTGTAGTTTAGCCCTGGACGAGGAGCTTACTTCTCAATTCTTGTGAGACAGGACAATATGTCCTAATTATCTGTTGAGGGGTTTGTATATCCTGGTTTTTTTGCTACTCTCTTCCCTGGATTGTAAGACCCCCCCGTCAGGATTTCATAATTTGGCCCTTTATTTCCTCTGTCAAAGTGTGGCATCACACTTTTACACTTGTACAGTATTGTGTGATAAAGGATCTGTACCCAGTACAGGGGCTCCGAGCTGGATAAATGTGTTAGACCAGGTCCTTGTCTGTGGTGTTTGGCTGATTCAGCTGTTGTTTTGATGAGCTTTGCTTTGTACTTTTATTCAGATAACTTCATGCAGATTTTGGGGGTAGGAATAAACCAAAGGCCCAGCAATCCTATTCATGTTTATGTGGGGAAGTTAATATGAGGAAACATTGCACCCTCATGGAGAAATGTGCAGTTTAGAAACCATTCCGTTATGAAGTGATTTTTTTAATGTGAAGACATAGATTGTTCCTAAAAATGCATATTTTGTATTGCTTCACTAATAATTTCTTCTTGAGCAGCAAGTTGTCACTGTTTTCAAACTTTGTTTGTTTGTTTATTTCTCTGTGTGTGACAAGCAGTAATCTTAGCTTTGAGCGAAAAGAAGCTCAAGGTGAAAGAACAAGGTTTTATAAATTGGATGATAGTGTAGCTGAGACACTACCAAATTTTTATAGGATTTTTTAAGTAAATTGAGAATGTAATGTTTTTGACCTTTCTGCTGTGCAATGGTTTCAAGAAGATAGTATTCCTTACTAAGGTGTTTTACTGTTCATTAAACATTTAGCTTACAGAAGGAAAAGGTTATAATTTCATGCATAAAGCCAAAGCCTTGAAATATCTAACACATCTTAGAAGCAAGGAAACTGTAGCATAATACAAGACTTCTGAACAAGGAACTGCAATAAACCCACGTTGCAAGTGTTTTGTAGTCTATTACTGAAGTCCAGCCTCTTGACTGAATTATTTTCTTCAATTTCACCCTAAGGAATACTCAGCCATTCTAGGAGCTAAAATTGACCATTCCCACAGTATCAGCTAGAGCTGATACTGTAGCCAAAGGCCATACAGTCCAGCCCACCAACAGCAGGCAGGGACATCTCCAAATTGACATGAAATGAAGTGGTTACAACCCTCACATAGTTTGATGGCCCATTTAAATCATAAACAGTGATTAAAAGTGCTCAGAAAATTAGACAAAATAGTCTCATTTGTAAACTCAGATATTTTCTATTGGAAGGTTATTTTTGATTAAGTAGCTGATAATTATAAATAATATTGCAAATGAATGCTGAATGAGAGAATAAGATGCTGCTTTCTTGTGACTGATGATACTAGATGGGCAGAGTATAAATAACTGATGATTAATGTCTGCCTGTTTTGAATAAAGTAGAGCAATGTTTCATCAACACTTGTATAATCTTCTATTAGAAATGTGGAAGCATCCTTCTTCGTTCCCCAAATGCATGTTTAGAACACTTTATTTCCATTTTAAAGCATTCTGAACTGCTCCACAATGATACAGTGTCTTTTGGTAATTATGATGAAATATGTTTAATGAATGAGGGTAAACTAGCACTGTCTGTGTTGTGCCAACACAATAAATCTGTCTCTCCCAGGCAGTGGTTTGATGTGTGTTCCTCTGCATTTTGCTTGCTTCATAACTTGATCATAACACTGAACAATCAAGTCAGATTTTAGACCTGTGAGTGAATTTAGTAAAGGAAGGTGCCTCATTGTATAAATGGCAGGAAAAAGATGTGGGACAGTGTTTACATTCTATATTTCATGTTTATTTTTCTATGATTTAACATTACCTTACAGTTTTGCATCTGTTGTTTAAAACTGCATCTTCAGCAATAGTTGGATGACTGTGGATATCAATTCCTAAGCTTCTTGACTTCAGGATTAATCCTTAAAACATAACCTAAAGGTTAAAAGGTGAACAACAGAAAAACTGAAACTTCTTTTTCCTTAATTTCTTAACTAAAGGAAGCATCTTTCATTGGGTCTGATATATCATGGAATCACAACCTGCCTGGATATGTTCCTGTGCAGCTTGGTCTTGGTGATCCTGCTCTGGCACAGGGACTGGACTAGATGATCTTTTGAGGTCCCTTCCAATCCCTAATGTTCTGTGATTTGGGATTGGAAAACACTTTGAAAGATCATCTAATCCAATACCCTTGCCAGAGCAGGATCACCTAGATCAAGTCGCACGGGAAGATGTCCAGGCAGGTTTTAAACATCTCCAGAGAAGGAGACTCCACAACCCCCATGGGCAACCCCGTTCCAGTGGTTCTCTGCGTAGATTTCCTGTAACAAAGCGAGAAGATATTGTTATTTGCAGTTTGATCACTGTGTCCTGTGGGTCCTTCAACCTAGCTTTTCTCCATTTTTAATGTGCAACATACTAGTAACCAACAAAAGAGCTTTCTCTAGAGAGTTTCCATGTCCTTTTTATGTATGCTTCTGTGCATGAATATACATGGAAGCTGTAGGTCCTTCAATAGACCAACTCAAGAAAATGGGCTGATTTTTTTCAGTCAATAAGGAGCAATGGGTTCAGGCTGGGAAAGGATAGATTTAGGATGGATATTGGAAAAAAGATCTTAAGTGTGAGGGTGGTTGATTGCTGGAATGGGCTGCCCAGGGAGGTAGTGGGGGTCCCATCCATGGAGTCATTTAAGGTCAGGCTTGATGGGGCTCTGAGCAACATGACCTAGGTAGAGTTGTTTCTGTGTAGGGAGGTTGGGCTAGATGACCTCTAGAGGTCCCTTCCAGCCTAGAATGTTCTATGACTCTATGATAACCAGTATAAATTGGTATTTTTCATTAAGAATAGAAATCTCATTTAATATTATGACTTAATCCTCACAGAATTTACAGATATTATGAAAAAACTCCACTTTCAACAGTTGCCAGATGTTTGACCACTGTTTGTGGCCCTTAAATGGCAGCTGGATATGCAAAACCAGTGAAATGGTGAGCTCTCAGGTTTTTGAATGTATGCAAAGCCCAAAACATTTTCATGAAAGGAACCCTGCATCCCCAGAGTGAAATGAGCTGCGGAGCTGCATGCTTCCTATTACCCCTTCTGCAAGGTATGAATTAAACTGTAAACCACTGCTTTACTACTCCTAGGGCTGAGAGAGTAACTGTGAAGAGGGCACCTGAGACAGCTTTCATGGAATTGTAGAACTGTTTATGTTGGAAAATACTTTTGAGTCCAAACATTAAGCTAACTCTATTTAAAAGGAAATTAGAGCTTTTTACTATTAAAAGACAATTCAACAAATAGCACAAGTGCAAAAGGTGTTGCCTGAAAATAAAAAGCCATTCTCAAACTTGAGCTGATGTGAAAATCATGCTGTGTGTCTCTTCATGAGAATCCTGGAGGGTAACTCTGTTGCTGAGGTATATTTTTAGTGATCATCTAGATAACAGCAAATGATCTAGATAACAGGATCATTGTTCTCTGTTATACTTTCACTGCACAAGAAAAACTGAAGGTGAATTTTTACCATCAACTCAAATACTACACTAAATTTTGGTACTTCCTTCAAGTGGTCTATGCCAGATGTAATGCTGAAAGTCAAAGGTAAAAACACTAGTGAAGAAAAGTTTTACAACACTTCTTAAGGTTCCATTTTCTTTTCCTTTAAAAAAAATAAGGAAATGAAACGTTGCTTTAATAATTACAGCGCTTAAGTACAAAGCCCCCCCAAAAAATCATGATGAAAATTGCATAATTACAGTAATCCAGTTAAAACAACTTCATCCATGTATTTCCAACTACACATGAATATTGGGTTTTTCTCCTTGGAAACAGTTCTAATTCAATTAAGTTCTTGTGAGTATTCTATGATCTTTCAAGTTCCCTTCCAATCCCTAATGTTCTATGATTCAACTGCAGAAGCAAATGAAATACAGATCTTCCAGCAACTCTTCTTAAACTTAGCCCTGTACCTACCAGTTAAGGTTTACTGGGGGAAAAAATCTCTATAATACATTAATATAAAAAAATAAGGAGATCTTTCAGTCTGACCTCAGATTTGAATGCTCACTCAGAAATAATTCTTTACATGCAGATAGATAAGGTTTAGGGATGAACTTGTAGAGTAGGGTTGACGGTTGGACTCGATCCCAAGGGTCTTTTCCAACACGAATGATTCTGTGATCTTCCACTCAAACTGTCTCTGACATCAGTGGAAATACTTTTACACTGATTTGAAAAGGATGGGTGCAGAAAGCAGTCTGCTGACAACAGTTGTGTTCTCACAAGGTTGTATGTCCTCACTCAAATACTTTGAAGATAATCAAGGTGTTGCGATGCATGCTCTACAGCAATAGTACATGGCACTAATTTCTTAGCCAGGGAAATATGGATTAGCAGACTCTGTTGAAGGCCTATTAGATATTTGTGGAAATGTTGGTGACTCTTCTGTTCAAAGTTGCTTGTGTTTAGAGTCTTAGTTTTTTCCTTCCTCACATGGAGACTATTAGTAACAACACGAACGTGTTCATTGTGCTTTCCGTGGTGTGTGTGGTCCCTACGAGACTTTTATTTATTATCATAAAAGCAGTTAAATCACGTATATTGTACATATGATTTATGTGCAATTATTATTTTGAAAAGAAATAATTTTCTTAGAGAAGCCAATTAAAATCCAACCAACCAAGGCAGAAAAAAAGCTTTTCAACCTGGAACGTCTAAAACCTTGGTTAAATGGAAATTTTGGACATCAGGAAAAAGTTTTTCATGGAAAGAGTCAGGTGCTGGAATGGCTGCCCAGGGTGGTGGTTGAGTCACCATCCCTGGATGAGTTTAAAAGACGCTTAGATGTAGTGTTGGGGGATCTGGTTTAAGGGTGAACTTGTAGAGTAGTGTTGATGGTTGGACTCAGTGATCCCAAGGGTTTCTTCCGACCTGAATGCTTCTATGAAATACTGAACTGTATTAAATCACCTCAGGCTATGTCGCCTGATACTTTGATGTTTTCTTAGCTTTGACATGCACCAATGTAAACTAGATAGCAAGACATACTCTTATAATTGTTACTTTAGATCCTACACTGACTGATCCAACTTTTCAGTTATTTGTCCATGTATTTAAGTTTCTGCATTGCCCTCTGGTCCCAGGGCTTTGACTGCTAAGCTCTGTGAAACATGGTGATGCCTAAAGCAGGAAACCAGGACACAATTATTGGAGTGTTGATAAATTATTCAATATTTAGCGCTTTTGGGGAATGAGTTCATTACTTCTACTGTTTAAAGACATTGGATCATGACTCAGGAGATTAAATAGTATATTTTGATCCTTCTATATATCCCTGTATGAAATGTGTGCAAAATTCCAGGATAATAGACCCTCTCTTTTAAGCCAGTGATAAACCACTCACCTTAGAGAAGGGAGAGTGAAGGTCATGTTTGAGATGATTTAACTCAAAAGTGCATACTCTATCAGGAAGGAGATGTACAAACACTTCTCCCATCTACGCATTTGTGTAAGTCAGGCAACTGAGCAAGTCTGCTGCAGTGGTCTTGCCAGATAGGTTAAGCAAAAGGAGGAATTCCTGCTTCCTCCTTGTAAAGCACTAATAGCTAGAGATTGTGGAGAGGCTTGTGTGTTAATTTTGGCCATGAGGAATGGAATATTTTATCTCTTCTAGTAAATTTTATTTTTAATGTAATAGTTTTTAATGAACTAAATTGAATTTTTAATGTCTAATTAATTTATCTCATTAGTATTTTGGAAGGCTAAGTAAATTAAACCAAAGATTCCGAAAAGCTTGTCATTTAGTTGACCTTTCTGCAACTCTGTTTGCAAGGAGCATTGCCAGCTTCCCCCGAAAGAGGAAATAATGTGCCTGTAAGAAAAGGAAGAACTTGTGTATGGTTAATGCTACCAAGAGGTTCACAGAATCACAGAACTTTAGGGATTGGAAGAGATCTCAAAAGATCATCTAGTCCAATCCCCCTGCCACACCAGGTTCACCAGGATCCAGTCAGTGGTGTTTCAATTAGAAAATATAATAATGCAGGTTTGAGTCCATCTCTGATTCTGACTGTGTAATTCTGGGCTATCATTTTAGAACTGGTTAAGATAGAACCAGGACTCTCCTGAAGCCCATTCATTTATCAGTGGTTCAATTTTCTGGGCTGTATGGGCTAATTTCCTGTCCGTGTGAAAAGGGATCTAGCCAATGTATCGCCGCTACTTTCTTCTCTCTCTAAGTTATCGACTTGACAGTTTCTGCTTCTGATCTCTGGTACCTTAATTTCTGGGAGAAAGCTGAAAGACTTCTACTAATTGTGGAAGGTAATGTTCTTGTCCTATGATCCTAGGTGCCTTTTGTAAGCCAATCTAGCTTGCTACAACTTTCCTGGTAGAGACTGTAAAGAATGATCATGTTTCCTGCATTGCTCACACATGAAAAATTACTTAATTGGGGATTTTTGGTAGAAGCTGCAGCAGGCTGATGATATGATCCACAATTCTGAAGGTTCATTTTGCACAGCTTAGCAGAGGTAACAAGGGTAAAAATCCAATCTGCTGCTGACAAAGAGCCACTTCCTCCCAAAATAGCATTTCACTTCCTTCTCTCTCCAACTCCCACAACAGCCTAGACATCTCAGCAGCTGTCAGTTGCTCTCACAGAAATGCTTGAGTTCGCAACAAGAGTTCTATGGGAGTAGAACAGAAATAACACAGCAGGCAGGTCTGTTTATCTCACAGTTTTAAAAGAAGGGCTTTTCCTAAACAAGTTTAGGAGTGATTTTAATCGAATTTGTGTATGTGTGTTTTATGCTGATCAACGAATCCACTTTTGAATTCAAAACTTAATCTTTAGAGCTTGTATTCATCTTCACATGTGCACGCACTGGAGAGGCTCAGTGTTGTTGGTACTAATTTACTGCGTCTTACCTTAAAAACTGTGCTGTGAGTACAGACTATCTACCTACATTATAAAGACTATGAAATCACAGAATCACAGAACATCACGGATTGGAGGGGGCCTCAAAAGATCATCTAGTCCAATTCCCCTGCCACAGCAGGATCACCTAGATCAAATCACCCAGGAACATCTCCAGAGAAGGAGACTCCATAACTACTGTGGATTGAATTCCAGCTCAAGAGACATGTTCTGTTTATAAACAAAAAATCCTGGGCTGTAAGTGTTGATCTCTATTATACTCATAGTTGTTGCTGTCTACCATGTCCAGTCTAAAAGCAAAATCCACGACTAATTTACATTTATTCTTGTTTCATCATTTTTCTTTCACTGCATGTTTTTTCTTCAGTACAATTCTTGCTGCTCACTCTTCTGTGGTACGCAGAACTGCCTAGTGTTTTCTGTTTATCTTCTGCAGCTGCTGTTACTTCTATTCCCTAAACATGTGGTTAGTACTACGTATGTTTACTCATATACTGTGCTCATTACACAGTGGGGTCAGTTACTCTTCTTATTTATCACTTCAGGACAGTTACTACTGCATGTGACATAGAGTAATCACAGTGATGTCTTCTCCCCGTTAATGCCCACAATAGAAACCTGCAGAGAGCTGTGAAGTTTTGTTGGCAAAGGTTAGAAGAGATACCGTCAGTCTAGCTCCCTTCTGCCAGCAGTATGCCTGTATCTTAATCCATCGTTCGTTCCCAGTAGTGTTACTCAGAAGGTTTAGTTTTTCCACCCACAATTATTTCCACTGAGTGTTATGTCAGTGATGTTTGGTCACAGGCAGCACCACACCAGGACTTTAGTCACGCTACACAACGTGAACAAGCTTTGTGGATGTGAACACTGAGCACATAATCTCCATCAATGCAAAACTCTTCATGCAAATATTCTGGAAAGCAGGTAGAGGCTTTGGCTGTTGTGTAAAGGAGTATTTCCTGATTGCTGCCAATTTTAGTGGTAACTAAAGTAACTTGGAAGACTTCCAGACTTCCCAAGCATATGACTCTCAATATATCCATTAAACACTGGCCCACTCTGGTCCTGGTGGCCAGAGTTCCAAACTGTTCCTTTCATTACCTTATAGGTTCACCTTCCATTTGAAGAACATCTGTGCTGAAGACTGGGAGGTTTGTTTTCTCTTCCCAGTTGCCTTTGAGAGTGCACATTTGACAGACAGAAGGGGTGCCGCAATAGTTCCTCAGACAAGTTTGGCCCCCATTTTCTACTAGCCCCTGGTTACTGTAAACATTGAATATTTTTTAATACTTTACTGTAAATTAGGAACAGAAAATTAGAAGACTGTAGATTTAAAGCTTTTTTTAGCTTTGATATTTATCAATAGCTGAATCATTGGTTAGAATTTTCTGTCAATTAATAAAGTGATTGTGGCACAATGGTGCATACTGCTGCTAACTGGGCTTTTGGGATGGTTGGGGGAAAAAAGCCTCTATGCTCACCCTTAATTTGTGATACTCTGTCTTTATATGTGTTTGAGATAAGCAGGTACATAGACATTTGCCTGACATAAGAACCAAAATCTAATTTACTAGCAGTCTACAGCTTTTACAAAACAGGGAGATCTGTGTTCTATCTTTTTTTTTTCATATATCATTTACTTTACATTTCATAGAATTATTAGGGATTGGAAGGGACCTTGAAAGATCATCTAGTCCAAACCCCCTGCCACAGCAGGATGACCTAGAGCAAGCATGTTCAGAAGACCTCATGGGGTGGGGAGGAGGATGTGCTTGGTCCTGCTAGTTCAGCCAACTGCTTGTAGAGGTTACTCTTAGTATTTTATCTGCAAGGAAACTCTATACATTAAATAAATTACAGCCTTGGAAGGCGAGGGAGGATTGCAAAGTCTTTTAAATTTCCTAACTTATTTTAGTCTTGTTTCAACATCTCTATCTAAAAACGATTCGTTTTCTTTGTATTGTGCTCTTTATGTATCAAATATATTCATAGTCCCTGTCCAAGATGACTAATAAGACACCAAATACAATCAGAGTGCTGGAATGAGGAGGAAGTAGTGTGAATTTCAGATATTGTTCTTCAAACTCCAGCGTTTTGAGTGCCTCACTTTCAGAAGAAGAAATGATATTTGAATTCTTCTACAACCATTTGTGTTCACTGAATCACAGAACATTAGGGATTGGAAGGGACCTTGAAAGATCATCTAGTCCAATTTGTTTGTATAAGCAGGGCTGCTAAGATGCTGAAACCCGCTCTCGCACACTTTGAACATAGAAGTGAATTTCTCTGGAAAGGGAAACTCTTTCCATGGGGCCTATTTCAGCCTTACAAAGACAGAAATCCATACTTATGTAGGTTTAATGCCAACCTATAACAGATTAGTCACTACATTTATTCTGAATGCTTCTTAAAAGTGTAGAATATTTTTTTAAACAAATTAAGTGTAATACTGTAATAGGCTATGAGTAATTTTTGCCATGGTTTAGTAACAACATCTGCTGGAGGCAATTCTAGTTAGTGATATATGAATAAGGACACATGAATGTGTTTGTTGCTGTATAGAATCACAGAATCACTCTGGTTGGAAAAGACCCCTGGGATCATTGAGTCCAACCATCTGCCCTACCTTACAAGTTCGTCCCTAAACTACATCCCTCAACACCTCATTCAAACGATCTTTAAACATACATAGTGATGGTGATGGAGCACTGGAACAGGCTGCCCAGGGGGATTGTGGAGTCTCCTTCACTGGAGATGTTTAAAACCCACGGGGATATGTTCCTGTGCAACTTGGTCTAGGTGATCCTGCTCTGGCACGGGGACTGGACTAGATGATCTTTCAAGGTCCCTTCCAATCCCTAACGATTCTATGATGATTCTGGCATGGAGGAGTTTGTACATAAGTGTTGCCTAACACAGAATCCATCCTTATGATGCAAGACAAGGATGTTGTGCTAAATGCTGTAGAGAGACATGGTCCTGAAACCACCCAGGTGAAACCAGACCACTGTCCCATGACTTAAAAAAATCCACTCAACCTATGCGTAATTTGAGATTCGGAACACTTGAAAGTCACAGTTCAATAACCTTTTCAGCCTTGTATTTCTCTGAAGAGTATAAAATAATCAAGATGAGCTTGACAAGAAATAGAGGAAAAGGAAGTTCTGAAGGACATAAAACCGCGAGATTTTTCTGAGGCAAGATTTATATCTTGCATAAACCAACTATTAAATCAAGTATCAGCTGAACTATTAAAATGATAATTTGTAAAACAAATTCAATATTGATTTTCAGATAATATCAAGACATTTACATTTAACTTTCAGATTTCCCCTGACTTTCAGAAGTCCACTTTTAAGACTGTTTGTAAGGATATTATCCTAAAAAGATGCCATGAATTTTATCTTCTACTTAGCCTGGAATATTTTAGTAAAACCCATACAATTATAGAACCATTGATGTTGGAAAAGGCCTTTAAGATTGAGTCCAACAGAAATTTGTTTTTTAATTAAATAAAAATGCAAGGGTGTTGCTGCTTCTTCCCTGAGATGTTAATCCCCTTGAGGCTGTGGTTATTTGGGAGAAAATCCTTAGGTAAGTTGTTTGCTGTTTTAGGAAATACTAGTCGTTGAGCCTAAGTAAAAATGAATTAAGTAGGAGGAATTGCTCAGAGTCATTGGTTTAGCATTGTTGTTTAGCATTACTTAACTGAGTTTGCTGAAGCTGTAGGTCACAAGCTCTCACCCAGCTGCGCTAAACAACTTCTTAGTTAAGCAAAAGAGGGCAAACCAGATGATGAGAGGGCCACAGCCCTCAGCAGGAGCTGTAGCTTGGCAGGGTAAGACCAATTAACAGCTTTCCTGGAGACAGAGGAGTCCAATATGGTGTGAGAAGATCCCAGACCAGAAATCATTATTAGACCAAAACGTGGAACAGGCTGCCCAGGGGGGTTTTGAAGTCGTCTTCTCTGAAGATATTTAAAACCCTTCTGGACATCTTCCTGTGCAACTTGGTCTAGGATTTCCTGCAGTGGCAGGGGGATTGGACTAGGTGATCTTTCAAAGTCACTTCCAATCCTTAATGTTCCATGATTCTGTGTGAGAGAGGTGGGTACATAGATAGTAAGGGTAATACTGCTTAGGGATTTCTATGTTCAGGGTCCCTCTCCAGAGACACTTACCTTGAGCTATTGAACTTCAGCAATTTTTTTCTGCTGTATCACCTGAATAAATTACTTTTATATGATTCAGTGCCTGAGACTCTGCTAATCTAGGCCTGATCCTGAGGAAAAGAGAACTGATTGAGATTATGTGTGTGTGTAAGGAGTCATAAGGGACACCTGTGGGAGATCCTGTGTGAAGTGACCTGGCAGGTGGCTTGTGTTAGGTTCCTGGGATGGGGATTGTGGCCTTGAGTGGCTACTCCCTTAAGAGTTGCATTGATGTACACAAGTATTTGCAGGGCTGGAGAATTAAACAATGAAGATCACAAGGGGGAAGTAAATGCCAAGTAACCTGTGTACAGCAAGTAAATCTATGTACGTTGGAGTGGAAGTTTTGAATCTGAGTACATGAGAAAAGGAGAAGCTGCTGCTGAGGATAAAGTTGGTCACATGAGTTCAAAGTTTGTGGAAACTTTTGTGTGTGTGCCCGTGTAAGGGTTGGGTTTTAAGACCAGAGGTCTTCAGAAGTTTGTCATTATAAACTTCCTTAATGCATAATACCAGCAGGCCCTTGGAGCTGTTTTTCTAACTTCTAACAAGTAAGAAACTTCTTTCTTTTAAAAAGAAATTTAGTGTGAAATGGTGCTGTTACGGGTGTTTGAAATGCTAAAGGAGGAAAGGGAAAAGTTAATGTGGAATATTGCAACCTGGTGATTTTATAATGACGTGACAAATTTTAGCGCTATCTTTATTCCTGTAGGCAACTGTAACTAAAAGGTGTTTATGTAGCTGCAGACTGGAAACCTTGTTTTCAAAGTGAGTAAGATCTGGTTTTTCTTAGGTAATAAAAACATGAACTCATGACCTGTGGTGCTGGAGCAGTAACATCTCCCTTCTGAGGAAAGCTCTCCTTGTTTTAGACTTGATGCATAACAGCAGAAACCTTTCCCGTGGAATTGGGGTAGTGGTTCAGACAGCGTGAACTGAAATACAAAAGAGGGATTCTCAAAAGTGAAATGATTGGACTAGATGACCTTGCGAGGTCCCTTCCAATCCCTAATGTTCTGTGATTCTGTGAATGGCCCCTCCTGTATGAGATTGCTGCTGTCGCTGTGCTGCAGTCCTACATAAAAATTTGTGTCCTCCAGTCTCCAGGTCTTTCAAATATTTTGAAAAACAAAAAAGATTTTTCTCAAGGTACAAGTTTTATTTGTGTCTGTCTTCAGAAAAGTGTCCAGAACATCTCTCGAAGAAAATATTGTCAAATCCTTCATTCTAAAAAGTACTTGTAGATTGTGTTCTCCTAAAACTTGAATCAGGCTTCAGTGGAATTATCAAGAATCTTACTTTTTAAATACATGGCAACAGGTGAATGATTAGAGCTATTAGAGACACTCGTTCCTGTTATGCACAGGCCACGTGGTGAATTTTATCAGCGATGACTTAGATGTTTGCTTTAAAATTAATTTCACTCTCTTTAGAGATGCCATTCTAGGCAATTCTTGAACCAAGGGACTACTGAGGATCACAAAGAGGCTTACATTCAGTTTTCTTCAATTTAGGACAATTTAGTTGCACAGAAGAGTCTAAAACTTAAGGTCCACTCGATATGAGATCAGAAATACCTGTTTTGAGTTCAGTCTCGACTGGTGTTGCATTTGGGAGTGCAGAAGGATTAGAAAACTTTCCTGGTACGTGACATTCGGAGGATGCTAAGGCCTCCGCTTCGTTTTTAATGAAGCAATTACGTGCCTGTGTCTCCCTCTTGTGGCTTGAAAATATATCACAGAACACTAGGGATTGGAAGGGACCTCGAAAGATCATCCAGTCCAATCCCCCTGCCACAGCAGGACCACCTAGACCAAGTCATAGAATCATAGAATCACTAGGGATTGGAAGGGACCTCAAAGATCATCTAGTCCAATCCACCTGGCACAGCAGGATCACCTAAACCAAGTCACACAGGAATGTATCCAGGTGGGTCTTAAACGTCTCCAGTGAAGGAGACTCCACAACCCCCCTGGGCAGCCTGTTCCAGGGCTCTGTCACCCTCACTGGGAAGAAGTTCCTTCTCGTACTGATGTGGAATCCGAAAGTATTTAAGATTCATCCAAGTGTACCAAATCCTTGTTCTCAAACATCTTATTTTTAGTTAGTGCTGAAGATGCCTTTTTGCATTTTTTTTTTAGAACTTTTACTTAAGGTGACATAGAAGAGGAACCTACTTAGAATAAGAAGAGTTTATGACAAGTTACATCTTCTGGTAATAACCACATTTGTCCCTTGTTTTACTGTTTCCAATTTTAATTCCGTCTAATAACGAATATAATGATCTGCGCTGCTGCTCACAAGGTCAACGAACTGAAGTAATTTCTACAGTAGCCACTCTGAATAAATTTCTACTTGTAAAACTCGTAGTTACATCCCGGCAATCCTTATCACAGCTGCTCAAGATGTGCTGTTCTCAAACAAGCCCTTGCTTGGCTATGCATGCAAAATGAACCCTCCTAGTGAACTTGCTTCTCCTTACCGCATCATCATTTGCAAATGCAACACACACTTGCATGCAGAATAGGATAATAAAATTAACGTCAAGCTTCTATTCCCATAAACAAAAAAGGAGTCAGGGTACAATAAAATCATGTAAACCCGAAGTGACAAAGCAAACGAGATCCTCCTACAGCAGGCACAGACCCAGTCCGTTTCGTACGTTAGTTTTTTCAGAATTTATGCTCCTACCAGCAAATTTACCAGACCTCCAATGAAAAAAGGGAAAGGCTTTGCGCCAGTTTCTCACCGAGACACTTCATAAAGCAACCTCATTTCTCCTCAGATCCTGCACTTCACAGTTACTTGTATTGCCTTGAAATGTAAAGATGTGACATCGTCATCTGATTTTGGAATAAATTCAGCCCTGTTTACGATTCTCTGCGCTCCCTCAGGCTGAAATTAGGAATTTGACTTGTGCTCTGCACTGGAATGAGTTCCTTTTGCAGTGAGCCGCGTAGATTATCAAGAGTCACCGTGTAGATGATGAAGGTTTTTCCTAGTTACTGGGGAAAGGGCAATGGCTGCATTTTGTCTGACTGTGACAAAGATTTAAGTGGGATTTCAGCTTATTTTCCTCTTTGTTCAAGCAAACCAAGCCAACGGGGATTGTGAATCAGTGTTCCCATGGCCAACACCGGATCCCCGCTTTGCATCCGCCTCATTTGCATTGAATTCTATGATTCTATAGTGATTTATGGTGGGGAAGGTGCTTTCATCTCAAAGGCTGTGTTGCAGGTGCTTAGAACTTCTAGAAAACAATACGGATGTGTTCCTGTGTGACTTGGTCTGGGTGATCCTGCCGTGGCAGGGGGATTGGGCTAGATGATCTTTCGAGGTCCCTTCCAATCCCTAATGATTCTATGATTCTATGATATGTTCCTGTGCAACTTGGTCTAGGTGATCCTGCTGTGGCAGGGGGATTGGACTAGATGATCTTTCGAGGTCCC
>JAOXOE010000343.1:26229765-26259707 GCA_028565055.1 Phoeniculus purpureus | reverse complement strand
AACATAGGAGGTTCCATATAAATATCAGAAGGAACTTCTTCCCAGTGAGGGTGACAGAGCACTGGAACAGGCTGCTCAGGGCGGGTTGTGGAGTCTCCTTCTCTGGAGACATTTAAGACCCACCTGGATATGTTCCTGTGCCACTTGGTCTAGGTGATCCTGCTGTGGCAGGGGGATTTGACCAGATGATCTTTTGAAGTCCCTTCCAATCCCTAATGATTCTATGAAGTTTGCAAAATGACTAGAAATCAGGAGAAGATACTCGGTGGGAAGCAGCTGATCTCCAGTGCCAGCCTGAGCTGATGGTTGGTCGGGTTTTTCTATTCAATTTAAAGATGAATGTTTTGTTTTGTCACTTGTGAACCAGGGGTTACCACTTTAGCGCAGGTCCCACAGGCTATTTATTTGTTGTTTGGGGATTCTTAATGTCGGTCAATTCAGTTGCTCCAATGAAAGGATTGATTGAATATTGATTACATGCTGAGGGTGCAATTCTGTACCTCGAGGCTACAAACGAGATTTAACACATGAAAGAGCCAAGTGTTTCATAGGTTAGTGGCCGTTTTACCATGATTTTGTTTTTGTTATGTCTGCCAGCAAAAAAAGAGCACTGATGTGCAGTGCTTCACTGGTTGTACTCAAACAGTGTCTAAAAACTAGTCTAACACCGATGGAAAATGCTGCTTGGACTTACAAACTGTGGCTGCTTTTAAATCCCAATATTTTTGTTTTCAAACACACAATTAAGACGCTCATGTGGTTACACAAAACTGATTTAAAGACACAACTTCACATGCTAAGAATACTTAAACTTTTGGGGGAAGTTTGGGGGTTTTAAGTCTTTCTTTGGTAATTCAAGTAAATTGGTTAGGTTGCTTTTTAGGTCATGCTCTTTCACTGCAGGATCTGAAACCCATGTCTTTGGCTTGAACAAACCCCAGCATTTAAAGTTCTGTCAGCAAGGCAACTCCTGTGTTCCTTGCAGATTTTGGATGGCCTTGGGAGTAATGCTGTACAAATCTTACTGAGGCTTTGCTGCTTGAATTATAGTCGCTTTTTTATTGAGCCTGTAAAATAAAGGTGAAACACAAAAGAGAATCCTACTAGAAAACAGCCAGACACCTTTTCTTCCTTACCCTTTGCTGTTTATGGTATTGAGCTGTATGTGATGTGTTGAAGTAGAAGGAACCTTTGAAGTGAAGTGTTGGGAAATACATCCCCATCGGTATACATGCTCCTATGGGATATATGCACTAGATTAGTAAAACCCTTAAATCCTATTGGATTAGAATAGCTGAGGAGATAGCAGTGATGTTATTACTGTAATCACGATAGAGTAATTACTTCTTCCTTGTCTCTTAATGACACACCATGCCTAGCATGTGAGAGTCTTCTTTAATTTAGGAAAAGCTTTTACACAGTGGATAAAGGCTTTTGGACAAAATGTACCAATACGAGGTTTTTCTTGTGGTCTCTGAGGAATCTCCTGGGGTAGAAGACTATTTAGAGCAAGGCAATTGCTTTTGTGGCCCTAAAGTTTGGATGGACCTGTCAGTCAGTACTGCTTTAGCAAAATAGCCCTTATAACTTGTGCTTCTTGTTATGATCAGACCCCGAGCCTGCATGTAAGGTTGGCATACACAGATCTCCCCCTTGATTCTGTGGCAAGCTGCTCTCCCGATATCATACAATTTTCAGACTTCCAGGAAAGGAGTTACTACAAAATATGAATCACTTGTGTGGGTAAAACCTGCACAAGTGCAGCAGGTTTAACACCCAGGTGTGCTGCTCATGGACAGGGTCACTCTACGTAGATAATCTGCATGGTGGAGTCACTGTGAGTATTTATGTGATTCAGCTGTGTGCAACTACAGAGAATTCCTTATAGAAGATGCAGTCAGGGCTTTAGGAATCCTTAAACCAGTTCCAAACTTTGCATGTGAACTGAAGTCTGCTGATCCAGAACTGAGCAGCGCTTTGAGAAGAGCCTTGCTCCTCCTTGGCTTTTGTCTGGGATAGCTGCTCCTTTCTCATCAGAGTAAGGGGTGAATCAAAGTAAATCTGGAGATTAAATAATGCAATGTTAGTATTAGCTTAGAATATATAGAGAAAACTCTTGAATTTTGAGTATAACAGTTCCTTATCTCTGCAAGTACCGCTCTCTGAGTACCAGAATAGTGTAACAGTGAGAGCAGTACTAAAAGAAAGAGAAGCTTTAAAGCTCCTCAGTCCCAGCATATGGAAAGTGTTTTCTAGCTTTTACTGAAGGCCAGCAATTTCTGCCTAGCACTTTTTGGCCCACAGAATCTTATGGTTTTCGTGTGTTTTACACCTGCTCATGATCCTCAAAGGTAGACCTGCCGTATCAGGATGCCTAAACAGTTCCCCATGTTTGATGCATTTATAGGAAGCACTCAAACAAATTATTTTGGTCGCTGTTATCATTTATAAGGTGTCCCCTTATGTAACTGTGATAGGGTAAAATGACCTTAGTCTGAGTAGAAACACTGCATATGTTCACTGGGAACACCTTTCAGATGGCAGTTCAGAGTAAAGCACTTACAAGGGACAACCTGGAGATTATTAATCATTATGGTCGTTCTGAATCTGCTCTAATTCATAAGGAAATAGAAACATTTCTAAAATAAGCACAGGAAATGTAAAGTGTGGTTAAACGTTACCATTTGCACAGCAATCAACCTGGAGCCTATTCATCTTTCAAAAGGAGCAGGGTCTAATTAAGCTCTGGCAAACTCATTTCTATCTCCTTTCACTGGGAGGGAGTTTGCCTGTGTTTGTCAGCGCTGAGTTTGGCTGGTATGCATTTAAGCACATGTCATCAGCTTTCATTCAGACGATTCAACTGGTTTGTGTATTGCCTTTGATGTATCGCAGCTGTTCTTGTGTTTAATTTATGCAAGTATGCTAGAACGTACATTTATTAGCAGCCACCACAGCTAAAGCAGAAGGCTTGCACAGAGTGCTGCTGAATTGCAAGAAGTGTATTTCCTCTTGGTATTTATCTATGTGTGGTTTCTCTGTCTCACTCTAAGGGTAGTCCTGCCTTCAGTCAAAATCCTTCCAATAACTTTCCATTTGGAGTCTCCGGATTCAGCTAAAATAGTTGCCTTGTTAGTTTAATGATTTCAAATAGCTGATGGATGAATGAATGGAAATTGTTATCTGTTACAGGAAAAAAACCCCTATGAATAGGAAAAGATAACTTAAGTAGATTACTGCCTTGAATAAGTTTCACCAGTCTTAGCTATATTAACCTCATTATCCTTTTAGAATTTAATGGACAATTAGTATTGGAATAAGTCTTTCCTCTTGAAAGAGTGGGGTGCATATTCACAGCTTAGTATTAAAAATAATTGAGGTTTCACAATGCCATACATTTTCCCATTTGAATTGCTCGAGGGGTATCCTAACCTGTTTGTTAGAATCTCTTTAGAAATCCCCCCTCCCCCCGAAAGATCTCTTTTGCATAAACTCCTACATCAGGTCTGTAATTGTTCTGAGATATTTTTATTTTACTTTTCAAGGAAGTGACATATTCCAGCCCTTTCCATGTCTGATAGAAGAGCAAAGAGGAAAAAGGGTGCTTTTGAATTGTGCACTTGCCAGTGGGTACGTGGTGTGATGCTCAGTAAACGTAAAGCTTGTCAGAGCATATTGATCTGGGACTGTATTCATTCCAGTTCTGATTCCTAGAGTGATCGCTGACAGCATAGCAGAGAAGCAATCGTGTGCAGTGTGTTTGGCTTGTTTCTTCATCCCACAGCATTTTGTGATGGAAACAGGGAATTACAGGGAGGGGGAAAAGCAGAAAAATCCATGCTTCTTAATGTTCTTTTGTCAAGCAAATATAAAGGTCTCCACAGGCAAGGATTAACTAATACAAATATGCTTTCCGAGCAGCGATTGAAGAATTGCTAATAAACATCATTATAACTGAGCTCAAGATAGTCAACCCTGTAAATATATCCTGTTATAATTTCATTACGGTTGGCTGAAGCCCTAGGAGAAGCCAATGTTTCAAGCTCTTTGTTCAAAGTCTTAATGAATTATTGGAAAGTGGCTGATTAGAAGGCATCGAACCAGAAGGGGTCTCTGCATTCTGAATGTTGCTCTCTTTGATGTCGTTTACCTCCCAGGTTGACCCATTTCCTTGGCCAAAATTCTTGGTACGCGTAGCTGTGAGCCTGCTTTGCTGGCCCAGTTATATCCCAGTGCATGTCAAGTGTGGGTGTTCAGCAAATGCTCTACGTGTTCGTTGAGGCTCACACCTTAGAACAGGATTCTGCCCAGAGGTGGGGCACAACTGCATTGTAGCTGAAGGGGATACAATGGAAGAAGGGGGATGGCCAAGCAGAAGATCAGTTTCCTCTTAGACTAGATGTACTTCCCATAATTAGTCCCCTCCTTTTGTTCTGTTTGGTGGATCTCTTGCTTCCTGCCTCCCGTTGCTTCTGAACTCAATGCCTCTTCAGCTGTCCAAGGCAGGGTCTGCAGTGTCATGTGAAAATACCAGTTTATGACACTCAGGCCAGTGCACACTGCTAGGTGAGAGCTTGGGCTCATACTATGTGTCATCATATACTTGAATTTTGTCTTCCAAAGAGCTCCAGATTGTAGGTGATGAGACACAAGTATAAGGGATCAGGCTGTGGGTGCATTATAATCAAATTGTGGGGTTTTTTTTTCAGTTGAATCTCTCTGCAGGGCACCCCCTTAACCCTCTTCTCTACTGGCATGGCAAAAGGGGTTAAATAAGTTTGCTTGCTTGGACTGAAGATCTTTCATTTAAGGATGACCTTGCAATATGACTAAATTCTTCAGCATAGCTTGTACAGATAGGAGTGACCTATACATTAAGGGTTTAGAGTTTCTGAGATGTCTCATTGTTAGTAGCCACTTTGGACAGATACTCAATTGTCTGTCTTCTGACACGCCACAGAAGGAGCATCATCACTGACTGTGCTTTCACTTTAGTTACAGTAGCCTCAAGATTATTTATATTTAATTCTATGTTTTAAATTTGAAGGCAGTGGTATGCAGGCTAAGACTATTCAAAGCAGGGTGATGGAAGGAGTAGCCCAGCCTCTTACTGTTTCACATAAGAGGGTGGTGAAAATTCACAGGGTGCAAAGGAGGAGGAAATAACACAAAAATGGATTTTGCCAGACAGGTAAAGACTTATTCATGCTGGGAGAATCTCCAGCTGGGAAAATCCATGGTTGTTACAGCCTTTGTGCCAACAGAACAGAAAAAAAGGGTTGGCTCAGAGAAGAGAATGTGTCTCACAGAACTTAAAATAAATAACAGATGTCAGAGCTGTGACTTAATTGTTTAGCTAAGTAGATCATGTGAATTACACACAGATTGAGGACCTGTTTTTGCTTCTGTTGAAATCAAGGAGAACAGAGTCATGCCATATTCTCCTTCCAGGGTGTTTCAGCCTTCAAAATCGTGCTATTAGAGAGCACAACAGCTCCTATCACAACGTCTTGTGCCAGTCAGGAATCCAGAGAGCGGCAGGTACAAAACTGCTTTGTGTTTTATTACTGCAGGCACAAGCTAAACTCCAAAGAGAATGCGCTTCTTTAATTGCTCTTGGTTGTTATTTGAGAATTGACAGTTGAACCGTGACATCTGTGACTCTGCCCAGGGAAATCGGAACCCCAGGCTCAGATGCTGATTGGTGACAGTAGCCTGTTTCAAAGAGAGGCGTTAAAATGTACCTGTGCTTTCCTCACCTGTGCTTTCCTCCTTTGACTAGTCTCTCAGAATTAGTCCTATGCCCCAGCTCAAGCATTGGCTCATGACTGTATCCTTGAGAAACTGTTCTGAAAGAATTATAAATGTATATATTAAAAAGCTCTTCCTTAATGAACACATAAGAGATGTTTGTTACCTTTGTGAACATAAGGCAATATATTTCTTCTCCTACTGTTAGACCATTGCCTGGTTCCTTTAGCATTTCAAAATCCCCTATTAAATAATAAACCCCCCGCATTTCATCATGAAGGCTTTGCAGGAGTGAAGAAAGTCTCCAAAGACAGACAGTGACACCTGAAAACCTGGAAGGATTGTTTAGTTTCAGCCAAAATTATGTAACCTGGAACTGACTGACAGTCTTACTGCCCAGAAGAAGAGAACAGCTTTGGGGTGAAGCTTCACACATGCAACTGAAAGCACGTTCCCATTAACTCGTGAAAAGCCCTCACATAATTCTGCTTGTGGGGTGAAACACTGGTAGACAGGTGACAGGAAGAGAGTTATTTGGAAAGATCTACAGTCAGTTTACAGGCTGATGCCTATGGCTCTTCTCAATGTCATCTGGTGATAGGGAGCAATGGGTGCAAGCTGGAACATAGGAGGTTCCATATAAATATCAGAAGGAGATTCTTCACAGTGAGGGTGACGGAGCGTTGGAACAGGCTGCCCAAGGGGGTTGTGGAGTCTCCTCTGTAGATGTTTAAGACTCACCTGGATATGTTCCTGTGTGACTTGGTCTAGGTGATCCTGTTGTGGCAGGGGGTTTTGACTAGATGATCTTTCGAGGTCCCTTCCAATCCCAATGATTCTCTGATTCTACACATTGTGCCTGGATGATGAAGACTGCTGGTACAGCGTGTGATCAGTGGCATTATAAATGTATGGAGTGCAGGGAAATTACGCTGTGTCATATTTCTGGACATACTTGGAAGATACTTGGTTTAGATGGGATGGGTTTTAAGTGCTGGTTTCTTCATTCACCATGCGAAGGACACTGGAGGGTAGTGATTGTCTTTGTCCCCTGGCCAGCCAGGGTTGAGTCTCTCCAAGCTCACGATGATGATACAGTTACTGCAGCGTTTAACCCTTGACAAGGTGTGATTTCTTTTTCTGAGAAAAGGAAGTACAGTGTCTGAGCGCTTACTGAGGAATTACTTTGTGTCCCTTCTTCGGTGATAAGCTAAAGAAAGGCAAATCAAAGGTTGAGGGGAAGAGGAGGAGTGTAACATCATCAGTGTTGAAAGACCCAAGCAGTTCACAGCAGGCGAAACTGCCTGCCTATCCTGACACTTCAGATGTGATGAAATGCTGCTTTTCTAGCTCCAGTGACTTAGCTCTTTCCAGCCTCAGGTTATATCCTTCCCAGCTCAGCGCCCAGGCTTGGAGGAGCCAAGTCTAGGGATAATCTGTTGCCCTTAAGAGGGTGTTGAACTGGAGGCTGGCAACCTCTTTCAGGCTGTAAATAGTCATTGCTCTGCTGAGGTAAGAAGGCCTCCCTGGAATTACTGCTCGTGCTGTTAGTTGTCTTCATAGCAACGACTGCTCTTAACTATTGCTGTCACTCTGTTCCCACTTGCAGCTCAGCTGAGACTAGCCAAGATGAGGCGGCCAAGCAGTGAGCACAGGGGAGGGGAGAAGGCAAAGTGCAGTGGCTGAGCAAGAGTAGGGCATGGATAGGGGAGAGTAGGGGGCATTGGCTGATGAGGTCCTTCCTGAAGATGTGAACAGGTCTTTATCATGTTTCCATGACTGCAAGTCAGCATTTTATGCTTGTGAGACTGTTGTAAGGGCTTAGTTAAATATCATTTTCCTCCATAGCTTCTGAAGAATTGACTTATGAATGTGAATTATAGAATCACTTAGGTTGGAAAAGGCTTTTAAGATCATTGAGTCCAACTATGAACCCAGCTCTACCAAGACCACTGCTAAACCCTGTCTCTAAGCTCCAGATCTCCACAACACAGGTGCCTTGTATTCCGTGTAGGTGCTCCAGGGGATACAAGATGAACACCAAATGCTAACATACTTATTTCTCATACCTCTATTTCCTTTGGATGCATTTTCCAGCCTCCTCCTTCGTACTAACACAGGTGCTCTCCCTTTTGTATCATACAGTACATGAGGACTTCAGGGAGTGGGAAACCGTGAGTGGTTGTCTCAAAGACGGTGCTTTGTGAATTCCAACCAGTAAGTTGGCTTTTAAAGGAAAGAACTTCCATATCCTTCACAAGCAGCATCATAAGACAATTCAAAAGAACCAATTGAAGTAACAGTATGTGCTAGCCTCGCTTGTCCTTACTGTTTTGATCTTGTGGAAGTTTCTGTTGAGGGATTGATTTCACCTGAAGTATAAAAAAAAATCCCTAGAGACAGAGGTTTGTTTCTGAGGTCTTTGTGTGACTTTACATGCACAAAAGAAGTCAGAGCTCCCACAGATTGTGCTTGGGAGGGGCTGCGTTGGGAAAAGTGCTGTGGTGCTGGCTGTGTAATAGCACAGGAGCTTTGACCTGGGCACTGCTTTCATTACGTCCTGTGAGATCCAGCAGAGCCCAACAAGAGTTACAGAGGTCTTGCTTTGCTAAAAGAGAGGACTGGCTTCACTTTAATTCACTTTCTACCACAGACACAAGGAGAGAAAACTGCAGCAGTGAAGGAAATTTACAACACAAATGAGCACAAATTTAGACCATAAATTTAGGATGTAAACAAGCACCTAATGCCTCCTGAGGCAGCATCACGATGGTGCTTCTGGTGTTTCCGAACTTGAACAAAACAGACTGTTTTCAGAGACACCTATTTCATGGTGTACACCAGCTTTTAATTGCTTTTTGTGTAAACAGCAGTGTTGTACAATGAGAAACATCGAAAACCGAGCTCTTTTCATACAACCTGTCTGAATCAGTAGCACGTTCCTTCTGGTAATACTCTGTGCTAGAATGGTGGCAAGGAGCTTGAGACACAATTAACTTCTAATCTCTTGTACTCCTTTGCAATGTGGTAATAAATCGAGGTAATTCAGAGACTCACTGCATTTAGTGCTTCACAGGAGACAAAGAATGAGGGAGTTAGCAATAAAACACAGTAGCAAGCAAATTTTATTGCTTCTTAGGGTAAAAGAGCGTGTTTTGCATGGCTCATCATGATATATGCACGAGCTTAAATAGTCTTTAGGTAGTACTTAGCATTTAATCACAGAATTGTTTAGGCTGGAAAAGACTGCTAACACCATGAAGTCAATTAGCTTAACTCTACCAAACCCACAGCTAATGGTAAGGACTCTATGGGGTGTAGGAATAGTGGGGGTCCCATTTAGGTGCTCGTAGACCATGACTCAATGGGGATAATAGCACATAGAGCATAATTGAGTGAGTTTTTTGTTGAATGAAAGCTAGTTTTTCACACCTCAAATCACCTGGCATAGGCTTAATGGATTTATTAAGCCCAGCCCACTGCTATGTCAGGCAGCACATCCTAGGATCTTGTTCATAACCTAAAGAACTGGAATGTGCCTAGATAATGTGAAACACATCTTGTCCGTTTTATCACTTAGGAGAGATAAATAGGTCCCTTTCTTCTTAAAGAAAGATCCAAGTCACATTAGCCCTGCTTTTTTGGGTTGCTACTTGTATTAGATGTTAGTGTGTACAGAATCTTCTGTACTATTTGTAACGGAATGTTGCTGAAGATTGCTGATGCTCAAATGAAGGCTACGCTTTAAACTGAAGGCAAGTGCCTAAAGTTAGTCACCTGCTTTCTGATACCCACCTGAAAGTTCTCTGGAGACATTTAAAACTTGCCTGGACATAGAATCATTAGGGATTGATGATTCTCGAAAGATCATCTAGTCCAATCCCCCTGCCGCAGCAGGATCACCTAGACCAAGTCACACAGGAACACGTCCAAACGGGTTTTAAACATTTTCAGAGAAAGAGACTCCACAATAGGGTTTTATTTGCCATGCTGACATGAGAAAAATATTACTGGACTGAATACTAGGGAAAGGAAGTGTTCAGTCACTGGTTTAAGTATCCTTAGAAGCAGTGTTTCAAACCTGGGGAAACAGGCATGGAAGCATTTATTTGACATGGGAGCAGAAGTACCATTTTAGGACTTGACTAATGAAGTCCAGTCATAGATCACAAAGTACATTCCAAATGTTCTCTATTCAGTATTTCAACTTTATTTATAAAGATTTTGTGGGCAGCAAATAAATCCAAAGAGATTAGAATACTGTTTATGTCCATCCTAGGAGAAGAGGAAGATAGATGGACCAAGTAATTATGAATTATTAATTGCACTCTGTAGCCCTTGAGCTCTAGATTACACTTTATGTTGTGAGAAAGGGCTCGTGCCAGATGCAGTGAATGGGAAGCTTAGTAAACTCGCAGGGTGGGAGTCTGTGCATGAGTACATTCACAGAACCACAGCATATTGGGGATTGGAGGAACCTGGAAAGATCATCCCCTTGCCACAACAGGGTCACCTAGACCAAGTTGCAATGGAACATATCCAAGCGGGTTTTAAATTTAAACGTCTCCAGAGAAGGAGACTCCACAACCTCCCTGGGCAGCCCATTCCAGTGCCTTGTCACCCTCACTGGGAAGAAGTTCCTTCTCATATTGATATGGAACCTCCTATGTTCTAGCAGCGTATTCTACATTCAGCAGATGGCAGTGGTATGCAGTTGTAGATCAATTCAGGACTTTATCTTGAGAAGATGCTCTCATCTCTGTGAATCCAAGCAGTGTTGATCTAAGGCTCTAAAAAAAATCATGTGATTTTCAGAAAATGCTAAGGTACCAGATAATTTTTCACCCATTAGAACAGATAAAGATAAAAACAAAGAGTACAAATATCAAATTTATTGTAGTCTTCATTATCAAACACTTGGAAGAATCCGGTAAGCTTTGAAATTCAAACAGCGGTGTTCCATACAGGAAGGAATGCATCTGTCTCGAGCATTGACTCATTTTCCATTTATGCCCCGTGGAGCTTAGCACATACGTACTAAAGTCTCAAAATAAAAGTGTTCGGTAAGTGGGGACTGTGTCTGTTACTTAACAGAAGTAGTAACACGGTGACGTCTTGGAATACTGTGCACAGACATAGACATATTCCCTTGTCTGGAGGAAAGAATTGGAGATCTGCTGGGGGAGCAGCAGTGTGTGTGTAAGGAAACAAATTATCAAGGCAATTACAGATCATTATAAAGCTTGTAATTATGGCAAACTGGAAGAGAAGGAACAAAACAGAAGTAGAAATACAGTCCATATCAAAGAAACCACAGAGGAGAGGCTTAGAGAATGAAATGACATCATGTAAGTAGATATTTTCTCATATGGCAGTTATTTCTAACATAAATAATAGCAAGTGTTTAATGATTTATGGTTGTTAATGATGGAAGAAGTTGCTCTCATTGCACAAAGCGATGTTTTTTCTTGCCTCCCTACGGGAAACCGCGATCGAACCTACGTTAAATATATCAGCCTGCGAACTGAGTCGTAACACAACCAGAAATTGGTCCTAAGGATTGTGAGCGCTCTCGGGCACAACGCGGGATCAGCCGGTGATGCCCAAGTAAGGAATACAGCTGTCACACATTTCTAGCAAAGAACTGGTGATGATGTCTCTACTGTCTCAGATACTTGATGAGGATCCAGAGCAACGTTTCATTCTATATTAGTATGGCTGCTGTCTGCAGAACAAGAAGTAAAACTATTCTGACAGCAATGAAATAACAGCATAAACCCCCTGCCCCTACAAAACATTTGCAGCATAGACAAAGCTGCTGGAAAATCCTCAGCTTTGCAGGTAAGAACTTTATCCAATTTGAGCCCAAAAGTAAGAGCTTCGTGCAGTCTAGTCACAGCAGAAGTATAATAATGAAGATATGAAGCCAAGAGCTTTCAGTTGGTCAGGTTGCTGACAAAAGAAGTTTGGTTTCATTAATTCAGCTCTTCTTTACATCACCTGCTGCCAAGAGCTATGTGAGGAGAGGAAATAGATTCAAGTTGCATCAGAGCAGGTTTACACTGGATCTTAGAAAAAAATTCTTTACTGAGAGAGTGGTTGGGCACTGGAATAGGCTGCGCAGGGAAGTGGTGGAATCACTGTCCCTGGAGATGTTAACAAAATGAGTAGATGTAGTACTTGAGGCTGTGGTCTACTGGTTAGGGAGATGTTGGGATGAAGTTTGGACTTGATTCTGGAGGTCCTTTCCAGCCATAATGATGCTATGATTTTATTTTATGAAGCCACGATGTGGCCAATGCCCTAGCCAGGGAATGGGATTGTGTGCCACCAGTGTCACAGCCGCCCACAGTGGTGACCACATATTTCTGTCTACATCTAGCACAAATCTGCACCGGATCTCCGGGTGCGTGCTTCTTGTTCCATTTATTCACAGTGAAATCCTTAAATCTCTTTTTTCCAGTAGGATTCTTGATCTGTGCCCTAGTTTCTGCTTTAGTTGTTGATTTTGAGTAAAACCTGCCAGTTTATTTAACTGAGGTGGTCCTCACCTTGTAACACCTGTAGGAGTTATTACATAGTCAATTACATCATACAGAAGAAGGATGGTTTGGGTCATAAAAGTACCTGAACATCGTTTGTGGTGTGTTTTGGTTGTTGTTTATCTTTTAAAGCACTGGTTTTGTAAGTATTTGGTGTGGTTTTAAGACAATGATGCTGAGGGTCACTTCATCCTGACATTGCAATGTTGTTCTGTTCACTCCTCTTTCTGGATTATCGCTTCACTTCTCTGTTTTTTTCTTGTTCCTGTCTAGTTTAATCTCTGTTGCTTAAATACTTCTGACACTGTATCAGTGTATTTATACAAAAATATACACCATTTGTTTGAGCTGAACCTTCAGAGAGTCCTGTCCTTCAAAATGTCCCTTTAATTAAACTTGATTAACTCGTACTGTGTTGTGAGCAGTTTCATCGAGGTACTGGAGTGAGTACAGAGGAGGGCAACGAAGCTGGTGAAGGGCCTGGAGAATAAATCTGATGAGGAGAGATTGAGAGAGATGGAGCTGTTTAGTTTGAGGAAGAGGAGGCTGAGAGGAGACCTCGTCGCTCTCTACAGCTCTCTGAAAAGGACAATGTAGACATGTTGGTGCTGGTCTGTTCTCACAGGTAACTAGTGACAGAACCAGAGGGAAGGGCTTCAAGCTTCAACAAGGTAGATTTAGAGAGACATCAAGAAAAAATTCTTCACCGTGAGAGTAGTCAGGACTGGAATGGGCTGCCCAGGGTGATGGTTGAGTCACCATGGCTGCATGAGTTTAAAAGATGCTTAGATGTAGTGTTGAGGGATCTGGTTTAGGTGTGAACTAGGTAGAGTAGAGTAGGATGATTACACTAGATGATCCCAAGGGTCTTTTCGAACCTGAATGATTCTATGATTCTGTGATTTATGACATCACCTTATCCGAGGCGAAGCAACTGTGTTTTATATTGGGGGTTGAGCACACGGCTGAGCCAGGATTGTGGGTTATTTCATCTTCTACCTCTCTGTAATCACATCCAAATTAATGAAAAAGTAAACATTCATGTCAGCTACCAGGTGCTGACTAACAACTGAGGAGTGTGCAGAACAATTTCCTAGGGAATTAGCTTAACAGCAAGTGGTTTAAATCAACTTTGGAAAGCTTACAACAAAATGTAAGAGTAGGGAGCTCAGTGCTTCTTAGCTCAGACCTTGCTAGCTGTCCCCATCACCCCATTGACCCCTGCATGGGACAAAGCTTGGGTAGAACCAGTCACCTTGTGCCAGAAGTCATGACACCTTCTGTAAGATGACATGATTTGTGCTAATTGGCAGGATGGATGATTTAGAACCAAATTTGTGGTACAAACTTTGCTATTCTGTCTGTGAAGCAGAGCTGGGAACTCCTCATTAGATTTTTCCATAAATATTCTTAGTGCTGTGGACTGGTAGCAAATTTGGCCATTGGATGCTTGCCCATGGCCAATGCCGTGGAATGGGTGTAGGATGAGCAGCTTTTTGCCCTAGAAGAACAATTATCTCAGGACACATACAAAGGTCCTAAAGCAAATAAGAAAGAAATCTTTGAACTAGGATTATTTATTGTTATAAACTGAGATTATACCCAAGGGGAACGCAGGGTCAAAGGCACAACTGCCTTTAGCTTCCTCTGATGGGTAGCGTAGATTTTGTAAGCCTGAGCACAAGAACACTGCGGTCTGAACATTCTCCCAGCTGATTGAAACCAACCAGTTGCTGTATCCCACGGGATGCACACTGGCTGTATTTAACTAGCCTGTGTAACTTGGTCTTCAGGCAAGAATGAGCTGAATAAACTCTCTCCACTCAGTATTCCCTGTTTAAAACATTTTATTCTTTCATTTTCCTATATATTTTGTGGTTTTGCCCAGTATGACTTTAAAGTGTTTTGGTTTTATTAATGCTTTGCTAATAGATCTTATTCGTGTTTCTGCCTTTCCTTGGCAAAATTAACATGGGGAAGGGATTTTACCTTCATTGGGAGGAGGTAAGTTGTGAGAATTAATATTAAGCTAGCGATCTTCGTAGTGATAAATACTACATGAAACATGAGTGGAGCAATTAAGGACTTGTTAGAAGCCAGGAAAAACTACTGGAGAAGTTTTGCCACAACGTTTTTTCACTGCTTTATAAAAATGTCTTGTAAGGGCTTTGTGCCTTGCTTCCGGCTGCTGCTCAGTCTGGTTATGAGAGTTAGTGATCCATATTCTGTTCAAAAAAGGTGTTTGTTGGTTTGATTGGAATGCTGAGTCCTTTGAGCCTCAGAGCTGTGTGCAGACAGGAGGGCTTGGCTGTGCTGCTGGAAGACAGAAGAAAATGATTGTACGTGTGTTGGGCAGTTCGTAGCTGCTGTTAGAGCCCGCGGACAGAAGTGTTCCAGTAACCTGTGCTGCCCATGAATTTTATACAAATGAGCTTCATGTGTCTTTGTGGAGGGCTGGGGGCTCAGCAGTTGTGTTTTGCCAAGCAAACGCTCCGTCCTATTGAGGAAATGAACACTTGACAAGAGCTAAAACGCGGGCACATGTGGCAGAGCTGATTGCTGCCCAGAGGGACGCCCCCGCAGCAGGGGAGCAGCGGGCAGCATTCAGTGTCATCTGGCTGCTTTCCAACACACAGCTGACCTAGTTTTCCCTACTGGGACAGACGTAGCCAGGCTGGTGTGAACCTCGGGCTGAGGTAGGTTACTCATGGGAAGCAGCCCCTGCAGTGTTCCTTCTGCAGCAGAAATCTGGTGCTTACAATGCCCAGATCATCGCCTGAGCATCGAATCTTTCATCCTGGTTTACCTGCTATTCATTTAAGGGTGGGCCTTTGGCTGGCATGATGGGCTCTGCCTGAAGAGTTTCATGGGGCAAAAGATGAGTACCGTTCCCATAGCAAATTCTACGCACTTTGAAAGGACCTGGCTCTGAGTCATAGCATCATAGACAGTTGTGGGTTGGAAGGGACCTTAGAGATCTAGTTCTAACTGCCCTACCTTGGACAGGGACACCTTCCACCAGACCAGATTGCTCAGGTTAAATGGTCTTTGTCAGAGCAAGAATGGCCTTTTCCTAGCCCAGCATTTACCAGGCTCTGGTTATTTGTCAGTACTGGTCCACTTGAGGCAGCTCATTCAAAACTCTCAGAGATGGTTTCACTATTTTGGCTTTTCATGTGCTGTCTTCTACGTGACTTTAAGCTAATGTCAGTAAAACTCTTAAGTTTAATGGAGAAGTGGTGGTGTTTTATTTGCAAAAAGGAAACAAGTTCCTTGAAGTTGAACTTTTAGAGGAATCTTAAATAAGTTAGGTCCCTAAGCTTTAATTTTAACTCTTTAATCCTTTATAAACCTTTATTTTATCTTAAAATCTGAGTGTAAAAATGAACTTTTATGACCTCTGAGAACCCACCTAAAGCCAGTGGTAAGAATTTATTTCGGTAGATAACCAACATCTTCCTGAAAGGAAACTTGTTCTTTTCTGAGCTAAATGTTAATTCAGGCAGGGAATTGAGAGACTTAAAGTGACGTAAGTGGTAAGGAAATATTTTTAGTGAATAAATATGTTTAGCTGCAGGTCCTAATGCTGCAAGTTAAGTTGTGTTCCTTGTATTGGTGCTGAGGAAGGGGTTTCTTCTGAACTTAACACAACATGCAGCTGTATTTACAGTCGCTGTTTACAATAAGAACTGCAGTTACCGAAGAAGCTTTGAATACTTTTTTTAGTGGAAACTTTTTAGTGGAAGTGTACTAGTTCTGAGAATATTTACCTTCATCCAAAATTTCTTCCCTAAGCCAGAGGCAGCATCCCACTGCAAAAAACCACCAACTGAGCAGAGTTTTTGTGTTCACTTTGGTTTCTGCTCTGTTTCCTTTGGCTGTTCTGAGACTTGTATTTTCTCTTCTA
This sequence comes from Phoeniculus purpureus, assembly GCA_028565055.1. NCBI lineage: Eukaryota > Metazoa > Chordata > Aves > Bucerotiformes > Phoeniculidae > Phoeniculus > Phoeniculus purpureus. Next base: position 26,243,507 of record JAOXOE010000343.1, on the reverse strand, counting down.
CTTCTTTTGGAAAAATTACCCTATATGGAGAGTGAACGTTGTAAAATGCACAGCAGAGGAATGCTATTTTTTGGCTAATAATGCAATGACAATATGCACAGCCCACAGCTTAGACAATCTTTAGGAGGCTTTTTCAGGTACCTGTTATTCCACAACCCAACATACGATGTTTATTTTGTATTTATCTGTTTATTGTATGTAATTTGCTCAGGCACTCAAATACTTGCCATAAGATGTTAGTTATATTATTGATGGACATATTTATAAAGTGTTGGTTCAACTCAGACCTGAGATGTGCAGAAACAAGGGTCAGAAGATCTGATACACTGTGGTGTAGGGTGGCCATTTGGTATCTCTGAATTACTTGAAGCATTTCACAGTGTGTTTACACACAAACAATGAATTTCATAGTTAACATGGGATAGTTGGTCTCTTTGCAGCAGACAACTATGCTTTCAGAGCTTTTATTGTAATTCCTACATTATGAATCTTTTTCCTTCTCTCCTCAGAAATTTTCCCAAGAGATTCCAGTCTAAAAGACAAATTCATAAAACATTTTACAGGTAAGGGAGCTGCTTGCTACTTATCCGTGTTCTCAATACATTGTTAGTGTCACACCATGAGCTTTTTTTGAGGTTCTGCATTAGTTTGGAAAAGAGATTTATCTAACCACGTATGTCTTCAGCACATCAGAGAAACACCTTTTGTCGTCTTCTGTCTCACGATGGGTGCTTATGTTAACAAGGAAACAAATGGATCAAGGAAGGAAGGATTAAGCAGTGTAAATGGATCAGGAAAGTCAGCTGCTATTTCAAATATGAAAGTTTAATATAATTATGGTAAAGTACTTGTACTTGAAAAGCAGGGTGGAGTTGAATAATGTACTTGACTTTGGGACTCGACTTTGTAACTATTGGAAAAGTTGTGAAAGCTTCTGAAAAGAAGATGAAAAGAAAAAGAAAGATGAAAAGAAAGTTGTTATCACTTCTGTGTGGGGGTGGCATCCTTAGACCTTTAGGATAAGCACAACTTTTAAGGTTCTTTGCCAACTGGTAACTGCAGTGTAACAGGATCTCCAGGAAACGTGGACACCCAGGTGGCCCTTTGCCACTACATTAAACAAGAGTAGTTTTGAGCCTTGCCACTGTCAGTCCACGTGAGAAAGAAGTGAAAAGAACACAGATTCCAACTGTGCTCTCCTGCGTAGCACAGAAATACTGAAAATTCCTCTCCAGGGGAGGATAGACAAGAAGTATTTGCTTCTATGAATATTTAATCCATTTTCTTTTCATTTTTAACTTTGGACACTGCTCAGCTACTATAAAAAGCTCAACATAAGAATCTGGGGAAGCCAAATAATAAACACAGGACAAGTTTCATTTCTCAAAAACAACAGAGAAAAACAGCAGTGAGTTTTACAGAAGGTATTTGGAGATTACTAAATCATAGGAAGGAAAAAGAGAAAAATAAGGTTGAAGGGCTGTTTCTGGAGCCATTCATTAAATTAATATTCCTTTTCTCCGTGAGCAGTTGCCATCAAAATTGCTGAAATTATTTGACTGCCATTAGCTGGAAGGAAAAAGGAAAGCAGGCTCATTTCAAAACTCTTAGAGTTGGCTTGGAAATTCTGCCTATGTATTTTTAAATTATTTATTTAAAGTTATATTCTTAAGACCTCCAGTGATTTATTTTTTTTTCTGCTTGCTTTTTTTCTTCATTGGTTTCCTTTTCACAGCTTTATTAGGTCCTGTAATCTGTAGGTGTTTTTCTGTATGCTGTTCAAATTGACCTCATTAACGTTGATAAATATGTGATGGGTGGGTGTCAGAAGGATGCAGCCAGGCTCTGCTCAGTGGCATCTGGTGATAGGACAAGGGGCAGTGGGTGGGAGCTGGAACATAGGAGGTTCACATCAATATGAGAAAGAACCTCTTCACAGTGAGGGTGATGGAGCACTAGAATGGGCTGTCCAAGGGTCTTGTGGAGTCTTCTTCTCTGAAGATATATAAAACTCACTTGGACAAGTTCCTGTGAGACTGGATCTAGGTGATTCTGCTGTGGCAGGGGGATTGGACTAAATGATCTTTGAGGTCCCTTCCAATCCCTAATGTTCTGTGGTTCTGTGATCCTTTTCCTACTAACATAAAGCAATTCTTCACTTACAGTCCTCACTAGTTCAAGAACATCCCAAACTGATGAAGCTGTGAAAAAGAAGAGAGAAGGAGAAATCAACATTATCTTTACAGTCCATTGTCTTTACAGTTTAAGGGTTAGGAAAGTTATTGTATGCTTCCAGTACACCAGGAATAGTAGACAAATTTTAAAGCCAAATAAGAACCATATGTAACAGCCCTCGACTACAGGAAAAATCATAAATAATCGTGTGAGTCATGAAGCAATCTATCAATTCAGTTTGAAAAGCCAGCTGACACAGACTGCTCTGTGAGGCACAAGTAGAATTAGCAGCCTATTTTTGATGGCTCGGAAGAGCGCTGGAAAATCATATACTATCTGAAGGGGCAGAGAATTTACTTAGTGACAAAAGCTGATGTCATCTGCACACAGCCTGGATGATTTTATATCCCATAACTTACTTTCAAGCCTAATTACTTAGATAAAAAGTGGCAACAACCTTCCAGTTCAAGGTTGCACATGCCGCTTAGCAATTTTGTAGAAAAACTTACTTGCGTCTGAAAAGTCTTTTTAAATCCACAGACTTCTGTAAAATGTATCTGATGTTCAAGTGTGTTTGCTGTCATAGAGGAATTGTCTCTTAAGATTGACTCTGCTATCCAGAGAGAATAGGTTTGGTATGAGTGATATAGGGCAAGAGGAAATGGCCTCAAGGCGCACCAGGGGAAGTTTAGGTGAGAGATTAGGAAAAATTTCTTTGCTGAAAGAAGGCACCAGACCTTGGAACAGGCTGCCCAGAGAGGGGATCGAATCACCATCTCTGGACGTGTTGAGAAGTTGTGTAGATCTGGAGCTTAGGGATGGGGTTCAGCAGTGGCTTGGGACTGTTGGGTTCATGGTTGGACTTGACGATCTTGGAGGTCTTTTCCAGCCTAAGAAATGAATCATAGAATCATTAGGGATTGGAAGGGACTGTGACAGATCATTGAGTTACACCAGGCTGAAAAAACACTTTTCAAGTTGTGAAATGAATAATTTTTTCCCAGAAAATACTCAATATCTTCCTTTGATAGGAAAGTTACTCAACACGGGTTCATACGGATCCTCTTGTAGCATTGCTTGGAAAAAACCTATTCTTATTCAGGATTCTTAACTTGTGCTGAATTTAGAGGAAGCAAATTTGGTCTTGTTCCATCAGTGTCAATTTGTGCCACTGTTTCCACCCAAATGACAGGGAACTCATACCCAGCTGTCACGGGAATTATTGCTAAGCAGGTTACCTGATGCAAATATTACGTCTTTGCTCTCCTTTTCAACTTGGATGCAACTGGTAACACCTCCCCAGGGTCATTAGCAATTATGGAGAGGCCCTTTGGCAACTTGTTAACTTTGAACCAAGTTTTGGACACCAGTAACTGGATATTCTTATAAAATATAGAGGCAGGCAGACGACACTGTGCGACTGGATCTAGGGGATCCTGCTGTGGCGGGAGGATTGGACTGGATAATCTTTCGAGGTCCTTTCCAATCCCTAATGTTCTGTGATTCTGTGACACTGTATGTCTGGAGCACATGCTGGAAGAACACAGACACAGGATTTGCTTCTCTCAAATGCTGAAACACATTATGCCCTCTCTCTGTCTGCACCTTTTCCTGCTAGAGCTGTTTTAATCGGAGATCTGGTTTCTAGATTTTATTCAGCCTTTTTTTTCCCCCCTTTCCTTAACACCCACACTGCATATTAAGAACTTCATAAACCATCTAGGTGCAAATTAGAAGCATTAGTACATAAAACTACTTTGTCTCACCAGAGCTTAGAAACTGATATTTGCTGAAAATGCTGATTTTATTTATCTGTAGAAGTAATATCGACATTCCATCTGCATTATTCCTTATAAACCAGATTCCTAATGACTACTGAGAAAACAAAATTCTTTCATAGTTGCAACATTCTGTTTTTCACCATATCAGACATTTTTCTGTTCATTTTGAATTAATGGAAGTTCAAGGCTGAGCTGGTTTCCAAGGGCCATTTTTTGTTATTCAGAACATGAGCTATGACAGCATAGCAATACCATTTCTTTCAGTTATTTCAGTTTGTTATACTTCTATTTATATACTTCTTCTCATACTTTGCATACTTCTATATTTCAGTATTATTATAGTTCTATTGCATCCTAATTGTTTAACGTGTGGTAAAAAACTAAATGTAAGTTTGCCAAAACACATGGAAATTAATTCTATATGTAGATGTCACTCATTAAAGCTGTAAAGCAGAGCCACCAAAAGCTTAACTCTTGCTTACTTTCAAACAGGGCCAGTCACATTTTCATCAGAGTGCAGCAAGCACTTTCATCGACTGTACCACAACACAAGGGACTGCTCAACACCAGCTTGTAAGTAATAATTAAACTATCTGTATGCTAGCCATGACACAAGCTTAAAAGCAACCTAAGTGCTTGATCACAGAATCACAGAGCATTAGGCATTGGAAGGGCCCTCAAAAGATCATCTAGTCCAATCCCCCTGCCACAGCAGGATCACCTAGATCCATTTGCACAGGAACATGTCCAGGTAGGTTATAAACTTCTCCAGGGAAGGAAACTCCACAACCCCCCTGGGCAGCACATTCTGTCAGCCTCACTGTGAAGACTTTCCTTTTCACATTTTTGTGGAACCTCCTATGTTCCAGCTGTCACCATTACCCCTTGTCATTAGATGACACTGAGCAGAGCCTGGCTCCATCCTCCTGACACCCACCCTTCACATATTTATAAATATTAATGAAGTCATCCCTCAGTCTTCTTTTCTCCAAGCTCAAGAGACCCAGGTCCCTCAGCCTTTCCTCATAAGAGAGGTATTCCCCTTCCTTCATCATCTTTGTGCCTCTGTGCTGGACTCTCTCAAGCATCTCCATGTACTTCTTGAATTGAGGGGCCAGAAGTGGACACAGTTTTCCAGATGTGGTCTCACTAGGGCAGAGTAGAGTGGAAGGACAATATTCTGGTCCTTTTTAAATTGTTGATCTACACTTCAGCACGACACTACAAAATATGCCCAAATTTTCTAACACACATAAAATTTTATTAATGCAGTTGCAGTCAGTTATGTATAATGGAATTCCTTCAACGTGAGAACAACCTAAATGCAGTGAAAACTACATTCTAAATAAACATTCAGGTACAGCTTTGCCAAAGGGTAGATATGAACCCACCATGGCAGGTATGTAGGGGGTTACTTTGTGTTTGTCGATCAATCAGGTGTTTAGGTATTCATGTATTTAGGTGTTTTGTTGTTGTATGGTTGGACTCAGTGATCCAGGAGGTTCTTTCCAACCATGATTGTTCTGTGATTCTGTGATTGTATTTTCTTCCTTCTGCCTCCTTTAACTTTATTTAATAACTTTTGCAATAAGAAAAATCTGAGCCATTTTCTACCACCTCTTAACACTCAGTAGTAAGATTATATTTTGGGGTTTTAGATTATTTGAGTTTGTGATGGTAATTTCCTATTATATGCCCGTTGTTAAAGAACATAAAATCGACTAATTAATCGTTTCTGTTACCGATAAGTGCAGATGTTACCAAACATGACTGCAGTACGAGTTCCACAGCAGTTTTGCTTTAACACAGCCCCGTGTGTAATTTGGTCAGACTAAAAATTAAAACTGACCTAAGAAGTTATTACGTAACTAAAACAAACAAAAAACCCCAAACCAAATGGAAATACCTTAAAAAGAAGCTATTTTAGTATTCTGTAGCGCAATGGACAATTCAAATAACGAGAGTGGAAAAGAAGCAACGCAATTGAGTTGGAAAAGGTTTATCTCATTAGTGATATGTAAACGCAAGGTTGTTGTTAGGACTATGTGAAAAATGAGTTTTTTAAGTTCAACTATGAAAACTAAACAGAAAATAAAAAATATAGTAACAACCAAAGCAGTTTTATTTCTTTTAATTTCTCCTTTATATCAATCAAACCCAGAGCAGACAATGAGTTTCATTCAACCAGAAATGTTCTGATAATCTAAAAAGGAGAGCTGTCTCCAGCTCACCACTCAGGGACTAAAATAGCTATCAAGGCAGCTCAAAGCCAGAATCTTTTCTTGTCTCTTTAGAGGGATTTGCTATTTTCTTCCAAGGACACTTTAGCCACCATAGGATGTCTGAGGATGATTGACTTCCTCTCTTACTGACGTGGTTGTATTCTGTACAATATTCTCTAAAGAACTGAACTCATGTTAGCATTTTGATGCCCTTTGATGCTCTTGCTTTTTGGCACAGTCTCTACATATCAAGTAAGAGAAGAAAATGTTACCAGGCAGTTAGGTCTTTCCGTCAGAAAGAATGGCAGTGACTTAGGGATCCGCTTGAACCAAGGTGGTCATTTGAACCGAGGATATCTGAGAGACAAATCACAAGTGGGATACTGGTATCTCTACTCTGATGATTAGGATAAGTGCTTAGACATGGAAAGTATGGATTTACATAGATGTTAGTAATAAGTGGAACAACAGGCAATTTGAAAGAACTCAACCTCAAAATACCTCTTAGTCTACAGGTTAGAGTAGCTTTCCAGTTAATGAATTAAATTTCAAGTGAAGTTGGTGGTTGAACCCCTTCTACATCTTAGGAGGAAACTACCTGTTGGAAATTAATTGCTGCTATCACTCACATTTCCTCCAGAGTCCTGTCATAGGATAAGGTACAATTTAATTTTGCATCTTGCACTCATAATTTCATGAGGTGCCGTCAGAAAATGATTTCACTGTGCAGGGTGTCTGACAATCTAGAAGCTCTAATAAATTTTATACAGTTTTTTGAGGGTTTCTGGTAACTGAGATTCATTATTGCTGCGGCTAATTTTGTTTTATAGATTACAAAAGGTGTGCAAGGTTGCTAACGAGATTAGCAATGAGCCCTTTGTGTACACAGTCCTAAGATGTTTGCTATGTAAGTATCATTTTTCCCACTAACTTTCTTATTTGTTGAATGGTCTAATGATTTACTTCACACTTGTAGCTTGTTGCCAGGGATGCAAATAGAAATGTGATATCAACAGAGGGCATCAAAGTGCAGCTCAGGCATTGCTGGAGGGACTAACTGGTTCCTTATGGAAATGCAGAGAAGCACAGATGCTTCTGATAAGCCCTAATGTAACTGCCTACAAGTCACTTGTGGCACTGTAGTTCATAACTGTGCACTGGGTAACTTCTCACTGTTCAAAATTTCAAGAAGTGGTCTGGCTGGTGAAAGAAAAATGTGTGATGCCTTCATCAACACAATTGTTTCAGAAGAGGCTTTTGTTGTTAATCCATTGAAGAAACAGGATACCTTGATCTCAGGTCTATCAATGTAATCTTCATAGTTGCCTTGTCACTTTATTCATCGTTGGGACTGCTTTTCATTCCCAAATTGTCTCGTGATAATTTTTCTAAATTTAATATCACTTCAGTGGTGGAAGTGAAGTGGACTGAACATACAGATGTGGAAAAGCCAAATGCTTCATGCAACAGGCTGTGGTAGGAACTAGTCCATTCCTGTTTATGAATAGTATGTTAAATGTGTCAATTAAACAGCGTTGTCCCTGATAAAAGGGACTTGTTCTCTCCAGTTGTTTGTGTCAATAAGATGGTTATGCTTCCAGCAGTGGTTTTAAAATCGACACTGCTTGTTATTGACCAATAAAATCTACAAAATCAGTCAATTGATTTAAATTTCTCCCAAGACGGTTTGTTTCATCACCCCTTCCTGACAAACGCTGCACGCTTGGAATCTGGGGAGCTGTGTATGTCACTTCTTTCTGCATCAAGACTTCAATTTATACTAATCAAGAATAAGAAAGGAAGAGTAGGATGTGAGTCAGTGTTAGCTGATTTGATTTCCAAGTGGAGGTGGGATTAATTTTGGTGATCGTCAGAAAATGCTTTGAAGGATATGACAATATTTCAGCACTGAGAAGAAGTAGCATCATTTCTTTCTCTTCTAATCTTTTCTTAACTATTATCAGTCTGTTGGGACTCCTGCTTTCTTGGTCTTGCAGATGGTTTTGAATATATAAAGGGCACTGAACCAGAGACTCACTTGGGATTTTGTTACTCAGCTAGATTCATCTTCTCACGAGTAAGGATAGGGATATTTTTCTGCATGCCCCCTTTTAAGTTTTTTTAAGGTGCCTGGATTCCTGTTTGTTTGTTAGAGTTCCCTTTCACATCTCAGCTTACTAAAACATCCCAGTATTCTCTCATTTTCAGCACTTTCATCTATTTAGTCAGTGCTTTTCCCTTATCTGTATCCCTTTACAACTCCAGGATCACAGCTCAGGAGTTCCAGAAAGATTTCTGGACATTTCAATACTTTTTTCTTTCAAGAGGATGAGTCCAAGAGCTACCTCCACGTCTACAGTACAGAAGCATCCATCTCATTCTATTTCCATCTTTAAAACATGAAGGGATCAAAAGTTGTTATGATTTGCTCAAAGAGATGGTGAGGAAGGAAGGATTTAAATGGTGTGTCATGTTAGCAGCTGTGTGCATTGTGTTCACTTTGTCTTATCTGAGCTGACTTTGTCTCTGATTTTTTTTTAAATACAGAAAACATGATATGAAAAAGTAAAGCTATGATCTGAGTGTTTTCCAGCTGCCTCTGTGCTTCTCCCTGTCCATAGATAGATGGCCAGAGATAAACATAAGCTCAGGTGTCCATGTTTACTCATATCTAGTATTGTATTGGAATGGAAACATTCTCCTGAGAAGGATGAAGGGTAGCAGGAGCTGACATATCTTTCCTCCAAACTGACAGAGTAGCACAGGAGTTAGAAGTGCTCAGTCTCCAATAACAGTGAATTTCTATATGATTCTGTGATTGCTTCTGCTCTGTCTCAGAAGATCTGTTTTCCTCACCAACCTCACACAAACTTGGAGAGGACAGGATCATAGTTCCTGTTTACTGTAAGGGAATTTGCTTTTCCTTTAACATCTGAGAGAGTCTTGGAGGAAGATTTTTGGTTGCCTTGAAGAAAGCAGCTCTCCCACTTGAAGAATTACCTTTTTTTAAGCATTTCTCCTGCATATACAGAAATAGGTTGCATTTTCCTCATAAAAAAAGAACTGCATTGCTATTATGCAAATATTTTCTTCCCTCTTCTCTAAGTGCCTGGGTGCAAAAAGGAAACGAAGTCTTTTCCTATTGGAAAAAAAGATGTGCCTGTAAAAGCTGATGGATCGTCTCAGGGGAGCTGGGAACAGCTGAGGGTAGTTTCAGGACCCTGGAGAGGGGCAGCTGAGGGGGCTCCGGCTACACCGCTTCCCAACACTTTCTGGTCGCTACTATAAAAGGATTGAATTTATCTAATTCAGATCCTTGCAAATGGAAATAGAGTGTCAGATGAAACACAGAACCTAGGAACGCATGTGACTGTGCATGGGAAACTTCCTTGTAAGGTGTAGCAGTGTGGAACACTCTATTGAACATCTTGGTATCAGTGCTCAGGATTTGCCATGGCAAAGCTCAGCAGAGTTCACAGGAGATCAAGACCCACTGGCATTCTGGTGTTAAGACAGAAAACTGTGTTTATAAACAGAATCATACTAAGCAGTTTGCCTTTGTGTTTGGAAACTGTTTTTAAACTGTCACATCCTTTTCTCTTGCAGATTTTCTACTAAAGAGAGAATTCTGATTTGCCAAGAAAGTGCCTTGAAATCTTCCAAGACAGAGAAGACATCTTTGATCTTTTTTGATTTACAACTTTTTTTTTTGTTACTAGATGTGTTTTATTTTCATATATTTGTCGGACATTCCATATTTGTGTGAAATGTTATTTTATTTGAATTTGTACATTTGTTGCCTATAGTTCAGACAAGCCAATTATTTAAATACATTGTATATAAGGAATACTAATTATGTCCTGATTAAATGTTATAACCATGTGCAGGGAGCTGGTGACGTTTTGCTGTTTCTCTTGTTCCACTGTATTTTACATCGTTCTGCTCAGGCTCTTACTTTCATTATTTGCACTAACTTGAGATGCAGAAGTCTGTGTAACTGAAATCTGAATAAGCTGTAAGTGAGGAAGTTTTACTTGCCATGGAAGATATTTTATATTATGAAGCTTTTGTTAATATATACATATATATTATTGTGCATCAGAAAAAAAAAACCTGCTCAGAAATGCACCTTGCTTTTGGGAACATTTGTATGACTATTCTGGATTTTCATCAGTTACATTTGTACTGGCACTTATGGAAAGAGTTGCAAATAATGTAAATATAAAGACTGGAAAACTGCAATGCAGTTTGGATGGAATAAAGAATATAAAAATAAACTGTTTTCCAGGAAGGATTATTTAAATTTATTAAGAGGTTAATTTATCTTATATTAAGAGGAGACCTCCTCACTGTCTACAACTACCTGAAAGGACATTGTGGAGAAGTTGGTGCTGGTCTCTTCTCACAAGCGATTAGTGATAGAAAAAGAGGGAATGAGTTCAAGTAACAACAAGGTAGGTTTAGACTGGATATTAGGAAGAATTTTTTTCACAGAAAGGGTAGTCAGGCACTGGAATGGGCTTCCCAGGGAGGTGTTTGAGTTGCCATCCCTGGATGTGTTTAAAGATCATTTGGGTGAGGTGTTGAGGGATATGGTTTAGGGGTGAGCTTGTAAGGTAGCGTAGATGGTTGAACTCAATGATCCCAGGAGTCTTTTCCAACCAGAGTGATTTTATGATCTGAGGAACTTGAAGTAATTTTCCATAGAGAATTCAAATTAGTGGCTTTAGTTTTTTACAGCATTTAATTTTCAAGTGGTAAATGTCATTCAGAGATTTCTTCCTCAGTGGAATGATGTACAAACAAAAGCATCATGCACCTACTGTGAACAACAGAAACCTCCTGTGAGGATGAAGAGAGGGTATAAAATAGCCCAGTAGAAAAGAAAATAAAACCAAGCGATATAATGAATGAGTTTGACTGGTGACACATCGAGCTTAACTATTTGAGAAGAATCCAATGCACAATTGCTGCATCTTTCATATTTAAATCAAATTCTGATAAGATTTGCTACCCATTTGTCTCAGTGCTTTCATTGTCAGCTGATACGACTGATTACAAAGGAGCTGGTCTGAGGTGAGGTTTTCGTGGGCAGGCCCAGGGTAATTTACCCATTGATTACTGTGTCCAACTCCCAATTCTTGTGAATAACTGACCAATCAAACTAATCCTCTCAGGTTAGACGCCTTAGTACTTTCCTTCAGTGTGGACTTCATGAGCCCTTTAACTTCTATGACCAGCACTGGTCTCTCTATGGAAATAGTAGGGGATAGCAGGGAAGTTCTGCCCTGGGATTCCTTGTCCAGTAGCATTATCCGAAGGGGTTTTGTTTTCTTCTTTGTATATTGTTCAGTGTATATAAACACTAACGTCACACAGTCTCTTATCATGCACCAGGCAGTCCAACCCAGAACTTCTGCAGGTACTATCATGTCCTGTCTGGACAACAATATACTACAGAAGCTCATTCTAAACAGCTTCCTAGGCACAGCTGCTGTGGAAGTGGTTATTCTCTCAGTAGTCCTTGCTAGAAGGTGCCGTGTGTTTATGCTTATCAGGACTGTATTGCAAACTTTACACCATCATGTTCTTCTGTTTAAAGTTTTCAAGCTTCAGTCTAATCCAAGTTTGAAGTGCTTTTCATACTGAAGTTGCAGTAACATGGGAAATCCTAGTGGCTGAATGGAGAAATGGACAGCCTTGTTTATGTATTAACAATGTTCTTTGTGGAAGGGTTATTGTCCAAAACTCTTAAGCCACAGAAGAAAGGATAAGGCCCAGAGCAGAGATCAGAGGCTCAAGAAAAGCATCTCTCTTTCGTCCTGCCTTTTAATTTCCTCTTTGGCTTATTTTCTTCTCAGTGTGTAGAAGTCGTCCCACCTTTCTCCCCTCAAGAGACTGAAAACAACAAAGGAGAAGCAGAAAATCTCGTTTTCTCTGATGATTACTTACTTTCAAGGCAAGAACCTAATTTGGGTTATGTAATATAATTTCAGGGCTTAAATCTTTCATTTCTTTTATCCAATCATCTTTCCCAAACAACATAATTGCTCCAGACTTCTGAAATTGTAAAGAAAAAACACTGTGGCAAATAATGTATTTCTCCAGTGTATTGCACGGGTAGTTAGTCACAAGACCACTAGACATTTAACCTGAATTTGACTGAATGGAGACCAAAAAGCAAAGTTTAGTTTCCTCTCTATTGTTTAGTGCCCTGGTTTCTGTGGGCCAGACCCCCAGACCAGCCCTAGTGAGCAGCCATGAGCAGTTTGGAGTCAGTCAGGGCAGCTGTCCTGAGCTGGCTCACAGGTGGAGCTGGCACCATTATAAAGGAGGGTGGGGTCTCCTCTTCATTTATCATCCTCCTCTTCCTGCTTCTCCTCATCCCTGGAGGGTCTCACTCAGCATTCTGCTCCTGAGGGTTGCTTTCCTGTTTCTTGTGACTGCCGTGGGCTGAGTACAACTTTGTACACTTTGTGTTGGCATTTGAGTTAGTTTGGCTGGTTCATTCAGTCTGTATTTTATTTCAACCTGCGGGTCTTCTCCCCTTTTCCTGATCCCCTTTTTCTGTGTGGGAGGGGTCCCCAGGTGATAGAAAAACTGCTATTGTCTGTAAGTCAGAGGTTGGAAAGTTCTTGCTGTTTAACCACAAAACTGTAGAAATGAAAGGAGGGATGTCTGTGCACTTGCAAATTTCCTGTCCTGTCATCAGGAGGTTATTAATGGATAAAAAATGGGTTTGAGCTTAGCGTTTTTCTCACCTCATCTTTCTGCACTTAAATCATCAACTTCCCTTTGCACAATCAAAACTTTGTATTTCCATGGGTTTAAATATTTAACCTGCAAGTTCTCAAGAGCTCGGCCTGGAGCAAACTGATACAGGTGGTGTCTAGGGGAATTTTCTAACGTGGTAGTTTCTAGCAACAAAGTTTAGTTTACTTCTATTTTTTTTAGAAAAGTATTTACTTGGAAGAGTAAAGCTTTATATTGAATATACATGATGCAAAAGAAATTGATTTGAAGTAGTAAAACATGGGGGTAAAATTTGTGCTGCATCTCCTAAGCTGGAGGCGACTGTCATTTTGTTTGCTATCAGTTGATTACAGTTATTGCAAACCCAATATAAAAACTTTCTGGATTGTTTGGAATTGTGTCTCAGAGCTTCTGTGTCTGAGATACAGACCAGACATGGGTATCTCTGCCTTTATGCACCCACATTACCTCACAGTCAAGATTGTTTCCACGTCATAGTAAACCAAAAGCTGTTCCCATTCCTGCATTTAATCGTTTCTGTCTCAGCTGTGCCTTACCAGCAAAATTGGCAATGTCCACTTTATAACACACTGATTAAAAAATAAGAAACCTTATTTGGGGGATTATTTTTTACCTGCTGTCTGCTTTTCCCAAACAGCTCTGCTAAATGCAGCTGAATTCCTTGTTTCCAAGTATCACAGAATCGCAGAACATTAGGGATTGGAAGGGACCTCCAAAAGATCATCTAGTCCAATCCCCCTGCCACAGCAGGATCACCTAGACCAAGTCGCACAGGAACATGTCCAGGTGG
>JAOXOE010000343.1:26218484-26229665 GCA_028565055.1 Phoeniculus purpureus | reverse complement strand
CCCTGCTGTGGCAGGGGGATTGGACTAGATGAACTTTCAAGGTCCCTTCCAATCCCTAATGTTCTGTGATTCTGTGATTCCTTATTTGTCTCTATTTTGCTTTTCTTCCTGAGGTGTAAATTGATCATTCAAGTACAAGATTTGAGCAGCAACCTCAGCAGGACTCCTGCTTGCTGAAGGGCTCTCGGAGGGTGGTGGGTCTGCCACCTCCTTAAACGTAATTCCTGTCAACACCAGAAGCTGACAATAAAACAAGCAACTACCGGAGATTTTCTAAGATAAACGGTCAGAGTGATGGCAATACAGATAATCGCTCTTCTATCACCCCGGTCGCAATGTCTGTGAAGGACTGCCAGCAGTTCAAAAGGCTTCTTTGGTCAGACTGGGTATTCCTTGGCCCTCCTGTCTTGTTCTCTGTCCTGCAAAATCTGCCGGGGTTTTACAGTCTACTCCTGTTTGCTGTAGATTCTTGAGACTCTGCTTGCAGACCCGGACTCCAGTTTTGAACACGCTCGTTTCTCCTGTGTGCCTGCTTCAGCTGAATAGTCCCTGGAGCAAAACCTTCACCATCCAAAGAGTTTCAGGAAAAACAAACGTAGGAAGAAGGGTTTATTCTACAGTTCTATTGGTCTCTGCTCCTCCTGGCTTTCTCCCTCATCCCCTCTTTGCTTCGTGTTGAACCGCTTGAAGGTTTATTTTCTTTTTTCACTTGTTTTCTTGGAATGTCTCAGTAAGAACCCTCCTTGTGTTTGCAGCTGAGTGTTCCAGAGCACATGGGAGCCACAGGTCCTCCAAAAATGGCTCCTTATGTCATAGCTGCAGATGCAAAATACCTCCCAAACACAAATGAGGGTGACTTTAGGGTAGAAAAAGCCAGTAAAAGTCTTTGTAGCTCTGTAGTAAAAAATAATTAGCTAGATTTGTAGTAATCAAACTAATTGCTGACTTTTCATTTTAAAGGCAATCTTTATTTTATGGACTAAACATTTGAAACTACTGCCTAAATATTCAAATAAGAACATCCCACAGTTCTCTGCTGTGATGTTTCTATAAAAAATGTAATTAAGAAAGAGCAATCAAGAGACCATCTGATCAAATTCTCTGCACTGGGGCAGGATCCAGTGTATCAGCCTCAACAGGAATGTATTTGTGTATCTATAAATACGTATACGTGCACATGTACGTGTGTATTTATACACAGCTGCTCAAACCCTCTGGTTTTAAGAGAACAATAATGTGATCTGGGAAGCAGCTGGACTACTCTATTACTTATCAGAAATTGCAGCAGACAGCTGTAAGTTACAGCCTTGGCTAATACACTCCCTTTTTTGAGGTAATTTTTCACTTCCTCGCCTCTCCTTTAGTAACAATCCTGCATTAAATCCCGGCTCAACAACGTCAACAGGAAAATTCCCGTGGACTTCAACAGAACCAGGGTTTTTTTCTGTTTTTCTGCTTGATTGAGCTGAATGGCCGTGGAAATCTTTGGCTGACAGATTTATTTAGAGACAAGGAGACACCTCAATGCTACATCTTGCTTTAGCCTGTCTTTTACTGGAGTGTGTGCTTTGGGAATACCTGTAGATAACTTTTATGCTTCAGTGTAAATCCCGAGGTAAAATGTCACTACTAAACCAACACTTAACAAGTTGTTCATTCAATGGATTTGGGCTGAAGTGTTGAGTTTGATGGGAAAATTCAGGTGTCTTCCTGAGCCCTGATGGCATAAGTACAGTTGGCTCTGCCTTGGGAGACGCAAAGCACTAGATCATCTCTCCAAGTCCCTGTCAGCCCTATGATACCTTGATTTAACTAGTTTGCTTTCAACTTCAGTCAGACGAAGGCTTGTGGCTATGACAGATCAGAAAATAAGAACACCCCACAGGGGAAAAAAGAGTGACGTCCTTGTTTAAATCCATTGGCTCCAAGAATCAAATCACTGGAGTTATTTGGTTTTCAGTTTTCAGTTAGTAACTAAAGATACTGAGTGCACTCTTAAGATGCTTTCTTTGATGTAAATGTCGTGCTGAGGTTCTTTATATAATCAGGAGGAAGAGGCACATTTGAGCTACTAACAAAAGGACTCGTGTTACTGTGACCTGGGAATGGGTTTTCAAACTGCCAGAACTGCCCAGGTTTAGTAAAGAGTCATCTGCCTTTGGCTGCTCTCCGGCTGCCACTCTTCCAAACACTCTGAGGAATTCAAATATTAAAACAATTTAGAAAGAGACAGGGCTTTGCACAATCATGGAAAACAAGTCTTTTTGTGTTATGTTGTATTTAAATAAGTCTTTAAGGCTCTTGGGCATAGAAAGGATCTGAAAAAGCTACTTAAACCTTGTGATTTGGATGCGCTGTGGCTCTAATTGGTTCTTTTCATTCTAAGGCTTGCTCCAAGTCCCTCAACAGTGATGAGAATTAATGCAGTATCTCAGAACTGCCTCTCAAGCCGCTCTGCAGGGACACCCACTCTCATTTCCTCGACTTCTTGTTTATTCTTTCAAAAATACACAAAGGAAAAAGGTTTTTTTAAAAGTAAAAAGAAGTCTTGTTAACAAGTGAAGCAAGCAACCTGTCGATGTGGTTTAATTTAAAACAGTAATTAAAGCAAAACACCCCAAACTTTACTGCCCTCTGGATGGGTCGAATAGTGATCCAAGGAAAGAATAATGCAGTTCTTCTAAAAGAGAATTAAGAAGGGTGAAACTAGGTGGCTCACAATGGTAACTGGCCTAGCTGGGTTCTGATAGAAGGTTTTAAACCCCTAAATCCTCATTGCATAAGATAAAAGATCAAAAAATGTAGTGGCCTTAGTATTTGTGATAGTGTGATAGAAACCCACTGAACATGGGTGATGCATTGGATGATTTTCCCTCAAGGAGTCACAAACTGACATCTCCAGGAGGTGGTCTATCAAGACTATCATCTGTTAGAGTAGTTTGCAGGCTTAGAGATTTTTGGGATACAGTGGTCAGAAGAGCAGCTAATCGCTTACCTTTTGCAATATCGCTTTTAATTGTCACGAGTATTCTGCTACCAGCCTCAGACACCTGGTAAAGGCTGATTTTTTTTGTGAGAGGAAAAGTTATTCTGTCTCAAGAGTGCCACACAGGTCTCTTTGCCTCGTGACCCGCTCCCTCGGCTGGAATAGCATGTCAGCCTAATCCACGACTTGTTAGGAAGGGCAGAGGAGCTCAAGTCAAGGTGATACTAGAGGAGAATTCAGTGCCATTCTGTGGTGGCAATAGGGAGGCAAAAACCAAACTTGAGTGAGGATGATGCAAGAGTAGGAGGATGAGGAGAACAGCTGTTTCCTTATCACCAGGTGATGCAGCCCTGAGGCAACAAGAGAAAGATGGAAACAACAGTTTTGTGAGACTGAGCGTGTAGGGAAATAACACATATTGGACAGATGCAGAGTAATTTAAATCTCTTTCTAAATTACCTGTTTTCATATCTTCAAGTCCATCTCAAATCCTTTTTTTTTATTTTATTAAGTAAATATCTCGGTGGTTCTTTCTGACAGAGTTATACTTACAAATTCTCTCATAACCTGCATATTGTCTGGTGTAATTTCAAAAATGTGTGTAGGTGTTCGATGTACCCTGACCACAGGGAAGCTCTGCTCTCTGAAAGTTCAGATCTCATTCAGTTAAGTTTTACAACCTGTGGATTTAATCGTTTTGTTAGGTCAGGAGCTTTTTTGTGAAGTCTCGTTATGAAAAGTTTTAAAAACCCTGTTTTGGAGGAACAAACTTGCACAAGGTCCCTAGTTTGTGAGCTCACCACTAAACTCAGTCTGCCACTTTCCTTGCCGTCAAAGCAGAATCAAATTTATACACGCTTGAGACTTCACTCACAACTTCTTTGTTCAGTAAGAAAAAGGGAGGGGGAGAAGAGTGATTTCGCTGTATTCCCTAGGGAAACCCTCTAAGTTAAAGCGCATTTTAATCTCTTGAGCTGGCAGCTTTATTAGTAAGCGTTTCTCAGTCTTCGGGGAAATCTAATTTCACAAACGAATCGGAAGCCACTTCAAACGCGGCTTTCCGTTGCCATCCACCGGGGGACAAACCGGGCGGAGGGCGTTTGTCAGGAAAAAAAAAGGGACCTCTGAGCCCAAGAGTGATTACCAGAGGTGTCTCCTCCATCGACTGCCACCCACCTAAAGTCGATACTACTCAAATGAGTACGTCGGTGCGGACTATATAAGAGAAGCGCATGGCCCTGGAGGGCTCAACCCCCATCACTGGGCGCAGAACCGACCGCCCCGCTCTGCGCCCGGCGGAGCCTCCGTGGGGTCCTGGGCAGTGCTGCGAAGGCAAAGACCCTCTCGGACCACCCTTCCTAGCCCGCCCGCATCCAGCGAGACTTGTCTCTGCTTGAAGGTAAGAAGCAATGAGGGCGGTTTTAGGAGGGGTTTCTCTACCCCCCAGCCAAGCCCGCTTATTCCTCGTTTACTCCCTGGCTTTGTCGTGCGCCCCGGCAAAGGGGAGGGATGGAGAACGGAGGGATGGAGAGTCCGGAGCCGTCGGGGAGACCCGGCTACTCTACAGCTCTGAGTAACTCTTTCGCCCAAGAGGATTTGCGAGGGAGGCCGAGTATAAAACAGTTTGTAAATAACAGAATTTAATCCTAACCGTTTGCTATAATTAGAATAGCTTACTTAGGGGCATTAAGCGCTGCTCTCCAAGCCTCAGCTTGGTTTTTACCCTTTACGCTCTGATTTGCAGCAGTTCACTGTGGAACTCGCCCCTAACTTAACTCCGGGTCTCGGCTCCACGGGGCTGAGCGTTGCGGGACCGACGTGCGGGCGCGCCCCAACCGTCTCAGCGCCTGTGGGGATGCCCTCGGGTGCGGGATGGGGGGCGGGCGCGGATGATGATGCGGGCCGGTCCCCTCGCTGACCGCCTTCGCGCTCTCTGCCTCCTCCCAGCGCCTTGGAGATGCGAGGGACGAAGAGACGCCGAGCGCTGCCCGCCATCGTGCTGCTGCTGCTGGCCGCAGCCCCTCCGCCTCCCAGTGCCGAGGGCAGGGACGTGCCCGCCGCCGAGACCGATCGGGGCACCCTCCTTGACCTCCTCCTGCAAGCCTTGGGAGACGGCGGCCGCCAGTTGCCCGCCCGCCCGCCTCGCCGGGACCGGCTCATCTCCCGGCGGTACAGTGGCCCCGGGGCCTCCCTGACCGAACCCCGCTCGCCCTCAGCAGCCGCCCCGCCGCCCCCCCGACTCTTCGCTGCTGCCCGGCACGGAGGTAAGAGCCGCCGCGAAGGGAACCCAGGGAATGCGAGCCCAGCTCAGTCCGACGGCTCGTTCGCTACAGGCAGGAGGGGCGGGAGGAATTAGGCTAGTAACGGGGTGTCCGAGGTACTGTGCAGAGGAGGGTCACTTGGCCTTCAGTATCTTTTGCTGGTAGGTCCGAGGCGGCCACGGTTGACCATCAGTCCCTTTCATCAAGTATCCTGACTTTCCTTCATTGCATTTGTTGCCTGTCTCCCAGCGCTTAGGACAGTTTATCTGATTCACACAAAGAGCAAAAAAGATTAATCTGAGAGGCAGAAGTCTGGACTTAGTCCTTTAAACTTCCTTTTCAACCTGGCTTGTTCCTGCATGATCCATTTTTCTAATTTTGCTGGCCATTGGACTTGTTTCACCTCCTGGAGGATGCTCAGGCTGGAGCAGATTCCAGCTTTAGTACTGGCACAGGTCAAGCTTGGCAGTAAGAAGCCAGGGGGTTAGTTTAGGGCCAAGCAGAGCTGCTTGGTGATATTCAGACTGTGCTTGGTCAGGAGAACCAGGCAGTGGATCACTTCTGCTACAGCTCGTTTTGATGATGCACAGACATGCAGAACATTTCCTACCAGTGTGGAGCTGCCTGAGGGGTCTGTGTGGGTTAGGAAGGTACAGTTCAGCAAGAAGGAGATTGTTGTGATTGTCTGTTGACTGTAGCCCATTGTCGTCTTTTATTGCTTACCAGTGACCCTAGTAGAGAGAATCCATGTTGAGGAAATCAAGAAAGTTTGGTTTCTTCAGGATTTTATGTCCCCAGAGGCCACTTTTGTGCCTGATGGCTGCTAATAGGTGAAGTGGAGGTGCCACTCTCCTCAAGTCACACTGGCAGACTTACTCTTCTCTGCCCAGTGGTCTAATTAAAGAACATTAAACCCCATTTTGGAAAAGCTTCAAGCTGGGTGACAAGTTCAGAAGTCAGTAGGTGAGTAACAGGAAACTGATTAAAAAAAAGACAAATTCAGCAAAAAAAATAAATAAATTCAATGTTCTGGCCTTGGAAACATCTGCTGAGTGTGGTCCACCCCAAATGCTGAGGGGTTATTGTCCATCAGCAGGGGGTTGTAGCATCCCAGTGAGCTTCAAGACATTCTTGCTGTTTTCAGAGTATTAAGTCTCTGGTAGTTAGGGAAAGGCAGCCCAAATCATATTTGTTTGCTGACTGGTCATGAGCGATCACTTACTGTGGCTTGAATTTGTTGTTTAATGAAGCAAACTCTTGGTGTTCATTTTTCTAGGAAAAGAAAATAAAAGAGGTGATGTTTTCATGGCAGAATACACAGAGTGAAAGAGAAAGCAGTATAAACCTAAGAGCAGCATGTACCGCTATCAGGTGGCTTTGTAGACATTTTAGTCTACAAAGTAAGTCTACTGTCTCCTGTTTGGGATATTGACTCCTGACTAAATCATTGTATTGAGCTATAAAATAGAAAGCATAAATATTTCATAATATTTATATAACTTCAAAGGTGAGTTTTCTTCAACTCAACAGTATTATACATAATCAGGTTTTGCTTTCTACTAACTGTTAGTTTTAGTAACTATAGTGTATACAAAAGGAGTGGAGCTGCTGAGCACCCTTCTTTTCTCTAGTTGTCCCTGGTGCAGGTGTAGTGTCTTGTGGGCGGCCGCAAAAGGTGGCCTTCTCTCTAGTCTGGAAAGGTCAAATCTCTAGCTTAAATGGTGGTTTTCCCTTCTCTTCTAACTCATACCACCAGTACAATTAATGGGAGGTTTTTCCTCTACCTGGCAATACCTGAGTGTCAGCTGAAGACAATGGCTCCTCAGGAAGGCTCTTGCATTTAGCTGAGTGTTTAAAACCAGAGTGATGTATTTGGATCATCTTTTATTGCTGAAAATCAAACCCAAGTGTCTGATTTGAAAGAAAATTGAGCAGCTCAATTGCTCCTTATTTTTTGGAGCAAAAAGCATCCAGAACAGTGCCATAGACAGAACAGACTAAGCAAGAAGCATCGTTTCTGGGTGTTTTCTCATTTATCTGTTCTGAAGATGCTGCTCTCTGTCATCAATGAGTATCTGGAGAACTGAAATGTGCATCCCCTCCTGTTCTTCTCTTTCAATCAATCTCACTACTCTTAAGCAATCTGCAGCTTTAGTGTAACCACACAATGAGCTAATTCAGCTCACTGAGCTGCACCTCCACACACACTTTTATTTTTATCTTTGTTTTACATATTTATTTCATTTTAATTTTATTTCTTTTTAATTATTACATTTATTTTGGGGTCTTAGTTAGCTGTTTGCAAAGTGAGGAGAGCTGGCCTACAGTGTTACCAGATGACTATTAAGAGCAACACAAGACAAATGGTTGGAGCAAATGGGGCAAGGATTGAGAGGGGATCGGACCTTCTCCTTACTGAGATGGGGACCTGCTCATCTAGCTCAGGCCATAATGAAAAAGTACAGATTCATCGGGTGTCTTCAATGAGGCTGGAAAAGAAGGGTGAGGCTCTACCTGTCAGGCGTCCTACATGTGCCACTCATTTACAGATTCTTGAAGATGTTACAACAAGAGTGGCTGCTCTGTGATGTGATGTAGATGTGGCTTGGAAGTGATTCAAGGGCAGGACTAGAGCTGTGTCATGGGAGTAGAAGCTGTCCTGTACTTTGTGTGGATTCATGAAATCCTATTCAAAAATAGGATGGACACTCAAACTTGCTCTGCCAAACTGGGGCAGTGAAATGCTGTGATTACCCAGAAATTACTCTTGAGGTTCTTTTTCCCACTTAATAAGGGCTATATTCTGTACCATGTGCTGCTTGGCCATACGAAGATTTTTGGTGTGTGTCTTGCAGGACCCAGAAGGACACTCACATGTGCAATAATGATACCAGCTTCACCATCAGTTTAACTGTCTTTATTTTTTTATCTCTTCTATCCCTATGTGTTCAAAAGTCTTATCTCACGGAGACCTGTCCCTGTTTTCCTTGGTGTCTTGGTTAATGAGAGTGAGCACTTCCTCTAAAGAGTATACTCAGAAGAAATCATCTGTTCCAGCTAACCAGAAAGCAATCTTCATCTTTGCTAGGGTGCTCTGCCTTTCTGCTAGGATGAAACTAAAAATGCAGGTTGTTCCTTTGAAACACATCTAGTGGGATTCAGTTCCTGTCACAACATCCTTTACTTGCCTCATTTCCATGAAGTTTCTGTGTTGGTGTGTGAGGGATTCTTTTCAGCAAGAAATGTCTCATAAAGTTCTTAAGCTTAGTTATAAAAGACCTTCAATGGGTGATCCTTTTCCTAACTATCCCCTGCATCTGATGAGTAACTGTGGTCGGTTTTTCTAATGCAGAATCCAAATGTGTATTTTCACAGATAGAGGATTCAGGACCAGGTTATTCTTGGTCATTTTGGGGAAACTAAAACAGTTTGTCATTATTCTCCGATTTTCTCTCTTTATCCATACATGGTCTGCAGACATGAAATAGCTTCCATTTAAACAAGTCATGGGAAATAAAAAAGTCTGCATTAACTGTTCTTTTTTAAGATACTCCCCATGATAGCAGAGAAACCAACTATCTAAACTTACAAGGAGCAGGGGGCTAAAGTTTTCCTTTGTGTTGGGAGACCAACAAGACATTTTAAAATGTTTAGCTTAGTTATTCTTCAGCCATGAAGGACTGAAGACAAATATTGCTCTCAAATAGTCAGTACGTTCAGCTTGGCCTCCTGAGCATATCAGCTTCAGGTTTAGAATAACATGTTGGAGGAGAGTATCTGGCCCTCAGACTATTTAAGTTTTGAGGTTAAACCTAAGAATTGATTTTTATGCCAAAATTTCTTACACATCAGCAGGAAAAACCTGTAGAGTTGCCCCATGACATGGTGCTTGTTTGACTGTTATTCGTGATCTGAGGCTTATTTGGGTTTGCAGTTGAAGCAAAACCAAGTAGCTTCATGTAAGGCATAAGAAAGAAGAGTTGTGTTGGTTTTACTCATTTTGAAAACCTCACTGTAAATATTACAGCTGGAAGTCCCTAATTCTGTAAGACCTGCTGTACCCAATACGAAACTACTTCAGTGACTGTAATAGCTGATCGTTAATAAAAGAAGGACACCACTGAGGAATGTGACCCTTGTCTCTAGGAAATGAAAATACATGGTACACCTATGATTCTATGGTACAATAACAGAGTCCTTTGTACTACTTATGTCTTCAGAGAATCACAGAGCTTTAGGGATTGGAAGGGACCTAGAAAGATCATCTAGTCTGATCCCTCTGTCACAGCAGGAATGTCTTGTCCAATTATTATTCATATTAGCAAAATAGCTTTTAAAAAAAGTTAGTATATTCGGTTAATTGGTCATTCAGGAGGCTTGAGAGAAGATGAGACTTAATAAAAATGACATTCTGCCAAATCACATTTACCAAAACAGACATTACCTCAGAAATTAGCAAAACAGTGGATCAAATTGAGTTAAAATAACAACATTTATAGCTTAAAAAAATAAAAGTAAATTATTCCTGATTCTCCATCTGATGTTTTTGAATAGATTATTTTTACCGTGAAGTTGGTGGGTAGGCTTTTCTGGAACTGAACCAGGCAAAGACAGATATTCTGCTTTCAAAGGCTTAATATAATCCATATTCCAAATAGTTAAGGGGCTAATTTTTCTTTATTGAGACAGACATGACAGGCAACTGTCACTGCAACTCTGCATATTCCAGATCTAGTAATTAGAAGAAAATATATTCTCATTAATTAACAAGCTGAATAGTTGTCAGGTATTACTCCTCTCGGCAGAACATCCACAAGGGAGAGGGCAACCCAGGCCAGTGGTTCCTATGGGAGAAGGAAGAACAGTCCCAATGAGTTCTCTGCTTGTACCAAGAGCAGGTGTCAATTCTACTCCAAAAATACATTTGGGCAGGATGGAATATTTTGTTACATAATGGTTTGCTTAGGTGAGGAGAAGCAATTACTTTTCATTACATTGGTGAGTAGCACTTTGATCTCAAAGCCTTCTTCAAGTTTCTCTTGATAAATTCTCCTAAAGAAGTTTCTATTGGCCACTTTTTAATGACCCATTGCCACTGCTCCTGTAATAAAAATACAGTTCCACACGCCCATAGGTTCAATACTGGCAAGGGCATGTTTGTAACTGTGTCTGTAGGCAGAATGTTCTTTTCCCACCAATTCTGCTGTTTTCAACGGGACAAGCCTTGACTTTACTGCCTTTTGTTCAGGTCAGCTGCCAGTTTGTCACAAGCGTTTCCATCCAGAATGTGTTACCTTCATGCTAGTTCCCAAAATGTAAGCTATTGGTCATCTCAGTGCCTCTAGTTTGTGTAATGTCTTAGGCTCTAAGTCAGTCCCCAATGCTGCACAGAGTATGTTTTCCTTCAGCCTTCAGTTTCTTGCAAGTGCATTGTGTCCCGCTCCTTCACGGTTATGGTCTTCTCCAGCCAAAATGATTCTGTGATGCCTTTACAGCCTGAAACTTCATTGCAGCATTTCTTCCTTGGCTGTTTGGAGTTTTAGGTGTATTGTGCAGCATGCCTTGTAACAGCAACACTTGTTGTTGGGCAAACCTGACTGCCAGGCCACTGAACAGAACGCACCTGAAGGCTGTCTGGTAAGCCTCAAATCTTCCTTATCACAGTGGAGAATGTCAAGCCCATGGACAAACCCTTGCAGCTGAGTGAGCGAGCAAAGTCAAAACAGAGTTGTTATGACAAACCACTCCGCTTGTTTGACAAAGCAGAGTTGCTGGTCTCTTCTCACAGGTTATTAGCAACAGAACCAGAGGGAACGGGTTTAGGCTCCAACGGGGTAAGTTTAGGTTAGACATCAGGAAAAAATTCTTCATGGAGAGAGTGGTCAGGCACTGGAATGGGCTGCCCAGGGTGGTGGTTGAGTCCCCATCCCTGGA
>JAOXOE010000343.1:26202514-26214046 GCA_028565055.1 Phoeniculus purpureus | reverse complement strand
CCTGGATGTGTTCCTGTGTGACTTGGTCTAGGTGATCCTGCTGTGGCAGGGGGATTGGACTGGATGATCTTTTGAGGACCCTTCTAATCCCTAATGTTCTGTGATTCTGTGAATGTGCATTGTGGTCCAAGAAGCAGCCAGTAGGTATCTGGGGTAGGATCATGAGCCATGTCTTTCAGTACCTGAAAGCATTCCGGGGGAAGCAATGGGATAAAGGGAACTCCAGGCTCCTTTACCTTCATTCCTCAAAGATGAATAATGTTTTCCCACATGACTAGGCAGACCATACCTTCAGATTTTTAGATGACACTGAATTAAGGAGGACTGAAATCTAGGTTAAAAAAACCCCAAACCCTCTAAGTTTCAGCAAGGAAGATGTGCAAAGCTTTGCTCCCCTGGAGGTATAACCCCATGCATCCACACAGACAGTGGCATGACCAGCTGAATGGCTCTGATAGAAAAGGACCATGAAAAAACAGGTTCCTGTGAAGCAACAGTGGTCCCTCGTCGCTAGTAAAGCAAAAGCCAAACTGGTCTACTTTGGAAGCCAGAAGGAAGGGTTTACACTCTGCTTGGCACAGCTGAGGCTGCTGTAGTGTGTGCTCTTCTGGACCCCCTGGTTTGAGAAGATGTGGGACTCAAATAAGTTCTAGCAAAGTTACCAAGACAGTCAGAGGCACCTCACTTCTGTGGAGGGTCAAAGGTTGCTACAGGACTGTGGTTGCTACAGGACTGGAGAACAGGCTAAAGGGGGATTTGATGGCAGCCTCAGATTGCTTGAAGGAGAGGTACAAATCATTTTGATAGATGAAAGATGGCTAAAGTATATGATAAAATATAGTTTGGGTAGTTCAAAGTGAGCTTTTCTGGCCGGGAGGGTGATGCAGCAACTGGATGTTGACCAAAAAAGATGTGGAGACCTTTGGTCTCCATTGGACAAAGCCATAGCTGACCTGCTCTAGTGCTGGAGATGCCTTTTGCTCTCTTGAGCCGCAGGAATGATCTCGATCCACTGCAGTTTGTGTGCTCTGTGAGCCCTGGGTGTGTGCACTGGAAATACACTTTATTTACAGGATTAATGTTGTTGAAGCATCTACTGAGAAGAAGCAGAAACTAGATCTAAGCTCTTTTTTTGCACGTCCCAACCTGAACATAGAGACTGTTGTTGTTGTTGTGGAGGGACAACATCTGTTACTCTGGTAAAACAGATGTGTGACGTGTACTGGCAGTCAAGATATATCAAAAGAGGTGAAGATGAACCTTCAGCAGCTCCAGAGGCAGTAAGTAAATCGGAAGAGAAGACAGATGCAACATGTGCCTGCAAACAGAGCGTGCAGGAGGGAAAAACCCGACTACGTGAACTGTTTGGTCTGGAACAACGCAGAGAAGTACAACATTGTGAGCACCTGCTGATGCTTTTGTGTTCTTTAATCCCATTCCTTATTTATAACAGTGTCGATGACTTGAGGGTTTCCCAACAATCCTGGATGCTGCTTTACAGTGAATCTCACAGGTTTGCTGTCGAGGGGGTGTTGGATTAGTTGAACAACAGCTGTGTAAGATTCTCAGCCATGTTGTAGCAATTCATGAGATGAAAGGCTGGCTCCAGGAGATCAAATAGGGGGTTTTTATTTGATATCAGGACTTTCCCTTGTGTTTTCATTCTTTTCACAGCTTGATCACAGCAGAGGGAAAAGGAAGTAAGAGCTGGCATGCTGGCTCTCTTGCAGTGGCATTAGAACTGAGAACTCCCAGCCCTTGTAAGCTTCTGATTTTGTTTTTTATAAGCCTTGAACCATGGAGTTTAGTGCTTTGTGAGTTGTTTGTAAAGCTGGAAAAACAGCTTTACAAAGTGTTCTCATCTCAGCGGACAAATAGATCGAATGTTAATTATTAACAAAAATATGATGGTTTTATGCCTGTGGAGTGATGCTTTGGGATCTGACCTGTAGCACTGGAGTGCTTGGAGTAGCCAGTCCTGGATGTCCCCAGTTTGAAGGACAGAGAACTGCTGGAGAGAGTCCAGTATGGAGCCACAAAAATGATGAAGGAAGTGGAACATCTCCCTTGTGAGGAAAGGCTGAGGGAGCTGGGTCTCTTTGGCTTGGAGAAAAGGAGACTGAGTGGTGACCTCATTAATGTTTATAGATATGTGAAGGGTGGGTGTCAGGAGGATGGAGCCGGGCTCTGCTCAGTGGCATCCAATGACAATGGTGTCAGCAATGGGTGTCAGCTGAAGTAGAGGAGGTTCCACATCAATATGAGAAGGAACTTCTTCCTAGTGAGAGTGACAGAGCACTGGAAAGGGCTGCCCAGGGGGGTTGTGGAGTCTCTCTGCCTGCATATGTTCCTGTGTGACTTTGCCTAGGTGATCCTGCTGTGGTGGGGAGATTGGACTGGATGATCTTTCAAGGTCCCTTCCAATCCTTAATGTTCTGTGATTCTCTGATTCTGTGATTCTTTTTCTCATTGGAGTGAAGAGCAGAAAGTCTCAGAGATGGGAGAGTGTGGTTTGTGGGGTCCCTGGGTCACACCACTCATATTGATTTTAAAATCTTGCAAGTCTTTTCAAGCAGTTGTGTAAAACGGGTGCTGCAGGCACAGGCTGTTCAAAGAAACAACTGGTGGATATCCAGCAGCTTCCACAAAGAGCCTGCAGAAGGGAGGAGGTAGGTGGTGATTTCTTCTTCCATTCTGTCCCATCACCCCTCTCCCAAGGAGAGAGAGGGCACGTAGTGTATTCAGTAGAGCGAAGGTGTACTAGCATGAAGACATCAGCTGTAACAAATGCTGAGAGTCACAGTAGCTAAACAGTAGTGGCCTAGACCTGTCAGAGCTTTGCCTTCATCAATCAAGATCAACAGAACTGCAGATTATGGTTTGCAAAACCCTGCTCAGCAAGCGAACAGCCGCTTTCTTCTGGCGCGAATGCCACAAGCAAATTGAGGTTATTGTAAGGAAAACTAGGTTTGTGTGTTTGTCATCGGTGATAATACCCTGGGAAAAAAAAGGGCTTTTATCTCATTTGAGCTGCTTATGTGATTTGATTCTCTCTGGAGCGTTTAGCTGGTATCTGTATGTTGCTGACAAAACAAACTGTGTTTATGTTGCCGGAGTCATCACAATGAGTCATTAAAATTGATTAAAATGAGTCAATGAAATGAGTCACCAGGTTACACCTGCACCCAGCTCCTGTGCCTACGTTACGCAATCGAGTTTTTGTTGATGGGCTTCAAAAATTCTGACTGTCACGCTGAAGTGTTTCTAACAGCTCACGCTGCCATCTGAGTCGTAATGTTTAGTACTGCTGAATGAGTCTTTGTGGTTGAATTAACTTGTTAGTCACAGAAAATAGAATCTGCCGTACAGAAAGGGAGCTCTGGTGCTTGACAAGAAGTGTTCTTTTGAAAAGGTTTTCCTGGGCAGCGATATCAGTGCTACAGAGTCACAGAATCGAGTCCAAGCTTTGTCCTAGTATCTAACTGTTAGACCTTTGAAGACACTATTTGTTAGGGACATACAGCTCACTTCTCAGAGTTGAGTTCCTTCAAACCTTCACTCTTGCGCTGTAGGATTTATGCAAACTGAAAAGGTTCAATTTTTGGAGGAAAGGAAAACATATTTGATAACAATGGATTTTTATATGTATCTATATAAATGAAGTAGATGAATATGTCACAGAATCACTAGAGATTGGAAGGGAATGAAGCAATTGAGCTTGTTAAGGTGGGGGGCCACACGCTACAGGCATCCATATAGTGCCTGACATACTTTTTCTCCCTGTTATAGTTGGTACTTCTATGATTTGAAGAAGCTATAATACAAGTAGTATGTGCATTATGTAACGTTAACACTGCTTTGTCCTGGTTGTAACAAGCAGTACTTAAAATGCAGTTCAAACTTGCTTGCCTAGATACTGACTCAAATGTTCTCTTTCTAGATTTGTTGATTGCAGGTACTCAACCGTAACTACGTTCCTCTTCCTAGCAGGACTTGGGAAGATGGTGGCACCCAGGTATTTAGGCACTTTGTCTCAGAAAAAGGAAGAAGCCTGGTGAATCAATTGGCTTTTTTAAAAGAGTTTGGGCTGTTTCATAAGCAGGACATGATGACGGAGGTGGAAAGTCACACCTTTCTCCTACCTGCCCAGCATGTTTTCTTCAGCAGGCTTAAGAAGTTCACTGAGGAATTAAGGGGGTTTAGTCTTTCTTACCAGTTAGCCCACAGAAATTTATACCATGCAACCAAATGCCTTTTCTAGACAGATTACACAAATTTGTTCTACGAGCCCGCTTCGTAATCTGTCAGCTCACAGAGATGTACCGATGGGCACTGCCTTTCCTTCTGCAGTAAGCATCTATATTAGAAGTGATTTACAATTCTCAGACAGAAAACCAGAGCAAAAGAGCAGTAAAATTTACTGTTGTGATCATATCAACTTTCTCTGTAGAGTTCTGAGTATTTAGTAAGTAAAAGAAAGCAAATCCCTGCCCTGCGGGCAGCGCATCACTTACACAGTGATGGCAATCTCTCATTTCTCTTGGGCACGCATGACAGGGAGACGCCATTGCTGTGGCAAGATCTCAATCCCTTTCTTCTTCCAGTGACAGACGTGTCACTTGAAGATTTCTAGAGAGATCACTGTGTTTTTAGTCCTAGGTGATCTTTCGAGGTCCCTTCCAATCCCTGATGATTCCATGATTCTTTCACAATGCAGCGCAATGGGGGTCTGGTCACTAATTAGTGATTCTCTTTTTCCTATCTGTTTGCTATCCAAGTGTCTTGTAGATGTCCATGTGCTGAAAGAGTTGATCGTGGACATGTAACATAGTTTGGACAGAAGAGGGAAGGAGAAGGAAGGGGATTTTGAGGCACTCAGTAATCAGATTAACCCTTTCAATATGCCTCTTCAAGAAGCTAGAGCCAGATTTGCTAAACTAAGGCAAAGCAACGCTAACTAGAGCCCTAGGTCTGTGAAAACGCTGGTACAGTTGAATTCCCTTTTTTTTCCTGAGTATTGCTGTCAGAATACTTCAAGTAAATACATGCTTCAAAAACTAACGCCTCCAGCTGAATTCTCTGCCTCAATTTATCTTTGCTTTCAAGTTAAATAACACAGGATGAAAATCAAGCGTCGTTTTCTTCCTTGTTCCGCTCTCAGTCTGGATGTTTCTAGAGTCTGAAGGGAAGTTCTCCAAGGACACTAACTGTCAATTTCAGTAATGCAGCAATGCTGCAGGTTCTTGACTTTTCTCTCAGGTGGACTATGATGTAAGAGAGAGGTCTTTTTTACCTGCCTCAGTTTCAGCCTTCCTGGTAGAAGAGCTTATTTCTACCATCGATTGATGTCTTTGGCGAATCACAGTTGGTTCAAGGGTTAGGGAATTCTTAGTGATGTGATTTAATATTTCCAGACGAGAACTTTTGCCTTTAAAATGTGACATCACTATGTATTTCAGGAGATGATGCAGGTTTTGTTGTTGTACCAGCCATAACCAGGACAACCCTCAGATAATTCTCTTGCAGAAAGAAAAGCAATGAAAATGTAGAAAGCTTCTGGTGGGCTCTTACCTGTAATGCCATTGGCTTCCAGAAAGCAAATAACCATGAAAGTCACTAGTTTCAGAATTGTAGAATCATTCAGGTTGCAAAAGACCCTTGGGATCATCAAGTCCAACCATCGCTCCTACTCTACAAGCTCACCCCTAAACCACATCCCTCCATCTCTCTCCTCCAGAGATGGTTGTTACTTAAGCAAAGTGAAAGCTAGAGGAAGACTTGATAACAGTTTTTAATTATGTTAAAGGTAGACAGATAGACAATAGTGTCTCCTTGTTTTATCTCCTTGCTTTAAGTGGGGCAATAAATAATGGATTTAAGTTATAATATGTGGCAATAATTTGTATGAGAAGAAAACTTTCTTAGAGTGTTGAAGTAGTTTGCTTATAAAGATGGGAGAGTCTTCTACCACCGTATTGTCTTGAGAATAAACTAGACAAGCATCTGTCAGAAATGACAGTAGTGTGTTTTGGAGAAGGGTGAGAGTCTCGATGGTGTGTGATAATTGCTCCAACTTTGCTTTCCTATGAGAGGAAGGAGCCAGAGAGCTTCAAGCACAAAGAGTAATCTCCCCTAAAAGCAGACAGTGCAGATTGTGCTCCCTGTGGTGCCAAGATGCTGCACCATCAACCCATATATGAGACAAGTAGGAGAGTAGCAATACGACCTGTAATGGAAAGATGATGGGGCAGGCAGTGCCGTTTCTCTGTCCTGCCTGCGAGGTGTAAGTTTGCTCCGCTTTTGATAATGGAAGGGGAGGCATTTAGTAGCTGCAGGCAATACCCAGAGGAGATGCTAACACGCTTCCCTCAGAGACAGGCTCATGGTTACTGCAGGCACCAGGTTCTGAGAGCTCAGCTATTGCTTTGGGCTTTCAGCAGTTACTGCTTGTCCTGAGGGTACAAGAGCTGCACATAGATAAAATCTCTCAGCTAAGAATCTCAGAGTGTTACTTGAACAATTCTACCCCATTTTGCAGATTAAAAAACAGCTCTCAGAGTGGCTGAGAGGTGTTTCAAAAAGGCAACCAGGTACTCGGAGCTTCCTGCCAGCCTTAGGTTAAGCAGGAGTTTGCTGAGTAGTTCTAAGCTGACTGCCTCTACTGCTGAAAGGGCAGGTACTGTACTCCCAGGAGACCCTCAAAATAAACCCTCTAAGTCTCCTTCAAGTTTCAGAATTCTTTAGAAAGGTCAATTAATTTTGCAACGCCAATTTTCCACCCCATGGAAAGAAATGTGCTATCCTGTCGTGTCAAGGATCCTGTTGGCTGAAATGTTAACAGAAATTAATGTAGGCAGACACACTGTCAAAAGTTATAGCGTTGAGATGCTAATGTAACAGGAGTCTTTCAAGACATGTCGAAACCAGCAATGGAAGCACAAGAACACCAGAGAAAATGGGCAGTTTTATTTTAATAAGTACCGAGAACGGTAGAGAGATGTTGCTGTAAGTTTGGGAGATGAAATTTGTGCAAACATGTTCAGCACAGCCAGGCTTGTGGAATCCCTTGGTCCCTCACTGCCTTGTTCCACTACAGTACCTATGAGGGACTTCATCTAGTAAAATGTGTAAATTAGGATTAACATCACCTTTAAAATAGAACTGCAGTAAGAGCTTTTGGAGGAACTGAAACCTAAGATGTTTACAGCTGGAGAGTCCAGTGCAGAGTCATGAAGATGATGAAGGGAGTGGAACATTTCCCTGATGAGGAAAGGCTGAGGAAGCTGGATCTCTTTAGCTTGGAGAAAAGGAGACTGAGGGGTGACCTCATTAATGTCTATAAATATGGGAAGGATAGGAGTCAGGAGGATGGAGCCAGGCTCTGCTCTGTGGCATCTAATGATAGGACAAGGAGCAATGGGTGTAAGCTGGAACAGAGGAGGTGCCACATCAATATGAGGAGGAACTTCTTCACAGTGAGGGTGACGGAGCCCTGGAAGGAGCTACCCAGGGAGGCTGTGGAGTCTCCTTCTCCGGAGACACTTAAAACGTACCTGGGTATGTTCCTGTGCAACTGGATCAAGGTGATCCTGCTGTGGCAAGGGGGTTGGACTGGATGATCTTTTGAGATCCCTTCCAATCCCTAAATGTTCTGCGATTCTGTGATCCTGTGAATCTGGTCTAAAGTTTAAGTTTCCATTGGCACAATCTCATTTTTCCTTTAGACATTGCTGCACAAATCTTCATTGAATCATAGATTCACAGAATCATTCAGGCCGTAAAAGACTCTTAAGATCTCTCTATGGGGCCTCTGTACCCTTAATCAGATCAACACCCCCTCCCCCAATCTCGATGTCTGCAAACTAACTGTGCACTTAATCCCCTTGTCCAAATAATCACTAACGATATTAAACACAACTTGAACTTTTGTTTCATTAGGTACCATCTGCTTGTGCTACCTCTGTGCCTCACAGTCAGTACAACAGGTAGTCAAATGGGTGTAACACCTTTCCTGCTCTTGAATTGTAGTTGCTGCTACTGACTACAGTGGACAACTGCTGAGATGACCTGCCAGAGGTCCCTTTAGAAATAAAAGTGCTGAGAGAAGAGAATCAGAGGGAATGGGAGGGTTCTGAAAATGACCTTCCCAGCATCTCTTTCCTGAAAAAGTACCATCTGAGCTGACCACCTTCTTGATCAGACAATGACCAAGTTCAAGGGGATGTGAATAGGGGATATTGTGTCTCAAAGAGAATACACATTGCCTACTAGGGAACTACTTTTTCTCCCAGCATCCTATTTAGGGCATTTGGCTTCTCAAGTGAGAGTTGGTATGTGAGCCATGTAAACCATTTAAGTTGTATATCTCTGTGGTCGTGGTCTGTAGCATTACTTTCTTGAGCGGCTTCTATCTCTTTCAGTCATACTCTTAACAACTCAGTTAGCTCTAGGTACAGCAATTTTGGCATTTAGGTGGAGCTGGAGAGGAATGACTTTTGTCATCTGAGAATCTGCCTTGGTAGTTCTGGCAACTTTTCTGGCTCTGACAGGACACTCAAGGAACCATCAAGGCAGTCTGAATTGAGACGTTAGGAGTGAGAAGTCTGAACTTCTTTCTGAAATTGTCACAGAGGCATTGCTAATTCCTACCACATCTCACACGAGAGAAGGTGTTTTGATCTGGGAAAACATCCTGCCACCTTGTCCTGGTGGCATTAAGTTCTGTGCCATAAATTACATTACTTATGGATGTCATGCACTGAGTCAGCTGCGGAAGTGTGGGATATAGCTGAGATAAATTTTTTGACTGGAATTAAGTCTAGTGAAATAAATGCAGAAAAGTTAAATAAATCTGTCCTTATGGAGTCTGACACTTTCGACTCTAAACAGAAAACAAATCTAATGCCAAAGTAAAGAGAGATTTGGTCAGGATTCCTCTTGATATTTCTGACCCAACATTTTCAAATCCTCTTGATGCCTTTGTTCGCTCCTTTGCAGTGGTGGGCCAGGCATGATGAGGAACCTTTTCCAAGGTTTAGATTGAGTCAACGCAAAGTACAAAGTAGAGGCAGGAGCAAGGTGCATAAGAGCAAGAGATGGAGATTGAACAAACCATAGAGCTGCCTCAGCTAGAGCAGAAAGCTGCTATAATAGTGCTAGAGAGAGAGCACAAGAATGGGGGGCAATGAATGTAGTCCTCAGGGCAAAGCAGTCGAAGTTGAGTGCCATGTTGTAGGTAGGTCTTGCAACCCCAACCTGTCGCGGTATGAAAATGGGAGGAGAAAATGAGTTGTGGCTTGGAAGTTTTGCAGGAAGGCAAAAGGTGGGCTCAGGCTCTGTTCCTCCTCTGAATTTCAGCTACACAGATTGGGGTAGCTGGAACATTTCAAAACTTTTCCAGCCTGGAGTTCAGCCATCTCTTCAGAACTGTAGTCTGAACCGTTCTCAGGTAGAAAAGGGAACTAGGGTTGGTTTTCTCTATCCCATGGAAACCTCAACCATTGTGCTAATGAGTAAAACACTGCTGTTGTTTCTCCTTTGGTGTTTGTGTGTGTAAATGGTTTTCTGGGGGTTGCCCTAATGGGGAAAACCTTCTTAAGTTAATCTTGCTGGAGCTTTGGTACAGTACTGGCTGATCATAATTTATAAGGCTCTATGGAAACAGAAGTTCCTTCAGACCCCAGATGGAACCACGATTAGATGACAGATAAGTGTGGTATTTTGAGCATCTACAGTTTGGATTTAGGTATTTAAAGCAGGAGTTTAATGTCTAAGTCCTTTAATGGATCTGTGGTGATTAGTCAATTCAAAGACTTCTGAAGACTCAAGAAATGGTTGGGAAGGGCCCATTGTCCTTTAAGCAAGTGGAAAGTACTTATCTGAGTGTGGCCATGGAAGCAGTTAAAACACAGTAAGTAGTTAAGTCCTTTACCAAAGCTATTACATGGTTTCATATGGACTGATACATGTTGGGGAGGCCACAACTGTCAGACATAAGGCTTGAGCTGAAGTCACCTCGTGTCTGAGCCAAGATGTGCAAGGACTGGAAGACAAAATTTCGAGTGCGTGGCATATTTCACCACTTGCATACTCAGACATTTCAGGGAGCTGGCTGATCTTTGTGAGGAGTGAGCAGGGATGTTTGCGTGTTCTGAGTCACTCAGGAAAATACATCCACGCTGCTGAGAGCTATGGAGGAGTCCAGGCCAGTAAGTAGCTCCTGGAGGAGAAGACTAACAGCAGCGTGGTGAAGATTTGCTTTTCTCTTCTGTTGCTTTTGTGTGCTGATAGCTCAACAATCCCAGCTGATTTCTGCTGATTTTGCTCACAGGAAGGAAAGGGAGAAATATGAATCTATCTCGTGCACCACCTGAGCAGATACTTTGTGTCACCAAACCATGGATTCAGACAATTTGCCATCCTCATCCCCAAATCTTACTGCCCAGCAATTCTGCTTTTCAGCATAACTTTCCAAAGAGAACTTTGACTGTCTGCCTGCTGAGCCCCCCATGGCAGCTGCCTGTTAAACATGAGGGACACATTGGAAAGCAGAAAGGGAAGGCTGCACAGAAGTGATGCCTACAAGCCATGGAATACATGGTAGCAAGGAAGCACCCACATCCACTTGCTTCCTAAGAAGGGATGAAGAACTCACTGGGAAGTCCAGTAGACTGATACCAGGTTTCAAAGAAGACATCAGAAGATGTTTCCCGAATTCAAGGACTACCTGATACCAGAACATAGGAAAATACGGTAATGTTCTGGTTAAAAGCACAATAATGACAACAGTAACTCCAGGGTTTACAGAAGGACCTACCCGAACACTACCAGTCTGTTAATACCTGAGTTTTCCTCCAGTTTTTACTCCTGCAGGAAACTGAGGGATCACTGCCATCTATTGGTAACGAATAAGCTAACATTGCTGTCCCTCGAAGGTAATGCACTAGAAGTGACATCATTTACTTGCACTGTTGAAGATGATGATGTACCTTCTCAGCTACTGAGCCTTATAATCATTATTTTAAATGAGTATATTATTTCACACCAAGTGTGATGCAGTACACTTTACAGCAACTCTCGTTTATATCACTTAGATGTTTCTGTCTGTCAGAACATGGCTCTTCATTCAGGTGCTTCATACGAGACTGCAGTCATACTTTGAACAGAAGACATGAGACTGGGAGAGCTCCAGGGGTTTAACAAACTGGTGTTCCCGGGTATTAGATGACTTGGTTGTCTGACTGAGAAATTGTGTGCTCATCTCACATATCCTGTGAGAAATACTGTAAGATCTTCTCAATGAAAGGCATTGAATCGATTGCCACATATTTATTGGTTGCATTGACCTTGATTAAAAAAGTACGAATACCCTCAGTTCAAGAAGGGCACAGAAGCACTGGAGAGAGTGCAGTGCAGAGCCACAAAGATGATGAAGGGAGTGGAACACCTCCCTGAAGAGGAAAGGCTGAGGGAGCTGGGTCTCTTTAGCTTGGAGAAGAGGAGACTGAGGGGTGACCTCATTAATGTCTATAA
>JAOXOE010000343.1:26167611-26194968 GCA_028565055.1 Phoeniculus purpureus | reverse complement strand
AGTGAGGGTGACAGAGCACTGGAAGGGGCTGCCCAGGTGGGTTGTGGAGTCTCCTTCTCTGGAGACATTTAAAATCCACCTGGAAACTCTTCCCAACATCTGCTCTAACCCTTTCCCTGGTGCAGCCGGTGGCCATTTTGTCTGGTCCTATTGCTTGCCACCAAAAAGAAGGTGAAACCCTCCCTCCCTCCAGGGTTTCCTCCTTTCTCCAGACTAAACAACCCCAGTTCGCTCAGCCACTAGTCACAGGACTTGTGTTCCAGAGTGTTCTGCAGCCTCATTGCCCTGAAAGATGGAAACCTAAGGAAACTTTCTTGATGCTACTGGTAGCTGCATCTTCTTGGAAGTGGAGTGGAAATGAGTTGTGCAGTCACTTACACTTCTCCTCTCCTCAGTGTTGATAAATATGTGAAGGGTGGGTGTCAGGAGGATGGAGCTCAGTGGCATCTAATGATGGGACAAAGGGCAGTGTGTGAGCTGGAACACAGGAGGTTCCACATCAATATGAGAAGGACCTTTTTCCCAGTGAGGGTGATGGAGGTTCTCAGGAGGGTTGTGGAGTCTCCTTCTGTGGAGATGTTTAAAACCCACCTGGACATGTTCCTATGCGGCTGGATCTAGGTGATCCTGCTGTGGCAGGGGGATTTGACTCGATGATCTTTTGAGGTCCCTTCCAGTCCCCAACATTCTGTGATCCCTCTGAACCACTGCAGCTTCCACAGAGGTTACTGTGTTCAGGCGTCGCTCTGTAGGGGAAGTTGTTCTGCTGGTGTTCAGCAATCAGCTTTCTGTGTGTTTACAGGAAATAAAGAATCTTCAAAGTTAAATGGAAACAGCACAGCGTGAACCAAGGACTGAAAACAGTGCCAGTGAAACAGCACGAGTGCCACGCTGACTCTCCATTCATTGGCTTTTCAGTCGTTATTTGCTCATTCTTAATATAATCTAAGATTTTAAAAAATGAAAACTCCTGCACAGCCTTGATCTGCAGGGCTTCAGTTATTGCTGACTAAACCTCGGACCTCCCTGCCAGTAGACTCTCAGGATTTATTCTTTATCTGAAGGTCACTAAAAGAATTTACAGAATTCTAGTTCCTAGAAGAAGGCAAAGGCGAGCCACAGAATCACAGAACATCAGGGATTGGAAGGGACCTTGAAAAATCGCTTGGTCCAATCCTCCTGCCACAGCAGGATCCCCTAGATCCAGTTGTACAAGAACATCAACTTCTGGTTCAATGTGTTGCAAGTAAATAGACACAAAGAGCTCAGTAGCCTTAGATTTGCCTCATTGATTTTGGATTTCTATAGCGTTTTAGTTGTATTAGAATCATAGAATAGTGGGGGGTTGAAGGGACATGTGAGATTCATTTAGACTAAAACTTGTCTGAGATCAAGTTCTCCTACAGCAGATCCCACAGGAACATATCCAGGTGGGGTCTGAATGTCTCCAGAGCAGGAAACTCCACAACCTCTCTAGACAGCCTGGGTCAGTTCAAATTGAATCACAGAACATTAGGGATGTGAAGGGACCTCAAAAGATCATCCAGTCCAATCCCCCTGCCACAGCAGGATCATCTAGACCAAGTCCCACAGGAACACATCCAGGTGGGTTTTAAACATCTCCAGAGAAGGAGACTCCACAACCCTCCAGGGCAGGCCCTCCCAGTGCTCTGTCACCCTCAATGAGAAGAAGGTTCTTCTCAGATTCATGTGGAACCTCCTCTGTTCCAGCTGACACCCACTGCCCCTTGCCCTATCACTAGATGCCCCTGAGCAGAGCCTGGCCCCATCCTCCTGACACCCACCCTTCACATATTGATCAACATTCATGGGGTCACCCCTCAATCCCCTTTTCTCTCAAGAGACCCAGCTCCCTCACCCTTTCCTCACCAGGGAGATGCTCCACTCCCTTCATCATCTTCATGGTCCTCTGCACTGGGCTGTCTCCAGCAGCTCTGTGCCCTTCTTGAACCTCCTGCATTCTTCTTTTTGCCTGTTGCTCCTTGTCCTGTTCCTGGGGACCATTGAGAAGACCCTGTTGTCATCATCCTGACACTTCACAGGCAACGCTTAAGGTTTTCCACTGGCCTTCTAGCGTATCAATTCAATTCCTTTCTCATTTCTCATTATCGGATGGAGTTTGGATCCTTCCATCTTGCAGAAGGAAGGATTGAGCACAGGGTGATAAAGCACACACATCTCTTTGTCCACAAAACCAAAGGTTCTGCAGCTCCAGCTGGCTCCAGCCCCAGTCCTGCAGCCCCAGTCACACCCCATGAGCAGCTGCCCTAGACCTGTGGGATCTCCACATGAAGCTCCCAGTGAGCACAACTGCTCCCAGCTTGCAGGTGTTACTAGATGGGCCTCTCCAAGAATTGGGCTGGGATTTCAAAGCGGAGCAGGTGATATTACACCAAGTGAGGCTGCAGCAGCAGAGGCCTCTCCAGGTGCTGATGTCATTCTCAGCTGGGTGATTATGTCATGACATACAACAGCTGAGGGGTCTCAGCTAGCTGCATCCCCCAGGCTGCGTGGCTCCTTACCACCTGTGACCTCTGTGGAAACACTCAGCAGCTGCCAGAGCAGAGGGTGAAGCCCAGCATCGAATGTGTTCTTAGCTGAGCACTCAGGCTGGCGTTCTCCTCTCTCCACGAGGTGTTCCTGCATTCCCAAGAGGACGCTGAAGCCCTGGAGTGTACCCAGAGTAGGACAGTGAGGCTGGTGAAGGATCTGGAGCAGAAGTCCTGTGGGGAGCGGCTGAGGGAACTGGGGTTGTTTAGTCTGGAGAAACGGAGGACGAGATGTCACATCTTGATCATAACAGAAGGGAGTGACTGGGGCTCATGGATAAACTTGGGGTCAGACTGAGGAGATTTATGTCACAGGTCTGCATGAAAGTCAAAGTTGGCTGCAACTACCCAGTTCTGAACTCAGAAGGCACAGAAAGCACTCAAGTTACAAGATGCCCAACTCAGAGAGAAGAGAAAAAGGGCAAAGGGAGAGAAGGTAGTTAAGAGGTCAGATCATGAAGGAACTTCTTCATGGTGAAGGTGACAGAGCACTGGAAGGGGCTGCCCAGGGGGGTTGTGGAGTCTCCTTCTCTGGAGACATTTAAAAACCACCTGGCCAAGTTCCTGTGCAGCTGGATCTAGGGGATCCTGCTGTGGCAGGGGGATTGGACTGGATGATCTTTTGGGATCCTTTTCAAGCCCTAACATTCTGTGACTCTGTAATACCCATCACTAAGTCAGGGGATCACTGTGTAGCCGACAGTTTTCAGATGTGCCTTTGACTCCTTATCGATGCTGTCAGTTTGCATCGTAGGTCTTTGGGGATGGAGCTGTAAAGTGCACAGTGTTTTCACAGTAGCACTCTGACTCAGGTTAGGTCATTTAGGTAATGCTGCAACACAAATTGAATAATCTTAAGGCAATAGATCAGTTCATTTCAGATCTCTCACAGAGAATCTGTGTCTGTCTTGTTCTCTTTGAAACGTTATTAAATATTTGTATTTGGTTATTAGTGTGTCACGCGTGATGTGCTGGAAAACGTTCTCCCTGCAGCCTTTGTACAGAGCACAGTGGGGAACACAGGGCCATTAAATTCCAGCCCCAGAGCGAGTTAGGGCTTTATCTGTTCATAAGAAAGGTTATGCTCTGGGCATAATCCTCTGCAATGAGGTCTTGATGCAGAAGCTCAGCGCAGAGTGCACAGTAAACAGAGACAGCAACAGGGCTGGTTAGCTTAGGCTTCACATGGGAGGAGGAGGTTAGACAGAAAACACTCATAAATCTCAAGGCACTTGTGCTTTTGCTCTCTTTGTTATGAAAAAAACAAGGTCAGAAGTGGCAGCAGGGGGAAGTTCACATGCGGATGGAAAGCCCTTGA
Source organism: Phoeniculus purpureus (assembly GCA_028565055.1). Lineage (NCBI taxonomy): Eukaryota > Metazoa > Chordata > Aves > Bucerotiformes > Phoeniculidae > Phoeniculus > Phoeniculus purpureus. The sequence goes on along the minus strand of JAOXOE010000343.1, from coordinate 26,191,080 downwards.
AAATTGTCGTCCTTGCATGAAGATTTTAGAGATTAGTTCCTTTGTTTAGGCTCACTGCTGCATCTTGGAAATTACACAATCACACATTAGGGATTGAAGGGACCTTGAAAGATCATCCAGTCCAGTCCCCCTGCCACAGCAGGATCGCCTAGATCCAGCTGCACAGGAACATGTCTGGACGACTTTTAAACATCTCCAGAGAAGACAACTCCACAATCCCCCTGGGCAGCCCCTTCCAGTGCTCTGTCACCCTCACTGGGAAGAAGTTCCTTCTCACATTGATGTGGCGCCTCCTGTGTTTCAGCTCACACCCATTGCCCCTTGTCCTATCACTAGATGACACTGAGCAGAGCCTGGCTCCATCCTCCTGACACCCACCATTCACGTATTTGTAGACATTAATGAGGTCACCCCTCAGTCTCCTCTTATCGGTTATTATATTATTATTATTATATTATTTTCCTGGATAAGAAGGTGGGAAATCCAGTCCCAACGAGTGTTATTAAGGCAGTCAGACAAAATCAGCTCTTGCCAATTTGCTCAAATTGCTCCAAGTTCTTTGGCTGAGAAGCTAATTCTACCGTACGCTCACACAACTTGTTTAACAAGACAGAGCCATTAAGGTCTTCCTTTGATTTGATTAGGGGAAAAGATCGTATGACCTTATTTTCTATTTACATGATGTCAAGAGAAATTCTTTTCACATCAGGTTTTATTAAATATTTAATAGATCACTGAAATCAGAGGACATCGTGATTTTCTTGCACTCTGAAGCAGAGCTTCTATAGTGCCATCTACCAGTGCAACGTCTATGATCCTGGCCTAAAGCAGACCTACAGCAGTCTCCTTTTTTCCGAGCTCAGGAGCCCCATCTCCCTCAGCCTTTCCTCATCAGGGAGATGTTCTCCCTCCAACATCTCTGTGGCTCTGTGCTGGACTCTCTCCAGCAGCTCTGTGTCCTTCTGGAAGTGAGGAGCCCAGAACTAGACACAAGATTCCACATCTAGTCTCCCCCGGGCAGAGTTAGAGGGGGAGAAGAATCTCTCTTGATCTGAAATTCAACCAACAAACCCAACAAACATACCTGTGGTACCAAATGCTGAGAAAACACAGTTTCAGCTTGTGACATCTGTTCAGAGCTGTGTTCAGGGTCCATTGTTTGGAGCTGGGTTGAATTTCCTACGAAAAATCAATTTCACATTAGGAATCATTTAAATTGAACGCATTTTTCAATGACTGCCAGCTCTTACGTCCAAATGTCACATTCAAAATCAAACTCGGGGGCTGCCGCAGCCCACGCCGACAGAACAATGGATTTTTCCTCTTTATTCCCAATAACATTTAACAGAAATCAATAAATGTGTTCATGGTTGAGAGAGCGACAAAACTAATGCGCGTTGTTCAGTCTTCAGTAATCCAAGTGGTTTCTCCTAAAGACCAAAAGAATGTTGAATGCGTTTCCTTTTGCTCCTGACGCAGTTTTAGTCTCTGCTGTACGTTGAAAGGAGAATTAAAACGTGAGAGGCACAGGTACCGCTGCCAGGAGCTTTCTGCATCTGGTGAAATGAATTGCTTATGCTAACAGCCAGTTACAAGGACCATAAATCTAAATGTACAGCTTCTGACACCAGAGGCTTGCTGAGGGACTCTGTTTGTATTTACCCAGCCTGCATTTTAGCACCACAAACTCTTTTTCTCAGCTAACACAAGGCAGTGCTTTCATCTTGCAATTACTAGGTAGCCACACCTAAGGGCTCATTGCCGTAGCACCGGCCGTGCCCATGGAAATTGCTGCTTTCAGAATAATCCCTGGCTCATGCTAGAGGTCCAGGCTCTGTTGTGATAACACTCCTTGCAATGAAGCCATGCGATGTGACAGGGTGTGTGTCAGCTTGCCTCAGGTGGCCTATTAGGTTTGAAGCTGAAGGCCAAGTGACACAGCCATCTGTGCTTTGGTACTGCTTCTGTCCGGTAGTTTTCCCCGTGCCTCTGTTCCAAGGACTTATCTCGGTTACCAAATGTCCCTGACTTATATAAACCCATCATTTACAGAACAGAACATTAGGGACTGGAAGGGACACACACACACATATATATTTATAAAAATTTATATATATATCTCTCTGGAACAGGCTGCCCAAGGGGGTTGTGGTGTCTCCTTCACTGGAGACGTTTAAAACCCACCTGGACATGTTCCTGTGTGACTTGGTCTAGGTGATCCTGCTGTGGCAGGGGAATTGGACTTGATGATCTTTCAAGCTCCCTTCCAATCCCTGATGTTCTGTGATTCTGTGATTAAAAACAAAATGGAAAGGGATGTATTAAACTTATTACAGCAATGCTCAGAGATTGAACGGGCTGGATATCTATACACAAACATGCAGTTGTCTAAAACTCTGGGCACTTTTAAGGCCTTCAGGCCATATGTTCCTATGTGACTGGATCTAGGGGATCCTGCTGTGGTGGGGGGATTGGACTGGATGATCTTTGGAGGTCCCTTCCAATCGCTAATGTTCTGTGATTCTGTGAATCTCTGCACATGAAGTAGCCAAGAAGTTCTGACGACACAGCAAGGAGGATATGACTTGGCTACGACATGAGTAGTCAAAGGAAAGGCTGAGGGAGCAAGGTCTCTTGAGCTTGGAAAAAAGGAGCCTGAGGGGTGACCCCACAGATATTGATAAATATGGAAAGGGTGGGTGTCAGGAAGATGGAGCCAGACTCTGCTCAGTGGCACCCAATGATAAGACAAGGGGCACTGGGTGTCAGCTGGAACAAAGGAGGTTCCACATCAATGTGAGAAGGACCTTCTTCCAACCTACAGAGCACTGGAAGCGGCTGTCCCGTGAGGTTGCGGAGTCTCCTTCTCTGAAGATGTTTAAAACCCCCATGCCATGTTGCTGGGGATTCTGCTGTGGCAGTGGGAATTGGACTAGCTGACCTCTTGAGGTCCCTTCCAACCCAGCTCCCTCAGCCTTTCCTCATCAGGGAGATGCTCCACTCCATCACCTCTGTGGCTGTGCGCTGGACTCTCTTCAGCAGTTCTGCGTCCTTCTTAAACAAATGTTGACTTAGACAGAATAAGAAGCTTCCATCAGTATGTGGTGCAAGGTTTATTTTAAAAAATGATAGCAATCTCTACAGTCTGTTATGATTCTGTGGCTTTCAGTCTCCATCATTGCAAGAACAGCATCTGCACAGCATTTAAACACCCTTAGACCAGCAAGCTGCTCCCAGGCACACTTCCCTCAAGTACTTTTTATTTTACCTGGTAGAACTGACACGCAATCTAAAGTCAGACTTCAGGACAGACTGTCATACATGAAGCTGTTGAAACTTATCAAGACCTGATAGCGACCTTCCAGTACCTGAAGGGGGCTACAAGAAGGCTGGAGAGGGGCCGTTTACGGAGGCCTGGAGTGATAGGATGAGGGGCAGTGGTTTCACATTAGAGAAGGGCCGAATGAAATGGAGGCTGTCCCTGCTCACTGCAAGGGGCTTGGACTAGATGCCCTTTGGAGGTCACTTCCAATCCAGGCCAGTCTATGATTCTGTGAAAAGGGACTCTTTTCTTTTCTTGCAAAATGTCAGAAAGGCTGCAGCCTCAAATCTGATTTCCCATTCGTACCACCTGCCTCGTTCTACTAACAGAAGGGTCTCTGGCTAACACAAACACCGGGCCAGTTGGTGTGTGTCTGCTTTGGTAACAAAGACTGTTTAAACACACAGAAAGAGCTAATGTAATCAACAGTTTACTCAAGACACCAAGGAACAGTTTCTGAAGCCTTTGCTGTTCTGTTTGTTGAAGAGACATGTAGGAAGGAACAAAAACGTTACCTGCTACAGTTCCTTCCTTGGCTGAAGGTCTCCCCAGGTGTGACAGAACTGAATCTGAAGCTTCATTGTTTGCCATGGAGCTGCAAACGATGGTCTCGCTGCTTCCTTTCTATGCCTTGACCACACACCTCAAAGAATCAACCTGTTTTGAAGAGAGATTCCTTAAGAAAGTCTGTAAAAGAAAACAGTGAGCCACAAACATCAGAAGCAGTGAATAAACCCATCAGACACAAGGGCTGTTTGAAATACAGCAGAAAGGCAGGATAAACCCTTTACTGAACAGGCCACCAACAGCACTCGACAGAAGCACTAGAGAACACCAGCAGTCACAGCAACAGTCTAGGGAAGAAGGAGAACAAGGGCTTGTTGTAGTGTCATAAAGGCTAACAAAATTAGGAGGACCAGGTTGCAGGGAGATAATAGAATCATGTAGAAGGAGCTAATTTGATTTGAGTAGGATTTGTATCCATCTTACAGGCAAAGGGATACTGGAAACTCTATTCTGTTCATAGTGTAACTGAAGTTTGCTGTGTTCTTCCTTTGACCACTTGTGTCGTAGCCAAGGAGGATGGAGCCAGGCTCTGCTCAGGGGCACCCAATGATAGGACAAGGGGCAGTGGGTGTCAGCTGGAATAGAGGAGGTTCCACATCAATCTGAGAAGGAACTTCTTCCCAGTGAGTGTGACAGAGCACTGGAAGGGGCAGCCCAGAGGGGCTGTGGAGTCCCCTTCTCTGGAGACGTTCCTGTGTGACTGGATCTAGGGGATCCTGCTGTGGCAGGGGGATTGGACTGGATGATCTTTTGTGGTCCCTTCCAATCCCAAATGTTCTGTGATTCTGTGATAGTAGGTTTGCTGTTTGGATGAGAGTAATGTCTAAAGACGAACTTCAGGGCTAATTCTCCTTCTAGTGCTAAAATACCTCAAGAGAGCTATAAGCAAGTGATACTACAGGGGTCATCTGCATAGAATTGCTGTGCAATTGCAGTGCAAACCGTGCCACATTCATTTCTCCCTTCCTCAATGAGCACGAAGGTTGGAAAATGGGAAAACAGGAAAAATGAACTTGTTTACTTGTCGGAGATGAGGATTATCTCTAATCCTTTCTACTGTGATAACAAAAAAACATGGCTAACAATCCACCCCTATAGTGCAGCTGTATCTTCATTGACTGAGAGACATTACATTGCAAAGTTTTTCTTTATCAGATCTTAATTTTGGTAACAAAACAGCACTGTTTGTGTTTCTTGTTATTGTGCCGTTGCTCTTTGCCTCCCGTGTTACCTACAACTCAAGCGGTAAAGCTAGAAATTATGTATTTGGAAAAAAATTGAATCTCTCAGTCACTTCAAGTTACCAAAGCAAATTAAATGAAAATTGGAAGAGCTAGAATATTTTTCACCTGAGTGAATAACTCCTTACAGAATGCACACAGGGCTGTTTGAGTGGAAAAAACACTGATTGCCAAAAGACAGCGGAAAGGCGGCTCTGTTTTACATATAAATGGAACAGGGCAAATTAAAAAAGGGTGTAGTTAAGTTGCAGCAACAGACCCAGGGCTGGTTTTAAAAGTACAAACAAACAAAACCAACAGAAAACCTCAAAAGCAATTTCTGAGCTAATTAACCTCTGTCCTATTCAGTTTCTTATGGTGAAGGATTCTGTAAAAAGAGAATTTACTGTAGATGCCATCCAGTGTCCCCTGAAATCGATGGAAAGATTAAAACCTGCCTGGCCATGGTCCTGTGCGACTGGATCTAGGGGGTCCTGCTGTGGTAGGGGGATAGGACTGGATGATCTATCGAGGACCCTTCCACTCCCTAATGTTCTCTGATGCTGTTATTCCCAGTTTCACTTCTTTTTGTCTAAGGCTTTTGGTGTTTCATTAAGGCCTTATTGAAATTCTGCTACAGACAGTGAGAATCTACCATCCTGGTTTTTACATTGCTGAGATCACAGAACATTAGGAATTGGAAGGGACCTCAAAAGATCATCTAGTCCAATCCCCCTGCAGGATCCTCTAGATCCAGTCACACAGGAACATGTCCAGGTGGGTTTGAAACATCTCCAGAGAAGGAGACTCCACAAACCCCTGGGCAGCCCCTTCCAGTGCTACACCTGTACTGGTCAGTTAGAACACGCTGCTGTTTTCCCAGCACCAGTGGATTTGTCTCTGATCTTTTCTTTTCCTACAGTTACCTTTTTCTTTTGATCCATAACAGTAATTCAGGAAAAGAAATCACAGAATCACAGAACATTAGGGTTTTGAAGGGACCTCAAAAGATCATCCAGTCTAATCCCCCTGACACAGCAGGATCCCCTAGATCCAGTTGCACAGGAACATGTCCAGGTGGGTTTTAAACGTCTCCAGAGAAGGAAACTCCACAACCCCCCTGTATGAAGTAAATACAGAGTTCTGTGTCTCTCTCTTTTTTTGCCTTAGCTCTTCTTGTGCGGAGGATGATGTCCTGCAGTTTTGTGATTACCATGATGCTATTGGGATGCTGTAATTCTGTAGTGATTGAAGTTAGAGATGTACTAAATAATTTAGAAGAAGAGGGAGATGATCCCTTATCCCCGAGGCAGATCAGTTCTTCCAGTGCCTTTTCCTCCCCACAAATATCCACCATGCCACATCCTTTTACATCATGTTTTGCTGAATTATGCTAAAATATATCAAGTCATGTCACATAAAATACCAGCTAACATGACAAGACATGGGATGACAGGGTGAAACTAGCCAGCTTTCAATTATTTTTCTTTCTTTCCCTTTTTTTTCCACTTCCATTCAAAAGTAGAAATTGAGGTTTATTCTCACAGTTTTAAAATGATGCTGCAGAAAATCATTTGCTCACTCTGCCTCTAGATCTATTTGCTAGAATTTGTATTTTGATTCAACAGGCAGAACCTGAACTCACTCTGCACTTCAGACTAGTGTTTCCTGTTGTTAAAAGGGCTTCTACAATTTGTGGGGCAAGTGAACTATTTCTTATGCCCATTTTCCGAAGTATTGTTTGGATTTAATGTTGATCAATATGTGAAAGGTGGGTGTCAGGAGGATAGAGCCAGGCTCTGCTCAGGGGCACCCAGGGATAGGACAAGGGGCAACGGGTGTCAGCTGGAACAGAGGAGGTTCCACATCAGTGTGAGAAGGACCTTCTTCTTCCTGGTGAGGGTGACAGACTGGAAGGGGCTGCCCAGGGGGGTTGTGGAGTCTCCTTCTCTGGAGATGTTTAAAACCCTCCTGGATATGTTCCTGTACAACTGATCTAGGTGATCCTGCTGTGGCAGGGGGATTGCACTGGATGATCTTTCAAGGTCCCTTCCCGTCCCTGATGTTCTGTGATTCTGAGATTTTGCTATAAGGATTCCTATGTCTTCACAACTTACAAAGGGAATGTTTGTCTTTTTAGTGAGTGTACAACCAGCAGTACGAGTGCATAGAGGAAAGGAACATTTCATCTACACTTTTCAGTTTACAGCAATTTAAGGCCCTGAGTCCATGCAATGACATGACATCTCCACACTGGAAAGCCTGGGCTTCCCATTTTGAAAAGGAAACCCTGAAACTCACTGTAGCCAACCAGGTAAAATGTATTCTTTCAGCCAGCTGCGGTTTCAGAAGGCACCAAGTGTTTAGCTCAGAGATAATGAAATAGCAGAGACCAGCCTGCAATCAACCAACATTTTACTTCAACATCACAGAGGATCTAAGATGCTTGGAGTCTCCCAGGTTCCTGTGGAGACCATTTTCCTAGGAATCACAGAATCACTCTGGTTGTAAAAGACCCCTGGCATCATTGAGTCCAGCCGTCTACCCTGCCTTAAAAGTTCACCCCTAAACCACATCCAACTCAACATCCCATCCAAACCATCTTTAAACACTAGCTGCTAGGAAGCAGCTAGAGATCTGTAATTCTTCTCGGCTAGAAGGCAGAATTCTGGATCGTCTTTTGAGCTCCCTTCCAATCCCTAATGTTCTGTGATTTTGTGAGACAATAAAATCCAAAGGTTACTTAATACTGGTGGCAGCAAAAGCAGTAGGGTCTGAATTTCCCTCTGTAAGTCAGAGAACTAAATATCACCATGTTTTCCCCAACAGATAGACAGTCAACATACTTAAACTATCAATCAATCAATCAATCATTAAAAGTAATTAAATAGAAATGAAAAGCCTCCAAAACCTGTCCCCCAGTCTAGCTAAGCAGTGAGATACACAACACTGTGTTTAAAATAGAATCATCGAATCATCATGGTTAGAAAGGACCTCCAGCATAATCAAGTCCAGCCCTCATCCCAATATCTCCCTAACCCGTAGACCATGGCTTCAAGTGCTTTAGCTACTCCATTTTTAAACACCTCCAGGGATGGTGACTCCACCACCTCTCTGGGCAGGCTGTTCCAGTGCCCAGCCACTCTCTCAGCAAAGAACTTCTTTCTAAGATCCAATCTAAACCTCCCCTGAAGCAACTTGAGGCCATTTCCCCATGTCCTATCATCAGTAATTTGGGAGAAGAATAAAAATAAGAAGCTGTGTTCTGCTCAACTCTCTTGCTGCTGCTGCTCAAGTCAATTAAACTTCAAAGCTCTTCGTCTGTGAGATAAAAATGGTTAATTTTCCCAAGATACAGAACCTGCAGTCTGTTGGGTTTTGTAGCAAAAGAACAATGAAAATCAGCGACTGTCCGAAGCAAAGGCCAGAAAGAAGGGAGGCTGGGAGAAGGGATAAAGGTGGCTACTTATGTCTAGCTTGAGCACTTGGGCCGTGAAGCTTGAAAAAGTACAATTTTTCAGTTCACCTCTTCCCCATTACTCAAAGGTCTCCTAGCTTTGCAATCTTTTTAGTTCATACCCCAGTGAAACCATGTTAAACTAAAAAATACACAGGCTGGAACCCAAAACAGAACTTACAGAAAAGATTTATGAAAGAGCTTAAAAACACCCTGTGGCTTGGACTGCCCCTTCTCTCCAGTAGTTTTAGTCTGGAATCTGCAGTGGTCACAGAAAATCTTTCGAGGTCCCTTCCAATCCCTGATGTTCTGTGATTCTGTGGTCCTGCTGTGGCAGGGGGACTGGACTGGATGATCTTTCAAGGTCCCTTCCAATCCCTAGTGTTGTGTGATTCTGTGATACCAAGACCAAACCTGCTGAAAACAGTCCTACAATCGGGGTAAAAAAAACAGCAGAGAGAATGAAGGATTCCAAAGTTTCTGGCTGGAGTGTAAGTTCCTGGCAAGATATTGCTGAACCACCCATGCAATAAGAGAATCACAGAATTACTGAGGATGGAAAAGATCTCTGAACCTATGACCTAACATCACCAGAGTGGCCACACCTGGGCAGTAAGGGCCACAGCCACGCTGGCCTTCAATACCTCCAGAGATGGAGACTCCACCACTGCCCTGGGCAGTCCAGTCCAGCATCTGATCACCCTTTCCATGAGGAAGGGCTTCCTAACATCCAACCCAACCCTGTCCTGGCACTGGTTGCCTGGGAGAAGAGCCCGACTCCCACCTGACTACAACCTCCCTTCAGGGAGCTGGAGAGGAGGAGCAGGTCCCTCCTGATCACTGGATCCCAGCAACAAATGTAGTGATGCTGTTGGAAATAATTACAGCAGTTCCTTCTGCACAGGAGATATTTTGGAGATAAAAATGAAAGTCCTGCTTTGAACTGGGATTTGCAAATTGCTTCAGAAACCTTCTTCATCTTAGCACTGTTATGCTCATCCAGCTTGTCGGTGCCTTGCCTGTTAGCACATCTATGTGTCTGAGTGTAGCTTTAAGTTTACAGGGGTAATTTAGCAGGCAAAGAATTCAAAACCGTGGGTGTTTATCAGCCAGGCTGGCAGAGCCGCTCCATTAGCACATCTGGTGGAGCCGCTGCTTTGAGATGAGACGTCGAGATGGATGAGCTCCAGAGTGACCACACTCGCCGTCGGCTGCAGGAGCCAGCAGGACTGCCTGCCAAACCCACCAGGTTCATTAAGCTCAGTAGAACCCTGTAGGAAAAAAACAGTTTTAAAAATAGCTTCCAAAGGCTCCCTGGGTTTCAAAAGTTCTGGGTTCTTTTCCATCTCACTGCTGCAAAGAATTCTTTGCCTCTAAAGCACAATTTACATCCCCAGAATAAAGAGACAGAAAACATCTTTCGGGTTTGTTTGATGCACACGAGCTGGCACATTTGTTAGGATTAATGTACCCTCCTCGTCATCAGCTTTGCACATCTCAGGGTTGGTGGAGACTGTTAAAACAACCAAAAAGTAGTCACAGAATCACAGAACATTTGGGATCGGTAGGGACCTCAAAAAGATCATCTAGTCTAAACCCCGTTTCCCTCTGCAGAAGAGATGGAGAAGAGGGTGGGGGAAGGACAGGAGCGAAAAGCTGATGGGGAGAGGCTGAGGGCACTGTGGGTGTTTAGCCTGGAGGAGACTCAGGGGGAACTTCTCCCTTTCTACAACCCCCAAAGGGAGGTTGTAGTCAGTTGGGGGTCGGGCTCTTCTCCCAGGCAGCGAGCACAAGGACAAGAGGGCAGGGCCTGAAGCTGCCAGGGCAGGCTTAGGTTGGACATTAGGAAGCCCTTTCTCATGGAAAGGGTGCTCAGAGCCTGGACTGGACTAGCCAGGGCAGTGGTGGAGTCCCCATCCCTGGAGGTGTTGAAGGCCAGCCTGGCTGTGGCCCTTAGTGCGCTGGTGTGGCTGCTGTGCTGATGTCAGGTGCTGGGCTGGGCTGGATGAGCTCAGAGGGATTTTCCAGCCTCTATAATTCTATGAAATGCTTAAAATCCACATTTTGAAGTGCCAGACTGGATTTCTAGGGATATACTTTTTCACCACCACTTTTTTAGGTGTGTTGAGAGCTCAGGCCTTTATGGTTGTTGCTGTTGATTTGGGGGTTCAGGGTTGTCACCCTGGGTGATGGTTCTGGGAAGGGGTGATCAGCTGTGGGAGAAAAACTGGGAAAAAAAAAATCTCTCTTCGGATTCTCAAAACATGTCATCTGGTGTGCAGATATCTCTTCTGCTTCTTTACTGTATCATCAGCATTAGGTACTTATTTATTCCCTTTCTCCCCTGCAGTAAGGTGAGGGAAATATTTAGGCTTCTCATAGACTAAGCACAGATGCGATCTTGTTGTGCTGAGCACCCTTTTAGTTCTACTTCAAAGGATGATGCAGTTTGAACAATCGCCCCACTCCTTCGCAGCAAGGAAAAATGTCATTGAACACCTCGGGTAATGAAAGATTAAAATCTTATTAATAGTTCTAGACCTCACTCTCAGCACTACAGTGACAGTCTTTGAGCTGTAGGAACTGTTCACGCGTGTGAGACTAATAATGGCTGGATTTTTTTGAACATACAGATAAATCCAGTCACTGGAACTGCTTTCTGCATGTAAATTCACTGCTTTAAGAATGAGGATGTTGCTGTATGGTACTACTTGGTCTAAAGCAACTAGAATCTTCACAAGTGTTACAAATACCCCCTATTTCTCATGAGAGGACACCTCCCTGATTCATGTCTCAATGCTGTTTCATTCTTTCATTGTCTCTTGCTGAGACTGTCAGACCAAGCCAGTTCATAAAATCTTACCTCACCTAATCACAGAACATTGGGGATTGGAAGGGACCTCGGAAGATCATCTAGTCCAATCCCACCTCCACAGCAGGATCACCTAGACCAAGTTGCACAGGACATATCCAGGCGGGTTTGGGATGTAAACGTAACTGATCTTTAGAGGTCTCTTCCAGTCCCTAATGTTCTGTGATTGTGTGAGTACTGCCAGGTCCCTCTCTGAAAGGCTGCTCTCCCACCCCTCATCCCCCAGTCTGTAGCTGCAGGGGGTTAACTGTGGCCAAAGTGTAGGAGCCTGCCCTGGCACTGTTAAACCTCAACCCATTGGCCTCAGCGTATTGACTCAGTCTGTCCAGATCTTTCTGCAGCATCTTTCTCCCCTCCAACAGATCACAGAATCATAGACTCACAGAACATTAGGGATTGGAAGGGACCTTGAAAAGATCCTCCAATCCAATCCCCCTGCCAGATCAGGATCACCTAGACCAAGTCGCACAGGAACATGTCCAACACTCCCCCCAGCTTGGTGTCATCCATGAATTTATTAAGAGTAGCTTCAATCCTCTCGTCCAGATCATGAATAGAGATAGATTCAATCCCCTCATCCAGGTCATGATTAGATATGTTGAATAGAACTGGTCTCAGTACTGATCCTTGGGGATCCACTGGTCACTGGACACCACTTGATGCAGCACCATTGTATGGCCATATTGAACCTTGTCACCAGCCAGAGATCATCAGATTTATTGACCTCAAGAGCAGCAAAAGGAATTCTTGACCAGAAGTACCAGACACAGAGTTGAGATGACGACTCCCTTCTTATGTTCAACCTTTTCCTAGAACTGCCAGTTTCAGTGAACAACTGTGAGTGCAGTTGGCGCTCATAAAGTTAATTTGGTTTGAAGAGAGAGAGGGGGAAAAAAAGCCCCACAAGCCACTTGCAGGCAAGTGAAACTCCATTAAAAGCTTTAAATTATAAACAAATAAGAGCATAAGAAAAAGAACAAATCACTCATGGAAAACGAGAGTCTGGGAGCCTGAAGCACTACTAGAAGAGGCCAATAATGCTGAGAGTGACACAAGCAGCTCCGTAGCACAGAACAGGATGGGTGTTCAAAGTCATGTGTGGGAAAGGAGTTATGTGATACCCATTAGTGTCACTGAGAACGTTGCTGTGAACACCCCATGCATTTTTCAGCGTGCACTTCTAAATGTTTAATACGACACTTAGAAGCAAAATTTAGCACAGGCATGGGGAATCTGTGCTGCTTCTCTCTAGCTTGACTGTCCTTACTGTGCTTCTGAGGCAGTTAAGGCTTCTGTATGAGGCCAGATCTTTTGTCTCCTCACACTTAAACCAATTTTTAGGTGAATTTGACTGAACTTTGGATACTTGAACATAATACATCTGGACTGAATGACAACACAAATGTGTGTGGTAGCAGAAACAGCATTTCATCAGTGGGAGCTTCTGTTTAAATAGCAAACTTTTTAAAAGACTTATGATAGCTGTCAGAATCACAGAACATTAGGGATTGGAAGGGACATCAAAAGATCATCTAGTCCAATCCCCCTGCCACAGCAGGATCACAGAATCACAGAAGATCAGGGACTGAAAGGGACCTTGAAAGATCATCTAGTCCAATCCCACCACCACAGCAGGAGATATTTTCATAGTCAAAACCATTCATCCCAAATACTCAGACTAGGGTCAATACATTTTTCTGACCATTTCTAAGGCTGTTTTAACATTCCTACAAGAGTGCAGGACAGTGAGGGTCTGTTTTAACATCTAATAGGACTCTAAGTGTTCTACCGTGAGATTAGATGCTTCCATAAGCTTCAGCAAACTCAAACAGTCGTCGGCTTTTTCTGTTTATGTAGTCAACACAGAGCCCTATTCCCTCTCCTCCTGCCAAACTTGACTCCTAATTGCTTTCTGAACATTTACACATTGTCAGAGGTTGTATCAGGCTGAAGATGGAGCAATTATTTTCTACAGGTTATTTTCAAGGAAACCCTACAGACAAATGTCATCCATTAAAGCAGCATGGAAATTTTTCCTCAGCACCACAGGGACTGCTGAGAAAACACCTGAAATGCACACAGTGATGTTTCTCCACGTGTCAGTCCCTGAGCACGCAAAGCTTTGGATAATATTTAAGGAGAGAGAAGAAAATAAAGGCTTGTGGTACCGTTTGCATACAGAGTCAAGAGAGACGGTGACCACAGAAAATGCAATTTATAGAAGTATTTTTCATCTCATGAATGAGCTGAGCAACTGTGTTCAGCTTTTAGCACTACTGTGTGATACATGGCAGGAAAGTTACCTTGAAGAGCCATTTGTTAGTTTAACTCAATAATTCATTGTGAGACCATAACCCATTCTTAATCTGTTCCAATCCAAAGAAAAATGAGTATGACAGCCTTAATAAGAGAGCAGCAGTAGGGATTTGTGAAGAATCTTGAGTCTACAGTCATCGCGGTCCCAGAGTAGGTTTTTAAGATCCACATAGAATCATAGAACATTAGGGACTGGAAGGGACCTCAAAAGACCATCCTGTCCAATCCCCCCACCACAGCAGGATTGCCTAGATCAAGTCACACAGGAACATGTCACAGAATCACAGAATGTTAGGGCTTTAAAGATCATCTAGTCCAATCTCCCTGCCAGAGTAGGATCACCTAGATCAAGTCACACAGGAATATGGACAGGTAGGTTTGAAAGAGACTCCACAACCTCCTTGGGCAGCCCCTTCCAGTGCTCCATCACCCTCATTGAGAAGTTGTTCCTTCTCAGTTTGATGCAGAACCTCCTCTGTTCCAGCTCACACCCACTGACTCTTGTTCTATCATTGGGTACCACCAAGCAGAGCCTGGCTCCATCCTCCTAATACCCTCCCTTTCTATATTTATCAATATTAATGGAGTCATCTGTCAGTCTTCTTTTTCTCAAGCTAAAGAGATCCAGCTCTCTCAGCTTTTCCTCATAAGGGAGTGCACTGGAGTGACCCTTGGGGAGAGATCAGAGGAGATGCTGGGTGATGTAGTCCAGAAGAAAAAGAAACTCACAAGGCTGAATGAAAACATGGCTTCGTAAGACTTCTGGAGGAATAAAACTGTCTTTAGCCATATAATATTATAAACCCAAATACAATCATAGGATCATAGAGATTGGAAAAGACCCTTGAAATCATCAGGTCCAACCATCAAGGTCACCCCTAAACCAGATCCCCCAACACCACATCTAAATGACCTGTAAACGCATCCAGGGATGGTGAGTCAACCAGCACCCTGAGCAGCCCATTCCAGTGCTGGGCCAATAGCTCTCCTATTCTCAGCAAGAAGGAAGAACCTCCCTGTGTTGTAGAGAAACCCTTCTGTAGTCAAAAGAGTAGAAGGGGTCATTTTAAACAAAGCATAATTTTTTTGTACTTATTTATTATCCACATAAAAACCAAGTTACTGGTAATTATAAAGAAGACCAGAGACTTGCTCAGCCATGTCCCTAAGAATTTCTCTACACACAGTATCCACTCTGCATTTACATCCGAGGCAGAGCTGTAAAATAAAAGCCCACTCGTGTGCACTTTGTGCATCTCTTTTCAAAGGCAATTTCAGTGCATTATGTGGAAGAGACGTCCTGCAGTCTGACTGCTTTTCTTACACTGTGAGCAGAGCAAAACGTATTGGAAGGAGATGTGAGTAATAACTCCCTGGTGATTGACATTCAAACACTGGCACCATTTATGAAACGATGACTGCAAGTTTCAATACCTTTTGGACCGCACGATCCTGGCCTTGCTAGCACTTTCATAGCTGTGTGCTATGTCCTCACCATTAATATTTGCAAGAGAGGGATTTCTCAATCAAACAGACTCATTCTGAATAGATTTGAAGGTTTTGAAGGCAAATGAGTGCTCAACATTTCAGGCAGTTAAATGAAACTGAAAATATTCAATCTGTTGATCACAAACGTAGATTTTGCTGTGTTTATAGAATTCAGTGGACAATTGATCGGGGAGAAGATTGATTACCTTTCCTTGTGGTAACCACATCTGGAATGTTGTGTCCAGTTCTGGGCCCTTCAGTTCCAGAAGAACACAGAACTGCTGGAGAGAGTCCAGGGCAGAACCACAAAGATTATGAAGGGAGTGGAGCATCTCCCTGCTGAGGAAAGGCTGAGGGAGCTGGGGCTCTTGAGCTTAGAGAAAAGGAGACTAAGGGGTGACCTCATTAATGTCTATAAATATGTGAAGGGTGGGTGTCAGGAGGATGGAGCCAGGCTATTCTCAGTGTCATCTAATGATAGGATAAGGGGCACTGGGTGTAACCAGGAACATAGGAGGTTCCACACAAATATGAGGAGGAACTTCTTCCCAGTGAGGGTGACAGAGCACTGGAAGAGGCTGACCAGAGGGGTTGTGGAGACATTTAAAACCCACCTGGACATATACCTGTGTGACTTGGTCTAGGTGATCCTGCTATGGCAGGGGGATTGAACTAGATGATCTTTGGAAGTCCCTTCCAATCCCTAATGCTCTGTGATTCTGTGATTTCCCATAGCTGAAAACATCCTCCATGTTCACTGATCCGTCGATTGAAAAACGGGAGTGTTGACGTGCAACGGCAGATGAAGAGTATAAAAAAATTATATTAACACACACAGTTCATTAGAGTAACTGTAGTCTTATGCAATAGGTGAGTTAAGTCTCCTTCACTGGACATGTTTAAGACCTGCCTGGACATGTTCCTGTGCAACTTGGTCTAGGTGATCCTGCTCTGGCAGGGGGATTGGACTGGATGATCTTTCAAGGTCCCCTCCAATCCCTGATGTTGTGTGATTCTGTGACTGGCTCTCGCATATATTTGACATGTCCCCCAGCATTTCAGGTTGCCCTGAAAGACCTTTTCACACGTTGCTCATTCTTATCACTTATATTGTCGCCAATATGAGGAACCTTGTACCAAGAATTGCTTTCAGAAGGCTGTAGACTGAAAGAGAAAGGAATTAGAAAATGAAGTAGTCTCTGGTGCCTTATATCGAAACATCTAGACGTGGCGGCTCTGATAGGACTGTAATGCAGATTTATTCCTGGAATCTGCAGCTCACTGTAAAATGCAGTCAAAAGAACAAATAAAGAGCAACGTGTAGGAAGTGAAGATGTCAGATAGTCACATTTGAAAGATTCTAAAAGCCTGCCTTTATCACCAACCTTTTCATGAACTTTTCAGGAACTTTCCAGACTAGAGCAAAATAATTAGGGGAAAAATGACCTTGAGGTTTATACTGTGTTCAGAGGAGTGACTTGTCCAATCACGGCAGGAAAGGGTGGCAGATTGTGATTGATGTTTTCAGAAGAACTACAAAGTGACGTGTATGAATGGTACCTTAGCTTTCTAGCCATGTATGACAAATGCCGGCACCGCAAGAAGCTCTTTATTCCCAGATGCTGTGAAAGCACATAGCAAATTTCATATGGATGAGCCTATGAGAAGACTATCTAAAGAGCTCATCTAAAATCTCATTTTCAGAGTTGATACTGGTGTTTCAGAAGCGAACATATCCCTGAATATAAATCTTACATCAGGAGGATTAGGACATCAGTGATTAATATGAATTTCATTTTTGAGACACGTTGTGGGACTTCTGTGGCAGATATAAAACACAGAACTTGTTGAACAGCATGTCCCTTTTCAATTACACTTTTAATGACGAAATGACTTTTACAAGAAAAAAAATCATCTCATGGGCTTAATATTATCAAAAGCTGCTTGTTCTCACCACTCCCCCCCTGCCCACTCCCTTGTATCTGGTACACTTGGTTTTGCTTGATGAAACAACAACTTCTTTATTATCTTGTCAGGCTGCACCACATTTTAAAATTAAACAAACCAGCTCTTCTATCTTTATTTAGCCCCCTGTGACTCCATCAGCATCTCAGCAAAGGGGACTCTTTGCATGAAGGCTAGTGACGGTTTTAGGAACAAGTCCACTGGTAGTTACTCAACACCCACTGAAAGTGTGAGCTGTTTAGGTATTTGTGCTGATGTTAGGTCATAGGCTGGACTTGTTAGGTCTTTTGCAGCCTCACTAATTCGGTGGTCTTGTCAGTCTTTTAACTGACATCTAAGTTTAATGTGATTTGTGTATTTGACAGTCCACCCCAAAGCTCTCAGAGTAGTGAAACAACACCTAAGAGAAATCATCTCTTGAATGGCAGGAGTGAAGATACAGAGCACTAGTCCACTTGCCAGCATTGCCACCAAAACTCTTGATTTCTTCGAGATACAGAATCATGGAATCATCATGGCTACAAAAGACGTCCAGGATCATCAAGTCCAGCCCTCACCCCAACATCTCCCTAACCACCAGACCATGGCCTCAAGTGCTCTAGCTACTCTGTTTTTAAACACTTCCAGGGACATGGACTCCACCACCTCCCTGGGCAGCCTGTTCCAGTGCCCAACCACTCTCTCAGCAAAGAACTTCTTCCTAAGATCCAATCTAAACCTCCCCTGACACAACTTGAGGCCATTTCCCCTCGTCCTATCATCAGGAATTTGGGAGAAGAGACTAGCAGCAGCCTTGCTACAACCTCCTTTGAGGGAGCTGTAGAGAGCAAGAAGGTCTCCTCTCAGCCTCCTCTCCTCTAGACTAAATAACCCCAGTTCCCTCAGCCACTCTTCACAGGGCCTGATTGCCAGCCCTCTCCCCAGCCTTGTTACCCTTCTCTGGCCCTGCTCCAGCCCCTCAATGTCCTTCTGACACTGTGGTGCCCAACACTGGAGCCAGTACTCAAGGTGTGCACCTCCAGGTCTGTGTGTCTCACGTTTGCCCAGTACAGGGTAGGTGTAGCTCAGCTTCTCTGTAACAGCATCTCTACGTCCAGGAAGAATAAGCTGCTTGTCCAGGTCCCACTTGCTGTTACCGTTAACGGACTGGAGTAGCCCCATTAAAAAGGAAACTAGAGGAAACCCCAGCAAATAGTCCTGCCAGTGTAACCTGTGCAGCGTCCAGCCCATATGTGGAGCTCGCAGGAGGACAGCACAGAGGTGCAGAGCAAGAGAACAAGCTGCTATAAATCCTGAGGGCTGTGGACATGGTGCAGCTGTTCTGACCTCACTGCTGGCAGCAGCCTGGGGCGTTTGTTGTGTTTTTAGGGGCAGCTTTTAGGCCCGGTTCTTCCCTCATTCTTGAGCGATCCTGTGAGAGCCAGCAGTGCTGCTTTAGAGGGTTGTTCTCTAGTCTTGTGTTTACACACGTGCATTTGTGGTGATTTTTAGCTGTAACAAAGCAGGGGTTGGATGAGAGCTCAGCACAGAGCTCTCTGTGGTTTTCATCTGCATGGTGATCAGTTCTGCCTGAATCAGCAACACGGCTGATGCTGAGTAAACTGCACAGGGTGGGATTCTTCCAGAATGATGCTCGTGTTCAGGGGGAGTAACGGGACTGGTGAATCCGCATTTGTACAGACAGTTGTGCACAAGTCTGAAGATCCTGAGGGAATTGGGGTTTGTGCACCACCCACTTTCTTTTTAAAGGGTTTCCTGCCCAGCTAACAGCGATTCTCTGTTTGCTTCTGCAGTTAGGAAAGTCCACCAAGAGCCAGGAGCCAACAAATCGTCTCAGCACATCAAGGAGCCACTAGGGCAGGTGAGCTCATACAAATTTCTCTTCTGCTGCGAGCGCTTCGCAGGGTCCCACTCAGACCATTCTGTCTTAGCTTGCTGGCGGCTGCAGCTGGCAGGTCCTATACACAGGGGCACCCGCCAGGAGCAGCGTTTGCCAGGCACTGCAAAGGACACGTTTGCCGTGGAATAATACAAGTCCCAGAAGTGACAGACAGCAAGGTTGTGCTCCCAGGTGGAGCTTCTTATGAGCAAGGAGAGGCAGTGATCCTGTCTGGAAAGTTCCAACACGTTTACTCCGGGCAGTTGGAGAGGAGCAGTGTGTAGCGGGAGCCCTAGGCTCCACTGTGTACAGCACACTGAGGTCTGCCTGGTTCCAGGAGGTTCTTTGGTTGCTGATTAGTGACAGTGCAGAGCTTTTTGTTTTTCTCTTGTAGATCTGCAGCTGTCTGCCTGACCCTTCCCCAGAGAGCACTGCTGACAGAAATGGCAGGTAAGGGCAACTCACAGCATGGCAGTGCGGGGAGAGCGGGTGCAGAGGCTGGTTTTCAGTAGCTGTCGTGGCTGTAACGCGTCTGGTGTGTGATGTGCGTCCCTTCCTGAGACCTTAGCGGTCTCTAAGGCTCTTCAGCTAAGCCCAGAGGGTTGTGGTGAATGGGGTTAGATCCACCTGGCAGACGGTCACAAGTGGTGTCCCTCAGGACTCGGTGCAGTCTTATTTAACATCTTTGCCAATGAGCTGGATGAAGCGATCGAATGCCCCCTCAGTGCAGCCTCAATGTCCTTCTGATACTGTGGTGCCCAACACCGGACCCAGTAATCAAGGTGCAGTCTCACAAGTGCCCAGTACAGGGGGAATCAGGTGGGTTGATCCTTGTCTGTGCAGTCAGACACAAACTGGGATATTTTCATTTGACCTTGGAAGTGATCCAGAGCAGTTGGACGCTGCAGGGTCTCTGGGTGGAGAAGGTGATCATCTGGCTGCTTGCAGCTGGGTGTCAACACAGAAGACATATAATCCCTGTCTGTGTGCTGAGCAAACAGCTGGGCAAGTATTTGAAGTGTTTTTGTGAGCTCCAGAGATGACAGTCTGCAGTGGCTGGTGCCCAGCAGACGGGTTGGTTTTGGCCCCGCTGTTTGGGCACTTCTGCACTAGAGGCTGGCAGCAGCTTCGCTGCCCGGGACAGAGCTGATTGGTACAAGAGAGAAATTGGAGACAGAACCACAGCAACTGACTGCAGCTTTGGCTGTGAAACAGGGACAGAAGAAAATTTCCCTCATCCCTGGGAAAGTGAAAAGATTGTTGGAGATTCTGCTTTTGTTGTAGTTGGTTAATCTTGGTTTTATTGACTTCCCTGGAGACCTCTCTCTTCCCTGAACTGGCTTGTTCCCTGAACAGCAGTTTGAGAGCTGCTTTCTAGAGGCAGAGGGACTTAGTGGCACAGGGACACAGCTGCTACAGGTCCCACTCTCTCAGAGCTTGCTACTGCTTGGCTGGACAAGCTCTTCAGCTTTCAAAGCCACGTCCCCTTCCTTGTCTTCGATCCAGCACTGATCTATCCTGTGATGCTGCTGAGACAGGCTGTCCATGAGAAAACTTGCTTGAGCTTGTAGCACATAAAAAATCAACACTAAGTTCCCAAATCCCTGCGGGCCACGAGCGAGCGCTGCGTGCGGTGGGTCAGCGGTAGGACCGATCCCAGCTCTGGAAGGTGTCTGGGTGACTGTAAAATGCGTTTAATGGAGACGGGTGAGGAGGGACACAAGAGTTAGTGTTTGGTTTTGTAAGGCAAAGTCTACTGAGCAGTCAGGTTGGGCTGGTAACTTCGTGTCTTTATTCCATGTTTAATTCTGCCGTGCTCACGAGGGCATAACCTTCCTTTGCGCGAGGGGAAGCCCTTTCTTTCCCAAAGCAGGGCCTGCACTGTTCAACTTGTAAGGGAAGCTGAGAAGCTGCTCCTGCAAAATGTCTTCTCACACACAGATCCACAGTGGCAGGAGAAGGGCAACTCTTGCGCTGGCAGTTCTCGTTCAGACATTTCCTCTGGTCTTCTGTGCCACTTGGAGGTTCTCCCAGGACATTCTTCATCTCTTCCTCTGGTTGTTTTTGATTTTGTTTACTGGGGCTGAAGCAGACTGGAGACAATTAGTCACAATGCAGGAAGCAAACATTCCCAAACACACGCAGAGGGATCTGCATGTCTGTCTGGAAGCTGAGGGCGGCTTAAACACAGAGGATTTCATTTAATCACTTGGTTTTCAAACGTAGTTTCTTCCCCAGGAAGGGGGTTCCTGACCGTGTTGCTCTCGCCAGCGTTTTCTGCTTTATCGTGTCTGAGCACAGAGCTTTTCCCGTTGTGGGCTGCTTGTTTTTGTTGGGTGGGGGGCAGAAGGGAGTTCAACCTCACAGGAGAGTGTTGCCTTTTGAAGGACAGAGGATGCCCTTCACCAGCCTTGTTGCCCTTCTCTGGACCTGCTGCAGCCCCTCAATGTCCTTGCTGTATTGAGGTGCCCAGAACTGCACCCAGTACTCGAGGTGGGGCCTCGCCAGCGCCCAGTGCAGGAGCAGTGTCAAGCCCACACGCTGTGTATCAGTTCATTCCTGTTCCTCGCTCGTAGCCTTGCGTGAGCTGATTAACCATCGTGTCCACTGCTGAGGAAGGAGGGTGCAGGGGAAGGTTGAAGGATGAATGGCCAGTGCTGGCGATGGTTTCCTCTTTGAGTCTGTGAGTCCCCTCCACTTAGGGGTCCTTGGGTGGCTGTGGGGAAGGTGTGGAGGATATTCCACAGCCATGTGAATGTGTTTCTGTGTTGCACAAAAGGTATCACAGCTGATGTTCTGTGTTGTAGAAAAGGTGAACAACTTCCCGCCGCTGCCCAAGTTCATCCCTCTGAAGCCGTGTTTCTACCAGAACTTTGCTGATGAAATTCCCATCGATTATCAGTCCCTGGTGAAGAGAATCTACCATGTATGGATCTGTAAGTTGAATAAGACCTGTGCTGGGGTAACGTGTATGTGTGGTCATAAAAGTGTAGGTTTCAGTGACTTGTGCGCTTTAAAGTTTTGAGTGTGACTGGTTGGTGTGAGAGAATTCCTCTTAGAATCCCATTATACAACTTCATGGCCTAATTTTCATCCATCTTGCCTTGAATGGTAGCTGCAGAGCTGCTGCTGAAGAGAGTAGCAGCGCTAGAAAAGTCTCGAGCACATCTCAAGAGATAAAGGAACCACAATTCACTTAAAATCAGGTGAACTGGAGAGTTTTAGGCAAGAAAATAAGTGTGGCTCGTTTGCCTGTGGCTCATCTCCCCACCTCACTGGAGAAAGGCTAAAATACTCCCTTGTTTGTGACCTCCGTAGTGAGGTGGATCATGAACTGGCTGCAGGACAGAAGCCAGAGAGTAGTGGTCAGTGGCACAGAGTCTAGTTGGAGGCCTGTATCTGGTGGAGTCCCCCAAGGGTCGGTACTGGGACCAGTACTACTCGGTCTATTCATGAATGGCTTGGATGAGGGATTAGAGGGCACTGTCAGGATGTTTGCTGATGACACAGAGCTGGAAGGAGTGGCCACCACCCCAGCAGGCTGGGCTGCCATCCAGTGGGACTTGGACAGGCTGGAGAGCTGGGCAGAGAGAAGTTTAATGACCTATAACAAGGGCAAGTGTAGAGTCTGGCGTCTGGGCAAGAACAACCCCAGGTACCAGGATAGGTTGAGAACTGACCTGTTGGAGAGCAGTGTAGGAGACGGGGACCTGAGGGTCCTGGTGGCCAGCAGGATGACCATTAGCCAGCAATGTGCTCTTGTGGCCAAGAGGGCCAACAGCTTCCTGGGGTGGATCAGAATGGGGGTGGTTAGCAGATGGAGAGAGGATCTTCTCCCCCTCTACTCTGCCCTAGTGAGACCAGAGCTGGAGTCTTGTGTCCAGTTCTGGGCCCCTCAGGTCAAGAAGGACACAGAGCTGCTGGAGAGAGTCCAATGCAGAGCAACGAGGATGATAAAGGTGTAGAGCATCTCCCTGATGAGGAAAGGCTGAGGGAGATGGGGCTCTTGAGCTTGGAGAAGAGGAGACTGAGGGGTGACCCCACTAGTGTTGATAAATATGTGAGGGGTGGGTGTCAGGAGGATGGAGCCAGGCTCTGCTCAGTGACAACTAGTGATAGGACAAGGGGCAGTGGGTGTGAGCTGGAGCAGAGGAGGTTTCATATGAATGTGAGAAGGACCTTCTTCCCAGTGAGGGTGACAGAGCCCTGGAAGGGGCAGCCCAGGGGGGTTGTGGAGTCTCCTTCTCTGGAGGTGTTTAAACCCCTCCTGGACTGTTCCTGTGCAACTGGATCTAGGGGACCCTGTTGTGGCAGGGGGATTGGACTGGATGATCTTTGGAGGTCCCTTCCAATCCCTAATGACTGGATCTAGGGGATCCTGCT
>JAOXOE010000343.1:26150590-26167511 GCA_028565055.1 Phoeniculus purpureus | reverse complement strand
CACGTTTCTGTGCAACTTGATCTAGGTCATCCTGCTGTGGGAGGGGGATTGGACTGGATGATCTTTTGAGGTCCCTTCCAATCCCTAACGTTCAGTGATTCTATGATTCATAAAACAAGCATCATTACTTAACTTGATAGAGGAAGGACTGCAATACTTTTTAGAACATCTGCTACAAAAACCATTTAGAAACTGAAAATCAGAGATCTAGAATTAAGGTATCAGGAATGAAAATTGACCTTAGCTTTGACATACATTCATTGCTTAACCCGTCATCTAAAAGAAGTCTAACAGGAAAGATCAATGTATAGACCCTTGGATTTTCATTCACCTACTTTCTGGAATTCCATTTCTTCGATATTCTGTCACATTTAAGGGTGGCGGTTATTGACCTCAGTATCCTGGGCTTTGGAACAATTCAAACTTGTTTATCCGAACAACCTGTGGAACAGGTTGCCCAAAATGTCAGATTGAGGTTAGACATGAGAAAGAAATTCTTTGCTGTGAGGGCACTGAGATGCTGGAAAACTAAGGCAGTTGTGGCTGCCCCATCCCTGGAAGTGCTGATGATGAGATGAAAGTGTTGCCATAGAAGGAGTTGAAGGGGGGTTGGAACTGGATGTTTAAGGTCCCTTCCAACCCTGGATATTCTATCAACCTTGGCAGCAGGTCAGCCTTGTTTAATGTTGTATGACTGTCTCTTGGTGGCACTTCATGCATTCCCATACTGTCTTCTATCGCAGACTTATTGAGACTGGAAAAGACCTCTGAGCTCATTATGCCCAGCCTATGACCTAACATCACCACATCAGCCAGACCAGGGCACCAAGTGCCACAGCCAATCTTTAACTGCTGCTAAGCTTAAAGTAACATTTATTTTACTCATTCAGTGTTAGATAACAAAAAGATAAAGAAAGGGAAAGAAAAACCCTCAGGACAAAAATCTGTTGGTTTGTCTTGGAATACAATGGAACCAGTGCATCATCAGAAAACATCTAGCATAGAAAATGTAAAAGATGTTTAAAAATTAACGAAGTCATAAGGAAGACACATTCATGTTGAACAACTCTGCTTCCGAGGGGGAAAAAAAAAAAAAAGACTCCATATACGTCCAAGAATCACAGAAACACTTCAGAATGTTTTACATAAGCAAGCAGAAGGTCAAAACCATTACTTCTAAGAGTTTATGCAAAGGGTATTGAGGTCAATAAAAGGAGTCACTCTTTCATTTGCTGCATGTAATCTGGAGACTATAAACAAGGAAAGGAAATTGGGCATCCTCTGAATTTCTGATTCAATCTATGAAATGAGTGATTCACACATGTGAGTGACAATATCACCCAGGCATCACTTTCAAAGAGCTTTCTGAGATTACAGTTTATTGCGCAGTGAATGCTCAACACAAACTGATACTACTAGTTTAAAAGGATGATTATGTCCTGGGAAGCAATGAGAAAACCCCACCTAACAAAACTATTCCTTCTGTAAAAATTGCACAGAATTCCCAATAAAAAACCAGAGATGCAGTAGTTTAAAGTCAGTCTTAGCTAAAAGAAACCCCCAACACATGAACACTACAACAAAATGACAATCACAGAGGAAAAAATCTGCTTGGTAGTGTTGAGAAATAACGAGCCAAGGCCACAATCACAAGGCTTAGATCATAGAATCACAGAATCATTCAGGCTGGAAAAGACCCTTGGGATTATCAAGTCCGACCTCCAACCTTACAAGTTCACCCCTAAACCAGATCTCCCAACACTACATCTAAGCATCTTTTAAAGACACCCAGGGATATAAAATACTTTATTTTACCCAGTTCAAACTCTGGGTTTGATGTCCAGCAAACCATACTGGTGTCAGAATTATACAATCCCACAGTTAAAGGCTAAGGTACAGAGGGGAGTGGAAGGTATTGTTCATTGGACAAGTCATCTATGTCTGCTTAACTAATACACTGTAAAGTAAAAAACCCCAGCAAAGCCATCAAAAACAAACAAACAGCCCCACAAAGAAAGAAGCAAACAAAAAAGATTAAGAAATTAGATCTGTAACACTGATTAGCAAAAGCATAGCTACACACAGATGACAATGTTGTCTTCTTTAGGTCCCCTACCAGTTTATAGTAAATTAATTTCTTTGTGATTATTGTTACATAATAAAATGTGACTATAATTTTCATATAATTATTGAGGCTGGAAAAGACCTCTAAGATTATCAAGTCCAGCCTATTACCTAAAATCACCACAACCACTGAGACCAGGGTTCTAAGGGCCACAGCCAGGCTATCTTTCAACACCTCCAGGGATGGGGACTCCACCCCTACCCTGGTTAGTCCAGTCCAGGCTCTGTTCACCCTTTCCATGAGGAAGGGCTTCCTGACAATCCAACCTAGCCCTCCTCCTGCAGCTTCAGGACCTGCTCTCTCTTCCTGGTGCTGGTTGCCTGGGAGAAGAGCCAAACCCCCAGCTGACTAAAACCTCCTTTCAGGGAGTTGCAGAGAGGGAGAAGGTCCCAAGTCTCCCCTTCTCCAGGCTAAAACTGAATCATTGCATTTGCTCCTTCATAGTTTAATGTGCGGGGGAAAGTAGTAGTACTGATCTGCTTCAGGAAGAGAAAGGAAATAGAAAACTCTTCCTTTTCAGTGACTATTATTTATCTCAGAAAATTCATCATTTTGACTTGTCCCAACCAGCCACAGCAACTGCCAGCTGTGTTCTCAGTCCTTTGAAGAAACAGGTTCACATGAACATGGAGCCAGTCCAAAGCCCTCACTGTAGATAATATTCCTAATTATCCCTTCCCTGGGGGGTTGATGTGCAAAGAGGTACCAGTTTAACACTGTTCAAATTATTTCCAAAGAGTTCTCAACATCTTTACCAAAGGAAATCAATCAAACACAGCTTCAGAAGAAAATGTAATTGCTTTCAAGGATTAAAATTTTAATCAGAAGTATTCAATTAGCAGTTAATGGTGAGATCTACAGTTTAGATTTTTATGCAAATGTGTCATTCTAATATTCAGTTCTGAAGATAAAGGCAGTTCATAGCAAATGGGATTCTGTCTCTCAGCTCATCAAGCCAGCGATAATTTACTTTGAAGAATATTTTACACTTGCTACAATTGGAAGTGTGGAAATCAGTTCACTTTTGCCCCTTCTGCTGTAATTAATCTTTGCATTAGTTTTGTGAGGGAGCCCACAGCCTTTCCCTCACGCGCGTCTGGTGGTTTCAAAGAGATGTGACCGAAGATGATAAAATACAATACATCAACTGTGTGGCCACAACTGAGATTAACAAGAGCTTTTTCATGCTTCTTTAAGAGCAACTATTCTGGAATGGCAGATCCACACCTACAAAATTAACAATCAGACTTTAAGAATTACTGATGAATCAATCAGAAGTTGTTTATCACAGAATTATTTGGGCTAGGAAAGACCTCTGAGCTCATCAAGTCCAGCCTATGACCTGACACTGTGTTCAGAGCGCTAGAGCCACTATAAACTCCCATGTGAGTTAACACAGGGATATTCATATTGGTGAACCGAGAATGATGTCACTTTGCTGATCAAAATCCAGTGTTATTTACATGAATAATTGTAAATTCATTATTAGAGTCACAAAGATGATGAAGGAAGTGGCTGATGAGGAAAGGCTGAGGGAGCTGGGTCTCTTGAACTTGGAGAAAGCGAGACTGAGGGGTGACTCCATTAATGTTGATAAATATGGAAGGGACCAGTGTCAGGAGGATGGAGCCAGGCTCTGCTTGGTGGGACCCAATCATAGGACAAAGAGCAATGAGTGTGTGCTGGAACAGAGGAGGTTCTACATCAATCTGAGAAGGAACTTTTTCATGTTGAGGGTGACAGAGCACTGGAAGAGGCTGCCCAGGGAGGTTGTGGAGTCTCCTTCTCTGAAGACATTTTAAACCCACATGGCCATGTTCCTTTGCAATTTGATCTACGGGATCTCGCTGTGGCAGGGGGATTTGACTAGACAATCTTTAGAGGTCCCTTCCAATCCCTAATATTCTGTGATTCTATGAAAATACACCACTTATGTTTACTTGTTTGGGATTTGACAATATATCCAAAAATCTGTCAATTAAAACCTCCCCATAGGGTATGGAAATACAGGAGAGTATTTCTTAGCTTCCATAAAGCTCTTTGGATTTCAAATATAGATCATAGAATATGCTATTTTATCCTTGCAGTGTAGTCAGCACAGATAGGAGAGTCAAATAAATAGTTATATAATTTGATTTCTCCTTGAAAACTGAAGGCAGTGACTGTTATAGACGTCACAATCCATATTAATCCATAACAAGACAATTAGATTTGTTCAAATGCCCGAACAAGTGAGAAAAAATCCACTGTAATTGAAAAGACTTAGATCTGACCCTTGGTATCTGTCTAAATTATACTGAAGTGTTATTTATGTTTTAATGTTCCCATTTTTAGTTGGAAATCTGAGACAAAAATATGGCTAAAGGCATCGATATCTACAAATTGTTTTAGGCTGATTTTTATCTGCTGAGAATTTGACCTTACAAATCTCATCATCTTTCAGGCCATAACTGATGAATTTACTCCTCTAGAATCAAAATGAAGCAAACAAACAAACAAGACATTTCAAACCATTACTTGAATCAAATCTCTAATGAAATATACATGAAAAACTTCACAGAGTGAGTGACATTTTGATCACTGCCTTTTTGCTAAGGAGGTAAATGCTTATAAGCAGTCAGTGAGGCTTACCAGGTATAAGCCTGATCCTCTCCTGGGTTACTTTTGCTTTACTTAAAGTAGATCTCATACACCAACCATCATAGAATCATTCAGGCTGGAAAAGACCCTTGGGATCGAGTCCAACCATCAATCTAATCTAATCTACAAGTTCACTCCTAAAACAGATCCCCCAACACTACATCTAAGCAACTTTAAACCACATCCAGGAGTGGTGACTCAACCACCATCATGGACAGCCCATTCCAGGAAGAATTTCTTCCTGATGTGCAGTCTAACCCTCCCCTGTTGAAGCTTGAAGCCCTTCCCAGATGCCCCAGCACCACAACTAAACAACTTTTAAACACATCCAGGGACAGGAACTCTCCTCTCTCCCTGGACCACCTGTCCCAGTGCCTGACTACTCTTTCTGTAAAATAAGTGTTCCTAATGTCCAGCCTAATCCTCCTCTGATGCATCCCTTCCTTCTTGTTCTACCGCTAATCACCTGTGAGAAGAGACCAGCACTCACCTCTCTACATTGTGCCTTCAAGCAGTTGTAGAGACTGATGAGATCTTGTGATAACTTTAGCTTTTTGCTTTGGGTTGTTTTGGTATTTTCCTCAGTATGGAGTGGTGATGACACAAATAACAACAAATTTTTGTCCAACTACTCTGAAAGGGTCATAAATTGTCTGTCCCCTGATTTGCTAATTAAGGATCCTTTCAAGACACCTTAATGGTTTATCAATGCACACAGAGCAATAAACACACAGTCTGATTCTGCAAGTGCTACAGACTGAGGGATGAGTGGCTAGCAAGCAGCCTGGCAGAGAGGGACCTGGCAGTATTTGGTGACAACTAGCTGAACAGGAACCAGCAGGGTGTACAGGTGGCCTGGAAGGCCAATGGCATTCTGGCTTGGATCAGCAATAGTGTAGCCAGCAGGACTGGGGATGTTATTCTCCCCCTGTTCTGGGCACTGGAGAGGCTTCCCCTCAAGTACTAGGGGCAGTGCTGGGACCCTCACTTCACAAAAGAAATTGAGGGGCTGGAGTGGGTCCAGAGGAGCAAAGAGGCTTGGGAAGGGACTGGAGGAAAAGGCTGAGGGTGTTTAGCCTGGAGAAGACTCAGGCGGCACCTCCTCCCTCTCTCCAACTCCCTGAAGGGAGGTTGTATTCAGGTCAGGGTCAGGCTCTTCTCCCAGGCAGGAGAAAGGGCAGGGCCTGAAGCTGCCAGGGGAGGGTTAGGTTGGATATTAGGAAGCCCTTCCTGACAGAAAGGGTGATCAGAGCCTGGACTGGACTGCCCAGGGCAGTGGTGGAGTCCCCATCCTTGGAGGTGTTGAAGGCCAGACTGGCTGTGGCCCTTAGTGCCCTGGTCTGGCTGATATGGTGATGGTTAGGTCATGGGCTGGGCTGGATTAGCTCAGAGCTCTTTTCCAGCCTCTGTAGTTCTGTGATTCTGTGATTAGAGGCTGAATAGGAATAGTACTTTCTGATTTTCATACTGCTTTTGACACAGCCAGTCACTAATGCAAGCTCTGTAATATGCTGACAGCACAAAACTGAGGGAGAACATAGATAATTAAGTTCTCAGTGCATACAGTGAGAAATAATACACCAAGATGTTGAAAAGAATGAATTTACCTAATTTTTAGGATGTATTTCTTAAGTCTATTAAGCTCTGAAGGGAAATGTGGCAGCTAAGTGTCTCAAGTAATTTAAAATTCCTGTCAACAAAACCAAAAAAAGACTGCTCTAGAATAAATATTCTTTGCCATGATTTCAACATATACTGTTGTATAGGCACTTTTTTAGTTCAGCACTAAACCAGACCTTTAAGCACCACATCTAAATGACCTTTAAATGCCTCCAGGGATGAGGACTCCACCCACCTCCCTGGGCAGCCTGTTCCAGTGCTCAACCACTCTCTCAGGAACGAACTTCTTCCTAAGATACAACCTAAACCTCCCCTGATGCAACTTGAGGCCATTTCCCCTCATCATAAGATGTCAGGGGTTGGAAAGGACCCAAAGAAATCATCGAGTCCAACCCCCTTGCCAGAGCACATTAGTAATTAGGGAGAAGAGACCAGCATCAGCCACGCTACAACCTCCTTTTAGGTAGCTGCAAAGAGCAATAACGTCTCGTCTTAGCCTCCTTGTCTCTAGACTAAATGACCCCAGTTAAACACATGCCAAGATAAATAAGTGTGGCAACTTTCCCACTGCATTTGACCCAGCTACCCGCAAGGTGTCAATATGGATTCATAATAATTTCCACGGCTATAAACAAATAGACTCGTTAAAAATAGCAGTTTGGAAATGACAATTTACAGGTGCTGGGGGCATCTTTTCTGCTCCAAGTTTTTAAAGAAACATTTTTTCAGGTTTTTTTTTTCATTGGCAATTTAATAACCATAAAACTTTCATACTACTTCTTTTGGATGCACTAAAGGGTACATTAGTAATGTGTTTATCTACAGCTAACAACCATAATTAGCTTAAGTAATGGAATGCCCCAAATAAATGATGAGCAGTTTATAGTTTTGCAGAACCACAGTTTCTTCTGCTGTTGTTTTCGTTAAATATTTGCAGAAAACATGATTTGCATCATTTGCAAGTTACATAAACCTTTGTAATTATGGCCTGAGGTACTATCCAAAAGTTAGTTAAGTAATTCCCAAAGATTGCTGCTCAGTGTACCGAACATTAATCATCTGTTGTGTCTATTATAAATGCAGAAGCAATTAAGTAGATCTGTATTAAGAACAGGTTATTGCTAGGTTTACAGAGAAGCATTTTGCAGTGGTGTCATAACTGATGACAATGATTGTAGTTGGTAGGTTTTTTTTGTTTCCTCATTTAGTGAGGAATAAAAATATTCATTTTAAAACACTCAAGAATTTCTGGCACAAAGTGTAGAACAACAGGAATTTTATCAATAATAAATACATTAGAAGTTAATTCAACAGAAAAAAAGAGATTCCCCTGGCCCAAGGAGAAGGAAAAAACCTCTGATTTGTAAAAAATATTTCTATAACTCAGTGCCCTAAACTCCTGTTTTCTAAATTCCTGTTTTGACAAGGCTGTAACAGAGCCCAAGCTGCACAACCATGAGCAGAAATCACAGTTTATTTAAACCTCCCCTAGATATGTTTCTATGCGACTGAATCTAGAGGACCCTGCTGTGGCAGGGGGATTGGACTAGATAATCTTTCGAGGTCCCATCCAATCCCTAATGTTCTGTGATTCCTGAATTCTGCATATTATAAGGATATGTTTATATAACTCAGTACATAATTCAGGACCACAGAGACAAAGGAGACTACCACTGCCCAGAAATATCCAGAAAGAGACCCAGAGGTAATGAGAAAGTCCATAATAAAAGGAAAACTGAATCTATTATCTGTGAAACTTACAGTCCATTTGGTAAAGTCCATTATTGGCAGCAGTCTGTATGCAGAGAGAGAATCCTGTTGATACAAGTGCCACAACTCAGTCTTTTTCCACGAGAGCTCTATCTTCCTCTGGGAGACCTCTGTCACCTTTGGGGGGCCTCTGCAAGCAGCTTGTCTCTTACAGGTGCTGCTGCTTCAACAATTTACTCCTGAAGCAAAACACCTGTTGCTATTCAATCCAGATTCTCTCTTAAGGTTGCCTGCCTCTAGAAAGGCAGCTAGTGGAGTGGTTTCCTTTGCACTGCCCTATGAGAAGCTGCACATTGCCAATTTCTGACTTTAAAAAAAGGTATCATCCATGTGTCAACCTCAGCACTTCAGCTCCACACAGGATACTTAAGAGTCAGTCTTACACGCAATTACTTTTGGGGTCTAACACTTGAATGCAGAACGTACTGTCTCTGCCCTGTGAATTCACTCAAGGCAATGAAAATTTCACTTGCGTGAAATATAACAAAAGGCTGGCTATCAGGCCAGCCAAAAGCTATTACATGGGGAAACAAAGGGAGTGGAGCAGAAGTACCACAGGCTGCTATGCTTGCATGCACATCTTAACAGGCTACTGCCTCTCTAATGGAAGTTTTCCTTTGCTGAACTTGGATAAGTGACAATAATCTACTGCTCTGTGAAATATGGTTTAACTTTTATATGAGGGTTTTGGCACCCTGAAACCTTCTCAAAATGGTTTTGCTTCTATAAGCATATTCTCCTTCTTGGATATTCTTTCTCTTTCTTAGAAGGTAGGAGTTGCAAGGAGCTGAGAATAACAGAACATTAGGGACAGGAAGGGACCTCCAAAGATCATCCAGTCCAATCCCCCCACCACAGCAAGATCCCCTAGATTCAGTCGCACAGGAACATGTCCAGGTGGAGTTTGAAAAGCACATAACCTTCTTGGGCCACCTACATCTGCAGCACAGAATCTCCTCAGAGTATGAGATGCCACCCTCAAGCAGAGAGATGGACTAGTTGACCTCAAAGCCCCTTCTAAGTCTCTGAGTTTATGTATTGGCAGAAGTAAGTTTATTTAAAAGGGTAGATTGACTGTTCTTAGTACCGTAGTGCTTTGCCTCCATGCATTGGTCTTCCTTCAGGACTGTAAGCAGCAAAGAGCTAAGAGTAAATAGAAGTTGTTGATAACAAGAGCTTTATGTTCTTGTCCAGCAAACACAAGAAGCAGACTATATACAACTATAACTAGAGACTGAACACACAAGAGCTACAAAGCAACTTCACAGGGACGGATTGTGATCCTACAGAGTTGATGTGACATTACTCAGTGTTCCTGTGACAGGAAAAGACTCCTTCATGTAATAACACGGATTGAATGGATAAATACTCACAACCCCAAGTGGAAAACTATAATTAGATAAAGGAAATAAAGGCAGTTCCAATGATACATGGCTCAGACCTTTAGGCTATTATCACGGATGGTGTCATAAGGTTGGGGGTTGTTTAGTCTGGACAAAAGGCAGCTGAAGGGAGACCTTATAGCTGCTGGGCTATTTCTAAAGCTTATCAGGAGGGAGCACAGTTATTATCAGGAAATTCCAGAAAACTAAGCTCTAGGTAAGAGCTTGAAACAAACCCCATATACAATTCCAGCTTTAATTTCTTTTCACTTGTTTGTTTTATTCATTAGAAGCACCATTCACCATTAAAGAGTTGCTAACAGAAAGCTATTACCCAACTGGCTTAGTAATTCTTCCATGAAAACCTTTTTCTCAATGGAACTTCATCACCTGGAAAGATTTAATTTTTTTAATAAACCCAGTTGAAAGAGTGTGCCTCTACATCAACTACCTTTAATAACCTTATATAACACTTGTTATTTTTGTCTTTTAGTACTTTTCCAAGCAATCAGAACTTCACAGAACCACAGAACATTAGGGCTTGGAAGGGACCTCAAAAGATCATCTGGTCCAATCCTCCTGCCAGAACAGGATGACCTAGATCCAGTTGCGCAGGAACATGTGCAGGTGGGTTTTATCCGCCTCTGGAGAAGGAAACGCGACTTCCTACTCTTTGACCCAGTAAGTAAATTTCATGGGAACCATAAAGGAAGAGACAATTCTCAATTGTCAAAATGTCTGCTGAATGTACAGATGGATTGTTATCATACCAACCTCATCCTACCAGAGTTAGAAAAATGGAGATCCTTCCAAACATTTACACAAAGGGATATTTTGGCTGTCAGTCTTTACCTGTCAATCAACTTAATGGAATTTTAAAAGGTAATTGAGTGGAATCAATAATCTACTTGAATCTTTAAAATTGAAGTGTCTTAAGTTTCCTCTCTCACAAAATCACAGAACATCAGGGATTGGAAGGGACCTCAACAGATCATACAGTCCAATTCTCTGGCCACAGCAGGATCACCTAGATCAAGTTGCACAGGAACATATCCAGGCGGGTTTTAAACATCTCCAGAGAAAGAGACCCCACAAACCCCCGGGCAGCCCATTCCGCATTCAGAGAAAAAAATGAAAATACAGCAAAAGTCATCCTCAATTTGGAATTTCAAAATTTCATTAGCTTCTGTTTTCCTTTCAGAACTTTAGAACATGATTTATCTTTCCCGAGTTTTATCTCCTTTCACTTTTTTGATGACATTCACTTTTCATGAAAACTTTGTTTAAATCAACAAATTCCCACTTAATTCAGTTTTATTTATTCAACTTAAAAGCTTTGTGGATCAGCTTTCCAAACTGAAGTCAGTGTAGGTTTCCCTAAATTTTTCATGCCCAAGACAAGAATGCTGTCCCAAAATAATTGGCATGTTCACATAAAACTAAGGTAAAAAAGAGAATAAGTACCTTTGTAGCGAAGAAAGAAGGAGCTGGACAGGCTGGAGCGATGGGCTGAGGCCAATGGGTTTAACAAAGCCAAGTGCCGGGTCATGCACCTTGGTCACAACAACCCCCAGCAGCTACAAGCTGGGAGAAAAGTGGCTGGAGAGCTGCCTTGCAGAAAAGGACTCCGGGGTGCTGAGTGACAGCTGGCTGAACAGGAGACAGCAATGTGCCCACGTGGACAAGGCCAATGACATCCTGGCCTGGATCAGGAACGAGCAGGAGGAGGGAGGTGATGGTGCCTCTGTACTCTGAAAGAGGTTGTAGCAAGGCTGATGCTGGTCTCTCCTCCCAAATTACTAATGATAGGATGTGGGTAAATGGCCTCAAGTTGAGTCAGAAGGGGTTTAGATTGGATCTTAGGAAGAAATTCTTTCCTATGAGAGTGGTTGGGCACTGAACAGGCTGCCCAGGAAGGTGGTGGAGTCCCCATCCCTGGAGGTATTTAAAACCCAGGTAGGTAGAGCACTTGAGGCCATGGTCTAGGGGTTACGAAGATTTCAGGCTGAGGGCTGGACTTGATGATTCTGGAGGTCCTTTCCAGCTATAATGATTCAATGATTCTATAAATCTTTCCCAAGCCACAGCAGCCTGATGTTAAGAGATTTCCATGAACTGTGTCAGCCTTGGATTTAATAATGCTTAGAGAATTATTTTCCCCATGAGTTCTTAAATCTTTTTTTTAAATCTATGTAAATATTCATAATCCATAACCTCCTCTTACAAGTTAATGCATCAGAAAGTAAGTCATGATTTGAAGTTCTAAATCTGAAATCAATATTGGTTTAGGGCTAGAACAAATTCAGACAAATACAAAGCTATTTTCCCTTCACATCTTCACCATTTTTTGAGGGGGGCCAGAAATATAGAAAACCTACCACTGTGCAAGTCGTTGCTCAAAAGCCTTAGATATCTTTGCAGCATACAGGGGGTTACATGCCCATATACTAGTAACTACTACAGTATGTTAAATCTCCCTAAATCTAATTTATAATCTCAGCAGAATATAGAGAGTCTAACCTCCCTGCTCGAGCAGGACCATAGAACCTAGCTAGCTAGGGCAGGTCACACAGGAATGCATCCAGATGGGTCCTGAAAGTCTCTGGAGAAATACACCCCACAACCGCCCTGGGCACCTTGTTCCAGCAGTCTGTAACCTTTATTGCATAGAAGTTTTGCCTCATGTTGAGGTGGAATTTCTTGTGCTCTAACTTACACCCATTGTCCTGTCACAGAGTGCAAGTGAAAAGATATTTTCTCTTTTTTTCTTGACATCCAGCATTCATGTATTTATATACAATAATTAAATCCCTCGTAGCCTTCTCTCCATTCTAAAAAGTCCCAGGTCTCTCAGTCTTTCTTCATAAGGTAGTCCTTTAATCATCCTCATAGCCCTCTACTTAACTCTCTCAAGCAGGTCTCTGTCCCTCTTGAACTACGGAGTGCAGAACTAGACACAATATTCCAGGTGTGGTCTCACTAGGCAGTGTAGAGGGGGAAGAGAACATCGCTTGATCTGCTAGACACACTCTTCTTGATCCATCCGAGGATTACGTTGGCCTTCCTGGCCACAAAAGCACTGTGCTCTTGTTCTGTTCCATGGAGAACTCGTCCGCAAGAACCTCATGGTCCCTCTCAATGGAGCTGTTCTCCAGCAGATTGCCTCCTAACCTGTATTGGTCTTTCTCATTACTCCTTCTCAGGTGAAGGACTCAGCACTTATTCCCATTGAACCTCATTTTGTTCCTGTTAGCCCATCCCTCCAGTCTGTCCAAGTCTTCCTGAACACAGCCATCACGTGAATCAGCCAGACCACCCAGCTCAGTGTCATCAGCAAACTTGCGGAGGAGGCACTCTGTCTCATCATCAAGATCATTATTAAAGATATTGAAAAGGACTGGATCCAGCACTGATCCCTGGGGGACACCACTGGTTACAGGTTTCCAGCTAGACTCTGCACCATTGATCATCACTCTCTGGGCTCTACTATATAGCCAGTTCTTAATCCATCTCACAGCCTTCTTCTACCCTATACCTCTTAAGCTTGCTCACAAGGATGTTATGGGGGGCTGAGTCAAAGTCCTCACCAAGGTCAAAGTAGACTACATCCACTGGTCTTTGACGATTTTGGGTTGTCAGAGGCAAATGGAAAGACAGCTAGTATGTTCTTTGGTATCTGGACACATCTAAACCCAATATAAACCGATGCTCCAGCCCAATCACATGAATATAAACACAGAAAAAGTACAAATATAAGTGAGCAAGAAGGTAAAGGAGGGCAAGAAAGGATTTTCAGAAGATTTCATTTTCAAATACATTTGGATATATTCCCATAAGAATGAGAGATACACAGGTCAGTGAGAAGATCATTACTAGGCCATCCAGTAATTGTCATTCAGTTTAGAGGAAATAAAGATATATTACAGTAGTGAGAAAGATGTAAAAGTACAAAGTGAAAATGAACATTGGGTATTCAGAAGTAATAAATTCAGGCTGTTACTGAATTTAAAAAGAGAAAACAATTTGACTTGAACAGAATTCAGGTCAGAGAAAGGAAAAGAATGGGGAAGGCAAAATGGAAATCTCATTACACTGGAAAAGTCAGGAGAAAATACAAGACACCATATCTTTTAATGAGAGCTATTTTTACCAAAACCTTTTCTCAGCAAGAGTAAATTCACTGACTTAAGAGAAGTTATGGGAGAATAAAACCTTGCATTCATCGATTTCAACAATATGGCATTTATGATATAGGACATTAAAGAACATGGCATTTATCATTCCACTAATAGCCTATGGAACAGATGCTATTATAGTGTTGCCCTCAGTAGTACTGGTGACAACATGATAAGGAAATAGTTTCTTCAACTCTTTAGCTGCATGGAAATCTTTGTCCTCTCATGTACCACCAGGGTGTAGCCCTATTTGCATCCGTAACTTTAGATGAGATATGACACAACTTCCAGCCAAAATCTTGGTTTGTTTCCTTTACTTTTATTTCTTCCGCTTTTACTTTAAACACAGCTCACAAAATCACAGAATCACTGAATATCCTTGGTTGGAAGAGACCTCTATAGGCTCTTGAGCTCAGAATAAAAGGGAGACTGAAGGGTGACCCATTAATTTTTGTAAATATATGAAAGGTGGATGTCATGAGGATGGAGCCAGGCTCTGCTCAGTGGCATCTAATGATAGGACAAGGGGCAATGGGTGTGAGCTGGAACAAAGCAGGTTCCACATCAATATGAGAAGGAACTTCTTCACAGTGAGGGTGACAGAGCCCTGGCAGAGGCTGCCCAGGGGGGTGTCTCCTTTTCTGGAGACATTTAAAACCCACCTGGCCATGTTTCTGTGTGACTGGATCTAGGTGATCCTGCTGTGGCAGAGGGATCGGACTGGATGATCTTTGGAGGTCCCTTCCAATCCCTAACATTCGTGATTCTGTGATCTTCAGCACACCTTTTGTTTTAGTGGTAAAAAGGGTGAATTAGATGAATAAAGTTTAAGAATCACTCACCAACTCACTGGTGCTGAGTACCAGGGAATAAGCATTTCCTTACTCCTCCTTGGCAAGCGGTCTTGCAACAGGTTCTTGGTGAAACATTCTGGAACTGCTGCTTCATGTGTGCATTAATTTCCTACTGGGTTTCAACTTCAGATGACTTTGCTTCTCCAATATGGTAGTCTTTGTTTCAGTTTTCCTTCTGAAAGCTGTTTCATCTTTTGATGGGCTTTTTAGTCAGAACAGACATTCGGACCACCTCTAGGATGAAAAGAAGAAAAGGCTCCAATACAATTCATATAAAAATACTTCCACTCTCATCCGGATCACCAAAGCCCACTGCTATCCACCTGAAGGACCACGTTTGCCTTCCCCTAGGTAAAAAGTCTCTGTCTCACATCATGATAGCCCTTATTGCTATTACAGCTGTCAACATCTTTCAGTGGTCTCAGTTTAATCTAATCTTCAATTATCTTCATTTGGCAGATTTAGGAGACATTCAGGAGTTACTCTGAAATAATTCAAAAGTCCTCTGCTTTTCTAAAAGTAATTTTTCTTGCTGATTGGGATAAAAGCACCACAAAGATGCTTTATCACCCATTCTGGGAAGAGCAAACAATTTAACAGAGGAAAAGATGTCATCTTTACCATGAAACGCACACCAGGACGTTGTTCACCCAAGCCATGTTGGATGCACAGTCTGCTCCTGTGTAGTTGTCTTAAAATTTTCTCATATTCACAAAAATCCTTACAACTCAACCATCTTCTCCCCTCATACCATCTCGACTCTTGGGACTCAACATTGATACAAGTCCTTTATAGCTCTACAGTCACAAGATTTTTAAAGTCCATAAAATGTATACTGCATTTCCCCCAATGCCTTTAACTACCTTTAAAAAAGTCAATATTCAATAAGAAAATTGATTTGAGATTTCTGATACTTTACTCCATCTGTTCCTCAGCATCATTGATGACAGTGAATTCTACTTCTAACACCGGGTGAATAAAGCAAAGTGAATCTCCTACCAAATGGAATTATCTTTTTAAATGTAATATGCTGTACACCTATCACAGAATCACAGAATGTTAGGGATTGGAAGAGACCTCAAAAGATCATCTAGTCCAATTCCCCCATCACAGCAGGATCCCCTAGATCCACTCACACAGGAACATAGCCAGGCGAGTTTTAACTGTCTCCAGAGAAGGAGCTTCCACCACCTCCCTGGGCAGCCCGTTCCAGTGCTCTGTCACCCTCATCGTGAAGAAGTTTCTTCTCATATTTATGTGGAACCTCCTCCACTCATTTTGCTTTCTCACATCTTTTCGAACACTTACAAAAGATCTTTAGCCCCCCCAAAATATCCACCTGTTCTTTCACTCTATCAATTAATTATTCTGAAACACTACAGCATTCCAGTATTTCAGGTTTCATATTCATTTTCTTCCTGCAGACCCACATAAGGCATCACATAAGCAAGCTCCCAAACCAAAGTGGTGCTCATAGGGCTAGGGAAAGGTTGGACTTGACGATCTCTTTCAGGTGAAATTATTCTATGATTCTATGAAAGTGGATTATAGGTTTCTCAAGGTTATCAGAATCAAATTCATCCTCTTGCTTTAACATCATTCTTTTAAAAATGCAAAGTTTGAAATAAACACAATTTGGGGATTGTTTTTTTAGGTTGTGGTATAACAAGGTATTTTCATATTGTTTCAAAATAATCACTTGAAAAGACATCAAGGAATAGTTTAAGTTGGAAGGGTCTTCAGAGATCATCCAGTTCCAACCCTCCTGCCTTGGGCAACGGCACCTCTCAGCAGGTTACCCAAAGCCTCTTCCAACCTGGCCTTGGACACTTCCAGGGATGATGCAGCCACAACCTCCCTCGGCAGCCTGTTCCAGTGCCTCAGCACCCTCACCAGGAGGAACTTCTTCCTAAGGTCCAATCTACATCGCCTCTCTTTCAGCTTGAAACCATCCTCCTTGTCCTATCACTAGTTCATGTCACACTACTACTCTTACTGTCTACTTACATCGCAAGGAAATCCTCTGCTAACCCGTCTGAGTCACGACTCACTAAGGCCTGGAAAACCACCCGAGCCAGCCCCGACCAGGGCCGAGCTGCCTCCTCTCACCTCAGCCCCGCCGCTGGCCGGTACCAACTGCTCTGGAAAAAAGACTCTCCCATCCCTTCCAGGCCCGGACCGAGCTACCCCACACTACCGCCACCGCCAGCCTCAGCGCCCTAGGGGCAGTCAGCCTCGGCCGCACACGAGATCCCGCCCTGACGGGGCCAGGCGCGAGCCAACCCGCAGCTGCTCTTCCCGCGCAAAGCGGGACGAAGGACCCCGAGCGAGGCGGGGGGGGGGGGGGGGGGGGCC
>JAOXOE010000343.1:26112949-26150490 GCA_028565055.1 Phoeniculus purpureus | reverse complement strand
GAAGGAACTTCTTCCCAGTGAGGGTGACAGAGCACTGGAAGGGGCTGCCCAGGGGGGTTGTGGAGTCTCCTCCTCTGAAGACTTTTAAAACCCACCTGGACATGTTCTGTGGGGATTTTTTTGCCTATATCCAGATGTGCTCTGAGATAGGTCTTTACCATGAATTTCAGGGGCTGGACCTGGCTGTTACTGGGCCCAGACAAAATCCCAACCTAGTATGCAACCAACAAGATCTTGTGATCTAGGTCTTTACTGTGGAATTACCATCTACCTTGGAGGTATTTCCACTTGCATTGCTGCCACAGCTTATGGCATCTGTAAGTTAGAATCTCTCCAAAGAAATTGGAGCAGATATACAAGTGTTGGTCTTTATTACATGTGGGAAAAGAAGTTGAACAAAGCCACTTCTAAAAGTTAGATTGGATCCTGGCTAAGCAAAGCCCAGCTTTGGATTTCCTCCACATACTTGGCGGGTTTTTAGACAAAGCTCTATTTAAGCAGAGTTTTACGCTACCATTTTCTGCTTTCAATTATCTTGTATAAATTTTGTTCATAGTTCTCGTACTCACAACAGAGAGCAATAAATTCGGGGTGGGTGGGTTGAATTTGTGTTGCCATTGTCCTCTGCTTCTTTCCATTATCACAGCCCTATGGAATAATTTTCTCTCACAACACAGCTGTTCTGGTTCTTTATTTCTTAAGGCACATCTTGCACAATCTAAAATAGATGTTCAAACGTGGAAGCTGGCTTCAGATAGACAATTAGCTTCTTCCAGGCATTTGAGTTTGTGAGGTGCTTGTGAACCACAACAGGGATTTTAGGTCCTGGAAAACAAACTTCGTGAAAGCTTAGTGTAGGCTCATCAATGCTGTTCTGGCTTTTAAACATGAGTGATTGGACTGCTCCTATTTATTATTATGACATTCAACTGGCCAGTGCAGGAATTTTAACCTGATATAGTAGCAGGTGCTATACAAAAACAAAGGGTAAATAAGTCTTGCATAGTTAGGAGTGAACTTGTGGAGTAGGGTTGATGGTTGGAATTGGTGATCTCAGGGGTCTTTTACAACCTGAATGATTCTGTGATTCTGTGCCAAGAAACTTTGCTCTTAACAGCAGTCGGTAATACAGGTAGAGAAAATAAAACATGGATACTTATTCATTACAAGAGCTACTCATGAAAACTGATTATAACTAATCCCTCTTTAACACTGAAGTATTGAATCTCTCCCACTGATTTTCTGTCTTGGGCTGTCAAAGTGAAACAAGTGTGTATTCATACCCCAGTGCTCGTGTCACTGTGTGTTTTATACGGTTAGTCTCATCCAGCTTCAGCTCCTTGAAGATCATCTGCTTTACCTTTTTGTGGTGGTTTTGTACGTAGCAAAAGCTTTTCATTTTCTTAACAGCATAAAGTCCACGTGACCCTGTTTGTCCTATGTCACAACTTTGTGCAGAACCAAACCTTATTTAATGGAAATGTGCTTCATTAATAAAGCTTTGTATTCCAGTGAGTCCAACCAACCTGTCTCAGTTTAACCTTCCTGGACCAAGTATGATGCGTTCAAACAGCATCCCTGCACAAGACACTTCGTTTGATCTGTATGATGACTCCCAGCTGTGTGGCAGTGCTACATCCTTAGAAGAGAGACCACGAGCAATTAGTCATTCAGGTTCGTTCAGGGACAGCATGGAAGAAGGTAAGACTGAATTACTTTTGTACAGATAGGACAAGGAGCAGTGGGTTCAAGCTGGGAAAGGAGATATTGAGGCTGGATATTAGAACAAAGTTCTTCAGTGTGAGGGTGATTGATGGGCTGCTCAGGGAGGTGGTGGGGGGCTCCAACCCTGGAGTCATTGAAGATTAGGCTTGATGAGGCTCTGAGCAGCCTGACCTAGGCAGAGTTGTCCCTGTGTAGGGAGGGTGGACCTCTAGAGGTCCCTTCCAGCCTAGAACATTCTGTGATTCTACTATCTGGATCATCAAATAAGCCTCAAAACAGACCCCATCCCCTCCACCAAATAGTAGTAAACCTACATCCGAAATTTAGTAAAATGGTGAAGTATTTCTTGTGCAACATAAAACCAATTTTTGAAGCTTTTTAAAAAACTCTGTTAAGCTAGACTCACAGGACAACCTTACCCTAAACTGTGGAAGAGACTTCTTTCACACATTTGAAATGCTGTGTATGTCATACATATATAAACCCTTTATTAGAAATTTTGAAGAAAGGAAGCCATTCTCAAAAAGACTTGTATTCCTTTTGCCTCTAAAATTGAGGTATCTGAGCATACCTTGACTACTGCCATTTCATGCTTTCTTAGTCCTACTTCTGTATTTCTCTTTTTTTCTCCAAAGGCCAGTGCTGCTTAGCATCTTCTTTCTTTGGTAGTCATTTTAGATCGAAAGAGGTTTTCCTCCCTCTCTGCTCTGCCCTAATGAAACCACATCTGGAATATTGTGTCCACTTTTGGGCCCCTCAGTTCCAGAAGGACACAGAACTGCTGGAGAAAATCCAGTGCAGAGCCACAGAGATGATGGAGTGGAGCATCTCCCTGATGAGGAAAGGCTGAGGGAGCTGGGTGTCTTGAGCTTAGCAAAAAGGAGACAGAGAGGTGACCTCATTAGTATTTATAATTATGTGAAA
The DNA here is from genome assembly GCA_028565055.1 of Phoeniculus purpureus. NCBI lineage: Eukaryota > Metazoa > Chordata > Aves > Bucerotiformes > Phoeniculidae > Phoeniculus > Phoeniculus purpureus. The sequence continues at coordinate 26,147,841 of JAOXOE010000343.1, read as the reverse complement.
GGGCAGGTGTCAGGAGGATGGAGCCAGGCTCTGCTCAGTGGCATCTAATGATAGGGCAAGGGGCAGTGTGTGTCAGCTGAAGCACAGGAGGTTCCACATGAATATGAGAAGGAACTTCTTCACAGTGAGAGTAATGGAGCATTGGAACAGGCTGCCCAGGGGGGTTGTGGAGTCTCCTTCTCTGAAGACGTTTAAAACCCACCTGGCCACGTTACTGTGCGACTTGATCTAGGTGATCCTGCTGTGGCAGGGGGATTGGACTGGATGATCTTTTGAGGCCCCTTCCAGTCCCTAACATTCTGTGATTCTGTTTTCCATAGAAATGATTGAAAAAAACTCTTGTCAGTCATCAAGAAGTTTTTCTCTTATCAAATGTCTTTCAGGCAGACAGGAGCCAAAAAAGCTCTATGTTGATCAGTAACCGCTACAAATCAGCTAATTAAAAAGTGCACCCAGAATGCTTGTATTGAGTTATAGACAATTTATGTCTCCAAAGCCTTTGAGTGGAACAGATAAAGAGCTAGTGAAGGCCAAAGACAGTACAATTCATGATATTGCTTGAAATTTTCTTAAGAGGGAATTTGAATTTTTTCTACAAGGGAATTTGATTGTCCTATGGTTTACTTAGGCTTCAGGAGTCTCTGAGCCTGGGAACATAAAACTTTAGTGTTTTGAATTGGAAACATATTATCATAGAATTATAGAACCATTATAGTTGGAAAGGATCTCCAGGATCATCAAGTCCAACCTTCATCCCAACATCTCCCTAACCCCTAGACCATGGCCTCAAGTGCTCTAGCTACTCATTTTCTAAACACCTCCAGGGATGGTGCCTCCACCACCTCCTGGGGCAGAAGGATAACAGAGGATATATGATATCAACACATACACTTCATTCACCCTTGTCAATATATATCCTATAAACAACCCTTTACACATTTTAAGAAGTCTCCCAATGCAGTGAATTGAGGAAACAATTACAGATGAGCTAAATAATTGTACTACATCAGCCATGTCCTCCAGCAGTGGTCCTTTACTCACTGGACACATTTTTCACTCAGGTCTTTGTAGAACCCATGATTTATTCACTAGGAGAACATGGTCTATAGAAACAAGGTCTGCCCTAGTGCCACAAACACCACGAGGACTTCTCTGCTGGTCCATATAGCTATGTCCTCTCAAAATAAATAAATCACCTGTTCTCCAGCCATAAAGAGGTATACAACATCTTGTGTCCACAAACCTAAACTCTTCTGACACCAGGTCCTAAGAGACAAGTCCTCTGGAACTGAGGGGCCCAGAACTGGACACAATATTCCAGATGTGGTCTCCCCAGGAGGGGGAGAACCTCTCACAATCTGCTAACCACTCCACTTCTGATCCACCTCAGGATGCCATTGGCCTTCTTGGCACATTGCTGGCTCATGGTTATCCTGCTGGCCACCAGGACCCCTGGTCCCTTTCTCCTTTGCTGCTCTCCAACAGGTCAGTCCCCAACCTATACTAGTACCCGGGTTTGTTCTTGCTCAGATGCTCTACATTTGCCCTCGTTATTTGCTAGCATTATACATTTTTAGAGAGCTGTGGAATTAAAAGAATTAAGACTTGGTTTATGACCCTACAGTGTTTATATTTGCCAAACTTTCTGAAAGAAAAACCTGTCAAAAATCACCTTTTGTTCTGCTACCTCCAGGCTCAGCTGAATTTTACTATAAGCTGAGTAGGCACAACAGAAGCAAACACAAAATATATTGCAAAATCAGGGTCTGGGGATCTGTGCCTAAGTTCTTCATGCACCTCTGTGAAAATCAGTGGTTTTCATTTCTTAAAGATTTTTCTCTTCACCGTTCACCGGAGCTAAACGATGCAGCAGCGACAATTTCAGCCTAATCAAAAGGGTTCTGAATAAGGAAGAGCGTTCCCTTCTCAACCGTCATTGTTACTGACAATGGGGCACTCAGACTGCAGAAGTTAGATTGCAGCCCTTTCAAATCATCACTCGCTCCTTTCCAAAAGTGCACCAGGAAAGAAATTGAGGATTCTGAGTGACCTGAAATGGGATCGAGCTCATCTGTAAAGTTAAGGCTCGAACTTACGGAAAATGGAAGTGGTTGCAAAATTCATCTCTGGCTTTAGCAGGCAGCACTTTTCAGAAGTGATGAGACGACTTCTGAAGTCTCATCCTGGCATCAGCCTGATGCTACTACAAGAATTCTGAGCTGAGAATCTAATGTTATGTGGACATTATTTACTTCCTAGCAGAAACAGAGACTTGCTGAAAGGATAGAAAGAAATCAGTCAACCCGTCTCCTCCTCCAACCAACATAAACACCAGTTTTAAAGGTTTTTAAAGAAAAAAAATATTCGGAATAGCTGAAAAATATTGCTACGTGAGGATTGAATACGCCTATATTCACATAAATTCGTAAACATGTTATTGCAGTTCCAAAGACCTGTTCAGTGCTGAGCGTTTTCACATTTAACACAGGTCCATTTAACAGACTAGATTACATAAAAGGTTTGATGTTTGTCTACATATAATAACAGCTAGGAGGTAATAACCTTCTTTCCTTCTGCTTAACCAGGTGGCATTCAAATAGTTGGACAACCCTCAGCAGTGACTACAGGCTTGGGGAACAGTGGCTGGAGAACTGCCTGGCTATGTTGCTTGACAGTCAGCTGAACAGGAGCCAGCAGGGTGACCAGGCGGCCAAGAAGACCCATGGCATCCTGGCCTGGATCAGGAACGGGGGAACCAGGAGTAGGAAGGTGATGGTGCCCCTCTACTCTGCACCTCTGAGACCACACCCCGAGCGCTGGGTCCAGCTCTGGGCAGCACAGCACCAGAAGGACACTGAGGGGCTGGAGCAGAGCCAGAGAAGGACAACAAGGCTGGGGAGAGGCTTTATGGAGAGCAGCTGATGGAACTGGGGTTATTCAGTCTAGAGAAGAGGAGGCTGAGAGGAGACCTTCTTGCTCTCTACAGCTACCTCAAAGGAGGTTGTAGCGACGCTGGTGCTCAGCTCCTCTACCAAATTACTAACGATATGAGAAGGGGAAATGGCCTCAAGTTGCATCAAGGGACGTTTAGAGTGGATCTGAGGAAGGAGTTCTTTCCTGAGAGAGTGGTTGGGCACTGGAACAGGCTGCCTGGGGAGGTGGAGGAGTCACCATCTGTGGAAGTGTTTAAAAACCAACTAGGGCACTAAAAACTCAAGCTAGGGCTCTTGAAGCCAAGGTTTAGCGTTTAGTGAGATGTTGGGCTGATCCTAGAGGTCCTTTCCAGCCATGATGAATTTATGATTATTCTATGATTATGTAGGACTTTAATCAGCTCTGTCTGTGCTCCCTGTTGGCCTCTTTAAGTTAGGGAACACTGAACTGAAAAACAGAGAAGATGAAAAAAATATCTGCACGGTTCATTTTTTCAAAGAACATTACTTTTCAGGAATGTTTAAACTTTCATTATGTACAATTAATATGTAGGGTGGGAATTTTTTACCCGGGGAAGCAAGAAAAATGAGTATTGGGTGACCTTACCATGTCAGTATAAATGTATAAAAATACAGTCACCAGTATAAAGGTGAAATATATCAGTTAATTAACATTTTCTCTAATTTCCAAACTTCATTTTCCCTTTTTAATCTCAAGTTAGCAAAGTAAGAGGTTTTATTTCAATTATCATAGAATCATAGAAAGGTTAGAGTTGGAAGGGACCATATAAAAGAAGATAAATGGGGAAGAATAAAAAGAAATAAATACAGCAATGAATTATTTTCCTTTTTTTCATCCTCTGTCTCTCTTGTTTCTTACTGTTTTTCCTTCATCTTGCTGTTGTATTTTTTATTAACATCTCACTAGTATTGTGCCTCAGTCTTTCCAAGTTCTGGGGGCTCATAGCAAATAAAAGATCAAAGCTAGCTGTGTTGCACATTTTTTCTGTGATTTCTATCATGTTTGGACTTCTTTTACAAAATATTAATAACAGTGGTGGACTAACATCTCTATCTTATTTGTTTTTAGCATCTAAGTGTCACCTTTATTCTCTGGCTTTGCAAAAGTCCAAATGAATGCCTTGGCTTTCAGTTCTTTGTCCATGAATCAATTTTAAATTAAAACAATGAGTTTTGTATTATTGCTTTCAACTGCAAAATGCTAAAGTACTTTGAAGACTCAGGATGGAAAACATGACCCAACAGAGCACAGGTCCACATCCAGCGCATGTTAAACAGGATTCTTTGGAAATGCCACACAGTACTGAATCATTATCACAGAAACTGTTGCTAATACTGAAACCAGTCAGAAGGAAAAAAGTGAGGTGTTTTCTGATACAATAATTAAAAGGAAATTAAATTACATATAAATTCATAGAGATAAAACCAATTTACATTAGGGCATTAAACTTTAGAAAAGCTTTATACCCAGAAACTGCAACCAAAGATACATTAAGTGACTATTGGATTCTAACAGGGAAACAAAATTGAGTAGCAGAGGAGATGAGGCACTTGACATAATAGATTCGTTTCTTATGAATATACATCTGCATGATTCTTGTAATGAATCTGTGCCAAGTTTTGGGTGCCATAGTATAAGAAGGACATTGAGGTGCTGGAGTGGGTCCAGAAAAGGGCAATGAAGCTGGTGAGAGGTCAGCAAACAGGCCCTATGAAGAGCAGCTGAGGGAACTGAGGTTATTTAGTCTAGAGAAAAAGAGGCTGAGAGGCAACCTTCTTGCTCTCTACAACTACCTGAAAGGACATCGTAGCAAGGCCGGTGCTACCATCTTCTCCCAAATTACTAATGACAGGAAGAGAAGAAATGGCCTAAAGTTTTTTTGCCTGTTGTATGGCAAAGTTTCTGAGATCACACCCACTTCCAGAAACCTACTGCAGCAGCTTCTCCTACTACTTCATTTTCAAAAACTGAAGACTCCATGGCAGTAACCAAAACACAACATTTCTGTGGTTCTGCTATATTAAGGATAGACTCTGCATAGTTCCTCTTACTGCTTTCTTCCTCCAGCCACTGTGCCACGTTCTTTACTGACTATGTCTTCATATATTGTACTGCTGTCCTCAGTTAAAACCAACAAAACTTCATTAAAATCAATCTGGATGATTGTTTTGGTCCTTTCACCAGTGCTACATCACACATTAAATGAGCTTGTCGGTGTTTGCTCAGGTCTGTGCGTAAGGACATCTGGGGAGAAACCTGGTTCTTTCTTTGCAGCTGGTGATAAACAAGTATTTTCCTGGAAAACTGCCTCCTGTACAGTGAAGTCACCCAAAGGAAGATTCACAGTCTCTGTGAGCAGGTAAAGAAAACTGATCAATACAGCCAGAAGCCTCAGTTCTCCACAAAATGAATGGAGGTAGATGTCTCCTAATTGAGGTGCCCTTTGGAGATGCTCACTTTTATTCTTTGATATATAATGAGCGCAGGCAATTAACTGAGGCTTCCAAATTAGGTGTCTAATGTAGACAACTATGAAAAAAACCAGAATATTATGCTCTGCAATCTGCATGTCTAATGAAAGCCTTTGGAAGAGGCTCCAGCTGGAAAGAAAAATAACATCTTTAAACAACCTCTATTTTATATTCATACAACTTTGGGGTTTTTTTTTCTTTCTTAAAAATACATCAGGCAGTGAATTTCCAGCTAATTTGGAATTCTGCATCCTTGACTGCCTATGAATCACGAGTATATACATATTCTATAAGGTACCATTTATGTCTGTAGAGACATTCATCTTTCTGAAAGTTGCTTTTTCTTCTTCTCTGATACTCTAAGCAATTCTTACTTCCATGTAAAATATTTGCATTTGGGGGCTAAACTATGCCCAATGTGTCTATTCTGTCTTGACCTAGATTTAGGCAAACCCCAAATCTTTTCCCATTAAGAATGTCATTATCACAGAATCACAGAACATTAGAGATTAGAAGAGACCTCAAAAGATCATCCAGTCCAATCCCCCTGCCACAGCAGGATCATCTAGATCAAGTCGCACGGGAACATGGCCAGGTGGGTTTAAAACGTCTCCAGAGAAGGACACTCCATAACACCCCTGGGAAGCCCATTCCAGTGCTCTGTCACCCTCACCATGAAGAAATTCCTTCTCAGACTGATGTGGAATCTCCTATGTTTCAGTTCACACGAATTGCCCCTTGTCCTACCATTAAAAGACACTGAGCAGAGCCTGGCTCCATCCTCCTCACACCCACCCTTCACTTATTTTGTGGACAGTCCTATTATAATGCAGCATGAAGCAATACAGGTTTTTTTCTGTATGATTACTGTAATTCATGCATCTTCCAAGCTAAATACATAGACAAAGCACAGATGGCTGTAATTCACACTGGAGGTTTTTTTTTTTTTTGGAGGATACTGGAGGTCAGTGGTTTACAACAGTCATTTACTACACTCATCGCTTCTGCTGCCATCTACCCACATGTCTGGGATGCATAATAAATTCAGTTTCTGTCTGGGCTTATTCACTGTATTTTAAATCATGTTTTAAATCATAAGCAAGGAGTAATGACAGGGATTTTGGAGATGGAGAATAAATTATAAAAATAGGATTTTAGTGAACCAACATAACTGAGCAAAAGCTAATTTTAATTTCTTAAGGAGAGTCACATTTTCATTAGTGGTAAATGCTGATGAACTCCAAGAAATGAAAATTTACCTCTAGATATATCTACGTATATTTTATAATATATGCCTATATGTTATAATTCATATACCACAGAATCACAGAACTGTTGAGGCTGGAAAAGCCCTCTGAGCTCATCCAGCCCTGTCCTCGACCTGACATCACCACATCGGCCACACCTGGGCACTAAGGGCCATAGGCAGGCTGGCCTTAAACATCTCCAGGGATGGGGACTTCACCACTGCCCCGGGCAATCCATTCCACAGTCTGACCACCCTCTCCTTGAGGAAGGATTTCCTAACATCCAACCTAACCTTCCTCTGGTGTGGCTTCAGGCCCTGCCCTCTTGTCCTGGTTGCCAGAGAGAAGAGCCTGACCCTCGCTTGACTACAACCTCCCTTTGGGTCCTCTGGACCTCCTCCAGCCCTTCAATCTCTTTTTTGAAGTGAGGGGCCCAGCACTGCTCCCACTACTCCAGGGAAGGCCTCCCCAGTGCCCAGTGCAGGGGTAGAATTACATCCCTAGTCCTGCTGGCCATACTGCTCTTGATACAAGCCAGGATGCCACTGACCTTTCATGTCTCTTGGGCACACTGCTGGCTACTGTGCAGCTGGTTATCAACCAGTACGGCCAGATTCCTCTCTGCCAGGCCTCTCTCCAGCCACTCATCCCCCAGTCTGTAGCTGCAGTGGGTTACTGTGGCCAAAACATAGGGCCCTGCATGTGTCCCGTGCATACAGACCTGTTAACAGTCTTGCGGTATCGTGTCACCATAGTCTGCTCTGCACACAGTTAAGCAAAACAAGACTCATGGTTTCTTAATGAACTAATGCTCTTATATACGTGGTTTGGACTTTTAAACCACTACTTAAGCAGTGCGAAAGAATGTGGGGTTCTACTCTTTTGCTTTCACTCAGTGTTTTGCCTGTCATGGCGAGTAAATTTAATCTGCATTATTAGTAACTGTCAGCAGCACTCTCTGAGCAGAAGGCAAATACAGCAGGTGGTAAAGAAAGAAGAGAGGACTGAAAGCAGAAAAGCAAAACAAATGATTGCCAGGAACTGCTAATCTAGTTATGCATACATTTCAGACGAATTAAAATGCATGTGAAGCTCTCAGTGAAGGTGAATTCTTGACAGAAAAGGAGATAAACTGACCAATTGTTGTTCGAAGACCATTTGTCAGAGAGCTCAGATGCTAAAAACAATTACAATCTTCTAATTGCTTTAATGCAACTTCCACAAACTTAACCTGTCAGACATTTTGAACCTGCTAAGTGACATCGAATCAGAAAATGAACCTCTGGCCTACAGCACTGTTGCTCTGTTTACCAACATGTAAGATAAGTGACGCCCTTCAGTTTACTGCACTTTTCAGTGGTCAACAATTAAACTTCTAAAGTGTTTTTGCAGGCAATTAGCAGCCACATGGTATCACTTGTGACAATTAAACGTTTTAGAGAAAACACTCTTGCTTAGATGTAGTGTTGGGGGACATGGTTTAGGGGTGAACTTGTAAAGTAGGGTTGATGGTTGGACTTGATGATCCCAGGGGTCTTTTGCAACCTGAAGGATTCTACGATTGTTTGATTCTGTAAGACTTACAGAGGATGATAAACATCATGCTAAATGTGTTTCATAACCATCTTTTTTTATCAAACAAAGGGTATGCAGACCATTAGGACTCCGGCAAAGAAGCAAAATCTGACCATTTCTTTACTGTCTCTTCCATTTCTGATGGTGCCCACGGGTTGGAATAAATATGTAAAGCCCTCCGACAGCTCCCCAGAGCCTGGGGAACAGTCCACCAGTAGACTAATGCAGAATTTTACTTTCACAGAATCACAGAACATTACAGATTGGAAGGGACCGCGAAAGATCATCCAGTCCAATCCCCCTGCCACAGCAGGATCATCTAGGCCAAGCTGCACAGGAACATGGCCAGGCGAGTTTCAAACTTCTCCAGAGAAGGAGACTCCACAAGCCCCCTGGCCAGCCCCCTCCTGTGCTCTGTCACCCTAACCATAAAGAAGTTCCTTCTCATATTCATGTTGAAACTCTTGTGTTCCAGCTGACACCCATTGTCCCTTGTCCTTTCATTAGATGCCACCGGGCAGAGCCTGGTTCCATCCTCCTGACACCTGCCCTTTCCATATTTATCAACATTAATGAGGTCATCCCCCAGTCTCCTTTTCTCAAAGCCAAAGAGATCCAGCTCCCTCAGCCTTTCCTCATCAGGGAGATGGTTCACTCCCTTCATCATTTTTGTGGCTCTGTGCTGGAATCTCTCCAGCAGTTCCATGTCCTTCTTTCCCCAAATCTCACTTCTTCCTGATGTGAGATAACTGTCTTCTGGAACTCTAAATTCAAAATAATTGGTTACAGTAAGAGTTAGAGACAGCTTGACCCTAAAGCACTAGGTGGCTGCTGCTAAAAGAACCTTAAAAGTCCTCCAATCTCAGTGGAAGAATCAGCTCTGTCTGATAAAATTCCGCATGACTTCACCCAACTTTGTCAAAAATGTGAACAACCACAGCAAAAATTCTTGTTTTGAAATTAAAAGCCATGTTAATAGAAGCTGAAGAAACAAGAATTTATTTCTTCCCCAAAGTTATCTCAGATGTGCATCTCACCTACTTCACAGGTAAGTAAGTGGACCTTCCAGGCTCAGTGACACTTGAATTGTATATAGGCTCAGTGACACTTGTCTTTAGACTCACTCGTCTGCCCTACCCACATGAGATCTTTCCCTTTATTTCTTCATGAAGTTTTCCTAAATCTAACACATGAAAATGACAGAGGAAAAGAGTTTGGGCCAAGCAGGAATGACAGTGCTTGGCCAAACCTTGGCCTGCTTTACATTGCAGCAGGCTCCATGCTTCTGTGAGGAAATTCCACCTCCACAGTTAAGAAACATCAGAAACAACCCCCAACGTTTATTCTTTACTTTCATCTGACTGATGCAACAAGGGTGTCAAGTGATCCTTAGTAACAGAGACAGACTTCAGGGAGGGTTCCAGCTGCAAATACCAGCTGCATCAGGCCTCTAAGACCAGTTGCTCAACTCACCACTGGCACCAGTGGCAGCCAGGGCAGCCATTACCAGCATAGCAGAGATAACACCAGAAGCCTTTGGAGCTGCTAAGTTTCTAACAAAGGAGTGACAGAAGAACTCCACAGGCGCTCTGCTCCATGCAGAGAACTTTGTGTTCAGATACTGCAGCGTAATTAAGGCAACTGGGGCACAACGTTTCACGTTTAGAATAAAATTCTAGATAAAGTCAGACTTTGGTTATGCTTCATAGAAAAGTTTTTCCCTTTGACAGTTCTACAGGACAGATGGTCTCAGAGCTCTGTCATCACTACACACAACTCCACAGACAACTCTTCTATTTTTTCACTCGTGATGTCTAAATTACTCACATATTTTTAACTTCCAGTGTTACAATTAATAGTTTTAGCTGAGTAGCTTTATTTGAGGACTGAGAAAGAAAAGCTTTTGCTCTGCTAGACTTCTAAAACTCTACCTAAAGCTTACCCTCAAGAGTTTTAATTATGTTGTAGGGACTGTTACCTCCCTGCCTTTGAAACATGAATTTTGCTGTATTTCTTAGGAGAAAACGCTTTTCATTTTACTGCTGTAAACTATTCATGAATGCATAGGTGAGTGTAGGGACAGACAACAGCCGCACAGGAGAGATGTCTCCATTCCCAGCTGCACTTGAGTCACAAGCAAGAAAATCCTACCCTTGTTAGTATGTTCCTCCGCATTTTAAAGTCTAATTATTTTGGATCTGTATAACTGGAAAAAGATGAAAGGATGATTCTATGAGCTTTGCAGCACTGTCAGTCCTGTTAGGGCTATTGTGTCTACATTTTATGGGATAACGTCAATCTCCTGTATTAAAGAAAAGCAAAAAAAGGGAACATTTCTTGCTGCAATGTAAATGTAGAGAACTTGAAAGGAAAATAAAGAGGAATAAACTGCCACGTTGCCTTTTGTTTTCATTAATAAAATAATACTTGTGTTTGCTGACCTAGATATGGATGCATTTCCCAGGGCAGTTTACTGGTAGATTGTAAGATTCACAACCACTAAAGGACATTAAAGGAAGGAAGGACTTGATTTTTTAGAAGAATTAACAGGTTTATGATGATTAGTAATTCTTATATTCATTTGCGTCTGGAATATTATGTCTAGTTCTGGGCTCCTCAGTTCCAGAAGGACACAGAACTGCTTGAGAGAATCTGGCGTAGAGCCACAAAGATGATGAAGGGACTGAAGCATCTCCCTGATGAGGAAAGGCTGAGGGAGCTGGGGCTCTAGCTTGGAAAAAAGGAGACTGAGGGGTGACCTCATTAATGTTAATAAAGTAGGAAAGAGCAGGTGTCAGGAGAATGGAGCCAGGCTCTGCTCAGGGGCATCTAACGATAGGACAACGGACAATGTGTGTGAGCTGGAACAGAGGAGGTTCCACATAAATATGAGTAGGAACCTCTTCCCAGTGAGGGTGACAGAGCACTGGAAGGGGCTGCCCAGGAGTGTTGTGGAGTTTCCTTCTCTGGAGGCATTTAAAACCCACCTGGACATGTTCCTGTGCAGCTTTGCCTAGATGATCCTGCTGTGGCAGGGGGATTGGACTGGATGACCTTTTGAGGTCACTTCCAATCCCTAACGTTCTGTGATTCTATGACTAGCAAAAAATACCTCTGATAGAACAGCATCTAACCTTACAGTTAAAAGTTGATGCTGTGGAGAACAGCTCCCATGCAAACAGGTCTGATAATAATTACACATGAGAGTGTATAATGATATAGGAAGGATTCATCTTCCTTTAAAGCAGCAGGTATGCCTCTTTCCTCTCATAGTGTCAAGTCCAGATGGAGATAGTGATCAAACATGGTGTGACAATTCATGCGATGTCTCCCTGTGGGAGCTATTAGAATTCAACTTACGCATAAAAAAATGTCTTGTGTACCTAGCTCGGTAAAATGTATATGTCATCCTTCAGGAAATGTGGGATTAAATTTTGCCCAAAACCAGAAAACATATTTTATAGGCAGCTTTGTCATTATTGTCTGCACTGAAATGTCTTTCTTTTTTGTCAACAGCTTTCTCTAAGTTAGATGAAAGTGATGGGTAAATCTGCTCTCCAGGGTCTCAGCCTGGAGCTTCCTTTTTGTTGCAGCAGTACAGCATCACATAATTATTGAGGCTGGAAAAGATCTCTAAAATCATCCAGCCCAGCCCAGCCCATGACCTAACATCACCACAATCACCTAGACCAGGGCACTAAGTGCCACAGCCAGTCTGTCCTTAGATACCTCTAGGGATGGGGACTCCACCACTCCCCTGGGCAGTCCATTCCAGTGTTTGATCACCTTTCCCACAAGGAAGGGCTTCCTATCATCCAACCTAACCGTTCCCTGGTGCTTCAGGCCCTGCCCTCTTGTCCTGTCGCTAGTTGCCTGAAAGAAGAGCCTGACTCCCATCTGAGTACAGCCTCCCTTCAGGGAGCTGGAAAGAGGGAGAAGGTCTCCCTGAGTTTCCTCTTCTCCAGACTAAACATCCAAGAGCTCCCTCAGCCTCTCCTCATCAGACCTTCCCTCCAGTCCCTTCCCCAGCCTCGTTGCTCCTCTGGATCCACTCCATACTCTCAATCACTTGCTTGAAGTGACGGGCCCAGCACTGCTCCCAGTACTCGAGGGGAGGCCTCAACAGTTCCCAGTCCAGGGGGAGAATGATGTCCCTTGTCCTGCTGGCCACACTATTGCTGATACAAGCCAGGATGCCATTGGCCTTGTGTGCCACCTGAGCATCATATCGATAAGCTCAGTTCTAAGACCATCAGGGTGAACTCGTCTACAAAAAGCACAAATCAAAATTACATGGTGGGAATTTGAAAAGGTGAAATATTGCCCAGGACTTCACTAAAACAATGAAATGAAACTAAAATTTACGAAAACAATAAAAAATATTATGATTCAGATTCCAGACCTGCTGTAGACTTTATTACAAGGTTGTGTCAACCTGCTTTGAGTTTGTGCAATAATAGGAGAGCATTCTTCATGGAGTTTTTTAATGAACAGTAGTCACTGATGGTTTGCTTATGGAAGGTCTTTTCTTGATTGCTATTAATAAGGAAAGAGCTATGCTACAGTGTACAAACGATATTTCATTACAAGAAACACATTTAAGCCATCAAGGGTTACCTGCACTAAACAATGAGAGGATCTCAATAGGAAGAACAATACACAGGAAATCAGTACATTGTACTGTTCAGTGTCCCAAGCTGAGTGACAGCCCTGCCTAAAGGCTGTGAAGGGGAAGGTAAGCCTGAACTATGCTTGATCTGCTTGACGCATGTATCTCATGACATTAAGGAGACTGGACTTGTCTCTGCAGGGGGTAGAAGGAAGAATCTCCTCTCATCACCTGAACTGTCCTTACATAGTGAGGGGTGACCTCATTAATGCTTATAAATATGTGAAGGGTGGGCGTCAGGAGGAGGGAGCCAGGCTCTGCTCAGAGACATCTAATGATAGGACAAGGGGCAATGGGTTTCAGCTGGATCACAGGAGGTTCCACATAAATGAGAAGGAACTTCTTCCCAGTAAGGGTGACAGAGCACTGGAACAGGCTGCCCATGGAGGTTGTGGAATCTCCTTCTCTGGAGATGTTTAAAACCCGCCTAGACATGTTCCTGTGCATCTGGAACTACAGAATTGTGCTGTGGTGGGGGGATTGGACTAGATGACTTTTTGAGGTCCCTTCCAATCCCTAATGGTCTGTGATTCTGTGATCTGATGTTGGAGAATGAAGAGCATGTGAGTAATAGAAATATTTCCTTATACATTCTGTAGGCATTACATGAAATACATGAAACTTCTTGATGGAAATAACATCTAGTTTTCACTGGCTCTGCCAGTTCAGTTTATATAAAACTGAAAGATCTGTATGTCGCTATATTCGAATTATTGTAATTCAATTTCTACTCTGTCTTTAAATTGAATTATTTTAAATGATAAAAAATAAGTATTAGAGACAAGTTTTAATGGTTTTGTACTTTTCATTAGTTTGTATTTCTACATAATGTCATTTTGCACTGGGATGTCCTCAGCTTTCAGACCATCTTTATGAAAGAACATTCCTGAATTACTAATATCTGTCATCTGTAAGAGATTTGAAAGACGGGTCTCAGCGATCCTATTCGGTTCTTTCTCTGTCTTCTAACATGTTGAAATATGATTGTGTTTCAAGACAAAACGAAGAAGTGACATTTTTCCCCACATAAGGGGAAAATTCTGTATTTTAAATAGGCGTTAGATATTGTTTTAATAAGGAAAACACTTCGTAGTGTAGAAATATTTAACACAATGTAAGTCACCACATATATTCATACAACAGGTACTAATATAACTCAAAGGTTAAATAAACAAACTCAAATTAGTCCCCATTGGATGAAAATGCTGCATTTACTTTTAGAGGAATCTTTACGAAATTCTGTTGTAGAGATCGAAATCTTTTAAAACACACTAAGATTTTCATAAAGCTGTATTTTTTATTATCTGTGAAATATTTTCAACTACCTCTGGGAAATACCTCCTCTTGTTATTCTAGTGTATATACCCTTCCTGCGATATTTGTTTTCTAGACTCTAAGCAAGCACCAGGGAATTGTCTCCCAGCTCCCTGCAAGACCAGTTTCCATACCTAGAAAATCTAATCTCCATTCCTTTAGAAGAAACGTATTTTCCAGTATAGCAACCTGAGGCTTTTTAAAATATATTTTTCACTGCCTACTGGGAGTCTGTCGGTGGAAGAAAGTGGTGATTAAGACATTTCCAATGAAGTTGCATAATGCAGATGTGTTGGTATTAGTATTGAAACAAGATTATCCAGAAAACATTAAATATTTAGGGATTGCATAGCAAAAATATATTAAACTGCTGTAAAATCAACCAGCATGGAGCATGCAATGTGCTGGGCTTTAATTGCATGCTCTTTTCAATGTTCACATTAGCAGATTAATTTTTTTTATAAAAGAGCAATAATTACTTTTATAACGAACCAGTGTAGCTTTTTTAACTTATCTCAATCAAAGTAAAAGGCTCCTCTTTTTGGAAATACTCCGTTATTGAAAGTAGTCAGTGGAATTCTTTGTGTGTGCTTCCAACTAATAGGAATTTAAATTTACTTTCAAGATAATTTTGCAGCTTAAAAGAAATTCTACAGAATTCTACAGAATTTCTTTTATTACTACAAAATTCTACAGGAATATAAAACATTCCTTCAGAACAGAAGTTGCTTTTGTTTTGTTAAAAAACTGAGGTTTACAGCGATTTTCCTGCTTAAACCTGTGCTTGCTTTTCAGGGAATCACGGATTACTGAGGCTGGAAAAGATCTCTTAGTTCATCCAGCCCAACCTAGGAACTAACATCCCCCCCATAGTGGCCAGACCAGGGCACTAAGGGCCACAGCTAGGCTGTCCTTCAACACCTCCAGGGATGGAGACTCCACCACTGCCCTTGGCAGTCCAGTCCACGGTGTGATCACCTTTCCCATAAGGAAGGGCTTCCTAACATCCGACCTAACCCTCTACTGGTGCAGCCTCATGCCCTGCCCTCTCATCCTGGTGCTGGTTGTCTGGAAGAGTCTGACCTCCACCTGACTACAACCTTTAAAACCCACCTGGAGATGTTCCCATGTGACCTGGTCTAGGTGGTTCTTCTCTGGCAGGGGAATTGTACTTCGATGATCTTTTGAGGTCCCTTCCAATCCCTAATGTTCTGTGAATCTTCCTTCAACTAATAGAGAGGGAGAAGGTCTCCCCTGAGTCTCCTCTTCTTCAGGCTAAACAACCTCAACTCCCTCAGCCTCTCCTCATCACTTTCCCTCCAGTCCCTTCCCCAGCCTCATTGCTTCTCTGGACCCACTCCAGTCTCTCAATCTCTTTCTTGAAGTGAGTGTCCCAGCACTGCCCCCAGAACTCAAGGGGACACCTCCCCAGTGTCCAGTACAGGAGGAGAATTACATCCCTGGTCCTGTTGGCCACACTATTCCTGATACCACTGGCCTTTTGTGCCAAGGAAATAATGTAATAAATCAGTGTAATTATTTTCTCCCTTCTACCCTTATAATAAAATACAGAGTTGTAGAAGAATAAAATAGTCTGCTAAAAACTGAAGGAAGGTCAGATTAAGCTCAGCATGACCCACGATTAGTTTGTCTTTATGCAAAAATCAGACTATGAAAAACATACTTATTTTTATATTTTTTCTTTAAGATTTTGTAAGAAAAAGTTTACTTAAACATTTATTCCTTTCTTAAAAATTGCTCAGTGTTTAAGAAAGCAGAGAGAAGCAGTTTTACTGGCAGATAAGGTGTTTCATTCCTCCAGCAAGCTGTACAATTGTTCTTTTCCCCCATCTATTTTGGAACACGCTTCAGGGAAGAAGCACACAGATCTACCCAGGTGGAATCCAAAGGGAGTTGCGGGCAATTTTATTGTGTCTGCGTAGTTCTGTTAACTTTGTGGGGTTTGTTATTGCCTTGATGTTCATGACTTGCATTCTCCCCGCTCTTCTAATGAGCAATCAAGACCTCTTCCTACTGTCACTAAAATCTTATTAGAAAAACAGATGAACACAAGAGATTTGTGCACACAGAGGAATATTTCACAAAGGTAACTCTTCATGATTCTGCAAGCAAAATTCATTTCTTTTATAATTATGAAATATGTACCCTCATTTTAGCTGTCTCTAGTTTGAAACTACGGTTTCACAATGGTAAATTGCATAAACCCTTGGGTTTCTGAGCTCAGAGAGTTAAGCACAGGTAACTGACAAAGTATAAGCACCTTCCCAGGTTCTTCATAACCTAATTAGTACAGGTAGGAAGTTTTATCTAGAGAGGAACCACTTTCATTCTCCATCTGACAGGTAGAAATTAGTTGCCTAATGGGATGGAATAGTTCTGCAAATTGAGGGAATTAAGGTATAGGTTGGGTTTTTTTTAATTTAGATTCCTTTTAAATTAGACTTTAATTTGGATTCAGATTAAGTTGACGGCATATGGCAGTTTATTTTTAATCCCAATAATATTATGTTGGCCTTCACCCATATCTCACATGTCTGTTGTTCTTTAATATTTACACATACTGTGACTGAGGATGAAGGACTCAGCCAGCTTCATGTGAGAAGGAACCTCTTCACAATGTGGGTCACAGAGCACTAGAATGAGCTGCCCAGGGGGGTTGAGTCTCCTTCTCTGGAGACATTTAAAACCCTCCTGGATATGTTCCTGGGCAACTACATCTAAGTGATCGTGCTGAAGCAGGGGGATTGGACTGGATGATCTTTTGAGCACTGAAGTGCCAAAGCTCTCAGACATGAAAAAGGAAATAAACATATCTCTTCTAATTTCCATGAGATTTTTTTTTTGGAAGGTTGTATTAACAAATAACTGCAACACACATAATCTGAACATTCAGAAAATGAATGCTTGCCCAACTAATGACATTGTTAATTTCCTTTGCTATTGAGGCAGATCCACAAGATATAGATGATACTGGAAAAGCCCACGAGCCTACTGAGAAATCACCTCTTTAAAACAAGACATTGAGGCATAACTAATGTCAGTAAAAGAGAAAAATATACTAAGATTATATTAATAATATTACTTTAAAAAGAGCTCATACTGTATTATGGTATATGTTGATATTATGTTGATATCACAGAATGTCAGGCATTGGAAGGGACCTCTTAAGAGTCAAAATCAGAAGCCATGGGCTCACAGTTTTATCCTGTGTACAATTAGGAAATTAAAAAGTCTGGATTGCTCCCTAAAACAACTGCCCAACTTGAACTTAGTCAGGAAATCACCCACGGTTTGCTGCATCAGTGAACCAACGAAGACTCAACTCTAATGGTAACTCACAGAATCACAGAATTACTTAGGTTGGAAAAGAAGACCTCTGAGCTCATCAAGCCCAGCCTATGATGTGACACCAGCTAGACCAGGGTACTTTGTGCCACATCCAGTCTGTCCTTAAACACCTTTAGGGACAGGGCCTCCACCACTGCCGTGGGCAGTCCATTCCAATTGCTTGTACTGTGAAGCACCTTTACTTCCTGTTAAAGTATTTTCCAAAAGCCAGAATGCAGAAAGGAGCAACCACCTTCAAATTTCAACAAGCAACTGAACACTACTGCCTTTGCTCTTTTCATCTACGTTTCTAGTATTTGTCAGTTAAAGGGTTATTTCATAAAATTTCAGGCTAAAACAGAGACTTCTGTTTGGTTGTTTTGCTTTTACAGGCACTACAGACCAAGGAAATGAAATGAGCGGGACTGTTGCATTTGCACACAGACTCAGAAGCAACAGTCAATCACTGTAATGTTAGCAGATATCCCAGGAAACTGTTGGAATACACAGATACTGCTCTCTGTGCTTTTCCATTTATAACTGGGCATTTTTGAATACAGAGTTGGGAATGCATTCCTATAATGCATTCCTATAAACTCCCCCAAGACCTTAACCATTAAATGAAGCTCTTCCTGAACAATAGTTCCAGAAATTTCTGTGCGGAAGCAGTTGGCTAAATGAGTACAAAATAGATGAATATATCTGCCTTTGTCACTTGGAGAATTCTGGAGTCTCTTGAGAGCAGAAAGTGAAAAATAATAAAAGAAATACAGAATAAAACAATAGATCTGGTGGGATATTTTCAGACACACAACCTAATGTGAATTAGAATTATGAATTTGTGCCAATACTGATAGACAGCCTGTCCTTGAGATAGGGGAAAAAAGGATTCTTTGGTCTTCCAAACATTACAAAGCAAACAGAAAGGTTTCTTCAGAATACTTAATGAGAAAAAAATTAACCAGTTTAAGTGCTGGAAGAGAATGAACAGTTTTGCCAATGAAATCACAGCATCACAGAATCATTCAGGTTGGAAAAGACCCCTGGGATCATCAAGTCCAACCATCAACCCAACTCTACAAGGTCACCCCTAAACCAGATCCCCCAACACTACATCTAAGCGACTTTTAAACTCATCCAAGGATGGGGACTCAACCACCACCCTGGGCAGCCCAGTCCAGTGCCTGACCACTCTCTCCAGGAAGAATTTCTTCCTGATGGCCAGTTTAACCATCCCCTGTTGAAGCCTGAATCTCTTTTCTCTGCTCCTTTCACTAATTCCCTGAGAGAAGAGACCAGCACCAACATCTCTACAGTGTCCTCTCAGATAGTTGCAGAGAGGGATGAAGTCTCCCCTTCGCCTCATCTTCCTCAAACTAAACAGCCCCAATTCTCTCAATCTCTCCTCATAAGATTGATTCTCCAGGCCCTTCCCCAGCTTTGTTGCCCTCCTCTGTACTCGCTTCATAACCTCGGTCTCCCTTGTACTGAGGTGCCCAGAAAGTCCCTCAAGATCTCAAACAGCTCACAGATCACTTAATAACTTATTGGCAGGTCTGTAATTCACCAGACAGCATCAAATGCAGTCTGTAATCTTTCCTGCTAAGTGGAGATGGTCTAAAACAGGTGAATCATCCCTCACGTGGCTCAGTCAACACCTACTCCTTCATCTTTCCTCCACACGCAGGAAAATCTAACAGCTTTTAGAAAAGAAAGCTAAGAATAGTGATTTTGCCAGAGGGGAAACAGAAGATTCGTTTTTGGAGTCGTAATGTACGATGAGATTTAACCCATTAATCTACTTCTCTTACATAGTACCTATAAAAAGTTTCTTCTTGAGGAATCCATTAGATGCAACACTTCATTATAAACGAGCAGCTCATTTATTCAATGGTCGGTTTCTGTGTACAAAGGTGGCATTTTAAAGGATTTGTGAATTTTCCAAAGAGCTGAGCTCAAATGACAGCATTTCAATGTGTTCTTCACATTACAGTTATTTCAATATAGCACTTGAAGGAATCAAAAGGAGAGACAGACTTGTTGCTCCAGACCTGCTGCTCCTTCTGCTGGGAAAGCACAGCACAGCTTGTCACAGAAATTATGACATCAAAGGATTCCAGAGTAACTGAAGTGGTTTTGAAAAAAAACAAAGTGCTCTGGATGTGATATTTCATATATTTTTTTTTCTACTCAGCAAGTACATTGCCAACAACCTGCCATAACAAAACAAAACTGTACATTCTGAAATACAGAAATCTCCATCATCTTTCACTTTCTGTTCCCATGCTACGGATGCTGAGGTTTGTGTGCAGAGAAACATGAGAAGTAGCTAACTACATACAATGCATGCTGTAGATGCACTGCAGAGCGCTTCACGCATCTTCAAGCTCCACCAAAAGCAGGGATGTGCTGTAGGACTTGTGCCACACTGTGCTGAGCTGCTTACAACTACACCAACTTCTTCTCTGAACTAGTAACACAAGGAAGGACATGGATCTGATGGAGCGGGTCCAGAGGAGGCCATGAAAATGATCAGAGTACCTCAATGAATTACCTCTGCTATGAGGACAGGCTGAGGGAGCTGGGGTTGTTCAGCCCGGAGAAGAGAGGCCCAGAACTGGCCACAAGATTGCAGATGTGGTCTCCCCAGGGCAGAGTAGAGGGAAAGGAGAACCTCTCTCCATCTACTAACCACCTCCTTTCTAATCCACCCCAGGATTCCATTGGCCTTCTTGGCCACAAGAGCTATTGCTGGCTCATGGCCATCCTGCTGTCCAATAGGACCCCAAGGTCCATTTCTCCTGTGCTGCTCTCCAACAAGTCAGTCCCCACTCTACACTGGTACCTAGGGTATTAATGGCCATAACAGATCATATTTTAAGATTGAAATCATGCTTTAAAAATGTAGGTCAATGCACTCATCCATTGATGGAGCTAAAGCACCTTCACCCAGCAGTGGATACAAAAATAAACTGGTTTAACTAAAATAGAAGTTTAAAATGAAAACAACAGACATGAAATTGTAGTACAGACTGAACATGGAAACACTCAGCAAATTATTATTGATCTCAGAATCACAGAACATTAGGGACCTCGAAAGATAATCCAGTCCAATTCCCCTGACACAGCACGATTCTCTAGATCCAGTAGCACAGGAAAATATCCAGGTGGTTTTTAAACACCTCCAGAGAAGAAGAGTCCAGAACTTCCCTGATCAGCCCGTTCCAGCGCTCCGTCACCCCTGATGTGAAAAAGTTCCCTCTCATATTGATGTGGAACCTCCTCTGTTTCAACTGACACCCATTGCTCCTTGTCCTATCATTAGATGCCACTGAGCAGAGCCTGGCTCCTGACACCCACCTTTCACATATTTATAAACATGAAATCATGACCCTCATACAATTTCTGAAAGGCAAACCAAGACTTCACAGAATCACAATGGTTGGAAAAGATCACTAGGATCATCGGGACTTGTTGATATTTGTAAAATGTTGGGGTTTTGTAGTGTATTTTTGACACCGGTAGTCAAGTTTCTGCCCAAAGCAGTTTCATGGCTGCCTTAAACACCTGAAAATAGGAGGTTATAAAAGATAGTGTTATCTGAGCTTCCACTCCCACACTACCAGGAGACTTCCTACCACACATTTAATGGATTTTAACTGAAACCTGTACTGTACTCCACAGCATTATGTCACCAGACTCCCTTCCACTGAACTGTGTTAAAGCAACCAGATCATGAACAATCAGGATTCATGTCCTTAAGTTTGATTACTGCACTCCCTCCCCACTCCAGGAGAAATGCAAGCAAAATTTTCCTCTACCATACCACACACGATTCATATCAAAATCCAATCATGCTCAATTAACACTCAAAATTGTCCAATAATTATGCTGAAGGCAGCACCGGCACACACAAAGTGATAAGGGAGCCAGGGAATAGGCTCTGCATAAATTCACTAATAAGAGAAAAGGTCACAGGCTGATATTACTGCAATTTGATTAGATTTCAGGTCCATGTGTGAGAAATCAATGGGTTTTTGGGTTCAGCATTTCTGCTCTAGAGTTAGGCACTCTTCGGGGCTCTGCATCTAATCAGAGGCTGTACCAGTGTCTCCTCTCCTGGGCATAAAGACAGCAGGAAATGAGAGAGGCTTTACAGGTCAGAACAGACAGACTCTGCCATTCCTGCTCCGAGCGGTTTGGGGAGCTGCGAGGGAAAAGCCGCAGCTGCAGCTGTGAAGTAGCTGTCATGCTGGTCAGTGCCCACAGGAAAGGTAAAGCCAGTGCTGGGGATTTGCTGGCACTCTGATAGCTTCCAGTAACAATCTAGTTAAACCAGGATGAGTCCACAAAGGGCTCTTCACATAAACACTGTTGCAGAGTGGTTACAAATATTGGGAGCTACAACCTGGACTTTATCCTACAAGTAGAAAACATGAAAGGCCCCCGGAACAGCCGTTAGCGTATGGTGTCCTATAATGTGAACAAGGACAGATCACAGGAAACAATGAAAGCTTCCCAACTCTCTGCTGATCCATATGTTGTTCTGGGCGTGAATGTGGAACTCTGTTCCCACAGCCCCACACTTCTCTGCCTCTGCATGTTCAACCAAACAATTAAACAGACTGTCTTCTGAAGTACCAGCTTTTCAGAGAAGAAAGGAAATTATCTGATGAAAAAAGCAAATAAAAATCACAGAATCACAGAACATTAGGGATTGGAAGGGACCTCAAAAGATCATCCAGTCCAATCCCCCTGCCACAGCAGGATCGCCTAGATCGAGTCACACAGGAGCATATCCAGGTGGGTTTTAAATGTCTCCAGAGAAGAAGGCTCCACAATACCCTTGTGCAGCACCTTCCAGTGCTCTGTCACCCTAATTGTGAAGAATTTCCTTCTCATATTGACGTGGAACATCCTCTGTTCCAGCTCACACCCACTGCCCCCTGTCCTATCATTAGATGACACTGAGAAGAGCCTGGCTCTTGTACACCTTAGCTTGGGAACATGATTAAAAAAAAAGACAGAAGTGAAATAAAAAGGAAAAATAAGGTTTGTATTTACAGCAAAGAGCCACACATTCACATCATGTGAAAAAATAAAAACATTTAAAATGTCAACTGCAGCAATATCTAAAACTTCAAAGCATTCTTTCAGCTCCTTCTGTAAAACCTTGACTCACTGAAGCTCTTTAATCCCCTACACAGTACAGCATAAACTGCTGGAACTCGAACATCTACTAAATGATTTCTGACTTGTCTAATTTTTTCTGAGTACCGTCGACTCCTTACAGAGCCAGATCTACAGTTCCTCAGTCAATACCAGGCCACGATTCATCAATATTCTTCAAATGATGCATATCTTGCTACTAATGTAAGCAACTACTTCAATGCTTTTCAAAGCCAGTCTCCTTGGATTTGCCTTTTTCTCCCCCCCTTTGTGTGTGAACTAACTACTCCATCACGTCTATTCAGCATAATTCCACCATTTCTATTAAGGATTAATTTTTGTATCACAGATATGCATATACACACAGATCATTAGGGTTTGAAAAGGATGTCCAAGGCTCATCGAGTCCAACCTCCCTATTCAAGAACAATCACAAAACCTAAGACAGGTCACACAGAAATGCATCCGAATAGGTTTCCAGAGAAGGAGACTCCACAACCCCCCTGGGCAGCCCGTTCCAGTGCTCTCTCACCCTTACGGTAAAAAAGTTATTCCTCATGTTGAGGTGGAACTTCTTGTGCTCCAGCTGACACTCACTGCCTCCTGTCCTACCACAGGGCACAAGTGAAGAGAGACTGTCTCTTTCCTCTTGACACTCGGCCCTCATGGTTTTATAGACAGTGATTAGGTCCTCTTGTAATCTTCTCCTCTCCAAGCTGAAACGTTCCAGATTGCTCAATCTCTCCTCATAAGTCAAATGCTCCAGACATTAATCTCATGAGAAATTAAGTAGAGCAGACAGGACAGGTACGATTTTAGAAGAACGAGGTAAGTTTGTTTTCTTTTTTGGTGACCGACAGGAAGGTAAAACCTCCTCTGCTCTTGCTGAGTCACTGCTTGTCATCTCATGTTTGAGACAATTCAGGAAGATGTATTATATCCAGTGGGAGAAACTCATCGATTCATACCTTGTGTTTTCTTTTTAAAACTGATGTCAAGCAGAGAGAATGCGTGATCCACCAGTGAAAATGTGATGTTTCCTGTGGAGACCTGATAGGTTGGCCAAACAAGCATCTGTTTCCTAATCCCTTTCTTAAGCACCACAGTATGTATTAACCCATTAACAGAGTTATGAACTATTTGCAACAGCTTTTTTGAAAGCTTTTCTGGATGTTCAGAATCAGAACTGGAAACAGATCTCCAACTCTTGCACTTGGATGCACCTGGAACACAACAGTCAAACCTATTGATTCTCTGGCATCTAGGAGTAGAGAGGTTATTGTCCCCCTGTACTCAGCACTGGTGAGGCTGCACATTGAGTACTGGGTCCAGTTTTGTACTCCTCAGTACAAGGGAGACATTGAGGGGCTGGAGCGAGTACAGAGGAGGGCAATAAAGCTGGGGAAGGGCCTGGAGAATCAACCTTATGAGGAGAGATTGAGAGAGTTGGGGCTGTTTAGTTTGAGGAAGAGGAGGCTAAGGGGAGACTTCATCTCTCTCTGCAACTACCTGAAAGGACATTGTAGAGATGTTGGTGCTGGGCTCTTCTCACAGGTCATTAGCAACAGAACCAGAGGGAATAGTTTCAAGTTTCAACAAGGTAGGTTTAGACTGGCCATCAGGAAGAAATTCTTCCTGGAGAGAGTGGTCAGGCACTGGAACAGGCTGCCCAGGGTGGGTTGAGTCTCCATCCCTGGATTAGTTTAAAAGACACTTAGATGTAGTGTTGGGAGATGTGGTTTAGAGATGAATTTGTAGAGCAGGGTTGATGGTTAGACTCAACGATCCCAAGGGTCTTTTCCAACCTGAATGATTCTGTGATTTCATTCACAAAATTGAGGCTAACTCAAGCATCAGGCTACTGGATTTCCTAGCAGACTTGAGAAGCTGTGGAAGATGGCTCATTGCAACCTCTGTAGTCATCTTAGATAAGAATAATTTCATTGGAAACAGAGACATTCCTCTATATCTATGTAAATAGTCATAGTTAGGATAGCAACCACATTCTTTTCTCTGAATTTACATACTATTTTGACCTGGTTATTTATGGTTTGCTCTGAAACCTTAAGCTGCTGCTATGGATTTTCAAAACCAATCTTTGAACAGGGAAAACACAGTGTTACATCTACTCCTTCCTTGGCACACTTAAAATCCAGTGCTGTTCCTTCAGTTTCAAGGTTGGTTACAGATATTCATCAAAAGCCCAGAAGTTGAATTATGTAAGTAGATGCAAACCCCCTGGCTGATCCTCATCTCAGGGCAACCTTCGCTTACTCTTCTACAGCTTTAATTACCAGCTGAACTCATCATAATCAAAGTCCAAAGGAAAATTCTCTGAATTCCTTCAGGACAACTCCTGCTTCTGATGGAAAAAATCCTCCTGGTTCAAACATGCAACCTGCTTGCATTCACCTAAAGTAATGAGAAAGCAGGCAATTCACGCTTTTGCTGTTTTGTTTTAATATCTGAGTTCAGGGAGCCCATGCCAAGTACCTGAAAGGCGCTACAAGAAGGCTGGAGAGAGACTGCTTATGAAGGCCTGGAGTAATAGGATGAGGGACAATGGTTTCAAATTTGAGAAGGGGAGATTGAAATTGGGTGTTACAAAGAAGTTCTTTAGCAGGAGGGTGGTTGAACACTGAAACAGGCTGCCCAGGCAGGTAGTTGAGTCCTCATCCCTGGAAAGATTCAAGAGGCGGCTAGACAAGGCTCAACTTGATCTAGTTGACAATGTTCCTGCTCCCTGCAGGAGGAGTGGACTACATGACCTCTGGAGGTCCCTTCCAAACCAGGCTAGTCTGTGATTCTATCATAACTCCTCACCTTTAAGCAAAGTGTGATCTGTGCAAGCACCAGTCCTTGATAGGTGACACTGTTCCAAGTCACGTTTATGGTTGTTCCTGCGCTGGCTCCCTGCCCAGGTCCTCACAGGACACTGCTAAAACCATAGAGATTACTTGAGAATATTTCCAGGTCTATTCTCCAAATCACTGAAAGGCAAGGCACTCCTACTCCAGGTTCTGAAGCCGATAGCAATTTAGATGTACTTTACATCAAGCTTAACTTCACAGAGCTGATTAAAGCTTGTTATGCAGCTCCTTTTGGCCTCTAGAAAGGTATAATCAGGGTGAGCGTAAGAATCCAAACACTGGTAGCTTTCTTCTTTTCAAATAACTCTTAACATCAAAGCTATTAGCAAACACTTGCTGTAATAATTTCCTTCATGTTTGCTTCCTGATAGCTTTCATGTGTTTCTAACTTTCACCAACATTTCCTTTATCAATCACTGGATGCTTTTTAAAAGTTTAAAGTGTTTTTCAAGAGTTCCCTTACTGCTTAAAAGCTCAGAGGAGAAAATAATAGTAAAACCAGGTTTTAATACTCTTTTAAGCACTAATTTAAGATACTTTTTCAAGCCCTAATTAACGTTAAGATACTTTTTTCCCCAGCTCAGATTGAGTTTTAGAGCCCCCAACACAAGAAGGACCAGAACTTGCTGGAGAGTGTCCAGAAAAGGCCACTAAAGTGCTTGGAGAGCTGAAGCTCCTCTCTTATGAGAACAGGCTGAAAGAGTTGGGGTTGCTTGCCTGGAAAAAGAGAAGGCTCCAGCAGGACCTAAAGACCTTCCAATCCCTGAAAGGGGCCTGTCAGAAGGCTACGAAAGACTGTTTACAAGAGCAGAGAATGACAGGACAAAGAGTCATGATTTTAAGATGCAAAATGGTAGGTTTAGGTTAGACATCAGCAAAAAGTTCTTTAATCTAAGGGTGGGGGATCCCCGGAACAGGCTGCCTAGAGAGGTGGTGGAGGCCCCATCCCTGGAGACTATTCAAGGTCAGGCTGGATGGGGCTCTGGGCAATCTGTTCTGGTTAGAGATGTCCTGCTTCTGTAGGCGGCTTCGAATAGATGACTTCTAGAGGTCACTTCCAACCCAGTATTTTCTATGATTCTATATGCCATTTGCTTCCTCTTATTGTACTGTCCCTGGAGATACTGTACAAAGGATTAGCATTGGGAAAATTACCGATCAGGATTAACTGCAACAGTTTTCAGCACTGAACAAGCCTGCTCCTCTTTATGCACCAGACGGAGATTCTATCCAGATAATATTACCTGAAAGCAGTGAGCACTGCTTATATATTATTTTCATATATTACATATATTAACTATAGTACTTTTTCCTATTCCCTCTTAACCCAAAAGGGTCTATCCTAGATCTGACACCTTGTCTGTTTCTACCATCATCATTGGAACAAACTAGTCACTTGAGAGGAAGAAGGCATCACCTATAGCGACAGCTGAACTGTGATGAATTATTGCTGAGTGACTCACTAATGTGGTGGGGGGATTAGACTAGATGATCTTTTGAGGTCCCTTCCAATTCCTAATGTTCTGTGATTCTATGATGTATTTGCCGAAACGCCTTTTGTCCAGCTCCACTCACAAATCTATGAGTTAAGGTAAGAATTCTTTTATAAAGTTTCCATACAACTGCCATGCTAAATGCACTCTCTGTATTAAATATCTGGATCTCAAAATGTATTTGTTTGTGACTTCAAAGGCTAGTTACGTTCTAAATATCTTTCTTGAGCAGAACTTGAATCTATTATTAAAACCATCTTTTACACTCAAAGAGAACAGTTCCTATGAGGATATCACTCCTATATAAGCAAACATCCCTTCACAGTTCAAAGTCAGCTTCTAGCCACTTATGAGCTAAGACAGAGAATAGCTGCGGTTACAAAACCTCTGTAAGGGCACTTCTCACCCAAGGCCATTACAATTCACAACCTGCTTGCTTGCACAGACTGGGTATAATGCACACTAGGGGCTTGAAGCAAGTGTCAGCATTTCAAAAGGAACATGTGGAAGGGCAAAGCACTGAGTGTTGGCACCACCTCCACAAGCACTGGACCAGCTGCCTCCTCTGACACTGTTCAGCCTGTGCTCCCGCACATAAAGAGCTACTGCATTCTTTGGGTAAAGGGCCAGGATAGCCCATAGCTGACTTTAACTGGATTTATCCTTTTTTTTTTTTTTCATTTAAGGAACCCTTTCCCTGGGAAATGAGTGCCTTTGCCAAAGTAAGTGATTTCACCATTTTTTAATATTTTTGATAGGGTTATCCTATGTTACTGACGTATTTATTTCAGTGATAGAATCATCCATGTTGGAAAAGACTCTTGGTAGCGTTAAGTCCAACCATTAACCCTGCTCTATAAAGTTTACTTGTAAACCAGATTCTCCAACACCACATCTAAACCTTTGAACACATCCAGGCATGGTGACAATATTTCTTGCAATATTTTCTATGGTAAAACCAATCTTATGTTTTGTTTTGCTTCTTCACACAGGACTTTCTGGCTCCTTTTCTTGTCAAAGTTGATGATCAAATTCTAACACCCTCTGCAATATCCATAGTGCTACTGTATGCTAAGCGCTTCTTTGTAGCAAAATAGGTCCTTATCAGAGTGCATCTTATCTCTCTTAATTCATTTTTGTACTTCAGACCCTTCTTTCCAGATCATAATTACACCAACCTATAAAACTTCGTGTGAAGAAATAAGGAGAGTTCATATTGTTGATATACCATAATATGCCTGTAGGCATCCTGGCCTGGATCACGAACAGTGTAATCAGCAGGTGTAGGGAGATGATGGTGTCCCTGTACTATGCACTCATAAGACCACGCCTCGAGTAGTGGGTCCAGATTTGGGCACCACAGCATCAGAAGGACATTCAGGGGTTGGAGTGGGACAAGAGAAGGGCAACGAGGCTGAGGAGAGGGCTGAAAAACAGGCCCTGTGAAGAGCAGCTGACGGAACTGAGGTAATTTAGTCTAGAGAAGAGGAGGCTGAGAGGAGACCTTATTGCTCTCTACAGCTACCTCAAACGAGGTTGTAGCCAGGATGCTGCTGGTCTCTTATCCCAAATTACTAATGATAGGACAAAAGGAAATGGCTTCAAGTTGCATCATGGGAGGTTTAGATTGGAATTGAGGAAGAAGTTCTTTGCTGAGAGAGTGGTTGGGCACTGGAACAGGCTGCCCAGGGAGGTGGAGTCCCTATCCTTGGAGGTGTTTAACAAAACAGGTACCTAGAACACTTGAGGCCATAGTCTAGGGGTGAGGGAGCTGTTAGGATGAGGGCTGGACTTGATGATCCTAGAGGTCCTTTCCAGCCATGACAATTCTATGAATATTAATAAATATCCAACACTTGATCTAGGTGATCCTGCTGTGGTGGTGGGATTGGACTAGATGATCTTTCAAGGTCCCTTCCAATACCTAATGTTCTGTGACTCTGTGAACACTAGGAGAGCTAATGAACATTCCCAACTTTATCTAAAAAAGCCCACAACAGCAAAACTCAGAAAAGAGACCCACCAAACCTTCCAGGTTTTATTTCTTTTAGTTATTTGAGGCTGTTTCCTGAGAGATTTGCACCAAAATTATATTCCTGTAGAAGAACAGGAATGATATTTTTGTACTGTAAGATGATTTAGTTCTGATGGCTTTAAAGAGAAACACAGTATTTCAGCTGGAATCTTACCTTTTGTCCTTCGTGGACAGACACTGCTCTTTATTACTGCTGAACTTCAAAGAAACCAATGCATATTTTTGCAACATCAACTACAAAGTCTCATCAGAAGGACTGAGAACGTCCAGAAGTGATTTACCTTGATGCTTATCCATTCAGTTCAGCGCTTTTCACTAACAGTAACATTTTACAAGGCAGTGAGCAGCGAAAAGGAAAAGAATAAATCTTGTTGCTCTTTTGCCTGCCCAGTTTATAAGCTCTAATTGTTCCAGTACTCCAGTTAAACCTCTAACAATATGGACATGCCCTAATGAATCATCGAAGCTCTCAGGAACGAGCTTTTAAAGAAGCAGAACACTGTGTATCTCTGATGTGAACCGTATGTATAATAAAAATAAGACATAAAAGACTCTGTTTATTGCTACTAACAGTAGCAACCCTAAAAGCTGCGTGGATGAAATGGGGTCATAGCCTCCATTCAATAATCATCAGAAGCAGCCGACTGTGGAAGGGAGTGTGTGAGTAGCAATTAGGTGAGGGAGCAGCAGGCAGTTCTCCCACCTCATGTTAGTAAATGCGCAGATGATTGTGCTTACCTGAGGCATAATAACGTGCTGGAGCCAAGGGCTGCAAATCCACACTATCCTCAGCGTGGACTGGTACCTTAAAGCATCACTTGAGTCCTTACTGATTTCTAGAGGAAGAAAATTGAAAAGGGAGTTAAAAAGAAACAATAATAAAAAGGGCTCCAAACTTTTCTTTGGCTCTGTCTTCAAAATGATATTTTTTTTAAATAAAAAAAAAACACCCTGGGGAGAGAAAGGCTTCAAAGTCAGAGGAGATACTTTCCAAACCCGTGTGAGGAAGAGAAACACAGCTTGTTTTCTAGATCTCTCCATGTGCACCAGAAAAGCTGAATATCAGTTAAAGCCTGGTCACCTTGAGTCTTACATGATAAAAAATAAAGTGTTGGAGTGACAACCTCCAGGGGAAGAAAAGACGACTCTTCTGTGAACCCAACAGCGCACCAAGATTTATTCACAAATTATGATTTAAAAGCAAACAAGTGAAGCTTTTTCTTTATGAAAAAGAGTTGGCAGAAGTTGATAGGCAAAACATGATCTTAGAGTGATAAAAGGATGTCTCCCCTAAAAACAAAGTTCAAGTCTTAAATAAGTTAGTAGTAGTTAATCCATGCTTTCTAGATCAGTTAAGCAAAGGAAGACTGTCTCCATCATGTATCTTGCATCATTTAACTTCACCTGTTGCTAAATATTAAACTACCACAGAATCACAGAACATTAGGGATTGGAAGGGACCTCAAAAGATCATCCAGTCCAATCCACCTGCCACAGCAGTCTTCTTCTCTGGAGATGTTTAAAGTCCGCCTGGATATGTTCCTGTGTGGCTTGGTCTAGGTGATCCTGCTGTGGCAGGGGGACTGGGCTACATGATCTTTCGAGGTCCCTTCAAATCCCTAATGTTCTGTGTGATTCTGTGTCCTTCTGGAACTGAGGGCCCAGAACTGGACACAATATTCCAGATGTGGTCTCACCAGGACAGATTAGAGGGAGCAGAGAAGCTCTCTAGTGAAGCTTTCTACACTCAATAAGGACCAACAAATCTATTTGGAAGGAAGTATTGCTTACATAATTTGCAAACGACACAAATACTGGTGGTGTGATAAGTGAGAAATGTAAAGTGATGGAGTGCCCTTGGTAAGCAAAGTCTTTCCAAAGAAAAGTGGTTTAATTACACAAAATTCACTCTGATTGAGACAGGAAAGCCAAATGTCAGCCTTGAATTCAGAAAGATGTCTCTCCACAGTAAAGTAAAAAACACTAGAGATTTGAGGTGATCTGAGAAGAAATTAATGTGACAACCTAATGAGAATTAGCGATGGGGAAGTCTAACATAATACTTGGTGGGATTACTGGAGACCCCAGATAATAGCGTGAGAGTGACCATGGGGATCATTTAACTGACACTCAAATGCAAAGTGTATTTTGGTGCGAATACCCTGAAAAAAATTGTAAGAATAGAAATCCTCCAGCCATGGTCGCAAAAGCAGGGCAGCACTTTGTGTTCCTGTGGACCTGGTTGCTGTTGGGGGGGGACTTTTATAGCCTGTGCATGGTGCTCAGGCAGGTTTGCCTTAATCAGGAGACAGCCACGCGCTGACTGAAGCAACTGAATTTCCCAGGTGTGATCTGCAGCTTTCTACTAACAATCTCTGCTGTACCATGAGCTCTGGTGTCCTCCTCCACAGTCACCTTAGATTTATGATTAGACTGGATGTTTAATCATACACGAGCATTATAATTATCTCCTGAGCCTCTCAGGACTAGAGATCACAGAATCACAGAACATCAGGGATCGGAAGAGAACTCGAAAGATCATCCAGTCCAATCCCCATGCCACAGAAAGATCAACTAGATCAAGCTACACAGGAACATGTCCAGGTGGTTTTTAAACATCTACAGAGAAGGAGACTCCACAACTCCCCTGGGCAGCCCCTTCCAGGGCTCTGTCATCTTCACCGCAAAGAAGGTCCTTCTCATATTTAAGTGGAACATCCTATGCTCCAGTTTACACCCATTACCCTCTGTCCGATCATTAGATGACACTGAGAGGAGCCTGGCTCCATCCTCCTGACAAACACTCTTCACACATTTATCAACAGTCACAGGGTCACCCCTCAGTCTCCATTTTTCCAAGCTCAAGAGACCCAGTTCCCTCAGCCTCTCCTCAATAAGGGAGACGCTACACTCCCTTCATCATCTTTGTGGCTCTGTGCCGGACTCTCTCCATCAATTCTGTGTCCTTTTGGAACTGAGGGGCCTGGAACTGGACAAGGGTTTCCAGATGTAGTCTCAGCAGGGCAGAGTAGAGGGGGAGGAGAATCTCTCTTCATCTGCTAACCACCCTGCTTCTGATCCACCCCAGGATGCTGTTGGCCTTCTTGGCTACAACGGCCCCTACAACGGCCCATTGCTGGCTCATAGTCATCCTGTTGCCTATCAGGACCCCCAGGGTCCCTTTCTCCTATACTGCTCTCCAACAGGTCAGTAATGAAAAAAGAGATGATGAAGAAAGTGAAGTCTTTCCATAAGTACATACCTGTAGAGTTCTGTATTCTAGTCACAGGTACTATTATATAGCCTATCATTAAAAAAAAACACCAAACCAGAGATAAAACCCTTTTCTATGTATTTTTTGTTGAGGTCTGAGTGATAACCTCAGATTTTATATGACATAATTACTTTTTGCCTGAAGTATCTTGTTTCTTGTGCAAAAGTGAACCCGCAAATGTGCCAGCCTGTTCAATTCTCTGATAAACCTGCTTTTGCTCGTTTCACTGTGGGGCCAATGCAAACCCCAAGACCACCTCTGTGCACTGAGAGCTGAGAACAGAAAGCTGTGTTGGGGCTGAAGTTTAATCCTCCTGCACTGGAGAAAAATCAATCTTTCACAGGGAGCAGAAGATGAGAGGAGAATATATTACTCACAAATGTGTGTGTGATACATACTTACACTATCTATACACACAAATATGAACAGGTTAGCAGTCAGAGCATGTTCTGCAAGCATTGGGAAAAGATGGTATTTGTGATAAAAGATTGGCACACTTTGTATTTTCAGTTTCTCTTAGAGGGCACCAGTTTTTTGCACCTCATTATCTCTTACCAAGACACAGGAGATGTTTAAGAAAGGTAAAACCCATCGGCACTGTTGTGAGTTCTGATCATTTTAACTCTCAGTTTTCCACAAATCAAAAACCCAGGACGCAGCAAGGGAGCACCCATCCAAAACTAACCCCATTATGGATTCACCTCTCTAAACTGAAGTTTGTTTTTCCGCATTAAAAATAAGTTTTCTGAAGCATTCAATTTCATGGAGACAAGAGGATGTTTACCTCTCAGTAGCAATTCATCGAGTAAACAGAGACTGCTTCCATTTTCCTTACCCTCACAGGCACTATGGAGAGCAGCTGAGAGAACTGGGTTTATTTAGTCTAGGAAAGAGGAAGCTGAGAGGAGACCTCATTGCTCTCTACAGCTACCTCAAAGGAGGTTGTAGCCAGGATGCTGCTGGTCTCTTCTTCCAAATTACTAACAACAGGATGAGGGGAAATGGCCTCAAGTTGCATCAGGGGAGGTTTAGATTGCATCTTAGGAAGAAGTTCTATGCTGAGAAAGTGGTTGGGCACTGGAACAGGCTGGCCAGGGAGGTGGCAGAGTTCCCATCCCTGGAGGTGTTTAAAAACTGAGTAGCTAAAGCACTTGAGCCCATGGTCTAGGGGTTAGGGAGATGCTGGGATGAGGGTTGGGCTTGATGATCCTAGAGGTCCTTTCCAGCCACGATGATTCTATGACTCTTTGTCGATGCACTTGGTTTTTATTATTCACACTATGCTCTTTGCAAACCTCAAACCTGCGTAGAATTCCCTGTGTACTGCCATCCAGACAGTTTGAAACGTGTGTTCTACCACACATGCAGTACTTTCACTACACTTCATAATTACTTCTGTTGCCTCCAAATCTCACTACACAAAGTAAATAATACTGAGTTTTTTATATCCGTCTTCACAAGCAGAGTATCCTATGTTCATTTAATATTAAATTACAAATAAGATTTGCCATCTTCAGAAGGAGGCAAACACTTATAAAGGAGTAAAAGATGGTGATAGATTTACCTAAGGGGAAAACTGTTCTTCACGGTTAGTTAAGTGTCAACAATATCTAGTGGCCACCCCTATATAATTTGAATGAATTTTCACTAAAAAGTACTTTTGGGGAAGAAAAAAGCATCTCAGGATGTCAGTGACAAGAAGTTTAAAAACACTCAGCCATCTTCTGTGCGACTGGATCTAGGGGATCCTGGTGTGGTGGGGGGATTGGACTAGGTGATTTTTTGAGGTCCCTTCTAATCCCTAATGTTCTGTGATTTCCGAATGAAAATGTGCATTTAACACTCTTTGTGAATAATGCCAGATCAGCTGTGCATTCATCACTTCTTCATTCAATATAGTATTTTTAGAAAGATGCTTAAATAGATTTCAGAAGTTAATCACAATCTATTTTTATTACTCAGCCCACAAATATCAAACTGCCAGTGCATGTCTCCAGTTTAGCAAATCTTCAGAAGACACAGACATAGAAGTGACTATTTTTATACACTTTTTATCAGTGGAAGGGCTAAATAGCAACAGTGCACATTGGAACATGAGATATAAATGACCTATTCCTTGAGTTTCAACTACCGCCACCGGGTCCCACTTACAAAACTGAAGTTAGAGTAATCATTTTGGTTTAACAGTCCATATCATTGTGCTTCAGATTCCAATTTACTCTGTAATTTAAATTACAGAACATTAGGGATTAGAAGACATCTCAAATGGTCCAATTCCCCTCCCACAGCAGGATCACCTCGATCAAGTCACACAGGAAAATGGCTAGGTAGGTTTTAAACATCTCCAGAGAAGGAGACTCCAGAACCAACCTAGGCAGCCCCTTTCCAGGGCTCTGTCACCCTCACCATGAAGAAGTTCCTTCTCATGTTGATGTGGAACCTCCTCTGTTCCAGCTCACACCCATTGCCCCT
>JAOXOE010000343.1:26082359-26112849 GCA_028565055.1 Phoeniculus purpureus | reverse complement strand
GTCCTTCTTGAACTGAGGGGCCCAGAACTGGACACAATATTCCAGATGCGGCCTCACCAATGCAGAATAGAGGGGGAAGAGAACCTCTCTTGACCGACTAACCACACCCTTTCTAATGATGGTATGCTTAAAAGTGTGGCTAAGAGATTCAAATCTGGAAGTTCAAACTTTTCAGATTAATCATGTGATGACTGGATTCAGCTGGCCTTACACAGTGTAAATGTCCCTGTGAAACCCTACCACAGGCACCCAAAGGGCTGTGACTGACTTACAATGTGGCAATATGTGAGTGCAGTGCAGAAGGGCAACTGTATAATAGAATCATAGAATGTTAGGGCTTGGATGGGATCTCTAGAGATCATATCTACTCGGCTCTGGTGAGACCCCACCCGGAGTACTGCGTCCAGTTCTGGAGCCCTTATTACAGGAAGGATATGGACATGCTGGAGCATGTCCAGAGGAGGGCCACGAGGTTGATCAGTGGGCTTGAGCCCCTCTCCTATGAGGACAGACTGAGGGAGTTGGGGCTGTTCAGTCTGAAGAAGAGGAGGCTCTGAGGTGACCTTCTTGTAGCCTTCCAGTATCTGAAGGGGGCCTACAGAAAAGCTGGGGAGGGACTTTTTAGGATATCAGTAGATATCCTAAAAAGGGACTCCAGTAGACACAGGTCTCCAACTAGACTGTCTCATTGACCACCACTCTCTGGCTTCTATCTTGCAGAGACTTATATTCTATAAATATAATTATATGTTTATACATAATATAAACACATTTATTTTAAATTCTCAAGAATGTTTAAAGTTTGGTAGAGGAAACCTTGAAACTATCTGCAGCAGTCAGTCAACTAAGTATTTACCTAAAAAGAAAAGTGGGTCTGGCTTTTACATCGAGTAGCTAGACATATATTGCTGTTTTACAGTTGTTTCTCTGATCCTCTTTCATCTCCTCTAAACTTTTTTTCCAGCTTGCTAGTTGATTATAATCAGTAACAGGAAATTCTCTGATCACCTATTGTAGTATTACAGAAATGTCTCAGGAAAACAAACAACACTTTGCTTTCCCAGCTGGTGTCACACACACTGCAACAAGGTTCTAAGCTGCTTTCTCTTAAACTTTGCTCTGTCCCTTAACTGGAAGAATTCGCAGTAAATAGTGATTGCCTGGAGGCTAGTCAGGTCTCTCCAAAACCTGTGAAAAGATTGCAGAACTACGAGGCTCTGATTTTTCGCATGAAATAAAGAGGATTTCTATCTTTCTTGCAAAGTTTCCAACAAACTGAAATATTGAGAGCTTTGCAAAAGTACCCTATTGATGATTTACACTTGAATTCTTCATGTCTAATTGACAGTGATGGAGTAGCAGCTCTGTTATCAATAAAAACCTGAAATATATGCTTTAAATCTAATTAGGGCAGCTCACTGAAAAGTACAGCTGTGCATTATATGTATTTCATGTGAAAAGATAGAAATAAGCAATAAGGAGGAAAAGAAAACTGTGAAATGTGCTCACTCCTCTGTCATGAATAATTGTATTTCAGTCTATGGCATCCTGGCTTGTATCAGGGATAGTGTGGCCAGCATGACTAGGGGCGTAACTGTCCCCCTGTACTGGCAACTCGTGAGGCCAACCCTTGAGTACTGGGGGCAGTTCTGGGCCCCCCTCACTTCAACAAAGAAATTGAGGGGCTGGAGCTGGTCCAGCGGAGCAATGAGGCTGGGTAAGGGACTGGAGGGCAAGTCTGGTGTGAAGAGGCTCAGGGAGCTAGGGGTGTTTAGCCTGGAGAAGAGGAGACTCAGGAGGGACCTTATCCCTGATCTGTCCACCTGGTTATGCCCTCGTAAAAGGCTATCAGGTTGGTCAAGCACAACAGAACATTAGGGATTGAAAGGGACCTCGAAAGATCATCTAGTCCAATCCCCCTGCCACAGCAGGATCACCTAGATCCAGTTGCAAAGGATTTGGGGGGAAAAAACCCCACAGAATTGTAAAAACATGTTGTTACTAGATCACAACCTTTATTTTATGCAGATTTACAAAATATGGAAGGAAAGACAAATTCACTCACCTTAAGATGTGTTTTCCAGGTATTTTATTTTTCATACATCTTGAGGATTTTTCACTTTCCAAAGAATGTTGGAAGCTTAGTCTGTATAACTTGAAACACCATAACCTGGGAAGATATGAAAATCATATTAATAAAAGGCATTAATATGAACACATTTAATGCTTTCAAGACTGAGTTTTATTTTGCTGGCCCTTTAATTTCAGTGCAGACAGTTAAAACCATTGTGCTGACAGATGTTCCTCAGTGCACGCTGCAGTGATTTCAAAAATTGTCCCAGGCTTCTCAAAAGACTGGAGAAATGTGAACAGGAGACTTCATTCCGCTGCTATTAGCAAGCAAAAGGCTTGTGTTGCTACAACAGCGCAAAGCTACCAAAGGCAGATTGCTTTTTTATTGTTCGCCAAATCTGGCACTCGAGTACCTTTCTTTCCCAAACAGTCTTCAAGTGTAAAAAATGATGTCTGACACTGTTAGCTGAAATGATAAAGAGCTCAGAAATGGCTGTTTCCATCTGTTACTCCACAAGATCTAATGCCACAGACAGAGTAAGTACACTGCCTTGCCAAAATGCACATAACTCAAAGTGGTAAATCCTAGAGCTTTCTGGGCAGTGTGAAGGCTCATGGTGTTCTTCTTCAGTGAGTTATGCGCCTGGCGTAAGCCAAGAGGCAATTAGACAGAATCATCTGCTTCTTTTAATTTATCTTTCTTTTTTTTCTTAATTGAAAGTTTGTATTTAGAGGTTTATTTCTTAGAGGTGCTTGCTTCTTTCAATGGGATTTTGATGAAACCTTGTAAATAATGTGGTAAGTTACAACCATGTGAAGACCTGAGCTTAAAGTTAAGAAAACAAGCAAATGTTTACTAGATTAAAGGTATTCTTGATAAATAGGAATTGCTAAGCACAATATCATCCAGTCTGCCTCTGGACTCTGCACTCGTGAGACCACACCTTGAGTACTCTGTCCAGTTTTAGGTGCCACAGTGTAAGAAGGACGTTGAGGTGCTGGAAGAATACCTTAGGTTGGAAGGGTCCTCAGAGATCATCTAATCCAACCTCCCTGCCATGAGCAGGGTACCCTCTTGACTAGGCCAGGAGGCTCAAAGCCTCATCCAACTTGGCTTTGAACATCTCCAGGGAAGTGGCAGCCACAACCTCTCTGGGTAACCTATTCCAGAGTCTCATAACCCTTGTACTGAAGAATTTCTTCCCAAGTTCCAATCTAAACCTATTCTCTCTCAGTTTAAAGCCATTTCCCCCTGCCTATCACTAGACACTCTTGTAAAAAGTCCCTTTCCAGCCTTCCTGTAGTTTCCCTTCAAATATTTAAAGGCAGCTATAAGGCTTCTGCTCTCTAGGCTGAACAATCCGAGCTCCCTCAGTTTGTCCTCATAGTAGAGGTGCTCCAGCACCTGGATCATCCTCATTGTCCTACTCCAGACTCATTACAACAGATCTATGTCCCTCTTAATGAAGCCCTATCATTCAGTCACAGGTATTTGCAGTTGTTATAAAAGTAAAGCTGTATCTAAACAGGCAAAACAGGTGGCAGGAGGAGTCAAAATAATTTCACAAGCCAGCAAATTATTCCAGTTGTTAAAGAAACTAAATCTTGCCAAGAAAAAGACTTATTCGCAGTAACAATCCCACAGGGGTGTAAGTACTACACTAAAAGCACATAATTTTCTTATAAATCCATCAAGCTCCAGCAGGTTTCTAATAATTCATTAAATGGCTTAAACATCAGAGAAGCAGCCTGACTGCAGTCTGTGCTCTGTGCACCTCCAAAGGTTCAGAGGTTGCTCGTGGTTCAATTAAGCACTTTAAAGTACTAATATCTGTTATAAGGCTGTGTGAATTATGAAAACCTTTCTGAGAGTGAGGGAATTTATTCCTCCTTTCCAACAAGCCTGTACTGCTCGTTTGTCAACATGAATGCCTTCACTGAATCAGGCACTCAGCCTCTCTATCTAAACGTAACTGCAGCTCTTCCTTTAGGATTAATTTTTTACAAAGAGAAGCCCAGCCAACAGCCTGATGTTTTTATTCAGACCCAAGATAAATCCTGAACCAGCTACAGAGGTCCATGGCAAGGCCAAACTCTTTTAGTTTATCTAAAAACAGTGTGATGGGGTGGCTGCAGGTCCGCGTTTTACCGCTGTTATTCACACAAAAGTGATGACCAGGAACCTAAGAGCAATCAACATCTCATCATGGTTCAGAAAGAGAGCATGTTCTACTTTCATTGGAGGCAGGGAGTGACATCAACCACATATCTCCTTGTCACACTCCCTGACAGCCTCAATGCTCAGGTCCTCCACTAAGTGAAGGAGCTGTTCTACCTGAGGAAGGACATGGACCTGATGTAGCAGGTCTAGAGGAGGCCACGAAAATGATCAAAGGGCTGGAACACTTCTGCTATGAGGACAGGCTAAGAGACATAGGGTTGTTCAGCCTGAAGAAGAGAAAGTTCTGGGGGACCCGATAGTGACCTTTCAGTACCTGAAGGGGCCTACAAGAAGGCTGGAGAGAGACTATTTTCAAAGGCCCATATCTACTTTTTTTGAAAGTGGAGATTGAGTTTGGACACGAGGAAGTAAGTCTCTGCTGTGAGGGTGCTGAGATGCTGGAACAGGCTGCCCAAGGCAGTTGTGGCTGCCTCATCCCTGGCAGTGTTGAAGGGCAGGTTGCCTGGGGCCCTGAGTAACCTGCTCTAGTGAAGGTGTCCCTGCCTTTGACGATCTTTAAGGTCCTTTCCAATCCTAGCCATTCTACGACTTTATGATTCTATTTCTCTGCCTGTAAGAATTAGAACTAGCAGACTCAGATTTCCACTATACCTTACTGACTATTGAGTTATGCAAAACCTGAGCCTTAAACAAAGATCTTTGTAAAATATAATGCGTGAAAGTTATAAAATAGGTCTATTAGAAAAAAACCCAGCCCCCAGCTATCAGTAGAGTTCCCTTACATAACACACATTGCATAACTATCAAAAGATTAAATGTTTTGATTTGAGTGGAGATCAATCTCTTAGGACAGAGTAACTTTTTAAGGCAGTTATCATAGGAAGAGCAACAATATTTTTATCTTCTTATGTTTAGGCTTTGTGCTGAGCTGAGAAATGAACCTCACTTTATCCACAGACCTGTGGACAAGCAGAGCTGAATTCGCCAGATGAGATGACAAATACAAACACATTGAATAATCGCACTTTTTTAAGTTAACAGAGTCAAGACAGACATAAAGGGATTAATTATTTAATGTTTATATCCAGCTTGAAAACCTGAAAGAGTTGCTCCTTTATCATTGTTAGCTACTTGAGATGCCTGGAAGATTTCCTTCAGAAAGGGAGGTGTGGGGAGGAAGGAGAATGAAATAAATAATTACAAGAAGATGACTGTGACATAATTATTTCTCTCTCTGTGCCACTCGTGTAGGCCTTTTCATGCGTGTTTCTTTCAGATTTAACAAATAAAATATTGCTCCAGTATAAAGGAGTACAGAACTGTTATCTCAGGTAGTTCAAAGTGTAGCACGGATGACTCTTGAGGCACAGATACAATCCTAACACCTAAACACACTGACTACGGAGAAAGAGATGAACAGAAGTACACAGAGACTATGCAAACAGCTTAACAAAAAATTCATAATATTAAATACATCTAATTTTTTTTCCTAAAGGTGAACATAATTTTCTCTGTGCATTATTCAACTGGGTCTTGCAAATACAAGGTCTTTTTGTTAATGGGAGCAATGGAAATTCACTTTATGGGCATTTTACATATTTTTTTCATCTTTTCACTGTTTATTCATTTATCACAAAATCAGAGAATGTCAGGGATTGGAAAGGACCTCAGAAGATCATCCAGTCCAATCCCCCTGCCACAGCAGATCAAGTCACATAGGAACATGTCCAGGCAGGTTTTAAATATCTCCAGAGAAGGAGACTCCACAACCCCCCCTGGGCAGCCCGTTCCACTGCTCTGTCACCCTCACCAGGAAAAAGTTCTTTCTCATGTTGATGTGAAGCCTCCAGCTTACACCCATTGCTCCTTGTACTATCATTAGATGACACTGAGAAGAGCCTGACTCCACCCTCCTGACACCCACCCTTTCCATATTTATCAACATTCATGGCATCATCCCTCAGGCTTTTTTTTCCCAGGCTAAAGAGACCTAGCTCTTTCAGCCTTTCCTCAGCAGGGAGATGCTCTGCTCCCTTCATCATCTTTGCAGCTCTGCGCTGGACTCTCTCCAGTAGCTCTGTGTCTTTCTGGAACTGAGGAGCCCAGAACTGGACACAATATTCCAGCTGTGGTCTCAGCAGGGCAGAGCAGGAAGGGAAGAGAACCCTCTTTAATGTCTTGGCTATATTCTGACTATCCTCCTTCTAATTTGTATGAGCCTGAAAAGTTCAATGTAAATATGTTATCACAATATAGACTGTTTAATTGGGGCACGCTCTTTCACTATAGCTGATTTACTGAGATGTCTCTTGGGAAACTGATTTAGCCTACTGATAGTGAATGGTAATATGGTAATAACCACTGCTTAATCAGGACTGTAATTAGCATCAAATCTGTTTAATTGAACTAAATTTAACCGGAGTCAAGAAGTAAAGTACTGATTAACCTCCAAACTATTGATCAGTGCTCACTATTCTCCAGAGACACAGAATAATTATATCAATCAATGACATAAATGTTTAACTTTACAAATCAGTTTCTGGAAATACAGTGCTGCATAAATACCTGCGCAAAGCCAGGCTGAATACATTAGCTCTGTCATCAGGATTCCTTTTCACATTAAAGTGTTCAAATAAAATTTACATAGTTTAGATGATTCTGATTCTCTGCAGAAGGATGGCAGTGTCCAGCAGTAACAAATGGGCTACCCAGGGGAGTTGTGGAGTATCCTTCTGTGGAGATGTTTAAAAGCCACTTAGGTATGTTCCTGTGTGACTGGATCTAGGGGATCCTGCTGTGGCAGGGGGATTGGAGTGGATGATCTTTCAAGGTCCCTTCCAATCCTTAATGTTCTGTGATGCACCTGGATGGAAAACTACTTGATACTCGGCCACTTGGGCACACTAGTGGCTCGTATTTAGCCAGCTGTCAATCAATACTCCCAGGTCTTTTTCTGCAAAGCCTGTAGCTTTACCTGTTGTTGTCCAAACTGCAGAACCCAGCACTTGGCTTTGTTGAATCTCAAACAATTGACCTCGGCCCATCAATCCAGTCTGTTCAGGTTCTCTGCAGAGCCTCTTTACCTTCAAGCAGATTAACACTTCCACCTAACTCGGTATCAGATGCAAATTTACTATGGGTGTATTTGGTCTCCTATAAGCTCTTTGAGTAAGAAATTTCTCATGCTGAATCTCAGACACTTCTTCAATAAGCATGAACAATCCTGGCATAGCAAAGATGAAAGATATATTTAAATGAATTTCTTCCTAAACCTTATTTCTGATGTCAACAGAAATATTTTGCTTGACATTATCATAGAATCATAGAATCATTAGATTTTGCTTAAGTGTGGCATTTTCATACAAAATTCTACAGAATATGGCATTTATGCTAAAGAAATTACTTATTTTCACTCTTACTTCTTAACATCTTATTAATGTTTATAAATATGGAAAGGGTGGGGGTGTTGGGAGGATGGAGCCAGGCTCTGCTCAGTGGATTCCAATGATAGGACAAGGGGCAGTGGGTGTCATTTGGAACACAGGAGGTTCTACATCAATAGGAGAAGGAACTTCTTCCTGGTGAGGGTGGCAAGAGCACTGGAAGGGTCTTCCCAGGGGAGTCTGAGAAGTCTCCTTCTCTGAAGATGTTTAAAACCCGCCTGTGACTTTCAAGATCCCTTCTAGTCCGCATCTTTGGGCAGTCAGGGAGTAATTGATAGGAATCACAGTGTTTCTTCAGAACTACTAAATTATTTCAAATCAGAAACTTACAACATAACATTTCCCCTCTGAAAAACTGTCATCCACTACCAGCCAGCAACTAAACAGGGTGTACATATTACCAAGTATTGAAATTAAATATTTATATTTGAAAAGTAATTGTCCACATTCAAAATGGTGTTAATAATTCCAGGATAAAACAGTGCTGTCCCATCAGAATGCTTACAGACGTCTTTGAGAGATCCAGCTCAGTGTTTCTTAATGGATTGTCGAGCACATGTTATATTTTTCTCCCAGATGAATGCAGAATTGCCATTCATGTGTGACTA
This sequence comes from Phoeniculus purpureus, assembly GCA_028565055.1. Taxonomy (NCBI): domain Eukaryota; kingdom Metazoa; phylum Chordata; class Aves; order Bucerotiformes; family Phoeniculidae; genus Phoeniculus; species Phoeniculus purpureus. The sequence continues at coordinate 26,104,543 of JAOXOE010000343.1, read as the reverse complement.
ATATGTGAATAAACATTCCATTTTATTCTACTCCCTGCCTTTGTGTGAACACTTGAGAGAGTGACCTTTGCAAGCAGTTGCTCAGAATATAAATTGATACCGACTTTCAAAGCTTCTGACAAAGTTAGCACACGGAGAACGCGCTGCTATGAAATTAACATTTCTGCCAGATGGTTTGTACCTGCAAGCTCTGCAATAATTACGATAACCTCATCATATTCCTGCTCTTTCATCACCTTGAATGTTTTTATTGCAGTTGTGCAGACATCTTTAAACATTTCACCTCCAAGAGGGAAACTTTCATTTGGGTGAGAAATTCTATCATAAAACTGCAACACTAAGGAAATGCATCATCTCCTATTAATACTAAGTTGTTTAAGTTGCTCACCACCAACTTTTCCCCACTAGGGAGACTGGCAATGTGCTTAATGGCTCAGGTGAAGTTTTGAGGTGCCCTGAATATGGAACTTTGATCGAACATGCTGTATGTTAGGAAGCTATTCATTCTCTCATCATAGCTGGCACTGAAAATAACTCCAACCATTCCAGTGGAAGTGTGATTGAGCTTTTCCTCTTCACAGCATATTTTATTACTCTACAGCAGTAGAAAGGCAGAGGACATCACTCATTGACATTCTCCATCAATACTGCTCAGATTAGGATAACCATTGTAATTACAGAATCACAGAACATTAGGGACTGGAAAGGACCTCGAAAGATCATCTAGACCAACCTCCCCACCACAGAAGTCCTCTATATCAAGACACACAGGAACATGTCCAGGCAGGTCTTAAATGTCTCCAGAGAAGGAGACTCCACAACCTCCCTGGGCAGCCCGTTTGAGTGCTCTGTCACCCTCACCATAAAGAAGTTCCTTCTCATATCTCACAGTTCTGCTTGTTTCAAAGAGTTTGTTTCAAAGAGTTTGTTTCAAAGAGTTCTCACTGGGGATCCCTTTTAATTCAGACTGTGTAATGAATAGCTACATAAGAGTGACATTAACTGTACAGCCACTCTATGTACAAATCAGTCTTCATCCAGTTTTTGACTATGGCAAACCAAAAGGCTCTACCTAATCAAGTAGTGCGGTATCATAGAGGTTAATTCGCAGCCAGAAACACTGGCTGCCAATGAGTATCATCCATCCTAGGTGCATTTCATAGAACCATAGAATCAGAGAATCCTAGAGTGGCCTGGGTTGGAAGAGACCTCAAAGGTCATCTACTCCAACCCCTCTGCAGGGAGCAGAGACATCCTCAACTAGATCAGGTTTCACAGAGCCTTGTCCATATTGTGAATGTAGCATTGAACAGGACAAGTCACAGTAGCATTGAACAGGGTAAGTCTCTTCTAAGGCAACATCCTGATCTGAACTCAAAGGGTGCTAGGATGGCATGCAGTGATGACAGATCTATGCATCCAAAGAACTACACAGCATTAGCAGACACATAAGTGACAACTGACATTATGCAACAACTCATGGCAACTCTAGGTTCCTCTGAAAGAGGTAATCATGTTCCCAGAACTGCCACTGCACATAGCTCAGCATCTCAGATTGCTTCTAGCAATTGTCCAAGTCCAGAGAGTGTTAATTTGTCACTTAGAGCTAAAAATATTTTCAATTTACAATTAAAAAAGATTCCCTGGTGAGAAGAGGGTTTCATTTGGCAATAATGAATTGATGTTGGCCTCTGCCCATTGACCCAGCCTGTCCAGATCTTTCTGCAGCATCTTCCTACCCTCCACCAGATCAACATTCCCCCTCAGCTTGGTGTTATCTGTGAATGTACTCAAGGTAGATTCGGTCCCCTGATGCAGGTCATCAGTAAAGATGTTGAATAGAACTGGGCCCAGAACTGATCCCTGGGGGACACCACTGGTCACTGGACACCAACTGGATACAGCATCATTCATAATCACTCTCTGTGCCTGATCACCCAGCCACTTTTTAACCCAGCCGAGGGTGCACCCATCCAAGCCATTGGTTGCCAGTTTTCATTTTAATCTTCTCCACAGACACTACTTCTAGGTCTTGATTGTCACAAGAATAGGTAGAAAATAGTATTGGGAAGAAATGTCATTCTATGAGCTGTAAGTGGATGATTATTTAAATACTAATACATCATACGTGCTCACCAATGAACAAGACTTGCCAGCCAGCTGCCAAGTTTTTTAAAGTCCCACTAACAACCCATACATTAACCAGCAGAATTGCTGCCTTCTGGGGCAGAATATTTTGTCTCACTCCCACCTGAATTCTCTCCACATCAGATCATTTCAACCTAGCTGTAATTTGCTAGATGGCAAAGGAATATCCATCACATTGATTTAATTAAATAGATCAGTTTCAATAAGTGATATGGGGGGACATTCAAGTCAACTCCTACTAACTGTCAAACCTGAGGAATCAGAGCTCTCAGTTCTTACATTAACCCATAGAAGTTATTTTATTGAATAATTTTCAGAAAGGAGTTCTCACCTCTGTCTAAGCAGCTTGCAGGGGCGGCCAGAGGGGTGACATATGGTAATACAAAGCGACACTATTAGAGATAATGAGTTAAAAGAGAGATAAGAACTTCTCAGTGGTTTCTGGTTGCATTTACATTTTCTGTGGCACTGATGCTCCGGGATTCAGTTGAACCCTTCACTGTCAGTAAAGGTGAACAGCAAAGGCTTACTGCTTGCGATGGGTGTAGACAAAAATCGCTTGAGAGGAGTCACATAACCAGCTAAATCACTGCAACCCATTAATGATGGGAATACCACTGCTGGGAATGGACCTGATGCTCTGCTGGATGCAGGGCTCATGAAAAGCTAGTTATGACCTTCCTCCACATTCACATCATATGACTGTGCATATAGTACGTATAATCTCTCATCACATCTCTCAAAGAAAGTAAGTGTGAGCATGTGCTCGACTTTCCTTTTGAAAGAGTGATGAGAACAGTCTGCCTCTTTTTCTCCCCATTTTGTAAAGGCCTTTATGCAAACAGTGATGAAGTGCTTTGCAGGAGGAGAGGCAGAATAAAGAGTAAACGCTTTACAGAACTAGTGATAGTTACTCTCGTACGGACAGCCGGGGGAAATCACATTGTACAGGGACACAGAAAAGTAAAGGAACAAATACTCTGAAACTTTAAAGCGTTGAGATGTGAGCATTGTGCTTTAGCTCAGAGTGAGTACAGAGCAGAGGTGTGCTGGGCTGAGCACAGGGAGGATTCAGTTGTAGAATGAAGTGAGCAAAAGGGTTATGGGGTGAAATATAAATACAGGAAGTAACTCAGTAGGAGGACAATTTCTAGAGCGTGAGGCAATGTAAGGTAAGATAGAATCATAGAATCAGAGAATCATTCAGGTTGGAAAAGACCCTTGGGATCATAGAGTCCAACCATCAATTCCACTCTACAAGTTCACCCCTAAACCAGTTCCCCCAACAGTACATCTAAGTATCTTTTAAATTCATCCAGGAATGAGGACTCAGCCACCACCCTGAGCAGCCCATTCCAGTACCTGACCACTCTCTCCGGGAAGAAATTTTTCCTGATGTCCTCTATCTGAAGAGATTTCCAGACTAAAGATGGAAGTGCACACTGACAGTCTGTTCTGTGCAAGGACTACACTCTGATTTCATTTTTTCTGAGCATAAATCCAGAGTTTGAGACTCACAAAATCACAGAACCGCCTAGGTTGGAAAAGACCTTGAAGATTATCAAGTCCAACTACCAACCCAACATTGACAAGTCCTCAACTAACCCATATCTCTAAGTACTACATCTATATGACTTTTAAACACCACCATGGATGGGATCGCCACCATCTTTCACTGTTCTTGTTCAGATATACTTTCTTGAATTATTTTTCTGTAAGATTATAGAAGGTCAATGTCATCTTAGGGTGGATCAGAAAGGGGGTGGTTAGTAGACTGAGAGAGGTTCTCCTCCCCCTCTGCCCTGCTGAGATCACATCTGGAATATTGTGTCCAGTTCTGAGCCCCTCAGTTCCAGAAGGACACAGAACTGATGGAGAGAGTCCAGCACAAAGCCACAGAGATGATGGAGTAGACCATCTCCCTGATGAGGAAAGGTGAGAAAGCTGGGTCTCTTGAGCTTGGGAGAAAGGAGACTGAGGGGTGACTCCATTAATGTTGATAAATATGTAAAGGGTGGATGGAGCCAGGCTCTGCTCAGTGTCATCCAATGATAGTACAAGGGGCAATGGGTGTCAGCTAGAACAGAGGAGGTTCCACACCAATGACAGAAAGAACTTCTTCCCCGTGTGGGTGACAGAGCTGGAAGGGGCTGCCCAGGGAGACTGTGGAGTCTCCCTCTGTGGAGAAATTTAAAACCCACCTGGCCATGTTCCTGTGTGACTAGATTTAGAGAATCCTGCTGTGGCAGAGGGACTGGAAGATCTTTCGAGGTCCTTTCCAATCCCTAATGTTCTGTGATTCCATGTCATACCTCAAGATATTTACTGGATGTATCTAACTTGAAATTTAAAATGCTTTAACTTGACACAGTTATCACTGCCCATTTTTACTGTGTGAGTGAATGGCTACTAAGCTGATTCAGGTTTGCAGTGCAAGTATGTGGAGCTACTACTTAGAAACTCACATTCTGAAAGCAAACTCTGTAAGTGCTGTAATCGGCAGTGGCATGCCCAAATACTCATGGGGAAAAGCTAAAACACAAACCCTAAGGAACTATTTCATTTTATAGAAAACACATCCTCTGTGAATTTAATAACTGGAATACAAGATGATTTTTTTTTTGAGGTTACTAAATACACACTGTCTTTCCGTGTTTGTTTACAAATGAGATCTAACACCAGAAAATTGATCTCCCTTTTACTCATTAGTCTCAGTCATTTTGCTCTTCTGTTTGTAAATGCAAGTTACAAAGCGCCCTATTAAACACCACTTTGTCAGACGAGTTGAGCAGCTTTTCCTACAATAGCTATTTCCAGTGGCTTCCAAGACAAAACAAATTAATTATTCCTGTAAGATTTTTATCCAGAAAAACTAATGCTTGTGGAGATTGTTTATAAGATTGCTGCTATATTTAAGATACATCACTACCTTCAAAAGAAGGCCTGAGTGTTGAGTTAGTGGCTATATCCAACCGTGCTTTCAGCTATACCTCGCTGCAGGTCAGAGCAACACAGAATCACAGAACATTAGGGATTGGAAGGGACCTCAAAAGGTCATCTGGTCCAATCATAGAATCATTAGGGATCAGAAGAGACTTTAAAAGATCATCTAGTCCAATTCCCCTGCCACAGCAGGATCACCTAGATCAAGTCACACAGGAACATATCCAGGAGAGCTTTAAATGTCTCCAGAGAAGGAGACTCCACAGTCTCCCTGGGCAGCCTGTTCCAATGCTCCATTACCCTCACTGTGAAGAAGTTCCTTCTCATACTCATTTGGAACCTCCTATGTTCCAGCTTGCACCCACTGCCCCTTGTACCATCACTAGATGACTGAGAAGAGCCTGGCTCTATCCTCCTGACACCCACCTCTCACATATTTATAAACATTTATTAATGAGGTCACCCCTCAGTCTCCTCTTCTCCAAGCTAAAGCTCCCTCAGCCTTTCCTCAGCAAGGAGATGCTCCACTCCTTTCACCATCTCTGTGGCTCTGCACTCCAGCAGCTCTGTGTCCTTCTGGACACAATATTCCAGACGTGGTCTCACCAGGGCAGAGTAGAAGGGGAGGAGAATCTCTCTCAATCTGCTAACCACTCCCCTTCTGATGCACCCCAGGATGCCGTTGGCCTTCTTGGCCACAACAGCACATCTTATAGCAGCAACAAGATTGGAATTCTCAGAGTTAAATACAGATCGTGTTTGTCTCTAGAAGATGTTTATTTCACTGATATGTGATCTTAGGATAAGGGCGCAGATGTGCCGGAAGCAACAAAGAGGTGACTCCATGCAATGCACGAAACAAGTGCAAACCTTATATAGAGAGTCTTCAGAGGATTCTTTCACATTTCAAAAGAGTTTGGATTGGAGTTTTTATCTTCTAAAGATTAAAAGCACAAGCACATCTTTATAACTAACAACACTTTTCAAAATGCTTTATTTATAACGCACTTCAGTATTTATCTTGATTTTAGTAAACATCTGAGTCAAGATATTAGTGGCTTTCCAGGAACAGATGGTGGTTTCTTGAAAGGTCATGATATCTGTGCTTACATAGAGTCACAGAATCATTCAGGTTGGAAAAGACCCTTGGAATCATTGAGTCCAATCATCAATCCTACTCTACAAGTTCACCCGTCAACCATATTCCCCAACACGTCTAAAGCGTCTTTTAAACTCATCCAGATTGCTTGACATCTGTGAAAAAAACTTCATTTCTATTTTTTCCCAACATTTTATTCTTGTTTTGCAATTATTATGGTTTCAAAAAGTTATTTCACAGCTAAAATAATCTCATAATTTGCAAGGGATATAATCACACTTTTTCTAGTTGTCCAAGGTAACTGTTGATGTCTCTCCACCTAGATTCTTCTTTGTCCCACTGGGTGGTGGAATTTATTTCTGTGTAAAACCAGAATCCATTAACGACTTTCACTTCCTTTCTGCTTTTCTCACCCTGTGGCAATAATTAGTTCTGTTCTTTAGGGGAGGGTGAGGGATGCGAGCAGAAGGAATTAAATTGGCAGGTTTTGTTTCATAAACACATTTGGTATTTTTTGAAACCTGGCTTCATTGTGATTCAAAATGAAGATCTGATATGTTTACAGTCTCCAAGAAAAGGCCCGAGACCTCAGTTCTTATGGTTTCTGTGCAGAGATTGAAGAATTCCCTGAACATTTGCTGCTCTCCTGGGGAACAGCTTTGCATATGAAAGTTCAGCGGCCCAGACTAACAAATGAATACAACTCTAGGAGATTTTTGGGAGGAGAACCTAAACTGAAGATACAAGATCTGAATTTAATTCTCAGATTTGGGCTATATTTTTCTTTCTTCTGATGTTTTAAAAGGCAGTTTTAACAAAGATTGCCCTGCCCCACAGGTTTTTCCCTGAATTTTTAATAAATATGTTGGGAGAATAAAATTGTAGTAATCACAGAATCACAAAATCTCAGAACATTAGAGATCGGAAGAAAAGAGCATCTAGTTCCATCTCACCGCCACAGCAGGATCCTCTAGATCCAGTTGCACAGGAATCATGGCCAGGTGGGTTTTAAAAGTCTCCAGAGAAGGAGATTCCACAAGCCCCCTGGGCAGCCTCTTCCAGTGCTCTGTCACCCAATAAACTTTGACTGCAGAGAGAGGGGCAATCCTACATATATAATGTCCATATAATGGAAACATCTCAGTATCAGTGAAAAGAACTCAATACTATCAGTGAAAATAAGAAGACGGAGTGTGAGCAAGATGTGATAAGCAACAGTGAGCCATGGATCCAACACATATGTATAACCTGTTCTGAGCCTGAGGTTAAATGCTCTCTGAGTATACACGTCATCAAGTCTTCAAAATATCTCTCTCATAAGATAAAGACTTTGTTTGCAGTTAAATGAAGTGGAAAAACTGCAAAAATCAATCACACAGAATTTTCAGAAGTTCTACTTCATTAGTACGATGTCAGCAGTGCTACCTGTGCCTGATACTAATCATAACATCCCCGACCTCTTCAGATATAAAATTTTAGTGGAAAATGCATCTAAGATCTATCTCAGTGCCTTAATTTTTCTTTAGGATAAACCATAAAATCAATCAGCAGATAGCACCATCACTGCATATAATGAACTTTTCAAAATGCTTGCTTACATCAGAACAGTTATGCAGAGTGGGTGCCACTCTAGTTGTTATTTTCCTTTCCCGAAACAAGAAAGCTTAGCACCTTATTTAAATAATGAATGTCTTTGCTTAATGAAAAGACCAGCTCCTAAAATTCTTTCATTAAAGTGTTCTGTGGTACCACATCTGTCAATCACATCCAAACAACGAGATGCGACAGTCTCTGAGCTCCAGCAGGTCCTTCAGCCATACCCCCTCGGGTACTGGCAGTGCAGCCAAATGCTCCCTGTGAGTGACCTCGAGTGGCTGCATGACTATGATTAAAACATGATCTAAATTGATGAGGATGTCCCTTAACAGTAGGAAGAAAATACATTAGTGCCATGAAGCTGTGTGATGCCTCTGCTCCAAAAGCCCCAAGACTGGAAAAAAAAAGTATTTCGATCAAACACTGCTTCTGACTTAGGATTTTGCTGTGATCAATTAGTAATAATTTCACTTCTAGAAACATATTGAGGTGCTGGAGCAGGTCCAGGGGAGAACAGTGAGGCTGGTGAAGGGACTGGAGGGAAAGTCTAATGACGAGAGGTTGAGGGAGCTGGGGAACTGGGAGTGTTTGGCCTGGAGAGGAGGAGACTTGGCACAGGCCCTTATTACTCTCTACAACTACCAGAAGGGAAGTTGTAGCCAGGTTGGGGGTCGGGCTTTTCTCCCAGGCAACTAGGGACAGGATGAGAGGGCAGGGCCTGAAGCTGCCAGGGGAGGGTTAGGTTGGATGTTAGGAAGCCCCTCCTCATGGAAAAGGTGATCAGAGCCTGGAATGGACTGCCCAGGAAAGTGGTGAAGTTCCCACCCCTCAAGGTGTTTAAGGACAGCCTAGATGTGGCCTCAGTCCCCTGGTCTAGCCGATTGTGGTGATGTTAGGTCCTGGGCTAGATGATCTTAGAGGTCTTTTCCAGCCTCAATAATTCTGTGGTTCTTTAAGTTCTCTTATACAGACTCTACACCAGATCATCCTGAGATATTTAGATGAGGTCAGACACACAAATATCTATACGTATGGGGTTAAACACCTCCCCTCTCCCCCTGCTCCATGCTTTACCTGAGCAGAACCAACACCCACCTGCCATTCTTTGCACTCCTTATGCCTTGACAATCCAAAAAGTGTGATTGCATTATATAGCTGCCAGAACTACAAAGGAATAAAAATTAGCAATCTCATTTCTAGCAAAACAAAAAAACTCAAACTCCTTGGAAATATTTGTCACAGGTGCAAGTGATCCAAAACAAAACTTTTATGGTGTGGTAAACCCTCCCAGGGCCTGCACCGCAAAGGGAGGAATGGGATTGCCCAACTTACATGCCCAAAGAATAAGAAAGGAAGGAGAAACGTCAGTCCCCGCCACATCCAGGACTGAAATCCTTCTGGAAAAGGTTAAAAGAGGCAGAGAGTTAGCTTAGAATAACCAGGACCAGAACTGCAGCCCTGCCCACCCAAACCGCCCTGTAAGGACTATTCCCAGGCACAATAACCAACTTAAAATATCACAGAATCATATAAAGGTTTGGGTTGGAATGGACCTTTAAAGCTCATGTAGTCCAACCCTCCTGCAGATAGCAGGGTCATCTCCAACCACATCAGGTTGCTTAGAGCCCCCTCCAACCTGACCTGGGATGTTTCCAGCGATGGGACTTCTCCCACTTCCCTGGACAAGCTGAACCAAGGTCACTCCACCCTCAGCATAAAAAAATTGTTCCTTCAGTCTAGTCTGAACCTCACTCTTGAAGGTGTGGTAACGGAGAGAGGATGAAGATGGGGATAAACAGAACCTCCACCTTGACCCTCTCCCAAGGAAAGGGGTGGTAGCTCTGCAAAGCTCATGCTCAGAAGCCCAGGCAGCCCTTTCCCCATCAGTGCATCTAAAACCTGTGCATAAACTCTGCAAAACAAGTCCTGCAGAAAAACTCACCTACTGTGAGGTCCAAGTGGTTTCTCTCCCCCAAAGCACGGAGTCTGTAAAGGCAGCCTCTTTGATAATAATACTGCAGGAACTGAACACAACCTGGAGAGATTAAAACATCCTTGCATTGGTTTCTCAGATGGATGATAAACTTATCCAACTATTTTAATAACATTTTATGCCATAACATTTAACTATTTGCATTAGCACATTGTGTATTTTTATTCCTGCAGCCTAATACTCCATTATTTCACAGAATCACAGAACATTAGGGATTGGAAGGCACTTCGAAAAATCATCCAGTCCAATCCCCCTGCCACAGCAGGATCCCCTAGGTCCAGTTGCACAGGAACATTACCAGGAGGGTTTTAAACATCTCCAGAGAAAGAGACTCCACAAACACCCTGGGCAGCCCCTTCCAGTGCTCTGTCAACCTCACTGGGAAGAAGTTCCTTCTCATATTGATGTGGAACCTGCTCTGCTCCAGCTCACACCCATTGCCCCTTGTGCTATCATTAGATGACATTGAGTAGAGCCTGGCTCCATCCTCCTGCCACCAGCCCTTCTCATATCGATCAACATTCATGAGGTCACCCCTCAGTCTCCTTTTTTCCAAGCTCAAGAGACCCATCTCCCTCAGCCTTTCCTCATTAGGGAGATGCTCCACTTCATCATCTTCGAGGCTCTGCGCTGGAGTCTCTCCAGCAGCTCTGTGTCCTTCTGGAACTGAGGGGCCCAGAACTGGACACAATATTCCAGATGTGGTCTCAGCAGGGCAGAGCAGAGGGGGTAGAGAATCTCTCTCGATCTACTAACCACTCCTCTTCTGATCCACCCCAGGATGCCGTTGGCCTTCTTGGTTACAAGGGCACATTGCTGGCTCACAATCATCCTGTTGTCCACCAGGACCCCCAAGTCTCTTCCTTCTCCACTGCTCTCCAACAGGTCAGTCCTCAACCTATACTGGTCCCTGGGGTTGTTCTACCAAGCAGAAGCCTTTTCTTCTAAGGACATAAGATGCAGAACTAATGTATCCCATGAATTAGCAAGGTAAGAGATACTCACTCTGAAATATTGAAAATGACAAAAACTGACTGCGAAACATTTGGTACATGATTCCGTCTGGCCTGAAAACAAGATACAAACATTAGACAAATTATTAAAAAATCATACAATAGTTCTTTGATAAAAACCACACGACACAGCGCCCGTCCCCAGATCCCATCAGCAAACTAACGAAGCAAGTAGCTGCTACCCAGCCCATGGCACCCCATTTGGAACCCCGAGATACTTCAGAGTGTAGTAAATGCTCCCACGGATTAGGTTCCCCCTAATGAAAAACCTCTGCATGGTCCTGCTCTTTACCCTAAGGGTAGTTCAGGACAGACACAGGACAGGGGATGTCCAGGCACTACCTCATCCTGTTACAGATTGAGGGGCAGAAACATTTGTTGGTTTAAAACCATTTAAAATTAACTCATCAGATCATGCAAAGGTGTGATAGGTCACACAGGCCTTACACAGGGCACATTGCTGCCTTGTTTGAGCAACATCACCACCCATGGGGAGTTCACTTATGGTTTTGGCTTTATGCTGTTTGTAGTCTGGGTCCAGTAAAAGCACCGAGCATTCACTTTGTGGCATCATCCCTCTAAAGCGGAAATCAAGAGACTTGCAGAGCTTTTGCACAACTACAGCTAAGGGTTTAGGTTTCTTTCCTATTTTTAAATCAGCAATGTAAATACAAACTTGTAGAGCTGTATTTTCACTAAAAACACCTCTAACAGCAGACATATTGAATCTGATGCTTCTCCATGTGCCTGTGTGGCCACAGCCTCATGGACACACTGGATTTAAATGTTGAGGATACAAACGCTGAATCAGGCTTGAAGCACCTCAAGTAGGCAAGAGAGGACTCACCACGTTAACATTACTCCAGACAGGAATGTGGAGACGTAGTGATGAGATACCCACCAGCCTTTGATCCTGAACAGAAACAAACATGGCAGTTAGATGAGAAACATGGATCTTACTGGCTTTAAAGCAAAAAAGACTGATCCTGGCTTATGAGAGGAGGAGGGAAGTGAACAAATCAGACAGCCTGACTAGAGCAAAAAGGATGCTGTGGAAAACTGTCCTGGCAATATGGTTTAGTTTGGGGCATAAATCCATGACTGCTGGGGGAGGCTCAGCACTGGGGGATCACTCGTGTGTGCTCCCATGAGCTCTCCAGCACAGCAAGAAGCAGCAGTCCCTGCAGCACAAGGTACTGCGGTGACTAATGGTGCACAGGTTTCAGCCCACACACCCTTTTGTGTTTCTGTGCCATGCAAACCAGTGACTCAGTGATGTTTCCAAGTCCTTCCCACGAGGTGGCTGTTTCTTTAAGACACAAACACAAAGCTCAGGAATGTGAGCAAAAGCTGTAGTGAGGAGGAATCAAGTGAAGAGCTGCCCCAGGGACAATGCTGCTTTGGAAACTAAGCCAACACGATGGGTTCCTTTGGCGCATTTCCAGCCAAAGGTGTGTGACCTCTAACATAAGGCAGCACTGGAATCGCTGGAACCATGCTGGGAGCATCCTCAGTGGATGCAGCCAGCCCAGGCTCAGAGGTTCCTCTGCTGGACTTAGACAAGCAACTTCACATCTCCATGCTCTGAATTTTTCCTCTGACTCCACAGTAACCTTCCCTTCTCTGTAAAGTACCCCAAATCAAGATCTCATGCCTGCAGCAGCCCTGCTTGCACAAGAGTTGCTGCCCACTCGCTTTATCTCCACTGCCCAGCACTGCTGGGAACTGTGTCCTCCAGCAGCTCCCAGAAATGTACCCATTTTTATAACTTTGACCCAAAAGAAAAGCAAGAGAGCTCCAATTTTTCCCACCACACTTGGAACACTGGTGCCAGCCTTCAGGCACAAACTCCCTCTTGCACTGGGAGAGGAGATCACAAGCATCCAGCCAGCAATACCAAGACTCCCAAAAAGGCTCTCTCCATTTCAAGAGGATTGTGGAAGGAACTGGTGCTGGCCCACCCCTGTACAAGCACCACCACTACAAGCTCTCTGTGCAGCGTTTGGAGCAAGATTGTGTGTGGAAAGCTGGGCTAACGCGGTGCTGGCTGCTCAAGAGGTGGCAAACGAGACAAGCTAGAAGCCAAATTAATTAATGCAACAACAGGGAGCTACAAACATTGCAGCAGCAGCCACCACTCACCCAGCAGCAAACCAACACATGGGAAGAGGCGTGGCGACTGCTGCAGTTTCCCCGCACCAGCTTCTCTGGATGATGAAAACCAGGATCATGCAGCCATCAGGTTATTGATAAAATCTAACACCACACTCCACGTTGCATGGAAGTGCAAACTCAAGCAAGGTCTCAAGTTGGAGATACTCAAGGAGCCATCCATCAGCAGGACCTCATTTATCCCTACTAAGGGTGCCATAGAGAAATGAAGGCTTGGAGTAAGGATCATCTTCCAGTTAACATCTCCCAGGATTTTACTCACATTCCCAGCTCTTCATATAATTATCCCCTGACTGCAAACTTTCCCTCCATATGACTGTAATCATAGAATGATTTGGGTTGGAAAGAACCTGAGATCTTCTAGTTCCAACCTCCCTGCCATAGGCAGTGACACCTCTCACTAGACCAGGTTGCCCAGAGCCCCAACCTTGAAGTCTTATCACACACCTCATGAGATGCAGCAGTGACCCCCAGGGCAGTCACACCAACCACAGGGAACAAAGCCAGCTGGGTTGGTCCTTTCACCAAAGCTACACACACTTAGACCCCACCTCTACAACTAACCCACAGCTACCAAAACCATCCACTTTGGACCAGGAATTTATGGAGAACCCATAGACTTTTAGGAATGGCAGGTTGTCCTCCCTCCCCAAACCTGAAGTGGCCGCACTTGCCCTTGGAAATGACCAAGGAGGAGAGATAGAGACAAAAGACGCTGCAAAGAGGCATCAGCATCTCAGATTTTCTGGGCTTCAGCACCATCCCCTGTTGTTGCTTTATTTTAATTGTAAGGACATTTCATGCTTTAAATAGTTTTGCAGGTGGCACAGTACCTCGATCCGTTGCTAATAAGAATGCTTTCCCGTATCGTCAACGTGCAGTAGTACCACACTAAAAGAAAGTTAAACACTTCATCCGTCACCCTGTTAAACAGAAAAACAGTAAAAGCACCAAACCAACCTGTTAATTATAAAGACACATTCCAAAAACTCCCTCCTTTTCCTCCCTCCCCTTGGCTGAATGAAAACCTGCCCAAGCGGTGCCACAGACACAAAGCCTCAGCCCTGAGAATCTCTAACCCCCACAATGGTTAGGCTCAGAGTCCTGTTCTCTGGGAAGTGCCTTGTGATCTAACACTGCAGATCTTGAGCCGATAAGCAGGTATGCAGAGATGACATTAATTCCTTCTGAAGGAGAGAAAGCACTATGCAAGCAGCAGATGATCCAATTTAATGGCATTTCCAGGCTAATTCAATGAGAAGATTCCCTGAGATCTATATAAATCCAATAAACTAAAAGAACAGCAGAGCATTACACTCTGGGAGAAGAAAAAACTCAACAAAAACGTTCTTGTGCCCTCTGTAAACCCCTGCAGCCAAGGGGGTTCACGGCAGCTGCTGTTCGCAGTGGCATCATTCACCAGCACCATCCTGTGTTCAGTCAGACCCCTCAGTAATCTCAGCAGAAGTACCCATCTCCAAAACCTTCCTGTTTTTCAAGAAACATGAACAGTGGAACCTTGTTGCTGGTCAGTTACTTTATCATGGCCTAGAGATAACAGTTTGGATCTGATAATTCCATGCAAATCCTTCTCTTGTTGCATGTGCAACCCCAGAGCTAGAGCGCGTTGCTGGAATCTGCCCGGAACAGCCTGTGACAAAAACCAACTGCTCATTCCCAAGCACAACATGATGCCAGGAAAACAACAGACCAGAAAACACGGTGTTGGGCTTCTCTTAGTTACAAATCTCCAAAAAGAGTTAGCAAAGGGAAAAGCTAAAATACAGGTCCTCACGGTGCTGAAGAGGTGCAAGAAGGACCTGCCGCCCAACTACTCAAAGCCCAAACACTGCCAGAGCCCATCTCACTGTTCTTAACAGAATCACAGAACACTAGGGATTGGAAGGGCGCTTGAAAGATCATCTAGTCCAATCCCCCTGCCACAGCAGGATCACGTAGATCAAGTCGCACAGGAACATATCCAGAGAAGGAGACTCCACAACTGCTCTGTGCAGCCCCTTTCAGTGCTCTGTCACCCTCACTGTGAAGAAGTTCCTTCTCATGTTTATGTGGAACCTTCCTATGTTCCAGCTTACACTCATTGCCCCTTGTCCTATCACTGAACAGACAGTTCAAACCCAATGTGTTTTTACTCAAAATACCTGACTACTCAAGCAAAAATGCTGCTTTACCTGTAGTGTAGAAGGAACCTGCAGGTGACGGCCCCAAGTAACAAGATAATTGTCAGATAAAGTTTAAACTTCTCATACTCATCTTTGTAGGCAAATCTGGAAAGGAACAGCCACTGTTTAGACAGAAAGGGGTGGTTTGGCAGAACATAGGTTCACTTTTTTTTCCCTCCAAACCAGCTGCAAACCCACATGCTAAGCCCAGAGACTGGAGGTTTTGCTCCAAACATTTCAGAAAACAGCAGACAGCAGTACAAGACAGTTGAGCTTGGAGTGTCCATCTGGGCTGCACAACCATTACGCTGTGAGACAACAGCTTAAGTCCGTAAGAGCTGGTTTCTAGGTTGGCATGATAAGATTTAAAATAATCTCCATTTTCTCAAGCACTGCATGCCTGGAGTCACAGCACCATTTTTCACTACAAAACCCTCTTAGAATTGAGGCAACAGGCTGGGCTTAAAGGCAAATGATGGACAGAACCCATCAGGCTCAGGAAGCCTTAGCTTAGCCCTGTATCACGGTCAGATTTGCTCACCCTGGACAGATCATCTTTTGTGAGATCTAAGAGAAAATCATTCTCATCTCTGGATTCCAGTCCATGTTCATGGCTGGCCACAGAGAAACCCAAACTTACGTGTGTGGGAACGCTCACTTACTTTGCTTGGTTACTCAAGAGAGTGACATTCACGTTTCCCAGCACCAGATTCAAGTACAGGCTGGAAGACACAAAACAATCACAGAACATTAGGGATTGGAAGTGACCTCGAAACATCATCCAGTCCAATCTCCCCACCACAGCAGGACTCCTAGATCAAGTCACACCAGAACACATCCAGGTGGTTTTCAAACGTCTGCAGAGAAGGAGACTCCACAACCCCTCTGGGCAGCACAAGAGCAGATCCACTTAAGTCCTTGTACTTGAACATCTAAAGACGACCCAGACTGGAGCTGAAGAGAGCAGCGTTATCTGCCAAAGCCACTCTGCTGTAGCATTTTAATTAGGCAAACTGGAGAGAGAGAGACTACAGAAGGTGATTTGAACGTGGAAAGACTGGCCAGCAGTTCCAAAAAGTTAAAAGAAAAGGTTTATTTTCCTGCTTTCTTTTCTGCACTACAGTCTAAGGATGAGATAATGTAGCAGGCACTGTCCAAACCCAACAATAAGAGGGTGAAATAGGAAGAAAAGCGTGATATAAAATTCTGAAGGGCTGCAGCATTGCACAGCCCTTAAGGAAAGAAATCTGTCCTAAACCCCACTTGAAGCTAAATATAAATTTAAAGTCAGTTGAAAACAGTGGGAAAAAGTAAAGAGAAAATTATTGTGCTGCCTCAGTGTTTAAAAAATTTATCTCAGGAAAACATCAGTGTGAAACAGTGAGCTGCACAACTTGGTAACGCAAGGTTACTTGTCTTTTAACAGGGACACCTGCACTGCCCACGCGCTCTAGGTTTACAGGCACTTTCAGCTAATAAATTCCGCGTACAGCTGACCCAGCAGCTCAGCAGGAGATTTATGACTAAGCCAGTTTTACACGTATTTCTTCCACACACACATTAACCTTTTGGAACAACACTGCTCTGAACACTTCAGAAAAAAAATAATCAGCTTTCCTGGAGCTCACAGGGCTCTCCAGCGAAGGACGTACCCGTTCTTCTTCGGCAAATAGGCTTCCATGTCAAAGAAGTCATTTTGCCTCTTCTTGATCTGGGTGCTGATCTTCTGAATGAGAGCAAACTCTTCAGGACTGGCTCCTGGCTTGCACCTGCCAAGGTACAGAAACGAAACACGCCTGTTGATGTTTTTACCTCCTTTTTGACTTAAAGGAAAAATAACATTGTGAAATCCACATAATTCAAAAGCTAAGACTGTGAGTCGATGCTGTTTGCTCCTGTATATCACTGTCTATAAATACAGGAAGACTGGGTGTCAAGAAGAGAGAGATAATCTTTTTTCACTTGAGCCTTGTGGTAGGACAGGGGGCAATGGGTGTCCATTGAAACACAGGAAATTCCACCTCAACATGAGGAGAAACTTCTTTAAGGGTCACAGAGCACTGGAAGGGGCTGCCCAGAGAAGTGCAGTCTCCTTCTATGGAGACTCTCAAGACTCATCTAGATGTGTCCCTATGTGACCTATCTCAGGTTTTATGAGCAGGAGGATTGGACTTGGTGGCCTCTGGAGGTCTCTTCCAACCCTGAACCATTGTTTGTGTATCTCAGCAGCACTGTTTGGCTGACCATGATTTTATTTCCCTACCTGGGAAATAAAAAAAAAAAAGTGCCTTCCACTTTGGGAACTTAGTGTGTGGTTTCAGGCATTGCCCTTGCAGCTCTGGAGGCATGAAAGATTTCTGGATGTAGGAGAACACACAGCTGATGATTTGCTGACAAACTGTGGTTTTAACAATTAATGTAAAACAGGGAGCAGAGCACAGCAGCACTGGCAACCCGAGGTGTCACAGGTGGTGCTTTCAGACCTGCACACAAGGAATTTAACTTATGGCTCCCAGGGAGCAGCCCTAGACAGTTCCCTCCTGTAAATCCACCCAGAAGTAAATTACATCTTCAAAGATCTCCTTTATTTACAGGATTCCATCTCTCCTGGGGTTACAAACACTTTACCCTGGCTGTGACAGATGGAGGCCACTCAAGAATAATAAGGAGCACCAGCACCATGGAGACTACATTAAAATGCTAAAAATCCAAGTACTGCAGCCCTTTGGGAAGGAGAAACATTCCCTCCCCACCTCCTCCACCCTCTGGGTCTCCTGTTACCGTTGCAGGCTATGCTTCAGATCTCTTAATGTCTTCTTCTGCCGGTGTATGGAGCTGCTGCAGGCTGTCTGCAAGCTGGTGACTTCTTCCAGTTTCTGCCTGTAAACTTTGTGTGTTTCCTGCAGGAGAAGAGGAGAGGGTTGGTAGGAAGAGCCCTTCTGGGTTACACATTGCATTTGGTCCTCACTTGTGACAGAAACAAGCAAAATCCCGGTTTTTTGGAAATCACCTCGGAAAACAATCAAGGGGGGGTGAGGATCCAATGTGTCTTAAATGGACACTAATGAAGTTCCTGCAAAACAAAGAGCATCCTCTCCACTCTCTCCTTTCTGCTTTCTAACCAGCTTTTCCACTTGTGAATTCCTCATTCCAACCCAACTGGTAACAAAGCCCAAATCCTTCATTTGATGCCAATCTGTCCCGGTCAAATGGACGGCTGAGTCACAGGGCAGGAACTTGGATTTCCCTGATTTAACCTGGCTGTGAAGAAAAGAAGAAACACAAGGACCCAGAGGAACAAAACTGGTCACACCCATGCCTGGGGGTTTAGATGCCTCTTGGCCATATAAGCAATGTACATTCAAGCAACCTACCTAAGAGCTCAACCCATCCCCTTCCTACATCTAATTCCTTATTGAAATAAATTTCTTTACCACAGCCCACTGATCCTTAGAAGCCACAATTAGTGTCTGGCTGGCCATAACATTCTAACCAACCACAAGCCCACTGAGAGCTGCCTCTGCTCTGCTTTCCCCCCACTTCTTAATGAATTCACTTCCCTCCCAGATGCAGGGAGATCATGAGAGGAGCTAAACAGATGCCAAGTGATGCCCTCTGGGCAAATGTTAAGATCTAATAACTCAGGAGTTTGCAGAGCTTGTACCACAGAGGGAAGGCTTTGGACAAACAGCTGTTTGCATGGCTGCTTTATTTCCCAGCACATCAACGACCACAGAAGATTCCCACAGCATAAACATGGTGGTAAAACCACACATTTGCTCTCCTCTTGCTCACTAGGAACTGGCCAGAAGCTGTTTATCATTTACAGGAGCAAAGCAAAACAAGCTCCCGTATCCAATAACCTTCATAACCAAAGGAACCACATTTGGGTACCACAACACCCATCGCTTCAGGAGTGGTTTGGCTTTGCTTAACACAGGAAGGACATCAGGGTTCCCTGGACTGCACAGTAACTCCTTCATCTTCTCTAGATGACACACAACAGAATCTTTGAAAAGGCTGGGTCAGAGGGTGTTAAGAAGCTCTTCACCAAAGAAGTGTTCAAGTATTTTTTTGAAACACAAGCAGGTTTGCTGAGAGCCAGTAAATTCTATCGCTGGCCAAAACCATCAGGATAATGACTTCAGAATGTCTCCTGTGTTTAGAAGAATGTCATGTTTGCTAGTACTGAAGTTATTTATTTATCAAGAGAGGCCACTGTGCAAAGGGAACCCACAGGCAGCAAAGACAGCTCAGCACTGCCTGTACATTAATGCACAGAACCCACAGACCAAATACCCTGCCCTGCTTAGCAACTGCTCGATGGTTTCTGTAGGTACCTCAAGGTTTATTTTCTATTACACTTGCAACAGCCCAGCTCGACACTTGTTCACTTGCAGAACTCAAACCACATTCACAGGGAGCCCTGCAGGGCTTTTTCCTAACCAAAATGTGCTTAAGCTGTTCCTACACACGGTTTACACTGCTGTTGCAGGCCAGCTTGCAATTTCCCATGTCCCTGCCCCAAATCATCAACAGCCCTGAGCTCTCTCTCAGGCTGCTCTGGCAAACCAAGCAACCAAAGTCTGCAGATGGAGCTGGTTAGAAGTGCTCTGCAAACGTTGATGACACCCAACCCCATCTCAGTGCTGGTCCCCACTGGCCCAAAGGGATGCTCAGTGCTGCAGGCAGCAGCATCAGCTCCTTCGAACCTCTGAAGTCAGAGATCCCCAAATGCTTGACACCAGGAGGCTGGAGGCAGGAGCTATGACCAGAGTCCAAGGTCCTCCTCTGCAGGAGGACAAGACAGCCCCTGACCCAGAACCTGTAACATGATTATAAAATACAAGACAGGGCAGGAATGCTATGAAACTGAGACCGTTTCACGACGATCTGCTCTTGACTCACAAAAAAATGTGCCCATCATCAATTTTTTCCCCCTGCCAGCATTGCACAAGAGACCCTTTTAGTGGACAAACCAAAACACCATGGAAAATGCCAGCAGGGAGCTCCTTCCAAATGCAAGCAGATCCCACACAGCCCTGGACCAGCAGCTGAGGATGGATGAGTCAGGCCAACAAACAAGGGCGTTGAAATGGGGTGATGCAGGGGTGGAGGTGGTCAGACTGCTGCTGCAAAAACTAGGTTCCTCAAGAGGAAGAGATGCTGTGCATGTGTCCAAAAAGCCACGTGCAAGGGCAAGGATGGGCAGACACCCTCGCCAAGACATTTACTGAAGAATTTTGTTTCCTACCTCAACACATCAGTTTGACTTGAATCCAGCTTGGGAGCACACAGCCTTCCTCCAAAGCACATTTAGGTGTCACCAACATCTCACTGAGCTGGAACAGAGTCATGTCCTCAGGACAGCACCATGTTCTTCTGCAGTGCTGCCTTCAGATATCAACTCCGCTTGTGACCCCTGATGCTCTTCAGAGTGGATGCTACTCCAAATTTCCACCTCTATGGCAATAACTACCAGGCAACGCTTGTGCCACCAGCTGCCGCCACTCCAGCAAACATCATCTCTGAGTTACTTTTACTGATGGGGAAACTGAGGCAGGGATAAGTTACTGACTTTTTTCTCTGGGTTAGGCCTAGGGCAGGACACACAACAAGGACAGTCTGCTCACACAGCAAATAAATGATCTACAAACCCAGCCAGCTGGTGCTCTCCCCCTCAACACTCAGGCACCACCTTTCCTTCTGTTAACATGCGTAAACCTAAACTGACTTTTAATTAAGACAAGGAGCTCAATCTGGAAACGACACTTTTCCTTTTGTTACAGCCCCAAAGCAGTAACAGCTGCACAGAGCCACAGCAGCCGGCCATGGTTTAAAAGTGGCTCGTAAAAGCATTTTGTACAAACAGCTCCATGGTCTTTCTACCCCTTGTTAACTTTCGCAAAACAGAAGATCTGTGTGTGAACCGTTTGTAACCCACCGCAAGAAATTAAGCCGAAGCCAGGTGATGCTTACACTCCCAGCGCTGCCCTGACTTTCAACACAGACAGGCTGAGGGAGATCGGGTTCTTCAGCCTGGAGAGTGCTCCAGGGGAACTTTATAGCAGCTTTCAGTAGCTGAAGTGGGCTACAGGAAAGCTGGAGAGGGACTTTTTGCAAGGGCACCTAGTGATAGGACAAGGAGGATGAGTGAGATTTGAGATGAGATCTGAGGCAGAAATTCCTCCCTGTGAGGGTGTTGTGGCGCTGGAGCAGGTTGCCCAGGGAGGTTGTGGCTGCTCCATCCCTGGAAGTGTTCAAAGCCAGGTTGGATGGGTCTCTGGGCACCCTAGTGTGGTGAGAGATGTCGCTGCCGATGGCAGGGTGTTGGCACTGGGTGAGGTCCGAGCTCACTTCCAATCCAAACCATCCAGTGATTCTACCTGCGTTGCTCTCGGTACCTCGTTACAGCTGCACAAACCCACCAGGAACCCCCTTCCCCATCCTTGTCCCAGCAGTAGGAGCCGTGTCCCCGCACCTCCTCGGGTTCTCTTCACAGGTACCCAAGGCCTGGCCGTGGTTTGGTTTGGGCCGTCCTACGCACAGTAACACCGGGGGTACCGGGGGGTTTCTGAGGTGCGGGGCAGGGCAGAGCTTCGTGCGTGGCCCCGACCCCGCTCCACAGCATCGTGCACGCCTGGCCTTACCGGGCGCAGCCCCAAGGCCCCTCCCGAACACAGCAGAGGGGATCGAGTCCCTCTGCGCTCTGCAGTACGGACCCCTCGGGAAAGGCAGTATGGGGCCGGGCTAAACCCCGCGGTACCGCACCGCGACCGCACCGCGCCGCCCCCGCACCAGCCCCGCCTCACCTGCAGCTGCCGGAACTCCTCGTCCAGCTCCTGCCACTCGCCCCGACACCACTCCAGCTGCACCCTCATCGCGGTGGGGGAAGCGGTGTTTGCGGTGAGGAGGGTTGCGCGGTGCAACCCGCAAACGGAGGCGACGGCGCGGACCCGCAGCCGGGCCCGGGGGCCACGTGCGCCCCTGACGTCATCGCGCGGGGCGGGGCGCGGCGCCGCTGTGGCGCGAGACAC
>JAOXOE010000343.1:26046998-26082259 GCA_028565055.1 Phoeniculus purpureus | reverse complement strand
CACACAGGAACACATCCAGGCAGGTTTTAAATGTCTCCAGAGAAGGAGACTCCACAACCTCCCTGGGCAGCCCCTTCCAGCGCTCTGTCACCCTCACCGGGACGAAATTCCTTTTCAGATTGATGTGGAACCTCCTCTGTTCCAGCTGATACCCACTGCCTCTTGTCGTATCATTAGATGCCACTGAGCAGAGCCTGGCTCCATCCTCCTGACACCCACCTTTCACATATTTATCAACATTACTGGCGTCATCCCTCAGCCTCCTTTTTTCCAAGCTGAAGAAACCCAGCTCCTTCAGCCTTTCCTAATCAGGGAGATGCTCCACTCTATCATCTCTGCAGCTCTGTGCTGGAGTCTCTCCAACAGCTCTGTGTCCTTCTGGAACTGAGAGGCCCAGAACTGGACACAATATTCCAGATGTGGTCTCCCCAGGGCACAGTAGAGGATGAGAAGAACCTCTCTCGATCTGCTAATCACCCCCTTTCTGATCCACCCTAGGATGCCGTTGGCCTTCTTGACCACAAAGGCCTATTGCTGGCTCATGGTCATCCTGCTGGCCACCAGGACCCCCGTTACACACACAGGAGCTTGCGAGGTTGTGTTTGATTATCTGAGAGCAGAGAAGATCCCTTTTCAGTTCAGACCACAGAACGTTTGTGTTTCCTTGTCTCTCAGCATTCTGGGGAGTTTACTGACAATCACCCGGGGGGGTTTAACGTTGTTATAGAGAAACCTCAATCAAACGGTTGGAAGCTGCATTGAAGACATCTCTGTATAACAGTGTCAGCTTGGGACCAGCAATAATAATACGGTGACAGAAAATCTATAAAACACATTAAGCCGGTTTCAGTTCCAACTTTTTTTCATCTTATGTCTTGTTACATTCACAATCGAAGTCGCAGAGACAACATCAAAACCCTAGGAGCAGAGCTTACCTTAAAGGCTTTGCTGATAAGAACTGATAAACAAAGGGTTTAAGATTCAGCATCCGAACCAAGCTCTACTAGTTCTGCAAATACTATTGATTTCCTTCAGATTCATGAGAAATATTTAATCCAAACTCTATTTGTCCTATGAAAATGAAGTGTCGGGGTTGATCCATATTTTCACTTTACAATACTGAGGTCCGCAGGTTAATACACTAAGCAAACTGCAAACCCTGGGGGGTTGATTCACTTTGTAGGCTACAGGAAAAGAGAGGTGTTTAATTTTTTTTTTACCATCACATGCTCTAGCAGCAACTTCTGCATAGAACCGACACATGGGGTTCTGCATTGCAGCAATATGCATGATCACAGAACCACAGAACACCAGGGACTAGAAGGGACCTTGAAAGATCATCCAGTGCACTCTCCCCGCCACAGCAGGATCACCTAGAACAAATCCAGGTGGGTTTTAAAGTTCTCCAGAGAAGGAGACTCCACAACACCCCTGGGCAGCCCTTTCCAGTGCTCTGTCACACTCACTGCAAAGAAGTTCCTTCTCGTATTGATGTGGAAACTCCTATGTTACGTTGCTAAGATCAAAGCTTGGGTTGTGTTCCAGGCATTTTCATTTCACTGCTTAACTTTAGGATTCTGCGGGAGGATAAAAGTCATCAATTTATGGCTTTAAAAAAAAAAAAACAAAACACAAACCCCCACACAACATTAAGGTTTCAGCCAGCAATGGGCCAAGAAGGCCAAGGGCATTCCCAGGGTGGATCAGAAGTGGAGTGGTGAGGGTGACAGAGCACTGGAAGGGGCTGCCCAGGGGGGTTGTGGAGTCTCCTTCTCTGAGATACTTAAAACTCATCTGGACATGTTCCTGTGGAACTTAATCTAGGTGATCCTGCTCTGGCAGGGGGATTAGACTGGATGATCTTTTGAGGTCCTTTCCAGTCCCTAATGTTCTGTGATCCTGTGTGACTAGAACTTGGACATCTCCTATGTCTGCTCATCCCATTTAATTTGATCAACATGGTGCTGCAATGAGCAAGTAAGTTCAAAATGCAGCATGAGATGAAAGGCTTTGTATGTTCTCCTCTCAAAGCTAGTGAATCAGCTATTGGGAGCGCTGTCTGTGTAACCAGAAAAAAGAAGTAGGTTCCAGAAATGGTAAAGTAAGTTTTCTTTCTGTGAAATCCAAGCTTCATTTACTAGACTTGCACAGACCCATTTCAAACCCAGTGAAACCACCAAGTGAGAGGAGTGCTCATCAGACAATACTCATTGCTAGTTATCCTCAAGTTACTTTGTCTCATCAACATCTTGGAAGTTATCGTATCAATAATTAATTGACATATGCTGTATTTCATTTCTAAACAGTCTGTAAAGTTGCTCATGTGTTGTACGTTTCTTAACTGCCTTGCCTGAATCCAGTTATTCCAGATTGGAGAAAGTATTCTCCAATCTACTTTGGAGAACAAGCCTTATGAGGAGGGGCTGAGGGAGCAGAGACTGTGTGGTCTGAAGAAGAGAATGCTGAAGTGAGACCTTATTGCTCTCTAGAACTAGCTGAAAGGAGGTTGTAGAGAGGTGGTGGGTGTTGGCTTCTTCTAGTGTTGAACACCTCCAAGAATGTGATAGACTGTTTTGAGTTGCAAAGGACCTTAGACGTCATCCAGTTCCAAGTCCCCTGCCCTAGGCAGAGACACCTCTTGTCAGAGCAGGTTGCCCACGGCCCGATCCAACCTGCCTTTGAACTCTTTCAGGGAGAAGGCACCCGCAACTTGCCCTGGCAACTTGTTCCAGTGCCTCAACACTCTTTAAGTTGGCCATTAGAAGTTTGTTTATTGGAAGTGTCATGAGGCCTTGGAACAGGCTGCCCAGGGAGGGTGTTTAATCACCATCCCTGCACACATTTAATAGTCTTGAAGGATGTGGTTTATGGGTGAGCTTGGGTTGGACTTGATGATCTTAAAGGTCTTTTCCATCCTAAATGACACTGTGATTCTACTGAACTCTTACTTCTTTGTGCAGTAACCTTTATATTTTTTATGTGCTAATATCCACTGCTTCCCAATCCTTGAGCGGTTACCTGAAAGTTCAGTTCTCTAACCCATGAATCATTAATCATGAAGCAAGTGCTGGGGGATTACCTCCATAAATTGCAAGTAACAAAAATGATAAAGGAATAACGTGTAGATTTCCTTTTCCTCATCAGTTCAGCCCCTACTTGAATAGGATAAAGGTGTAAAAGAAATCATTAAAACACTAAAAAAATGACAATAACCATTAAAATTCCTGGGACAATTAGCTTGTTGCTAATATTCAACAGCCAATTATTTGTATTGTCTGTGAAAGAGAAATTAATGCTGATCTTTAACAGTAGTCACCTTCCAGAGGTAGAGCTTTATGCATCTGCAGCAACGCTATAATAGATGAGTTCTGTAATTCTTCTAACAATAGACTCTTTCAGTGATCTCTATGTTCTTTCTCATGAATTATTTAAATACTCTGTCAGGGACTGCAGTTAAGTCTTAATAATTTTAAGGAGGATGATTAAGTGGTTTGAACACCTCCCCTATGAGGAAAGACTGAGAGAACTGTCTGGAGGAGAGAAGGCTGACAGGGCATCTTATTAATGTCTGTAAATATCTGAGGGGTGAGTGTCAACTGGAAAGGGCCAATCTCTTCTGTAGGAAGAGGACAAGGAATAATGGGGATAAACTTGAACAGAGGTTGTTCCACCCCAACCCGAGGAGAAACTTCTTTACTGTGAGGGTGACAGAGCTCTGCAACAGGCTGCCCAGAGAGGTTGTGGAGTCTCCTGCTCTGGAGACTTTCAAAACCCCTCTAGATACAGCCCTGTGTGGTCTACCCTAGAGGATCCTGCTTTGGAAGGGGACTTGGACTAGATGATCTCTAGAGGTCCCTTCCAACCTCTAACAAGCTATGATTGTATAATTTTGTAAATGGATGAACACAAAGACACCAAATAAAGGAGAGGTGTGATTATGACAGCAAAGCCACGGGTAGATGTCCAGGCAGTAACAGACGTCCAGTGGCTGTAACACTGGATTCTAGACAAAATTTTGTAGGTATTTCATTCAAACATATCTGACTAATTCAACATCGACTGCGGAAACACAACACAACCACAAGCCACTGTTTACAAACACTAGCATGTCTTCTGACTTCAATAAGTTACTGATGTGTTGACACCGATTTCAGCCTCCATTTGAGTCTGCTGCTGAGACCAAGACATTCCCATTCCAACACAGACACTTCAAAACCATAACAACATCTCATAGCAAAAGCCTACAATGAAGCCTACACTGTCAGTTCTCTCTTTGATAGAACAAACACCACCTCTCCACTGCATCAATTCTGAAGAACTTCAAAGCGAGCATGATACACTCAACGAAGAGGATCCTATCTGTTGCAAGGGTTAGATAACAGAGGGTACACAGGACCACCCAGAGTAGACACTCTCTGCTTTAATGTTAATTTTTATCTTCAAACTTCAGCTTTCTGAAGTGCATCATTTCAAGTCAGAGTCCTCTCATGCATTATCATCATCACCATTATTATTATGAACTTTCCCAACTCAGAATAATCATAGAATCCTAGAATCATTAGAGATTGGAAGGGACCTCGAAAGATCATCTAGTCCAATCCCCTTGCCATTTCTGGCAAACTTATCCACCAGTTCTGTGGATATGATGCGTCATGTGAGGGTCTTCAACCACTATAGAACCTCTCAGGGAAAGACAGACACAGTCTCTACCTCAGAAGTTGGTAGCCTAACTAAATACACCAAAAAAGGAGTATAGAGTATTTGGAATGTACTGCCCAGGGAGGTGGTGGAGTCACCATCCCTGAAGGTATTTAAGGATAGACTGCATGCGGCACTTAGCGCCATGGTTTAGCTGATTGTGGTGATGTTAGGTCATGGGTTGGACTGGATGTGATGAAAGGTCTTTCTAAGCCTCATAATTCTGTGGTTCTGGCTGAAGTCAAAGCGACTTTCTCAAAGTCATGAAATAATACAGTGTCAGTGCGGAAGAGACACCAACTCTTCCAATTCTAGCCCTCTGAGGATCTTCACTATTTTCTAAATAGTTCGTCCATTGGTCTTCAAATTTCTGCAGGAGATTGTAATTTTCATTCAGATCTGGAGCACTTAAGTAAGAATATTTCTAATTTATAAACCACAGAATCACTCTAGTTGGAAAAGACCCCTGGGATCATCGAGTCCAACCATCTACCCTACATTACAAGTTCACCCCTAAACCACATCCCTCAATGATCAGCCAAATGATCTCTAAACACATCCGGGGAGGGCGACTCAACCAGCTCCCTGGGCAGCCCATTCCAGTGCCTGACCACTGATGTGAGATGAGATAAGAAATGAGATGGGATGTGAATTTGCCTGGTGAGTTTAGCTGCAGTACAAAGCAGTATATAAAAAATGCACACACTTCATAAAACTTGATCCAAACAATCTTCTCACAAACTTCTTTTTTGCTTGAGAGATGCTTACACAGCTGTCAGAGCCTTTATCATGACTGAGCAGTGCAAACCAAAGCGAGCTATAATTATATTTGCCCCACATAACAGTAAAAGATCAATATCATGTCCTGCCTGAGTGTTACAGTATCTAACATCACAACTATTGCTGAAAGAGGTAGGGAGGGGTTATCTTCAGCCTCATCTTTGCCCTCTTTCACACAAAGCAGGAGGTTAAAAAAAAAATCCCTAAGAATAAAAGCATTTAAGAAAAAAATATCTCATGAACAGCAAAAATCACAGACTCACAGAACATTAGGGATTGGAAGAGACCTCAGAAGATCATCTCGTCCAATCCCCCTGGATAGCTTCAGATTGCTTTCGAGTAGTAACCTAAAATTATATAGTTTTGGTTTACTGAAAGTTTTCTCATAAGCTTGTTTATACTCTCAGTTTGGTAATGTTTGGTATTTGACTGTCTCTCTTTCCCAAGAGCCAAGAAAAGTATCTCTTACATGTGTGACTCCCATCCATCTTATACTTTCTCCTAAAGATTAAACCTCCTTTTGTGCTTTTATTCTGTTTACTTCTTTCTTGTTTCCTTTTCTTTTGTCTCCCTAAATCTTTCTGTTATATGTCAGTTCCTTGACTCTTCTACTGTTCCTATTTGAAGTCAAAACCAGCAGGATTCCTTCTTCATCCTACTGGTTCCTGTACTGGACCTTATGTATAATTCAGAGTGTAGTGAGTCTTCCATGCACTGATATGAGATCCAGTCTGGGTTAGACAATACATAGCTGGACCCCAGATGCTGCAAATAAAAATACGGGCAAGATACCAGGTCAGGCATCTTCACCATGTGGTATGAAAACAAAGCTATGTGATGATGATGGTATTAATGAACCCTGAGTCCTATAGCAGCCAGTGTTTTTCTCGTTGCCCTAAAATATTGTGTATAGTATAATCCTGGTCCCTCCCCACACACACATAGAAGAAATTTAAAGGTTGAGGATGAACAGATGTTATGTCCTCTTGACCTTGGTGTATAGCCCTAAGAATAACAGAGATAACAATTTGGGAGGTGATGGAAGGTCATAGAATCATAGAATTGTTTAGGTTGGAAAAGACCCTGGGGATCATCGAGTCCAACCAGCAACCCCACTCTGCAAGTTCACCCCTAAACCAGATCTCCCAACACTACATCTAAGCGTCTTTTAAACTCGTCTAGGGATGGGGACTCAACCACCACCCTGGCCAGCCCATTCCAGTGCCCGACTACTCTCTCCAAGAATTTCTTCCTGATAGCCAGTCTAACCCTCCCCTGTTGGAGCTTGAAGTCATCACAGACTTGGTCCTAGCAATTGTAACCACTGCATGAAGGAACTCAAGGAATCTACCGGGTGGTCCCAGAAGTGTCTCCAGTACTGCCTTCCTCTGGAGAGGAGACTTTTTATTCAGGGCACAGGAGTCCTCTCCTGAGCTTTGCTCACAAACTTTCTTTGTGTAAGGAGATCGGTTTTCTAAAGGACATCAACGAGGAAGAGCATTACCCAATTTGTAAATCATCCGATCATCTGTGAGAGGCTGGTATTAAAACCCACATCAGTTACTGGAGACTGAGGCTATAAACTAGAGGGAATGGGGTAGTGCTTTTTATCCAAACATCTGGAGCTGCTGTGCTCAAGCAAAATAAAACATTTCACAGGAGAAAGGTGAAAATGAGTAGTTCTACATGTCCAGCAGTGAGGGTACTTACGGCAGGTGGGAGTTCCAGACCCTATTCTTACCACATTCATGATTTCCACACAGACATCCCTTATGATAACTCACAGAAACAGCCCTGAAGAGTCATAGCACTGGCCTCTCAGCAGAGGTGAAGGCCATAATCTTTCCATGCCACCTCTCTCATGAATAACTTGTACTATGGTGCTGCCACTACTGAGCAGGCTGAGCAGCAGGCAAAGCACTGTCTGCTTCTTCCGAACATCTTTAGGATGTCCTTCCCACAATGAGATAAGAGTTTCAAATCCTTCAGGCAGGAGGAGGATGCAGACCTGCCTTGGCCTTAGCAACTGCAAACACCATCTTTCTAAGTACCAGGTGCAACTGCTTTTCATAGATTCACTCTGGTTGGAAAATACCCCCCGGGATCATCAAGTCCCACCATCTACCCTACCTTACAAGTTCACCCCTAAAGCACATCCCTCAGCTTCAGTGTGCCACCTATCTACAGGGATTCTAGGAAAACACAGAGATACTCCAACAACATGCATCAGACAAAAGTTAAGCAGAAACTGTGGGAGAAAAATGTCTCATTCTTTGATCTCATGTGAAATTAAGTGGCAGAAGGTGGCAAGCTGCTGACCATGGCACACTTCTGCAAATGCACAACAGAGCACCTTGAAGATACAGATGTCAGAAGAAAGCTAAACACAGCTGAGCAGCAGGTAGGTAACATTCCCTCATTTTAATCCTAAATGGTGCCTGACTCTTTCTGTAGACAAACAGGTCCTTCATTGCAGCTGTCTGCAATATGGGAACTTCTTCATGGTGAGGGTGACAGGGCTCTGGAAGGGGCTGCCCAGGGGAGTTTTGGAGTCTCCTTCTCTGGAGACATTTTAAACCCGCATGGACATGTTCCTGTGTGACTTGATCTAGGGGATCCTGCTGTGGCAAGGAGACTGGACTAGATGATCTTTTGAGGTCCCCTCCAATCCCTCATGTTCTGTGAAATACACTTATTTCCTGTAGGAAGCAAAGCTGGTTAAAAGCATCCTGCTGGAACAGCTGGACATCAGAAGACTGGAACTGGCACTTTCCACAGGGGTAGAGGCATTCCTTCAGAGCCATTGACAGAAAGAAGCAGGCAGCAGGGCTATCCTGCTTGTTGCCCTGGCAGGCAGGTGGCTTGCTTGGCTGATCAGCTCCCAGCTTGTCCCATTGGGCAGCTGGGGAGACAACCAGTACATTCACTTGCCTGCTTTTCATCTGCGTGGCTGGCAGATGGACCTGCAAGCTGCCTGCCTGGCTGCCTGCCTAGCCCTGCTTTTGCCTGCTGGCTGATTTACCTGCTGTCCAGCTCCCCGGCTGCCTGGAAGGCTGCCCAGTTTTTCCTGATCCTGGTTGAGGTTATGGACCCAAAATAGTTTGTTCTGTAAAGCAGGAGACTGCAGAGTTGGTGTTTTGTCCTGGAATGTCCCATGAAGCAGAAAATCCCATCCCAGCAAGATTTACTAATCAGTTTACAACATTTATCCATGTATTATGCACTGGCAATTATGAGTTCCTCAGAGTGAAGAAGCACCTCTCTGGAATTATTTGCATAACATTTGCCTGACTCCTTTTAACTCCTCAGACTGAGGGTTTTTTTTTTTTTTAAACAGATTTTCCTCAAGCAGAGTTAAAAAAGACCTTAGGACAGGGTTATATATTCATCACTGGCTCTATTTCGACTGAATTAAGCTACATACCAAGCCATAGAGTACTAATAAATCCTGATACGAACTCATGAAGTGTAATAATGATGACAGTCCTAGGTGTGTGGCCAATATCTGTGCCAAGTGCATTGAGCCTTTTTCTTACTTAAACATAGAGACTTATTTTTAAGACTTTCTTACTCAAAAATAAAGAGAAAAGCTGTCCTTGTTGCACAGGCAGCAGAAGTCTGTCTGTCTTCAGCACACTGTATGCATAATCATTCCAATTTGGGTTTAATCACACTGTCCTAAAGATTTCAATCTGCTTAAATAATGAAGAAAGGTGTTATAAAAATTGCATGAGACGAGCTCGCCCCGGGACAGGTTCTGTTGGATGTAATTACACATGCTTCAGCAACTGGAGCAACGTGTCGTGCGAAAGGCTTTTAAGGTGACAGAAGTTAATTGTGCGGGTTTTAAGGTAAAAAAGCAAATGCAGGTTGATGACCACCACCCTGAGAATTCACAGAACCACCAAACATTAGGGATTGGAGGAGACCTTGAAAGATCATCCAGTCCAGTCCCCCTGCCACAGCAGGATCACCTAAACCAAGTCACAAAGGAACATAACCAGGTGGGTTTTAAATGTCTCCAGAGAAGAAGCTATCTGTTTTTTTAAAACTCAAGAGAGTAAAGATGCTGTTAAATTGTAAGTGGACAAAACCCAGTGGTAAAAACGGGATACACTTTATCATGTAAGTGGAAATAAAAGGAGGCTCTCACTGGGGTGGAAAGGACAGCACTGCAAGAAAGCCTGTCAGATACAAAATCCTTCAGGATGTACCTATATCTAAAATAACAGAGTTAGCTATAAAGCAGACCGTGGTATTTTCCTAACAACACTGGTCGACAATAGAGTACAATAAGAAATAGCACTTTTTGTAATGACAGTGCACCAGAATAGACGTGCAAAGCTATGGGAAACATTGAGACTTCCTTTTATTGGGCACACAGAAGCACAGAGTACTAGTGATTGGAAGGGACCTTGAAAGATCATGCAGTCCCATTCCCTTGCCACAGCAGGATCACCTACATCAAGGCGCACAGGAACATGGCTAGGTGGGTTTTAAACGTCTCCAGAGAAGGAGACTCCACAACCCCCCCGGGCAGCCCCTGCCAGGGCTCTGTCATCTTCACTGGAAGAAGTTCCTTCTCATATTGATGTGGAACCTCCTCTGTTCCAGCTGACACCCATTGCCCCTTGTCCTATCATTAGACAACACTGAGAAGAGCCCAATACACCAAGTTTTATGAAAGGACCCTCTGAGTGACATTTCCTTAATGAGCAATGAACAAGCTTTCCCAAGCAGTGTCAGACTGACACAGACAAAGCAAAAAGACTGTTCAAGCCTGTAAGTGTTGTATTAGAATTAAAAAATAAATCAAAGGTATAATATATGCTCTCATCACAGCATCATGTAATATATGCTCTCATCTGTGCAGATGGTATAGCAGTTCTTTATAGCATAAATATATAACATATATAAAATATACATATTAATAAATATATTAATGTGTATTACATTTCACAGAATCACAGAATTATTTAGGCTGGAAAAGACCTCTAAAAATTATCCAGCCCAGCCCCTAACATCACCACATCAGCCAGACCAGGGCACTAAATGCCACAGCCAGGCTGTCCTTCAACCCCTCCAGGGATTGGGACTCTACCACTGCCGTGGGCAGTCCAGTCCAGGCTCTGATCACACTTTCTGTGAGGAAGGACTTCCTAACATCCATCCCAATCCTCTCCTGGCAGCTTCAGGCACTAGTTGCCTGGGAGAAGAACCTGATCCCCACCTGACTACAATCTCCCTTCATGGAGTTGAAGAGATAGAGAAGGTCCCCCCTTGAGTCTCCTCTTCTCCAGGCTGAAAACCCCTAGCTCCCTTAGCCTCTCCTCATCAGCCTTTCCCTCCAGTCCCTTCCCCAGCCTCATTGCTCCAGCCTCTCAGTCACTTTCTTGCAGTGAGGGGTCTAGACCTGCCCCCCAGTACTCAGTGGGAGGCCTCCCCAGTGCCCAGTCCAGAAGGAGATTCATATATAAATATGTAAATATCTATATAGAAATAAATACAAGTTCTTTATAGTTTAATATTGGTGCATAAGTACTGCTCTTGTTTCTGATTAATACATTTTCATTTTGTTCTGACTATCAAATACTTCAGTACCAGGTCTCCCCTAAAGCAGGAGTCACTAGAAGCACAGCAGGCGCTTTTTATGAAGCATGCTCTCTTAAGTTACAGCCCTTGTTCAAGGATATTGCTACCAGTACATTAATTGCTGCTAATAAATTAATTATATTGCACTGAAATACTTAATAAAATAGAGGCACACTCAGGGAATGAAGGATTATTGTCGAATTTTAATGTTAGATTCAAATAGATCAACTTTATTGCACTTTCCTGTTCTATGGCCACTTGATTTTGATTATGTAGAAACAGGCTTAAGAAACATTGACAGTCTACTCTGTCGGAGAGCAGTGTAGGACAGAGGGAGCTGGGGGTCCTGGTGGAGAGCAGGATGAGCAGGAGCCAGTAATGGGCCATCGTGGCCAAAAAGGCCAATGGCATCCTGGGGCGGATCAGAATGGTGAGTGGTTAGCAGATTGAGAGAGGTTCTCCTCCTCCTCTACTCTGCCCTGGGGAGACCACATCTGGAGTAGTGTGTCCAGTTCTGGGCCCCTCAGTTCCAAAGGACGCAGAGCTGCTGGAAAGAGTCCAGCACAGAGCCACAGAGATGATGGAGTGGAGCATCTCCCTGATGAAGAAAGGCTGAGGGAGCTGGGTCTCTTTGGCTTGGGAAAAAGCAGACTGAGTGGCAGCCCCATTAACAGAAAGAGTGGGTGTCAGGAGGAAGGATCCAGGCTCCTAGACAATGACAGGAGAAGGGGTATCAGGTGTCAACTGTAACAGAGGAAGTTTCAGACAAATGAGAAGGACCTTCTTCCCAGTAAGGGTGACAGAGCACTGGAAGGGGCTGCCCAGTGGGGTTGTGGAGTCTCCTTCTCTGGAGACATTTAAAACCCATCTGGACATGTTCCTGTGGGACTTTTCTAGACCGTAGAGACAAAGAACAGAACTTCTGGAGCAGAGTTAAGGTGTTAATGTCCAGCTCCTGAGACAAAGGTCTCCTCCACAGGGTCAGCAGCCTGTATTTAGCTATGGCCAGAGCTTCATCTCCCTCAGAGCCCCATGACTGACAGGTCTGGGAAGGAAATATCTGTTGTAACACTGAATTTTCCTGCTTAAGTCCTTATTATAACCATCAGGAATAAAAAATGACTTTAAGAGACTCCCTGAAATAACTAACTGAATGTATTGTTCAAACATGGGCTCCTTCCACACCTGGCACAGCTCAGCCCTGGAATTTTTTCCATAGGGCTGAATGCTCAGTATTTTTTCCTGTTGACTTGTTTACACTGCAGTTCCTCTCTCATCCTTGCCTTCACAAGATGAGGGATTTATGCTCAAACCAGTTAGTTTCTGTGCACAACTGTCTATTATCAAAGCCAGTAAGATACCAAAACATTGCTATGTCCATCATTTGGGGCTGAAGGGACAAGATAAGGCACTTCATAGTCACATTTTAAAGAAGAAATGATCCAAACTTAAAAGACTAGTTACTTTTTACTACGATGAACAGCTCCGTGGAGCTCTGCTGCCCACAGATTTGCTTTCATAGAACCGTTATGCAAATGTTTTTATCCCCAGACTCAAGCTAGATGTAAGCAGCACCCTGGAAAACATCCTGTGCAAGGTATTCCAAAGATATGTTTGTTCTGTACTGTTGAAAACTGCCTCATAGCTCCACAAACTACAAATGCAGTTTGCGGTTGTTGCGATCTTTGGGAACGACCCCACTAAAAATGAAGTGGGTTAGGGAATCAGTGAAGGATGAGTGGTGCAGTGCAAATGGGCTTGCCGGGCCAGGCTGATCACCTGCAATGCATGCAGGACCATTCTGCCAGTCAGGGAGGCCCCACAGCATTTTCATTCCCAAAGAGAATAACAAGCTGAAAGAAGGGCTGCTTTTGACAGAAAGGAGTAAAAGTGGTGCTAATTAAACATGGTACCTGCCTCTCTGCTTTGGCTCAGTGTTAATCCACAGGCTACAGAAGTGACCGAGACAGAGATTTTGATCTCTGATTTCAGTAGATACATAGAATCACTCAGGTTGGAAATGACCCTTGGGATCATCGAGTCCAACCATCAACCCTACTCTACAAGGTCACCCCAAAACCAGATTCCCCAACACCACATCTAAGCGACTTTTCAACCACCACCCTGCGCAGCCCACTCCAGTGCCATGTGGAGAAGCAAGGACTGTGTTGACATGATGGCACACTGTGTTGTGCTTGCAGTACAGAATAAACCCAAGCAGGCTCTCAGAAGCGGATCCTCAAGTAGTTTACAGACTGGGCACAGTGCCTTTCTCCTGTCTGTGCTGCAGATTTCAGTGTGTAGCGTGTCTGAACATCAGTGTCAGTGCATCAAAGTAAAGTTGACAGGGCATGTGACAAAGAAGGTTAATAAAGGAAAATTACAGAGATAGCTTGCTCATGACCTTTCTATCTGCATTGTTTTCTATGCTTTAGAGGCTACTGAGCTAAAACTAGATTGTTTAACTTAATCTACAAAACCATAAACAGTTAAAACATCTCAAATCTGATCAGTAATTACTATTCAGATTCATATTTTAATTTTCAGATTAAAATACGGAACATTTCTAGTATTATTCATGTGCTGAATGGGCTTCATCAATGAAGACAACATTTGCATATTAGACAAGCAACTGATAAATCCCCATCCCTGTAGCAGATCCGACTCATGTAGCAAATTTTCAATGGATTCAAATCCCAACCTTTAAGAAGCTAGAATTGAATCAATATGCATCACATAAACTGACAAAGACGAATTAAGCTGTTTTATCTAGCATAACCTTCTCTGGATTATTCATACATTACTTTCGTCATGTCTCATGCTGTAAGAGTGATTCACGTTTTCTTCATCATTGGGCCTGTCATCCTGTCATATTTTAATGTCAATCCTGTGTTTATTAGGGACGTTTTACCTGGGGGGTGTGTGTGTCATTTTTGCCTTTCAGACAGCGAAGAGAGAAAATATCACTGTGTCCCTGTGCTTTTGCATAGCATCACACCAACACAGCATGTTGGTGACTAACTGTGCTGTCATAATAAGCATTAAGGGGTTAGAAAATGTATTTCATTGGAACTTCTAACTCCGGGGTTTTAGTCTTCATTGTTTACACAGTTTATAAGGGTTGGAAGGGGCCTTCCCAGATTAACAAGGAGTGAGTACATAGAAGGTCAATGAAGCTGGAGAAGGGCCTGGAGAATAAATGTTTTGATGAGAGATTGAGAGAGTTGGGGCTGTTTAGTTTGAGGAAGAGGAGGCTGAGGGGACACTCATTGCTCTCCACAACTATCTGAAAGGACACTGTAGAGATGTTGGTGCTGGGCTCTTCTCACAGGTAATTAGCAACAGAACCAGAGGGAAGGGCTTCAAGCTTCAGCAGTGGAGGTTTAGACTGGCTATCAGGAAGACATTCTTCCTGGAGAGAGTGGTCAGGCACTGGAATGGGCTGCCCAGGGTGGTGGCTAAGTTCCCACCCCTGGATGTGTTTGAAAGTCGCTTAGATATAGTGGATCTGGTTTAGGGGTGAACTTGTAGAATGGGGTTGATGGTTGGACTCGATCCCAGGGGTCCATCCCAACCTGAATGATTCTATGCCTTTGTGGAAATACATTACTGGCTGGCAAAGAACTACCACAGTGCATCTTCAGTACCATGTTTACCTGAGAAAGGCAGCTACAAATAGTCTTCTCATTCAGACAAAAGGAGTTCATTTACAGTTAGTGAAAAACAGCACTTTAATCTTTCCTTGTTCTCCCTTTTGCTCTGCCTCAATTAGTACTAAAATAATCTATGCCAACTGCAGCAGCTCTAACAGGGAATACTGACCAAGGACCACCTGAAGGTTTTCTGTCCTGAACTGTGGAAATATTTTTGCATATTCCTGCTGACTTGCAGCAATAAAACGAGGCTTTCAAGTTCAGCATCCCAGTGACAAAGAAACACAATCCAAACTTATTCTTTGCTAAGCGAGAAAACCCTCATCTCTACTAACATTTGTCAAAAATACAGTCTTTACTCCAAAAACATCTCCAAAGTGTTTATCATCTGCAAAAGGCTGACCTTTTTATTTCTCCTTTGAAGCAGAACCTCAGAAAAAAATAAGGGAGTGTTAGAAAAACAGCATCCTTTGAGAAGTTTAGCTCTACATCATTTTCCTTCACTTTAAACAGGCCACTATCTCAGCTCTTCCTCCTCTATACCTCTATATCTCACCTGGTCAGGAGGTGGCTATAAACCAAAATTAAACCAAGCAGGGGTTTTCTGCTTCTGTTATATCTCATGGTGATGCAGATAAACCACAAAGACTGTACCCTGGCATCCATTTCTCTCCTCCCATTGTCTCTCTCCTCCCATTGTTTCATTCCAGCCTAGCAATAAATGGCCACTAGAGCGTAAGATGGGTTTCATCCATGTTATGGATAAAAGAGGATACGAAACAACACTCTCTCTCTCTTAGAATGTTTGTCATAGAGTCATAGAATGGCCAGGGTCAGAAGGGACATTAAAGATCATCCAGTTCCAAGCCCCCCTGCACAGGCAGGCACAACTTCCCTAGAGTAGGTTACTCAGGGCCTCCTGCCAACCTGGCCTTCAACACTGCCAGGGATGGAGCAGCCACCACCACCAGGGGCAACCTGTTCCAGCATCTCAGCAACCTCACAGCAAAGATTTGTTCCTCATGTCCAACCTCAATCTCCCCTCTTCAGGTCTATAACCCTTTCCCCTTGTCCTCTTGCTACCACCTGTGTCTTCTTCAGTCCTTAGAAAAAGCCATGTTCTGAAAATAAGATGATTACTAAATAGTTTGTATTGAACTTTTCAGAATCTCTTTCCTACTGTCTCTTATTATAAAAGGTCTTTCTGGTTAAGAGTCTGCCAATGGAGAGCTATGAGGATGATGAAGGGACACAAACACCTCCCCTACGAGGAAAGCCAGAACTGGGGCTGCTTACTCTAGAGAAGAGAAGGCTGAGAGGATCTTAGTGAGATCTATCAATATCTGAGAGGTGAGTGTCAAGAGAATGGAGCCAATCTCTTTTCTGTGGAGCACCGTAATAGGACAAGGAATAATGGGGATAAACTTGAACACAGAAGGTTCCCCCTCAACCTGAGCAGAAACTTCTTTACTGTGAGGGTGACAGAGCCCTGCAACAGCCTGCCTTGAGAGGTTGTAGAGTCTCCTGCTCTGTGGGCTTTCAAAATCCACCTGGATGCAGCCCAGTCCTAGCCAATTCTGCTTTGGCATGGGGGGTTGGACTACATGATCTCTAAAGGTCCCTGCATTAATGTTCATAAATATGGACAGGGTGGGTGTCAGGAGGATGGAGCTGGGCTCTGCTCAGGGGCACCCAATGACAGGATAAAGGGCAATGGGTGTGAGCTGGAACAGACAAGGTTCCACATCAGTGAGAAGGAACTACTTCCCAGTAACTTCTTCTCAGTGAGGGTGGCAGAGCAGTGGAAGGGCCTGCCCAGGGGGTTGTGGAGTCTCCTTCTCTGGAGACATTTAAAACCCACCTGGCCATGTTCCTGTACAACTGGATCTAGATGATCCTGCTGTGGCAGGTGGATTGGACTGGATGATCTTTCAAGGTCCCTTCCAATCCCTAATGTCCTGTGACTGTGTATGACTGTGTATGTGGCAAACACTGTACAACTTGTTGGATTCCCACGACCTGGCTTAATTTGAATGGTTAGATTTCATGCAGCAGGGAGGAAGGTCCGAGGATGTTCTAGCTCTGTAGGCAGTGCTAGTTTGGAGCAGGTGCAGTCTACACTCCCTGTTGCAAAGGAAGAGGGAATGTGATGCTGCATTCAGCCTGTGGCAGTAAGGATCGTTTTCACTGGTGGAACCTCCTGCATTTGCATCCAGTCATTTATCTTCACCACAGTGTAGATAACCTTCACAAACTATCAAAGTTAGGTGTAAATCTACGAGTGTTTTGGCACAAGAATGATTGAAAATCATTTAATTATGCTGTTTGAAATAGTCTTCACAGTATGAGCCTCCTCGGAATCCACACAGTAGAAATACTTTGCTCTGAAATGAATATCCATAAATGCAGGATATAAAAATCAGTGACAAGCAACTATTAATGTTGAAGCTATTTTATAAAGGAGCCTCTCAGCACCTGCCCTGCTGCATCAGAAGATATCAGGCATTTCTTATGAGAAACGATAAAGTTTATGAAAAAGAGTGCTTGGTCTTGGGTTTTATTGATCTTTGGTGACATCAGATAGTTCTCTCCAATGTTACCAGCTTTCAGGCTGCATCCTGAGAGTGTGCCAGAAGTGGCTCTTTGGTGACAATCAATTCACTGCTTCAGGTTTTCCCTTGGACCTAATATTTAATGTGTAACCTGAAGTAAGAGTCTCATTTTGAAGGTTAAATAGAAGCCTGTGTGATGAGGGCAGAGAAATAATAAACATGTCTATCCACATCGATCTGATGAAGAAATATTATTTCAGGATGGCAGTTGGTTTGTAGATAATATTGGCCACTCACTGTCACCTTTTCATTTCCACACATGCCTGAAATCAGCAACAATGCACCAAACCACTGTTTCGTTCCTTGTTAGTAGAAAGGCAACAAGAGTGTGTAATTAAGAATCAGCAACCTTGATAATCTTTCATTCGCATGTGAGCAGCTTACAGCAGGGAACTAGTTTTCCCTGTATGGACCAAGAGCGCAGTCCTGTGGAAATGGACTTGGAGGTGATGGTGGATAAAACACTGGCCATGAGCCACCAGTGTGCAGTCGCAGCCCAGAAGGCACATCACAGTGGGAGTGGGATCGAAATCTGTGGCCAGCAGATTGAGAGAGGTACTCCTCCCCCTCTACACTGCTCTGGAGAGACCACATCTGGATGACAGTGTCCAGTTTTGGGCCCCTCAGTTCCAGAAGGGCACAGAGCTGCTGGAGAGAGCCCAGTGCAGAGCCACAAAAATGATGAAGGGAGGGGAGCATCTCCCTGCTGAGGAAAGGCTGAGGGAGCTGGGGCTCTTGAGCTTGTTAAAAAGGAGACTGAGGGGTGACCCCATTAATATTGATAAATATGGAAAGGGTGGGAGCTCAGGGGCACTCAATGATAGGACAAGGGGCAAGGGGTCTCAACTAGAACAGACAAGGTTTCCAGATCAGTATGAGAAGGACCTTCATCCCAGTGACGGTGACAAAACATTGGAAAGGGCTGCTCAGGGGGGTTGTGGAATCTCCTTGTCCGGAGACATTTAAAACCCACCTGGACATGTTTCTGTGCAACTTAATATAGGTGATCCTGCTTTGGTGGGGGGACTGGACGACCTTTAGAGATCCATTCCAATCCTCAATACTCTGGGATTCTTATGAAATGTAGCTCTTGTGTCTCAGCACATGTTGATGAAAACCATTGTTTTTCCCACACAAAGTTATTCACTTAGCACCTTATGTGCTGTATCAGACCTAAATTAGGTTCTTTTACGCGCTTTAGCTTTGCTCGGGCTGTGAAGTAGCTGAGTAATAGTTGGCTGGTGCTAAATTTTCACATAAGTATGAAAAATACAGAAGTATGCTCAAGCAGCTTTTGTAGAGCATATGCTGCTTTGTTTATTCTTTTCATGTGCCAGCAGCAGCTTACTGCATTCACACCACGATATGAATGTATGCTTTTAGAACAGGTAGTGGAAACACATTCACCTTTATGGTGAAAGAGCTCTTCCTTCTTGTCCCATTTGCTAGTGCACATCTAGAAGGGGATTGTGGAGGGGCACTTCTTAGTTCTGCTTCTCCTGACAGTTGTCCTCTGAGATTCTGTTGAGTCACAGAACATTAGGGATTGGAAGGAACCTTGAAAGACAATCAAAGTCCAATCCCCCTGCGAGAGCAGGATCTCCTAAATCAAGTCACACAGGAACATGGCCAGGTGGGTTTTAAACATCTCCACAGAAGGAGACTCCATAACCCCCCTGGGCAGCCCCTTCCAGTGCCCTATCACCCTCACCATGAAGAAATGCCTCCTCATATTTATGTGGAGCCTCCTCTGTTCCAGCTGACAACCTTGTCCTATCATTGTATACCCCTGAGCAGAGCCTGGCTCCATCCTCCTGACACCCACCCTTTCCATATTTATTAACATTATTAACATTAATGTGGTCACCCCTCAGTCTCCTTTTCTCCAAGCTCAAGACACACAGCTCCCTCAGCTTTTCCTCGTCAGGGAGATGTTCCACTCCCTTCATCATGTTTGTGCCTTTGCACTGGACTCTTTCAAGCAGTTCTGTGCCCTTCTGGAACTGCTGTGGCAGAGAGGTTGGACTAGCCGATCTTTCAAGGTCCCATCCAAACCCTAACGTTCTGTGATTCTGTGAAATGGGGAGCACTACCATGTCTATTCCTAACTTGTTCTCCAATTTGACTGGCCAAACACTGAAAAAATTAGTTCCAAGAGTGTTGAATCAAAGACAAGATGTATTAGTCTTAATTAAAATACTGAATCTGCAGTATTTAGAGACCATTAAGCAGTCATGTGGGCAGCCTCAGAAATACAGTGGCAGTATTTCACTTAGTTCACTTCAAAGATGCTCACATGGGGATATGATGTACATGAACTAATATACTTTAAATTCATACCTCAAATTAACTTGACTACCAGAGAGACAAGCAGTTAATCCACCATAAAAATCTTCTTTCAGGACATTAGGGATTGGAAGGGACCTCGAAAGATCATCTAGTTGAATCCCCCTGCCAGAGCAGGATCACCTAGACTAAGCTGCACAAAAACATATCCACTACATTGGGCTTCAGAAGAGTGGATAACACTGAAGTTTTCCATTGCACAGAAGGGAGATAGTTTCCCACAACACATCCAGGATTGACTGGATCAGTGCTATTGATATTGCTACCCAAGCATTCACAAGCATCACAGCTGCTGCTATGAGCAGGTAGTGATATCTCACCACTACATACTCAGGCTCTTTTATGAAGGACCATCTAGAGACGACCCCTGGGGAAAGGGAACCTTGGAGGTTTTGTGGATAACCATTAAAAATGGATCAGCCTTACTGGTCAAGAAGGTGTTGGGATGGATCAAGAGGAGGGTGTCTAGAAGATCAAGGGAGGTTCTTCTACCCCTTCATTCCGCTTTAGTGAGGCTGCACCTGGAATCCTGCACCCAGTTCTGGTCTCTTCAGTTTAAGACTGATAGAAAATTAATTGAGAGAGTCCAATGCAGAGCTACAAGGATGGCTGGAGGTCTGGAACATCTGCTTTAGGAAGGGAGATTGAGAACACTGGGACATTTTAGTTTGGACAAAAGAAGGCTCTGATGGGATTTAGAACCTGTCTATAAATCCATGAGGGCTGGGTGCCAAGAAGAAAGGAATCCTCTCTTTTCAGTGGCATCAGACAGGACAAGGTGTGATGGATGCCAACCTGAACACAGGGAGTTTCACCTCAATCTGAGGAAAAACTTCTTTACAGTCAGGGTTATTAAATGAAGAAAGGGTTGCCCAGGGAGGCTGTGGAGTCCCCTTCTCTGGAGATGTTTCAGACCCGGCTGGATGCGGGTTTGTGTAGTTGATTTAGGCTTTTAGGTGGTTGTGCCTTTCAGTAATTTGTATCCTGCTTGAGCAGGAGGGTTAGACCCGATGGCCTTTGAAGGCCCCTTCCAACCCTAATAAACTGTAACCTGGGTGTAAAATGTTTGTATGGTTTTCTCCTGCTATCCTGAATTATCCTCCTGTTTTTCCTCTAGAGCTTTCTGCCTGGAACTCCCTCTCAGAAACTGGATATCCAGTTTCTCCTGTGGCCCTATATGTTCATAGATACTTCAGTCTTCAACTCACCCTCCCTGACGCACCAGTGCTGTCCCAGCATTTGCTACTGCTCAGAGGCATCTCTATGCCCCCAGGCCGTCCAACACTTACTTGAAACAGGAGTACTTAACATACTATGTAAAGTGTCGAAATAAATGGCAAATGACACATAAAATGT
Source organism: Phoeniculus purpureus (assembly GCA_028565055.1). Taxonomy (NCBI): domain Eukaryota; kingdom Metazoa; phylum Chordata; class Aves; order Bucerotiformes; family Phoeniculidae; genus Phoeniculus; species Phoeniculus purpureus. Next base: position 26,061,222 of record JAOXOE010000343.1, on the reverse strand, counting down.
TGAAAACAACATGCTACTCCAACAGTTTATGCTTCATCAGCTTTTTATTTCAACACTTTACACTTACAGTACAAAAATGACAGGTTTTATCGAGGGCATTTATCTTTGAGTAATGTTAGCATGTAGGGCTGTGATATAAAACAGCCACGTTACTCATAGTTGCAATGTGCTGAGTTTTCAAAGCAATTTGAAAAATTTGTCAAACTCTATTTAACTTCATGGTCTTTTTTAAACCAGGTATGTGTTGTGAACATAAAATCATAGAGCCCTAAATTTGTTTGGGTTTGAAAAGACCTGTAAGGTCATCAAGTCCAATTTCGAGGTCCCTTCTGATCCCTAATTATTCTATTAACCTAACTATACCAAGCCCATCCATAAAACCATGCTTGTGAGGAGAGACCAAAGATGATGAAGGCAGTGAAGCACCTCCCTGATGAGGAAAGGCTGAGGGAGCTGGGGCTCTGGAGCTTGGAGAAAAGGAGACTGAGGGGTGAACCCATGGATGTTGATAAATATGGAAAGGACTAGTGTCAGGAGGATGGAGCCAGGCTCTGCTCAGTGGCATCCAATTATAGGACAAGTGTCAGCTGGAACATAGGAGGCTCTACATCAGTCTGAGAAGTAACTTCTTCCCAGTGAGGGTGACAGAGTACTGGAAGGGGCTGCCCAGGGAGGTTGTGGAGTCTCCTTCCCTGGAGACATTTAAAACCTACCCGGACATGTTCCTGTGTGACTGGATCTAGATTATTCTGCTCTGACACGGAGATTAGGTTGGATGATCTGTGGAGGTCCCTTCCAATCCCTAGTGTTCTGTGATCTATCTACAACCTCCTTTCAGGTAGTTGTAGAGAGCAGTAAGGTCTCCTCTCAGCTTCCTTCTCTTCAGACTAATTAGCCACAACTCCCTCAGTGGCTCCTCACAAGGTTTGTTCTCCAGACCTTTCAACAGTCTCATTGCCCTTCTTTGGGCCCAGTCCAGCACCTCAGTCTTTCTTGGACTGAATGTAGAACTCAAGGTATGACCGTACTGGTACCAAGTGAAGGAGGTTGCTCACTTCCCTGCTCCTGCTGTATACATTATTTCTGATGGAAGTCAAGATGCTGCCATTGGCCTTCTCAGCCACCTGAGCACTCTGCTGGTTCATATTTAGCCAGGAACATTTGTAGAATCAGCCAGAAACTGGAAGTCACCCCTCTAGCAATACTAATTGACCTCAGAATCTCAGATGACTGCTAAATATGAGACTGCTTTACCTACAAAGACTGACATGGTCACTAATTCCTGAGTTAGATACTTTCATTAAGCTACTTAATCAGTGCTAAACTTTTTTGTGACTATTTATTGGTAGAATACGCAGTACAAAAGTCCTAAACACAGATCAGAGCTCAGTCATCCCAGCCATAAGAACGAGGAGGATGCACAGTCACTCCAGCCATAAGAATGAGGATGCAAATGCTTTGTCTAAGAAGATGCAGCTAAATATGCACATTTTTAGCAAATTTTAAACACCCTGGCATTTATTTGTCTTCACTCATAAATACCAGAAGAACACAGCCTACAGACAGGAGATATGATCCATCTGAACCAACAGCTGTTACTGCAACCCCCCCAAGTGAGTAAGTACTTTTCCTACCTGGCAGTGCGCTAGAAGATGATGCGGTCATCACAGACAGGAACGAATGCTGTTGCTTTACATCCTCATAAGAAAGTGTCTTCAAACTTGTTAGGTTAAAGTTGATCAGACATCAGAATGGATTGCCCAGGGAGGTGGTAGAGTTCCCATTCCTGGAGGTGTTTAAGGACAGACTGGCTGCAGCCCTTAGTGCCCTGGTCTGGCCAGTGTGGTGAGGCTAGATTCTCAGCTGGGTTGGATGAGACCAGAGGGCTTTTCCAGCCTCAATAAATCAGTGAATGCTAATTGCTCCTCCAACACAGTCACACCTGTTCCATTTCTGTGCCTAATAAGGAAAAACTTTGATCACCTGCACTTTTGGGATGATGCAGGAAGACAGGAGATCTGGTAGAGGTGACTTGAAGAAACAACTTGAAAGCATCGAGAATTTCCTCTGGCACAGTCTCCACTTGCCTGTGAAAACAAATAAATGAGAATTGATTTTTCTAGAGGTTGGTATTTGTTTTCAGATTTAGAGTTTGTTTATAGGTTTATTTGTTTTAAGGTTTATATTTAGTTGACCATAATGCCAATCATTTGTTTGGCACAGCTGAACTAACTAGTGAGCTTTTCAAACGCTTAATTTCTCTGTTTGCACCGATGTGCTTCCTTTTAACTGCAAAATCCCATTTTTTACACTGCAGTAAGGAACAATGATGCCATATTCCAGGGATCATGCTGTCAGGGTGCATGATCAAAGCCACTGTTTGCAACTTTGTGCTGCTCAACCATCTTCTTACGAGTTACTGATATAAATAGCTCTGTCCCAGCTGAGAACAGGACAGTGCTCTTTAGGATTTCTTTCTTGTGCAGCAGTACATAAGCATTTGAAAAGCATCAATGCCCTCACAACTTCAACCTCTCCATGACTACGTGTCACCAGAATTATTTTAGCCTGATCAGACATTTCATTTCAAAACTTGGAGGGTAAAGCAAAGAACACGGAAGAGAACTGCCTCAGGTCATAGGAGAGAGTGACTAATAGAGCTGGGATGGGAGTTCAATTACCCTCATGACATCTTGTCCATTCAACTACCCTGAACTACTAGGAGACCTTCACTTTCTTTAACTTCCAGAACGCATTTTTACTGGTATTCAGCATCCCAAAAGATTTAAGGTCAGGTAACCTCTTTGGGTCAGGAAGCGGGTTATGAAAGAGAGAGTGTTATGTTCTTGTCAGAAATTTCAAACCCAGACTCCTGCAGTTAGAGTTTTTCTTGGTAACGACTATTGCACACCTCTGTTATACTAGAAACCTCTGAAAGAAAGCTGGTAAAATCATGTTTTCCACTTGATTCTGAGATTGCTTTTCATGAAAGTTATTTAACATTTTGAGTAAAGGAAGTGAGATTTCACAGAATCACAGAACATCAGGGATTGGAAGGGACCTCAAAAAATCATCTAGTCCAATTCCCCTGCCACAGCAGGATCACCTACACCAAATCACACAGGAACAGGTGGGTTTTAAACGTCTCCAGAGAAGGAGACTCTACAACCCTACTAGGCAGCCCCTTCCAGGGCTCCATCACCCTCACCCTGAAGAAGTCCCTTCTCCTATTGACGCGGAACCTCCTCTATTCCAGCTGATATCCACTGCCTCTTGTCCTATCACTACATGACATTGAGAAGAGTCTGGCCGCATCCTCCTAACACCCACCCCTCACATATTTATCAACATTAATGTGGTCACCACTCAGTCTTTTTTTTCCAAGCTCAAGCGACCCAACTCCCTCAGACTTTCCTCACTTTAGGGATTTGAAGGAACCTCGAAAGATCATAAACTATCTGTAAAAAAATACTCCTGATTACTTACAGATAATCTACAACAAAAGGAATTAGAAAGTATTACAAAATTCCAGCGATCACTTGACCAAGTTAAGCTTTGGTACAAAGCAACCAGTATGTTTACAACAAGTTCATACATGGGATAAGAGAGCCTTAGAGGTGTGTTCTGTTATCCTGCAGTTAAGGGAGCCACAGGGTTAGACACATGCAGATTTTAAATGAAAGTAATTGGCTGTAAGGGACTTAACTACCCTTGATCTTCACACTCATTCCTCATCTATATCCTTGAGAACTGCACAAGAAAATCAAGTCTCTAGACACTACTTATCTGGCTGAAAAAGTCCCCCACACACAGCGGATTTGAGTTCAACTTGGTGATGCTGTAGGGCAACTATTACACCATTTCCAGGATTTATGCAGTTTCAAAGTCATATTTTGTAATTTTAAATAATATATGAGTTTGAAAGGGAGGAAAGTGTTCATTTCCAGTCCTGCAAGTGTGTTTCTTTCTGATAAGTGAGTGAGAAGACTGAAATATCATTAGATAGTGCCGGTACGAACTGGCAGACCTCCCTGCACAGGCATTGACAGCAAGAACGAGCGTTTTTTTTCACTTGTACTGATAAATTTGTAATGGCAGGTATGTGTTCTGAATTTCATATTTCTCTCCTAGTTCTCCCGTAGGATAGTTAACATTATTGAACTTGAGGCAGCTGGAACAATACTTATGCTGATAATATATACATCCTTTCACATAAGGCAACAAGATAATGGGGATCATTTCTGAACAGCGATAGGGCAGATTAAGAAACAAAATTAACTACCGAGCAATGATTAAATAAGGACTTTGTCAGCCTCTGGGTGTTGTAAACTTTGGGCTTTTCTCATAGCAATGGTTTGAGATACTGATGGTTGAACACTGGAACAGGCTGCCGAGGGAGGGAGTTGAGGCCCCATCTCTAGAGATATTCAAGGGGAGGCTGGATGAGGTTCTGGACAATCTGATCTAGTTCTAGGCTGGAAGGGACCTCTAGAGGTCATCTAGACCAACCTCCCTATACAGAGACAACTCTGCCTAGGTCAGGCTGCTCAGAGCCTCCTCAAGCCTGACCTTAAATGACTCCAGGGATGGAGCCCCCATCATCTCCCCAGGCAGCCCATTCCAGCCATCAACCACCACCTTCACACTGAAGAACTTGTTTCTAACATCCAGCCTAAATCTCTCCTTTCCCAGCTTGAAAACACTGCTTCTTGTCCTGCCCACACAAACCCTCTTGAAAAGACCTTCCCCTGCCTTCATGTAGGCCTCCCTCAGGTACTTGAAGGTCAAAAGAAAGCGCCCATGGAGCCTTCTCTTCTCCAGGCTGAACAGTCTCAACTCTCTCAGCCTGTCCTCATACGAGAGATGCTCCATTCCCCTGATCATTTTAGTGGCCCTCTTCTGGACGTGCTCCTGTATGTCTACATCCTTCTTGTGCTGGGGGCTCCAGAACTGGACCAAATACTCCAGGTGAGGTCTCACAAGGGCAGAGTAGAGGGGCAGAATCACCTCTCTTGATCTGCTGGCCACAGCTCTTTTGATGCAGCCTAGAATGTGATTTGTCTTCTGGGTTGTGAGTGTCCTTGCTTGCTGCACAGAGGTTGGACTAGATGACCTCTGGAGGTCCCTTCCAACACAGGCCATTCTATGGTTCATGTTTCTATGTTCTGGGTAGGTTTTATGCTCCGATCAATCAGAAGACTCCATTATATGGTACACAGAACCAAAAGGAATTAAGTGACGATCAGATAAATGCTGAGGTACTCATCCTCTAGCAGCAAAAACCATAAGGGCCAGCGTGGTGGTGTGCTCCCCACCACCCCCAACTTGACCTTTGTTTCCCATAACCCTGCTCAAGTGATAACCACCAGATGAGGTTGTAATGGATGAAGCCAGCGAGGTGGAACCAGGGCAGCGAGACAACTCAGTCTGTCGGCTGAGCCAATACAGTAGCCAAAGGATTTTCAATACTTTGAATTTTGAAAGGATGAAGATTTTCTCTTTGCAATGGAACCACTTAAAAATAGATATGAAATGTTTTCATACCAAACGGCTCTTCTCATCCTGTGTGATCACACTGGGTTCTGCACCTTGCCGGAGAATCAGCTGTATTTTTGCAAAAAGTTTTCAAAAGGGGGAAAATAATTTTTCTCAGAAATTTTTTGTCAGAAAAAAATTCAACATCGGAAGTTTTGTGACTTGTAGGCACCTACTATTTCATCTTCTTCTTTTAAATCTCAAAGATGTGGCTTAGAATTCACAGAAATCACTTTACTGAAGTTTTTTTTATAGAACCACTGCAGCAGAGTAGCTCAAGGAAAAAAAAGCCAGAGAACTTCCTCCCTCAAAGTTCACGGAAGATAACTTTCAGTACGAGGTAGACTTTGTCATTAGAGATTAAGAGGAAAAGATCTGTCTTTAAAACTTGAAAGCTCAGTGTTGCAAAGCACAAATCTTCCAACCCCTGGTATGAAATTATCCTGCTAGCGCAGTATTTATTCTTTTCTTGCTCTGTAGATGTTTCCTTCCTGTCTAGGGAACGCTGTTCCTCCCAGTACAGATGGTACCAAATGACTCTATAAAATCAATTTTTTCTTATCCTCACAATCCCACTTAAGAATTTCTCTCACAGCAGCACCAGTAGAAGATTTTTTGGATGCTTTTTCATATTTATTGTCTGCATCTTCATTCTATAGAGGTATAATATCCATTAATTACACTGTCATAGGATCTTATTTTCCTTGCGTGCTAAGTGCTTTTTTACTTCCACAACTGCTGAGGTATGGTGGCTGTTCTGCTGAATGACCCAAGAGTTAAACGGCGATGCAGTATTAATCATCGGGAGAGCAAAGCTTGGAAATTCATAAATTCATGGGAGAAGACTGTTTTCAGGACAATTTACTATTCAGACCTCATGTTCACACTGTGAATGATTGTAATTACATGCTGTGACAATAACACATTCATAATACGGTGCTGAAATGAACTCATATTTTCAGTTCATTATTTAAGGTGGCAATTCACAACCAGACATAGAAATAGGACAATAAACAGGAAGCAATTTTGCCATTCACTGCAAGTTAGCAAAGGAGGAAAGTAATTCCATGAAGTTTCTGACCCCTGCTCTTGGAGAAACCACTATTTTAGTTAAAAGTCTTAAAGATGTCTCCATCACCGTAACAGTACTATTGATCCTTGTAGACTACTTGTGGACTAAAAGTATTCCAGAGTAATCTACCCACAGTTCAGCATTATGAAGGCAGTGGAACATCTCCCTGAAAGGATGAGGAACCTGGGTCTCTTGAGCTTGGAAAAAAAGAGATTGTGGAGTGAACTCATTAATGTATATCAATACGTGAAGGGTGGGTGTCAGGAGGACAGAGCCAGGCTCTGCTCAGTGGCATCTAATGGTAGGACAAGGGGAGATGGGTGTGAGCTGGAACAGAGGAGGTTCCACATAAATATGAGAAGGAACATCTTTCCGGTGAGGGTGATGGAGTGCTGGGAGGGGCTACCCAGACGCATTGTGAAGTCTCCTTCTCTGCAGACATTTAAAATCCATCTGGCCATGTTAGTGTGCAACCGGATCTAGAGGATCCCACTGTGGTAGGGGGATTGGACTTTCGAGGTCCCTTCCAATCCCTAATGTCTTGTGATTGTGTGATTCTAGTCAGAGAGCTGGAAAACTGATGTCTCCTTTAATCCTGGCATGTCCGAGAGACGTTCCATCTTTCTTAGCAGAACACATCTTCTATTTATTAAAGCTTACAGCACAGCTCCAGATTAACAAGCACAAACTCTCTCCTTTTGTGTTGTGGTAAATAAAATCACATTGGTTTGTCAGACACAGAGAAAACTTAAATGTGGGATTTTTCAGTGATGATCACCTTTTCCCTAATACAGGCAATTATTCTGAAGGGTGTAATGATTAATTATCTCTAATGTGGTTTGTTTCTAGAACTGAACTGCTCTGCCAAATTTTCTGTGCTGAGGCACAGAAAAACAGAATGGAATCACAGAATCACAAAACATTAGAGATTGGAAGGGACCTCGAACGATCATCCAGCCCAATCCCCCTGCCAGAGCAGGATCACCTAGATCCAGTCACACAGGAACATATCCAGGTGGCAGTTAAATGTCTCCGGAGAAGCAGACTCCACAACCCTCCTGAGCAGTGCCTTTCCCAGTGCTCCGTCACCCTCACAATGAAGAAGTCCCTTCTCACACTGATGCTGAACATCCTATGTTCCAGGTCACACCCATACATTACAAGATCTCTAACAGCACAACTTACTTGCAAGAACATAGTTTCGTTAAAAAGCTATTTATAAAATACAAATGATTGAATAGGCAGCTCACAGAAAACAGCAGTGTCTGAATTGATAGATGAAAACAAACACTGCTGTCTAGCTATTTTTATAGTAATAAAACAACAGAACAAGGGATGAATGACCAAGGAAAGTACCTGTGGACTGCAGCAGAAAACTGTATTAAGTGACAAAGAGAGGCAATGGGTGTGAGCTGGAACTCAAGAGGTTCCACATCAATATGAGAAGGACCTTCTTCCCAGCAGGGTGACAGAGCGCTGGAAGGGGCTGCCCAGGGGGGTTGTGGAGTCTCCTTCTCCGGAAACATTTAAAAACCACCTGGCCATGTTCCTGTGCAATTTGATTGAGGTGATCCTGCTGTGGCAGGGGGATTGAACTAGATGATCATTCAAGGTACCTTCCAATCCCTAATGTTCTGTGATTCTGGAATATTTTCTTTGCTCTGGACAGAGTGTACTGATACCAAATCAGTATCGAGATTAATTGTTCCATGCCAACTGGCAGTCTCACAGATAATTCCGATATAGCTTGGAAGATAAAGCATCCAAAGGATATATGCTTTGCAGTAGTTATTTTTGCCTCAAGCCCCCAAATCTGGAGATGGAGGAATTGGCCTAGATGTCGGTCATTGAATGCCAGTTGGCCTCAACTTCTTGGAACCTTCTCAGGAATATTTAATTTGCCAAAACAGTCGGAAGCTAAAATACTGAGTGAATATTCAAATTGCAGTGGCAAACAGGGAAATGGCTGTAAGAGGCTCCATTCATCAAAAGTCCAGATCACAGAAAACCTGAATCACAGAACATTAGGGATTGGAAGTGACCTCAAAAGATCATCTAGTCCAATCCCCCTGCCACAGCAGGATCCCCTAGATCCAATCGCACAGGAACATCACCAGGTGGTTTTTAAATGTTTCCGGAGAAGGAGACTCCACAATCCCCCTGGGCAGCCCCTTCCAGTGCTCTGTCATCCTGACCATGAAGAAGATATTCATGCAGGTGCTACTGAAATTTTTCAGTGGAACACAGGATGCTAAATTATGTTTTCGAATTCAGTATAAAAATGTCTCTCGCTGTTCATCTGTCACCTTTCTTTTAAGTTATTTAGGACAGGGAAGTGACTCTTACATTAATTTTCTTACTTTTTTGCTTCGTGGTTTTGGTGCTTCATAATAAACAACTACATTTCTGTATGGTAGAAAGCCTCTGTTGTGGTCAATTTGCATTCTATTCCTGACCCAAGACCTTTCAATTTAGACCTTTAGAGTCTTTCTGCTAGGATTACAGGAGGCCTCCTATAATATTTCTGGAAGAGACACAAAGCAGGACAGCTACTGCCTCTGCAAAGCCACGTTCAGCCTTAACACGTCTCTAGGAAGACATGAGAATCTTTCATGCTTGGTGTTCCGGTTCTTATCACCTTGATAGACACTGGTGTGATCTATCACCTTACATAGTGGTCTCTTTTCCCTCTGCTCAGTTAATGCCCTGATAGGTATCACAACTGTCACTGCAGTATGAATTCTCGAGAGTCTCGAGACAGTCTTCATGTCATGAACCTTTTTTGCTGTCTCTGCTAGGCTGATGAGTCTTCTTTATGTCTAGATCCTTCTCAAAAACGTCATTGCAGTGTAATAGCATCACTTAGACTTCATGAATCAATGCTGGAAAACCACCCGGCCACCCAGAACTGGCTTCTTTTATCCAGCTGAAAAACTGAATTAAATGTCCCTAGATTGTCCTTTGCATATAAAATTGTTCCCTTTACTCCAGACATGAATGTTGCAAGGCTGTGAACAGGTGGGATAAAGTAGGAAGAAGTTCTTTCCTAAGAGAGTGGTTGGGCACTGGAACAGGCTGCCCAGTGAGGTGGTGGGAGTCCCTTTCCCTGGAAGTGTTTAAAAATTGAGTAGCTAGAGCACTTGAGGTCATGGTCCAGGGGTTAGGGAGCTACTGGGCTGCGGGCTGGACTTGATGATCCTAGAGGTCCTATCCAGCCAGGATGATTCTACATTTCTATGATATAAGCTTTGTGGCATCAGTAAGGCGATAGCTCTGTGCTCTTTCTCTTGAGGACTTTGAAAAAAATGAGGCCTCGTAAAAGTTAGAGTTGTGCTAATGATTGGAGGAAAACAATTCAGAGGATCGCCACTAGAATCTATTTGAATAACATGGAGTGTAACAGCCCTGGAGTAAACACAAGGCTGTATTTTATTCAAGAACTCAGCTGTAGTCATAAATAGTGATAGGTTTACGAACGGCATCAGAGTCCCGGGGATTAATATGGTCTTGTACTGACAGCGCTGCCATATGTTGTTATTTATAAAACCTGTTTTCTAATTACTACTCTTAAAATTTTAATACTCATAGTAATAATATTTCAAAGACTAAAACATTAACTCAAAATGCTGCACTTTCCTTTAGGTAACACTTCTAAACCCATGCCACTTACCAAATAAGATGTTTAGGGGGACTATATTTAATACAAACTGACTCCTGCTGAATAACTTTTAACTCCACAAGGGTGATGAAGCCAGTGGAACATCTCCCTGATGAGGAAAGGCTGAGGGAGCTGGGTCTCTTGAAAAAGGGAGACTGAGGGGTGACTTCATTAATGTTGATAAATATGTGAAGAGTGGGTGTGAGGAGGATGGAGCCAGGCTGAGGGGTAACCCCATCAATGTTGATAAATATCGAAAGAGTGGGTGTAAGGAGGATGGAGCCAGGCTCTGCTCAGTGGTATCTAATGATAGGACAAGGGGCAATGGGTTCCAACAGTGAGCTGGAGCATAGAAGGTTCCACATCAATATTAGAAGGAACTTCTTCACATTGAGAGTGACACAGCACTGGAAGCGGCTGCCCAGGGGGGTTGTGGAGTCTCCTTCTCTGGGAGACATTTAAAACCTGCCTGGACATGTTCCTGTGTGATTGGATCTAGGGGATCCTGCTGAGGCGGGGGGATGGGACTGGGTGATCTTTCGAGGTCCCTTCCAATCCCTAACGTTCTGTGACTCTGTGATTCCACAATAAAATATTCTCTTGAATAACACTGCAGTGCTACTAAGCATTAGAGCTACAGTGTAATTTCTTTCACTCGAGAAGTTTCAGATTTGTTTTGCATCCATTTGTGATAGTTCTACAGCGTAAGAAGATAATTAAAGAATTTGCTTTGTAATGTGTTGCTTTTGTGAAATCAAAGTTCTTGAATAACTACCTGTGGTTTGCATTTTAAACAGAGAGAATCAAAGCGTTCTAAAGGAATAATTCAAATTAAAGATTCATCAATTAGAAGAAACTCTTCCTGGTTTCTGCAGATTGTCCAGGACAATCTCTGAAGACTATGCTGGTGGGGGGATTGGATTAGATGATTTTTTGAGGTCCCTTCCAATCCCTAATGTTCTGTGATTCTTGGAAGTTAACAGTGATTTTTCTTGCTAAAATATCCTTCATCACACTTATTCTTGGCCTATTCCCATAAATGTAGTATTTTGGCAGTACAACCAGCAGAGGAAGTCAAAATAAGTAGGGGAACAGCATTTCTGTTCTCTGAAGCAGCTTGCAGACAGGGTACCACTGGAGAACAACTGCATGGAGTAAGAACAATTCACAGACATTTTCTAGTCACCTGCACCTCTAGCTTCTTTTTTTGGCCAGGACAAGTTGATCTTTCGAGTTCCCTTCCAATCCCTAAAGTTCTGTGATTCTATGATTCTGTGATTCTTGTCTGAGCACAGTACATCAATTGACTGAAAACTAAACTTTAATCCAAATGGGATCTTGGGTAATGGAAAAGGATGGTTGGAGCCACTGTGAGGCTGGGAAGGGTCACAGGCTCTTCACAGTGCACTCAGATCCCTAAGAATTTAATTCCTCTTCATTTTAATCTAATTAAGTGTACTCTTGTTCTCTGAGACATAGAAAAGAGTAATTTCCAATCACATCACTCTGTCTTTTAGACACTTCTTGAAGCAGTTCAGTCACTTTATGTTCTATCTTCTCATTTCCAAAGTAAACAGTCCTAAGCTTCTCAATCTCTCTTAACCTCTGAGATGCCCTTGATGATCCATTACTCCTTTGTCAGCTGTCTCTGCCTCTGTCACCACAGCATGTTCCCTGAGACAGGGGGACCAGTCCTGTAGCCAGGATGAGACTCTATCACCCATTGATTTATAGAAAGACAGCAGAATGTTAGTCATATACCCAGTTAATTACAGATCCTCCTGTAATACAGCGCCTTCCTAGCTTTTCTGAGTAGCTGCTGGGTGGCACCTGGAGCTCTCTTGTAACTCTCCCATCCCTTTGCTGTGTTCTATCGATGTTAGGTGTTACTGCTGCTGGTTGTAGATGTTACCACACAGAGCTGAGGATTTCTGTGTTGCTATAGACACTGTGAGATGCAGGCAGATTCATTTCAAGGGCCCACTGAATTGTATGTATTGCCATTTAAAGACACCACCATTTCCATTGTTACGTTTTAGGCGCCACAGGATAAGGAGGACATTCAGGGGCTGGAGTGGGACAAGAGAAGGGCAATGAGGCTGGGGAGAGGGCTGGGGTTATTCAGTCTGAAGAAGAGGAAGCTGAGAGGAGATCTTACTGCTTTCTCAACTACCTCAAAAGAGGTTGAAGCGAGGCTGGTGCTAGCCTCTCCTCCCAAATTACTAATGATAGGATAAGTTGCATCAGGGGAGGTTTGAATTGGATGATAGAAAGAAGTTCTTTCCTGACAGAGTGGCTGTGCACTGGAACAGGCTGCCCAGTGAGGTGGTGGAGTCCCCTTCCCTGGAGGTGTTTAAAAATCAAGTAGCTAGAGCCCTTGAGGCCATGGTCTAGGGGTTAGGGAGCTGTTGGGATGAGGGTTGGACTGGATGATCCTGGAGGTCCTTTCCAGTCATGATGATTCTATGATTGTATGAAAACAGTCTATTTTCAAACTTAAGGCCAAGTTTTGTTTTCATGACAAAGCGAGCATTAGTGCCCCATGACTGCCACATTAACTTGTCTCCCATTTTCCTCAGGGTGTGCATATGGGCATTGTGGTGCAGTGTTTGCTTATTTTTACCTTTTTTTTTTGGGGGGGGTTCCTTTTTCTTCTTTGTTGTGGGTTCACTAAATTCCTTCTTTACAGTAAGACTGTTTCATTTCCTGTTGAATTCTCCTGACAGCTGGCTGGTTTGCTTGACTTGCTTGCACTAACCTAGACTGATGTGGCCTCTCTTCTCAAACCCAGGACAATGAGATCGCTCACATATGGCTACAGAGCAGAGTATGGCTACAGAGACCATAAAAATGCCAAACAATGGGGTGACCTTTCCTCAGCCTATTCTCAGTGCCAGAACTATGACCTTCTTAGACTGGGCTCTGAACTCATGGCTCACCTCTGATTGCAGAATCAGCGCATGTAATGAAAGAAGGCCTGAAGATGCCATAAACTGCTTCACAAGACAGAGCTGACAGTATCTGAAATGTGTTGAAAGCTCTAATATAAATTATTTAGGCTGCCTGCCTGATGCAAACCTTTCTGCCTGAAGAGACTAATCAATTCTTTCATTTGATAGGAATTTTAATTGCATACAACAGCCAGGGGGTGCAAATATCGTTCTGCTACCTAATTGATTGGCCATTTAATTGAGGCTAGCCTAATGTTATCGGTGTTGCTACACATATTAGAGTAAAAACAGCAGTATTAAGATGATTTAATTGTGGATCTTGCAACAGGAAAACCTTTTGCAGGATGATTCTCTGTTGAGTATACAGCATATCACAGATATATAGTCTTGAAATATTATGGTGAGACGCACGCTCCTATCCATCATGGGTGGTGGAAAATACCTTCCAATAGCATAAGCAGTCAAAGAGACACTTCAAATGGAAGGAAACATCTGCATGAGATGTACTTCATTGATTTGTCAATCGTCTGCTGCTTACTAGATTTTTAAGGCTTTATAATTAAACAAGGGTAAATATAAAAAATATCTTTATTTCGCAGAGTCACAGAACATTATGGATTGGAAGGGACCTCAAAAGATCATCTAGTCCAATCCCCCTGCCACAGCAGGATCCTCTAGATCCAGTCGCACAGGAACGTGGCCAAGTGGGTTTTAAACATCTCCAGAGAAGGAGACTCCACAACCCACCTGGGCAGCCCCTTCCAGTGCTCTGTCACCCTTACCATGAAAAAGTTCCTTCTCAGATTGATGTGGAACTTCCTCTGTTCTAGCTGACACCCGTTGCTCCTTGTCCTATGATAGATGTGCCTGAGCAGAGCCTGGCTCCATCCTCCTCACATCTGCTCTTTCCTTATTTATTAACATTAATGGGGTCACCCCTCAGCCTCCTTTTTTCCAAGCTCAAGAGCCCCAGCTCCCTCAGCCTTTCCTCAGCAGGGAGATGCTCCA
>JAOXOE010000343.1:26023364-26046898 GCA_028565055.1 Phoeniculus purpureus | reverse complement strand
CCCCCTGAGTCTCCTCCAGGCTAAACACCCCCAGCTCCCTCAGCCTCTCCTCATCAGACTTTCCCTCCAGTCTCTTCTCCAGCCTCTTTGCTCCCATGGACCCACTCCAGCCCCTCATTCTCTTTCATGAAGTGAGGGGCCCAGAGCTGCCCCCAGTACTTGAGGGGAGGTCTCCCCAGTGCCCCGTACAGGGGGAGAATGACGTCCGCAGTCCTGCTGGCCACAATAAATAGCAATTACAGAAATTTGTCTTCAACAAATTACCCTTTAGAAGTAAAATCAGTGCTCACTTCAAAAAGTGTCTTTCTATACAAACATGGCACCTGTTTCTGGTTAGGAGCAGGATCACAAATGTTATGATTCAGGGAGCAGAGACAAGACTCAGGAAGTTAATAAAACGTGTTGATTGCTTTATGAAGAAGTTGCAAACATACGAATCCTTAACACCATGCAATTAGTGACTTCCAGAAAAACACATCCTCCTCGGGACATCCGCAAATCCATGAATTTCAATAAAGCAACAACTAAACCAATTAACAAGTGAACACAAAATCAATTATTGTGAAACAGGCCATAAAAAAAAGGAACTATGACAAATGCTGGGTTTCAAACAAGAACAGGAAAAAGAAAATTAGCATTTTAAGCAGAAATAGTAATGGTCTGCATGTATTAATGCAGAGAAGAACCACGTTATCTCTCACAAATATTTGCATGGGCACAAAAACCTCATCTGATTGCACAGCATTTCACACAAAACCCACAACCAATCGTACCTATACATGGTAAAAGGGTTTTGATCTTCTTAGCTAATTGAAAAGATCTAAAATTAGTGGCTTAAACCAAATATATATTGATGACCATGAGCCAGCAGTGGGCCCTTGAGGCCAAGAAGGCCAATGGCATCCTGAGGTGGATTAGAAGGGGGGTGGTTAGTAGATGGAGAGAGGTTCTCCTCCCCTTCGACTCTGCCCTGGTGAGATAGCATCTGGAATCTTGTGTCCAGTTTTGGGGCCCTGAGTTCCAGAAGGGCATGGAACTGCTGGAGAGAGGAAAGCACAGACCCATAAAGATGATGGACTGGAGCATCTCCTTGATGAGGAAAGGCTCAGGGAGCTGGGTCACTTGAACTTGGAGAACAGGAGACTGAAGGGTGACCCCATTAATGTTGATCAATATGGAAAGGGTGGGTGTCAGGAGGATGGAGCCAGGTTCTGCTCAGTGTCACCTAAGGACAGGATAAGGGGCAACGGATGTCAGCTGGAACAGAGGAGGTTCCACATCAATATGAGAAGGAACTTCTTCCCAGTGAGGGTGACAGAGCACTGGAAGGGACTGTGGAGGGGTTGTGGAGTCTCCTTCCCTGGAGACATTTAAAACCTGCCTGACCATGTTCCTGTGTGACTTGATGTAGGGGATTCTGCTGTGGCAGGAGGTCACAGAATCACGGAACATTAAGGATTGGAAGTGACCTCAAAAGATCATCTAGTCCAATCCACCTGTCATAGCAGGATCACCTAGACCAAGTCGCACAGGAAAATACCCAGGCAGGTTTTAATCCACGGATTGGACTGGATGATCATTCAAGGTCCCTTCCAGTCTCTAATGTTCTTTGATTCTGTGAGAGGAACAGAGAAAGATTGAGAGGACATAGAAAAAATGTTTTCTTTGTCTTGTAAGTCCTTTACTTTTAGATTTTCGTAACAGCAGCCCAAAGCACAAAGAGAAACAAGCTGTGAGAGCACAGGATGTACTGCAGAGATCAGAATCCCTCCTTGAAGGGCAGCACAAACAGAAGATTGCTGGCTTTTTAATTGTCATAATGAGGGCTTTCACAGTAATGTCCCATGCGGGCAGCTGAACGTCTGAGTATCTGATGTCACTAGCTCAGTAGACAGTCAGTCTTGCTCTTGACAATCACGTTAGAAGACTCGCTGTCCACCTTGGAGCTGCATGGCTGCACAGAAGGGAGTCCTCTTAGCTGCCTGATAACTAGGGAGTTAATATTGACACAGAGACTCACTGCTTTCTTTCATCACTCCTGTTGATTGTGTTTCAAAGGCTAGATGGCAGCATTGTCAACTCTCATGATTTTTATCATGTTTCCTACTATTTGCTATTTTCTTTAATATGCCAGCAGTCAGGATAGCAATTTTTCCTGAAAATCTCCATGTTTCTTTAAAACTATAGTTCTCGTTGTCTCATGGTCAGAAACACAGCTAGAGCTCAAAAAAAGAGCTCAAAAAGGGGAGGTCAGAGCCTATGGACAATGTTATGCAGCTGAACAACTAAGTCATACTATAAATAGTTATATAAAATATAGACTAATAGATTATTAAATAAATAAATCACTAATAAATTACACTAAATAAGTCACAACTTTGAAACACATTTTAATGAGAACAACAGAATCCTGCAGTTACTCTCTCAGAAATGAGAATCACAGAATAACAGAACATTAAGGATTACAAAGGACCTCAAAAGACCATCCAGTTCAATCCCCCTGCCAGAGAAGGATCCCCCAGATCAAGTCACACAGGAACATGTCCTGGTGGGTTTTAAATGTCTCCAGAGAAGGAGACTAAGAGGTAAAGCCCAGTGCAGGTGGAGAAAAGCATTTCCCTCTTATTTCCCTCTTTCATTCTCAGGATTAATGGTTATTTTTAGGATGTCAACTAAAGACAGTCTTCTTAGACTTCCAAAGGGCTTTATCAACTTATCTGCTCTTATCCTTTCTCCACTTTGCCCTCTTGTAATTTCATGTGAGATCCTTAAGTCCAAGACTATCTATTTTTATATTGCTGCCAAATGCCAGATAACAACTCCAGTGTGAAATACATAAACATTACAGTATCAATAATGTCAAGTACACACTGAGAACACCATCACAACAACCTTCCCGAAGTAAATTCTTTTCATACTTGTTATGAGTTATGAAATATTCATTTGGTGTTGTTGATCCTGTGACTGCAGTTAATTTGTCAGTCATTATATGAAGGAAGTTACTTAAATCACAAACTGCTTCAATACGCCTGCTGGTACCAAACCAGGGGGTTGGACTAGATGGTCTTTCCAGATCCCTTCCAATCCCTAATGTTCTGTGATTCTCTGAATACTGGCACTATGAAATAGCCACTGCTTAATATATTTTAGCTTTTGTTTGAATATCTCATTTAGATCACATTCTCTGTATTTTTTCATTTCTTTAAATGGTATTAACCTTTATGATACCCATATTAAGTTTCTGCACTTATTTCAGATACATGAAACATTATATGGCAAAATAATTCATGGTATCACTTAACTGATAGAGACTCTAGAGTAGGGCTAATCAACCTTGCTCAAATATCACAGACTCACAGAACATTAGGGGTTGGAAGAGACCTCGAAAGATCATCCAGTCCAATCTCCCACCACAGCAGGATCCCCTAGATCAAGTTGCACAGGAACATGTCCAGGCAGGTTTTAAATGCATCCAGGGAAGGAGACTCCACAACCTGCCCTGGGCAGGCCCTTCCAGGGCTCTGTCACCCTCACCGTGAAGACATTCCTTCTCAGACTGATGTGGAACCTCCTCTGTTCCAGCTCACACCCGTTGCCCTTTGTCCTGTCATTGGGTGCCACTGAGCAGAGCCTGGCTCCATCCTCCTGACACCCACCCTTTCTTTATCAACATTAGTGGGGTCACCCCTCAGTCTCCTTTTTTCCAAGCTCAGGAGACCCAAGTCCCTCAGCCTTCCCTCATCAAGGAGATGCTCCACACCCTTCATCATCTTTGTGGCTCTGCACTGGACTCTCTCCAGCAGTTCCACGTCCTTCTGGAACTGAGGGGCATAAAACTGGACACAAGGTTACTGCTGTGGTTTCAACAAGGCACAGTAGAGGGGATCCTGCTGTGGCAGGGGGATTAGACGGGATGATCTTTCCGAGGTCTCTTCCTATCCCTAACATTCTGTGATTCTATGATTTTCAAGTTTTCATTTTGGATATTAAATCAATGTGATTTTTAGGGAGCACAGAGACTGTTCAGAGGTTTTGGCTTCCTCACATGTTTCATTTAGACACCCCAGGACAAAACAATTCAGAGTATTCTGCTGGGAACAACTCAGCGCTGGAAGAGACTGATTGTGTAACCTAACTCTTACAGCTTCCTTAGAGTCTGGTTTCTTTGTGCCAGTGGAAACTTGCCTTAGAAAAAAGGGGTGTGTGACATTTTGGGAATCAGTGTCATTCTCCTCGGTAGCTGTCATTTTCCAACCCAGTGTGAGTCATCACAATGTCTCTGAAAAACTATTTTACTTCATATACCCCCAGGAAATGCACATGAAGACTGTTAATTTTAACTATATTCTCAGGTCTTGGGAAGACAGAGATTTAATTTTATGAACTTTTCTTCCCTTACCCCAATTTCTACTGAGCTCAGCTTCTATTTCCCATTTGTATTTTAAAATGTAAATTTTAATGTTAATTTAAACGTAAATTAACCAATGAAAACAGAACAAATCACACAGGATATAGCACAAATACTGGCGTCCTGGTAAGAAAAAGGGACTACTTGCACGTAGTAAAAATGATCCAGGTTATGGAGATGTATTAATAGGGTAGAGATCTAGTTCTACTCCTGTTATAAACATGTTTCATGTTCAAAAAAGATTCAATGAGGTGTTTTACAAATCTCACATTACTCAAGTTTTAACCGTATGGTGTAACCTGGAAAACTCCTGAGAACACTCTTGCCTAATTTTTAAAACATATCTTTACACTGGAAGAAATATTATTAGTTAATAATAGTCACTTGGTTATTTTTTATATGGATTTAACTTTAGTAAATGCTTTTGATTTAAACACGTGTTACAGGACAGCTTGTTTTTTTTCTTTTTCCTCAAAGCTTTGGATAGTGATCACTGAATCACTCAATCATCACGGCTGGAAAGGACCTCCAGGATCATCAAGTCCAGCCCTCATCCCAACAGCTCCCTAAACCCAACACAATGGCCTCAAGTCTCTGGAGACGTTTAAAACCCACCCGGAGATTGTTCCTGTGCAACTGGATCGAGGAGATCCTGCTGTGGCAGGGGGGATTGGACTGGAGGATCTTTCAAGGTCCCTTCCAATGCCTAATATTCTGTGTGATAATTCAAACAAGACTTCTTTTTTTTAAACACCATTTGAACTCTTTTCAGATTACTTTGATTTATAAAGGACCACAGATGTTTCATATATTACTATTACTGCTTACTCCTTGTTGTTATGATCTCTTGAAAATATATTAGCAGTATTTTAGGATGAACCAATTCAAACTAGAGAGTTCGTATCAGATCCTCATCTCCTTTTTCTGTTCAAATGTTGTGATTCAACACACTGGGTATTGAATTTTCTTCAACTAATTTAACTTCACAGAATCACAGAACATTAGGGATTGAAAGGGACCTCGAAGGATCATTGAATCCAGTCCCCCCACCACAGCAGGATCATCTAGATCAAGTCACACAGGAACAGGTGCATTTAAAACGTCTCCAGAGAAGGAGACTCAATTTGATTAATTGGTCTTTCTAGGAATGGTGCTGCACTCTGTTGTTTTATCAGTGTTTTTCATATGGAGGTTTAATTTACAGAAACCAAGCCCAGTAGGTTTAGTCAATCTATTTTCTAGGTCAATGTGCATGGGGATCTAAACCAAGAGGAAACAAAGCCTGTTATTCCATAGTATTCGTTGCTAACTTTCTTCTTATGAGTCTTATGAGGAGAGGCTGAGGGAGCTGGGGGTGTTTAGCCTGGAGAAGAGGAAACTCAGCAGGGACCTTCTCCCTCTCTCCAGCTCCCTGGAGGTAGGTTGTAGTCAGGTAGGAGTCAGGCTCTTCTCCCAGGCAACTAGTGACAGGACAACATGGCAGAGCCTGAAGCTGCCAGGGGAGGGTTAGGTTGGACATTAGGAAGCCCTTCCTCATGGAAAGGGTGATCAGACACTGCTCAAGGCAGTGGGGGAGTCTCCATCCCTGGAGGTGTTGAAAGACTGTTTGGCTGTGGCCCTTAGTGCCCTGGTCTGGCTGATGTGGTGATGTTAGGTCCTGGGCTGAGCTGGATGAGTTCGGGGGGGCTTTTCCAGCCTCAATCATTCTGTGATTCACTAACAGTGAAGCTTACCTGCATTCAGTATCCGTTTGAGCAGCTACACAAAGCAGATGCTCAAGTGGAGTGTTTTGGAAGTCTTGCTTCTGAACACTAAAACATTCTGGTTGGCTGTTCAGAACAGACAATGGCTGCAGCTGATGTTAATGGCTTTTCATAAGCAGCAGGTTGGTCTTGAAATTTAAACAAGTCAAATTACTGAAGCTGGTGTTAATTGTAAAGTGAATTTCTCAGATTTCTAGACATCAGCAAATTCGCACCTGTTCTGCCCAGAAGCAAAAAGCTCAGCATATGATGATGATCGCTGAGGAATACTGCTGTGATTCACAGCTACTCCTCTTTACTTTTGCTTATTATCTGCTCAAAACATATTAAGAAAATTTCAAACAAGCTGGCTTTAAGTAGAAAAGGAAACTTTAGTCCTCCCATCTCTGGAATTGATTCAGCATAGCATGAAGATTTAAATATGATTGAAAAAAACAACAGCTTAATCTTTGAGCCTTTTTCCCATGTCTGGTAAGCCTGGGATTAGCCAGTGCAGCACTGGAGTCCAAGCTCTTTGGCAGGAGAAAGCCATCTTGCTCCTCACCTGCTTCAAGATTAATAATATCACTCCAACGAGATTAGAGCCATTACTCTTCCTGACCTGATCCAAATGGGACAAATGGGATTTTAAAGACAGTGTCTACTGAAAGATCCAACAGAATGATGAGGTGCACAGAATAGCCACCGTGAGAAATCAGCAGCGATAGGACTGTCAGGGTTATAAAGAAGGTACCCTATTAGGTTCAGCTATTATCCCAGAAGAAGATTACAGTCATAGATCCTGACCTTTAATTAAATGAACAGCACAAAGTTAGAGAGAAAGATAAACAAACTTGTGCAAAGAAATGTCAACTTCTGCTGTCTTGGTAGCCAGTCTGGGAAGCTGAGAAGGGACAGTCACCAATGGGAGATTTTATAGATTGCTTTGTATCTTCTGGCGGAGATGCCAAAGAATGGTGATAACATGGACAAAATGCCATGGAAAGTTCTGCTCTATTGGCTAAATGGTAAAATAACTTCGGAAGGAAAAAGGGGAAGGGGAAGGGGAAGGAAAAGAAAGGGGGAAAGGAAAAGGGGAAAGGAAAGGGAAGGGAAAAGGAAAGGGAAAGGAAAATAAGGGAAAAGAGAAGAGAAAGGGGAAGGAAAAGGGGAAGGGAAGGGGAAAGAGAAAGGGGAAGAGAAGGGAAAAAGAAAAAGTAAGGGGAAGGAAAGGAAAGGTGAAAGGAGAAAAAGAACTTTCATTATCCAAGGACACTCCCATATAGTAAAATGTCTACTTCTAAAGACACTCATGCTTACTCAGAGTGAACGACATCTTACTTCATGATCACTCCTAGGGATAATGTTCTATTTGCAGAATAAGCCCACGTACATGAAAGAGTACAAACTAATCTGTCAGCTGTTTGTAAACAATGGGACAAGAATTAAAGAGGCCTCTTATCAGCTACTTCTCCAGAAAAGACAAGTGCTTCATCTAATTGCACTTAAAAACATGATAGAGTCAGGTTCTAATTTCTCTTAATCTGATCATGTCATGCAAAGAAGCTAGAAGTTTAAAAATCTGGTATCCTTTGCTGTTTGTTTTTTCAGTCTCTCCAGACCTGCACTACTGCAATGTGAAAAAATCTCTATGACTGAGAACTCTGAAGATGATGAAACTACAAAGACGACTATTTCAGTGAACTCAGAGGTGAAGGTTTGCATGTACAACAGGAAATATACACAGCTATTATTATGAGGGACAAGTAATGAACCTTCCCTGTTGATTTAAAACAGAATCACAGAATAATCCTGGTTGGAAAGGACCTCCTAGATCACCGAGTCCAACCAGACCCACAACAACAAAAAGTGCTGGGAACTGAAGCTGACACACAGATGATTCCTTTTTTCTGATGGGAGATTGTGAATGCCCAGATTCTTGGAGAGTGTGGAGAAAAATATTCCCTTGGTTTGCTTTCCCAGAACTAAGAAACCTTGAGAGAGAGAGAGAGTGGATTGGATAACAACAGGTGTCTGCTTCAGGAGGAAGTTGTTGATGCAGAAGCACAGTGTAAAAGCAAGGCTGCTTGCAGAGACTCTCCAGGGGAAACAGAACTGTGATGTCTCTCTGTGGGATTCTCCCTCTCCCTCTCTGCCTGCAGACAGGCTGCTGCAGACAAAAAGGACCAAACTCAGATAATGACCAGGACTGTCAGTTTAATGGACATTTTGTGTGATAGGTTTGGGTGGATTTTTTTGGTGTTACGGACTTTCTCACTGCCTTCGAGTTTTCTGTTGAGTTGCTTTTGGTCAGAGGTGTTCCCCTTTACTTCGATGGTGACGGGTTATGCGATCTTGTCCCTACAATATGTAAAGACTGACAACAAACTATTTCCTCGTGATGGCCCTGCTCCTTCAACTGGGTTACAGAATTGTGAAAGCAAACACCAAGTCTCTGGACTCTCAGTGAATTATTTAAATTCACATTCATTTAAAAAATTGCAATGTGCTGGCAGCACTTACATGATAGAATTAGAGCTCTGGAATATCAGAAGCATTTACCCTTAAGGATTAAGATTTTTTTAATATCTTTACAGCATCACAGAATCACAGGGTTATTGAGGCTGAAAAAGGCCTCCAAGCTCATCCAGCCCAGCCAGGAACTTAACATCACCATGTTGGCCAGACCAGAGCATAAGGGCCACAGCCAGGCTGTCCTTCAACGCCTCCAGGGATGAGGACTCCACTACTGCTCTGAGTAGTCTGTTCCAGGCTCTGATCACCCTTTGCGTGAGGAAGGACTTCCTAACATCCAACCTAACCCTCCCCTGGCAGGTTCAGGCCCTGCCCTCCCATCCTGTCGCTAGTTGCCTAGGAGAAGAGCCTGACCCCCAACTGACTGCAACCTCCTTTCAGGGAGCTGGAGAGAGGGAGAAGGTCCCTGCTGAGTTTCCTCTTCTCCAGGCTAAACACCCCCAGCTCCCTCAGCCTCTCCTCATTAGCCTTTCCCTCCAGTCCCTTCCACAGCCTCATTGGTAGACTGGCAAAATATCTGTCTGAAGTGCTCACTCCTCCAAGTGTTACACTTTAATATAAATCAAATATACCACTGCGTGTTCTCATTCCGATGATGTCAAATGATATTGACAGGCAGCTTTAATTTTCCATGGAGAAAAAACCCCTACTAATAATTTGTATCAACATGGAAAAAATTAAAACAATATTGCACTTAATTTTGAACTACAAATCACAGAACATCAGGGATTGTATGGGACCTCAAAAGATCATCCAGTCCAATCCCCCTGCCCCAGCAGGATCCCCTAGATCCAGTCACCTGGGAACATGGCTAGGCCAGTTTTAAATGTCTCCAGAGAAGGAGACTCCACAACCCCCCTGGGCAGCCCCTTGCAGTGCTCTGTCACCCTTACCGTGAAGAAGTTCATATAATTACATTTCACATATAGGGACTCCTCCACAATACAAGCAATTTTAAAATATAAAAAATATAAGACAGTTAAGACTACGAAGACAGGGATAACATGTCTCAAATGTAGAAATTTACCCTTATTCATGTGAATCTGCCTCCACCCAAGCTCTCACACAAGCGAAGCTTGACAAAACCAAGCTAATATCTCGCCGACTATCCTCCAAATCAAGGACATTCACGAAATGAAAGGACAGAGAACAATGATTCCACAGTATTAAACATTAAATCAATGATCAAATATTAAATGAAGGATTACAGAAACTGACTAAGATGCATCGCTCTTCGTTGTGTAAGTTCTGGACCCAACTGCTGGTTTGTGAAAGGGAAATCATTTACAAGGTTAATTGCTGCATCACCTTACAGCCTCTAGTTCTTTTTCATGTTGCGCAAAGCAAGTGTGAGCAGATGGATAAGAAGAACATCTGGCAGAGAGAAGAAGGATCAATGCTGTTGACAGCCTTGACTGATTTTCTTTGGTGTGCGCACAAGATAATTGGTGACAGAAAGGGCAGTCAGAAGCAAAGCTCCAAGCCTACAGTGAATCTTTTACTCATGCTATTAGTGAAAAAGTTAACCTTCGTAGCCTTCCTTGCAAAAGTCTGGAAGACCTTAAGTATCTTACCCAAAAATGTGGTGATAATTGGCTTTTGTACAATATCTGTCCTTAAAATGAGTGACACTGTCATGCAGTTGTCTTCCTTCACGTTTACTTTTATCTCTAAAAATTTCTAGGTGCTAATTTACACTTCATTTGTGGAAAGGTGTGGCTGTGAACCAGCTGCTGTGGTCTTTTCATCCACACATTACTGTGTCCCACGAATCATGTCATTGCAAAAAAACCCATCTGAGACTGCAAAAGCCAACTTGTAGAAGGTACAATAATGCGCTGCAAGTTCTGCCCATTATTTAGCATTATAAACTCTTAATCACAGAATCACAGAACATTAGGGATTGGAAACGACCTTGAAAGTTCATTTAGTCCAATCCCCCCACCACAGCATCATCCCCTAGATCCAGTTGCACAGGAACTTGTCCAGGTGGGTTTTAAACATCTCCAGAGAAGGAGACTTCACAACCTCCCTGGGCAGCCCCTTCCAGTGCTCCATCATGCTCACTGGGAAGGTGGTCCTTCTCATATTATGCTGGGATGCTCCGCTAAAGTGCCTGTGCATTACTGCACTCGGTGTGAGGAAGAACCATGGTGAGGTAGAGATTCATATTGCATCTATGTGAGATCACAGAGATGAGATGAGATGAGATGGGATGGTTCCCATGACTAAAGTACTGCAATGGAGGGGTACAGGATGTTTTGGGAGGAAAGGAAGAAAAGACAAGAAGGGACAATCACCCCTTCTACAAGAAAGCAGTTGGAGTGCATGGAGCTCTCCCTGGGAATGGACAAGGACCCTAAAGAGAGATTATGGGTTAGGATTAAAGAGAGGACAGGCAAAGGTGACACGGTAGTTGGTCTCTGCTACAGGCCATCTGAGCAGAAAAAGATGTGGATGAGGGGGACAGTCAGAAGAAGAATCACATTCGTGGTCCCTGCTCCTCGGCAATCACCTGACATACAGAATCATAGAATGGTTTGGGTTAGAAAGAACCCTAAAGATCACCTAGTTCCAACCCTATTACCATGTGCAGGGACATCTTCCACTAGATCAAGTTGCCCAAAGCCCCATCCAACCTGGCATTGAATAGTTCTGCTGGAAGAATAACAACAGGGTATTCAAAATCCAGATTGTTGGAGTGAATTCATCACAGCTTCTACCTCCAGGCAATCAAGAAGATGTCTGTTAAACCTCATACACACCAAAACTGAAAACCTTGTTGGGAATGTGAAAATCAAAGGCAATCATGGCTGTAGTGACTGTGGGACAGTAGAGTTCAGGATCATGAAGGCAGGGAGGAGAGTGAAAAGCAAGATCACAGCTCTGGACTTCAGAAGAGCAGTCTTTGGTCTCTTCAAAGATCTCCTTGGAAGAGACCCATCCCCATGGAGAGACCCAGGAGGGAATGGGAGCTTAAGAAAGGTAATTAATATTCAAGAATCACCTCCTCCAAGCTCAAGAGAGCACCATCACAATGAATAAGAAGTCAGGCAAAAATGTCAGGAGTCCTGCATGGATGAGCAAGGTGTTCCCTAGGCAAGCTCACACATAAAAAGAAAGCATAGAGAAGGTGGAAGCAAGGACAGGTAGTGTGGGAAGAATATAGAAACATTGAGCATCTGGGGATGAAGCTGAGAAAGTTAAAGCCCAAATGGAATTTAAGCTGGCCAGGCATGTCGAAGACAAGAAGAAGGACTTCTGTAAGTGTATAGGCGAGAAAAGGAGAACTAGGGAAACCTTGAACTCATTGCTTTATGAGGTCGCTTAGGTGTATTGTTGAAGTATCTGGTTTAGGAGTGAACTTGTAGAGTAGGGTTGATGGTTGGACTCAATGATCCCAGGGGTCTTTTCCAATTTGAATGATTATATGATTCTGTGGGGGAGCTTGAAGTTAAAGAAAAGGAAATCTTGAATCACTTTTTTTCATAGAACAGACATAGAATCATCCTGGCTGGAAAGAACCTCTGGGATCACCAAATCCAGCCCTCATCCCAACAGCTCCCCAACCCCTAAACCATGGTCTCAAGTGCTTTAGGTTTTTAACCACCTCTAGGGATATTCTAATGTTCTGTGATTCTGTGAAGTAGACTAGATGACCATAAGCATTATAAAGAGAGAGGATTAGCATCTTTACTACTACATAGATACTACTAGCCTTTTCCTGCGTATCAACCTGACACTCATTGACCAAGATGTTTTTGTCCAATTATTTTTGCTGTCATGATACAGTGACAGCAGTGGCTAAAACAAAAACCAAACAAGGTGTCTTGCTTTCGAGGAGTCTATTTTTTGTCAGATTAGAAACGATGCTGTAGCCTGCCCACTTCACAGGTACTGTGTCATCTTCCCCCTGCTTTGTCCAAGTCAATAAATACTCTTAGTAAACTGCCTAAGACTTTGCAGCCTCAATAAAATCAGGCTGGCAAATGTTACTCACACATAATAAGTGACTAGATCCTTTCAGTAAATACAAGAGCAGTTAAAGAGTCATTGTGCTGAAGCTGAAGAGATCAATAGAGAATAATTACATCGTCTGTCAATAAAAAAGATGTTTTAAAAAACAAAGAAAATTCAATTTTCCAGTATAGGCCATTTAAAATGACACAGATGTTCCAGTGAAGCAGCCAGTCGCACAGACTGAGGACTCTCTTGCACAGACTGAGGACTCTCTTGTATCAGATCACAGAATCACAGAATCATTCAGGTTGGAAAAGACCCCTGGGATCAACCCTACTCCACAGTGTCACCCCTAAACCAGATCCCCCAACACTACATCTAAGCAACTTTTAAACACATCCAAGGATGGGGACTCAACCACCACCCTGGGCAGCTCAGTCCAGCACATGACCACTCTCTCCAAGAAGAATTTTTTCCTGATGTCTATTCTAAACCACCCCTGTTGAAGCTTGAAGCCCTTCACTCTGGTTCTATCAGTAATTACCTGTGAGAAGAGACCAGCACCAACATCTCTACAACGTCCTTTCAGATAGCTGTAGAGAGCAATGAGGTCTCTCCTTAGCCTCCTCTTCCTCAAATTAATCAGCCCCAACTCTCTCAACCTCTTCACATCAGATTTATTCTCCAGGCCCTTCACCAGCTGTGTTGCCCTCCTCTGCACTCACTTCAGCACCTCACAGAATCATAGAATCATTAGGGATTGGACGAGACCTCGAAAGATCATCTAGTCCAATCCCCCTGCCACAGCAGGATCCCTTGTACTGAGTTGCCCAAAACTGAACCCAGTACTCAAGGTGAGGCCTCCCAGTGCTGAGTACAGGGGAACAATCACCTCCCTACTCCTGCTGGACACTGAATTTCTAATCCAGGCTAGGATGCCATCAGCCTTCTTGGCCACCTGGGCACCCTGCTGGCGCATATTCAGCTGCTGTCAATTAAAACCGCCAGGTTCCAATTGAACCCCCAGGTTCTAATTCAAGTCTGCTAGACTTGAAAAATCTAGATGAAAATCTAGAAAGAGGTTTGTTTAGCAAAAAAACACTGGCTTATCCAACTCAAAGCAGAAGTTCTAGATACTTTATACTGTGACACAGGAAGATAAGAGGAATTCACCAGTGCAGTGGGAATCTGCGAACACTCCTTGCAACATTCTGGCAGCACAGCAGTTACAGTGACAGGTAATAGGAGCCTCCTCACGGGGAGGATTTCCACTCTGTGTCCAATGGACACTTGTCAAGCCAAGATGAATGTACACACCTAAAAGACTGTCGTCTGTCTAGCTTGACAGCTTCTGTAGGCTGAACAAATTCAATATGCTGCAGATATGATAGTTCAAGGAAATGTGTGAAGCACCATATGGAAGAAGGGAACACCTGCTGCAAGGTGTCACCTAGCAATATTGCATGTGTCTGAGGGAAGATTGCTGACATAATTCAAAGAAGGGACAGAGTTTGTCCCCTACAGATGAAGAAATGATGGTAATGTCACTCCCAGGGGTCTTGAAAGAAATAAGCAGATCCAAAATCTGTCACTGTTAATAATGTACCTCAGCAACTGTGCCTGCAGGTTTTTTGCAAGGTGGTTTTATTTTAACCCTTAGCACCTGCATGGCTATCTTTTGCCCTTTGGTATGCAACCCCCTGCTGTGGCAGGGAGTTGGACTGGATGATCTCTCGAGGTCCCTTCCAATCCCTAAAGTTCTGTGATTCTGTGACCACTGGCATATGATCAGGCACTTTTGAAATTACATTAAGGACTTCTCAGTACAGTATTTACTTGCTTACACAGTATCATTATACTCACATCTGCATGATAAAGAACCGCTATGATAATATTAGGGTGATGTCCTCTCTCTGGAGGTGTTTAAAACATGAGTAGCTAGAGCACTTGAGGCCATGGTCTAGGGGTTAGGGAGATGTTGGGATGAAGGATGGGCTTGCTGATCCTGGAAGTCCCTTTCAACCATAATGATTCTATGATTCTATCTTATGAATTTTTTGGAGAAGGCTCTCTTCTCCTAGAAAGTAGTAGGAACACAAAAAATTCCTCTGCACAATAGGATAACATTGGCTAAAATGAAAGTGTTAGCACACAGGAACATCAAAGTTATTATAAACACAGAATAGAATATGAGGGGAACCTTATAGCAGCCCTTCAGTACTTGAATGGGCTACAGGAAAGCTGGAGAGGGGCTTTTTCTCTGAGTCATTTTCTAACTATTGCTGTGTTGAGGGTGACAGAGCAACCCCAGAGGGGTTGTGGAGTCTCTTTCTCCTGAGACATTTAAAACCCACCTGGCCACATTCCTGTGTGACTGGATCTAGGGGATCCTGCTGTGGCAGGGGGATTGGACTGGATGATCTTTCTAGGTCCCTCCCAACCCCTAATGTTGTGTGATTCTGTGAAGACACGGAGGTACGCACACGCGCACGTCACAGCAGCAGGGGAGCACTGCAGCAGCAGCAGCAATGAGCTGGCTCACACAGCCAGCAGGAAAGTCAGCGGAGTCAGAAATCAGGTCCAGAGTACAAACACAGAAGGAATTCTGCACACTGTGCCATCAGCCTGCGAGTTTCCAGCAGCTCTTCCAACCCCATCCTCTCTGCCCTTTCTCAGCCCCTAACCTGCTTTCTGTGCTGAGGTTCAGAGGGAGCTCAGCCGTTTCCTTTTACCATTAAAGAGGGAAGAAGGTGTCTATCGGCGATCACTGGGGATCGATCCTGGTGCCTCAGCACAGTACGAAATGTTCTCCTCCATGCGCAGCGCTGTGATGAGCCTCAAGCAAAGGTCTCCTACGACCTTGCTGGAACAAACCTACCTGTATGTGGCAAACAAGCCCTTATTTATTAAGGCCCCCAAACGCCAACATCCATTTCAAAACTGAGAGCCTCTTTCAAAGCTTCTGAGTCGTCATGAAGAGCACGATTCATTCATCACCAGCAGCTCACCACAGCTCTCCTGGATTCAGCTTTAAGCTTCCTCTAGCAGTTGGGAAACTGGACTACCAATCTGGCTACCAGTTTCTGTTTCTATTCAGAGAGAGAGTTGCATCCTATTGCTGGTTCTGCGTTCTCATCCTAAGAATGAACCTCACTCTCATTTGTCTGAGTCATTTGGACTGTAATCGGCTGCAATGCCTTTTAAGGAGCCGTGAAACGCTATTCCCCACTTCAGACACTGCTATTTTGAGGGTTTGCCCTGCCAGGAGAGGGGAGTTTCACAAATGCTGGTCCTTCCATAGAGCTGGGGGTGCCGTCCAGCTGCGATCTCCTGGCCCCATGGGGCCTGGAAACACTCTGGTAGACCAACCTTCCAGTAACCGGGGGAAGAAACGCAGAGATTCCTGCATCATGGGATCGGTCCGTTCCAGGAACCATCACCAAGCAGAGGTATCTAATGAATCTCCTTTGGTTGGCGTTAGTTGCTTAACCCCTTGGGCCGGTACGGAAGGAGCAAACAAAGCAGAAGGGCTGGGGCCAGCGTTTCACCCCGTGCTCCAATGTGCCTGTGGGTGTTTTCAAGCCAGAAGTACAGCGAGGACTTGTGTTTTCACAGAATCACAGAAATTAGGGATTGGAAGGGACCCCCAAAGATCATCCAGTCCCATCCCCCTGCCACAGCAGGATCCCCTAGATCCAGTCATTAGGGACTGGAAGGGACCTTGAAAGATCATCCAGTCCCATCCCCCTCAACACAGCAGGATCCCCTAGATCCAATCGTGCAGGAACATGGCCAGGAGGGTTTCAAACATCTCCAGAGAAGAGAAGGAGACTCCACAATTCCCTTTGGCAGACCCTGCCAGGGCTCTGGCACCCTCACTAGGAAGAAGGTCCTTCTCACACTGATGTGGAACCTCCTCTGCTCCAGCTCACACCCGCTGCCCCTTGTCCTATCTCTGGGTACCCCTGAGCAGAGTCTGGCTCCATCCTCCTGACACCCACCTTTCCATATGGATCAACATTCATGATCTTTTGAGGTCCCTTCCAATCCCTGATGTTCTGTGAGTCTGTCCCTTAGAGGGGAGCACACTGTGCTCCTTCCTAGTGACAAAGTAATCCAAACACACTCATGACTCGCTGCAGGCGGGAGCAGAAGACAAATGAGATTACAGATGAAGCTGATAATTCTGAATCATCTGGTGACTTTGTCATTCAAGTATTTTAAAACATCTAGCCATCCCATTTGTTTTTACTTAACTTGGCGGCCGGTGCAGCTGAGGCACTTTGAAGCAACAAGAGGCAATCTTGCCAAACAAGATTTGCACGAGGAAAGATGTTTTTCACAGCTGAAAACAAGGGGTTTGGGGTTTTTTCCCATTATCCGAAATAAACATCAGTGAGGAAGCTTTGAGACTTGGCAGATTGTCTAGAGCAGGACACACCATGCACTAAGGTCTTGTGTATGGACTTGCTGATGAGGGCACTTCTCCAGCAGGAGTAGGGAGGTGGTGGTGCCCCTGTGCTCTGCACTGGTGAGACTGCACCTTGAGTTCTGGGTCCAGTGTTGGGCGCCACATGGATCAGAAGGACATTAAGGGGCTGGAGTGGGGCCAGAGAAGAGGCAATGAGGCTGGGAGAGGGCTGGAGAACAGGCCCTGTGGAGAGCAGCTGAGGGAACTGGGGCTATTGAGTCTAGAGAAGAGGAGGCTGAGAGGAGACCTTCTTGCTCTCTACAGCTATCTCCAAGGAGGCTGTAGCCAGGCTGGTGCTGGCCTCTTCTACCAAATTACCAATGATAGGATGAGGGGAAATGGCCTCAAGTTGTGCCAGGGAAGGTTTAGATTGGATCTTAGGAAGAAGCTCTTTGCTGAGAGTGGCTGGGCACTGGACCAGGCTGCCCAGGGAGGTGGTTGAGTCCCCATCCCTGGAGGTGTTTAAAAACCGAGTAGCTGGAGCCCTTGAGGCCATGGTGTAGGGGTTAGGGAGCTGTTGGGCTGAGGGCTGGACTTGACGTTCCTGGAGGTCCTTTCCAGCCATAGTAATTCTGTGACTCTGGAAAGTCAGATGATCTGCAGCAGATATTAAGTCTCAGAGAGACCACACCTTAAATAGGCACACAGGACAGTTCTAAGTACAGATATCCAAGAGGTTCCAGGGCACAGTAAGGGTCAACAGCACCTTTCTATGCTATAACAGTCTGCTTCAGGCATGATTTCATAAGGTCATGCATTGTTTTTCTTAGCAAAGAGCATCACAACAAACTGATGCTGCTTTAAAGAGATGACTGCGTGTGCTGTAAATCTATACACTTACAAACAATAAAACAAGCAAACACTGTCAACTTCACCCCCAACAAGCCTTCTACTTCCACTAAATTTAGATCAGCTTACACAAAACCACTCCATGTAGAGCTTACCAGAACGGAAATGCATTTCACAGAATCATGCAACATTCTAGGCTGGAAAGGACCTCTAGGGGTCATCCAATCCAATCTCCCCACACAGAGACAACTCTACCCAGGTCAGGTTGCTCAGAGCCTCATCAAGCCTGACCTGAAATGACTCTAGAGAAGGGGTCCCCACCACCTCCTGGGGCAGCCCATTCCAGCCATCAACCACCCTCACACTGAAGAACTTGTTTCTAAGATCCAGCCTAAATCTCTCCTTTCCCAGCTTGAACCCACTGCTCCTTGACCTGTCCGTACAAATCCTCTTGGAAAGACCTTCCCCTGCCCTCATGTCGACCCCACTCCGGTACCGGAAGGTCAAAAGAAGGTCCCCCCAGCGCCTTCTATTCTCCAGGCTGAACAGCCTCAACTCTCTTCAGCCTGTCCTCAATTTCTGTGAATTTCCTTTCACCTACCTTCCACTTAAATTGCTGATCCCAAACTTCTTTGCAGCACTCTGCAACATTTTTATGAGGTTAGCTTCTTCATCCCCAGCTTTGTCTTTTTTAGGTTTGCTCTTCTGATTTTCATTCATGTCTTGCACTTGATCGTTTCTATAAATCTCAAATGCAGAGTCTCCATTAACATTTTCCTCAAAACTCATTTTGCTGAGGTTAGAAATTAAAGTATCTTGATATTCTTCTGATTTTCCTTTATGGAGGAGTTTTGGTTTATAACCATGAGTCAAAAGATCACAACTATCTGTGTAGATGAACTGCAGCAGGTATGCAAACACATCGGGATGAACTTTCTCTATCACATAGAGATCACAACCATCAGCATCTTCATCTTTACGGTAGATGTCTGGAGTGTCTGACTGGTTGTCACTGGAAACAAAGAGCTTCTCAAAGAATTCTGAGCGTACAGCCAAGATGTATTTGTGCGCAGGGTACATTCTCGTGCCAATCTGAAATATCACATCGTGGATGTTGTCCGTCTCATCTGTTTCATCTAACAGTTTGCCAAAATCTTCTCCAAAAGTTGATAATGACACACTTGGAATTTCAAAGAGACTAGAACAAAACAAAAATCCATCAAAACCCCACTATTTACAAGCTCAATTGAATTTTACACAGTAGGTTTAATTAAGAGGATGGTTAAGAGGATTTGTTTGTTTGCATGATTTCTTCCATCGCTGGACTACTCAACATTTCCTGGACCACTCAGCATGACTTGTCCCATCCTTTAGAAAAAGGACTAAAGGATATTTCAGTAATTAAACCATGATCTGTATGAACTCAGAGTATCAAATACAGTGTTCTGGCTTTATCCTGTAGCCAGTCAATATCTAGTATCAGAACTCTCTTGTCCTCATCTCAGTTTTCCAACAAGAAAACATAAATGTTTCCTGTATTTCATGTAACAGCCCCAAGCAATAAGAAATAAACAAATAGATATCAGGTTTTTATCATATATAATGGAAACCATTATGAAAGTGTTATGAAAGAGCAAGGAATGTGCTCCCATATTCTAATTAACTTTAAGCGTTTTCTCCAAACCAATAAGAACAAACATTTTTAACTTTCATTTAAAAGCTGCCTGTTGTTAATACAATAAACCCCTGCAGCTACAGACTGGGGGATGAGGGGCTGGAGAGCAGCCTAGCAGAGAAGGACCTGGCAGGACCAGGTGACAACTGGCTGAACAGGAGCCAGCAGAGTGCCCAGGTGGCCTGGAAGCCAATGGCATCCTGACTTGGATCAGCAATAGTGTGGCCAGCAGGACTAGGGATGTCATTCTCCCCCTGGACTGGGCACAGGGGAGGCCTCCCCTCGGGTACTGGGGGCAGTGCTGGGCCCCTCACCTCAAGGAAGAGATGGAAGGGCTGGAGCGTGTCCAGAGGAGCAGTGAGGCTGGGGAAGGGACAGGAAAGAAAGGCTGATGATGATGAGAGGTTAAGGAGCTGCGGTTGTTTAGCCTGAAGGAGACTCAGGGGGAACTTCTCTCTCACCAACTCCCTGAAGGGAGGTTGTAGTCAGGTAGGGGCAGGTCTGGCTCTTCTCCCAGGCAACCAGCACCAGGACTAGAGGTTAGGGCCTGAAGCTGCATCAGGGGAGAGTTAGGTTGGATGTTAGGAAGCCCTTCCTCATGGAAAGGGCGATCAGATCCTGGACTGGACTGCCCAGGGCAGTGGTGGAGTCCTCATCCCTGAAGGTGCTTAGAGACAGACAGGCTATGGCCCTTAGAGCGCTGGTCTGTCTGCTGTGGTGATGTTAGGTCCTGGGCTGGGCTGGATGATCTTAGAGGTCTGTTCCAGCCTCAATAATTCTGTGGTTCAATTGATCACTGAAAGTTTTCTACTGTACTCAAAGCTCACTGTGTTAAGAAACACATCTTAATTAAACACTTTAGACACAACATCAACAACTACACACATTATGGAAATATATAAGCTTAGGTCTTTGGGTGGCTTCACCACAGCTGTCTGCTAGTAAGTGCTGCTCTCTAGCAGTATGGATAGCCACATCGATTGTGACTTCTGTATGAGCCACAAAATGGGTTTGAAAAACCTAACTGCAGTATCAGACACAGAAAAATCTATGTATTTGAAACAGGTGCAGCTCTACCTTGTTTTAGGATCTGACTGCAGAACAGCAAAATTGCAGCCATTAGGGTCAGTGGCAATGCTGACAGCTCGGTGGACAAAAGTGAGCTTCTGAAGCCGAATTCTTTCATACACACTGTTTGTATCATGTTCACAAGACGCATCGCACGAAGGATTCTGAAGGCCCGACACAGCCTCTGTTGAAAAAATAAATCAATTGAAAAACAAAGCGGAAGTGTCCAGCTAATTAAAATACAACTGATGAAACAATACGCAAGATTGAGGACGTCTGTGCCTCTGCTCATGGAGTCACTGAATAAGGATAAATTACTCTGAACGTTTCAGCCCCCTTAAATCGAAATGCAGGAGGAAGTTTTAAGAATGAGACTTTGCATCACATACAGGAGAGCTTTTATCCAGCACTTAAGTAAATGTTTTGCCACTTCATCTAAGGAAAACACTCCAACTCACTCCAACTAACATTCAATATAGTCTCTTGTGAGATGAATAAAGCTGTGCAGCAGTGCACAGCACTACAGGACTGGCTTCTTTTCCTATCACAAAGGTTAAGTACTTAAATTTTGAAGTATTTCACAACCATTAAGAAATCACAGCTAACCTTTCTTTTCTGAGATTTTCTTCCCTTCTTCCAGCCACTGCCCTGTGAAGGCTTCACCATCCTGAGTGACAAACAGTATTTCGTTCTCATTCAAAGCAGCGTCGGACATGAAGACTTGCCGGCCATACACCCAGCGACACTGCTTCATGGAGTTGTGAGATGATTTCCAGCAAAACACCTACAATACCGTTTTATAAAGAAAGTTTAGATACCCTTTATAATGTTTATCATATAAAAGCAATTACACACTAAACACTACTTGAAGACAAGAACATGTCATCTCAAAGTTGCACCTGAAAGGTGAAAGATGCTCTTCAAAGATTCTATCTAAAAGTGTAGTTCCAGTGCTCTGTCAGCCTGAGAAGGTGGTCCTTCTCAGACTGATGTGGAACCTCCTCCGTTCTAGCTCACACCTGCTGCCCCTTGCCCCATCATTAGATGACACTGAGCAGAGCCTGGCTCCGTCCTCCTGACACCCACTCTTTCCATATTTATGAGCATTCATGGGGCAACCCCTCAGTCTCCTTTTTTCCCAGCTCCCTCAGCCTTTCCACATCAGGAAGATGAATGGAGATCACACCCAGACACACACTTCAAAACACTACTCAGAAACGTGAAGAACTGTGTGCACAGCAGAACCCCAACAAGCTGTGCACACTATACATGTCTGAAAGAAAGGAGCATGAACCAGCAACCCCATGCAAAATGAACAGCAGACTTTAGCATTAGCGGTGCTAAAGTCAGGCTTTCATCCTCTCCCTCTGAAGGGCTTGCACAGGTCTATTACCACCTGCGTAAGGTGGTGTCAAAAGAATCTGAGTAGCTTACTTCCTTTCTCTTCTTGGGTCTTACAGAATCAAAGAATGGTTGACGTTGGAAGAGACCTCTGAAGGTCATCTGGTCCAACCCCATGCTTAAGCAGGGCCACCTAAAGCCAACTGCCCAGGACCCTGTCCACACAGCTTTTGAGTATCTCCAGGGGTGGAGACTCCACAGTTTCCACAGACAACCTGTACAAGTGATTTATGAATTAATTTATAGGGGAATGTTTTACAATGAGGGTAGTGAGACACTGGAACAAGTTGCCCGGAGGTGTGATAGATGCCCCATCATAGGACACACTCAAGATCAGGCTGCTTGAGGCCATGAGCAAACTGATCTACTGGAAACATCCCTGGTCATTGTAAGGCAGTTGGACTAGATGACCTTTGAAGGCGCCTTCTAAGCCAAACTTCCACACTCACAGTGGAAAAGTGTTTCCTGATATTCAAACAGGACCACTTTTATTTCAGTTTGTGCCCACTGCCTCTGTCACTAGGCACCCTGAAAAGAACCTGAGTGCACTGTCTTTAAATCTTCCCCTCAAATGTGTATAGGTATTGATAAGATCCCTCTTAAGCCTTCTCTTCTTTTAGGACAAAGACTACTCTTTTAGAAAGCACAGTCAAGCCAGGCCAGGAAATGCTGCCTCAGGAAACTGAAGATCCCATCCTTTTCCTTTCTCAATAATTTATAAAGCCTAAAAGCTGTAAAGATCCCAGCATTTGCCAGTATTCAGCATGGAAAGATAGGGTGGACACAGTTCTACCGATGCAGGAAGAGGAGTAATTTCTTACTGCTAAAACAGTGTCCCAACGATGTTGAAGAAGCATTACTGATTCTACAGATGCTAGAGGCTAAAGCTTGCATGGACAATACTGAAATGGAGGTTTATAATTTGAAACAGCCAATGACCTACTAAGCAAAGGAGGTCATCCCAAACCATAGTTCACTCAAATGCAAGGAAAGGAAAGGCAGTACCCACCTAGCTCCTTATTTTATGCACAAGCTCAGCTGTTAATATAACTGCTTGTTTTATTTGTAAGTGTTTTATACAACAATCAGTCGATAATATTCTTTAGGGCAGCATTTGAGTAGCCAGAGCTTTGTGTAAGCACCACTAGATGGCACTGAAGGTTTATGTCCCTCAGCAGATCCAGACGGTTAGAGTTTTGAAGGGTCCTTTAAACTGTTCCTTTATTAAAGTATGAGGAAAGAAAGCACTAACTCCTCCACATTATTCCAGTTCTAAGACAACACAGTGTCTAAGCATAGCTAAACACTAGTATTGCAACACATATAGAATCATTCAGGTTGGAAAAGACCCCCGGGATCATCGAGTCCAACCAGCAACCCTGCTCTACAAGGTCACCACTAACCACATTCCCCAACACCACATCTAAGCCACTTTTCAACACATCCAGGGATGGGGACTCAACCACCACCCTGGGCAGCCCAGTC
>JAOXOE010000343.1:26011625-26023264 GCA_028565055.1 Phoeniculus purpureus | reverse complement strand
CTGCTGTGGCAGGGGGATTGGACTGGATGATCTTTCGAGGTCCCTTCCAATCCCTGATGTTCTGTGATTCTGTGACTACTTTTACCTACTGCATCAACGATCATTTTCTTTAATCTCCTTTGCTTCTTATTTAAAAATCGTTGATTAATTAATTCTTGGACGTTTTCACGCACGATTTTAAGTCTATTTGTATAACTGCCTATGTGTCTGTCAGAAGATATTACTGTGAGGCAAACATGCATGACTGCTTAATTCCAGGGAAAGAACCTATGCCTCATCTGGCAAGCAATAAACACACGTAGGTTATTATGAACCCCGCAGCTACGTTAATTTAATAGTTTCCATAAATGTGTGGCTACATTAAAAAAGGCAACTATTTCTCTTCCCCTCTGTCTTGCCTTTGTTTCACAGTTGCATCCCTTCTGTGTCTCTGCAATGAAGAAGTTCCAGCTATAACAAGAATGAAAAGGTGTGGTGAGTCATCAAAACAGAGTAATTTTATAAAGAAAAGGTTGTTCCATAATAATTTGTTGCAAAGTTGGAAGTAATTGGAAGCAGTGTTCTAAACACCTTCCTTACATATGGCAGTCTGGATAAAGGAATTGTTGTTTTTTTGGAAATTAATCTAATTTTTGTCTGCACATTGTCATTTCTGTGAATAGGACTTGTCAGCTTGATTTGTTGCAATGCCTGAATTGCCTGCTTAATCCTCAAAATATAAATAAAACATTTAATTACTTTAACTGGGGATGTTAACCTTTTCAGTCCTGTTGGCTGTGTGCACATCTCAGCATTGAGTTTTATTACTGCTTTTTCACATAGCAAAATATTATCTCAGTGAGTTCATTGGACAAACATGGGGAAAAAGAATTTACAGAATAACTCAATAAAGAACCTCAGGGTGTGGGGAAACCATAATATCCGCCTGGATATGTTCCTATGCGACTTGATCTAGGTAATCCTGCCGTGGCATGGGGACTGGACTGAATGATCTTTCAAGGTCCCTTCCAATCCCTAATGTTCTGTGATTCTGTGATACAAGATTGACTTCCTTTCAGACCTAACTCATTCCATGAGACAAACAAAGAGCGTGGGGTTTTTGCAAGGCAGCTCCAGTAGCTATAAAGGACCAACAGCAGAGGTCACACATACAGATAATGGAAGATTATCCACTCTGTACTGGTGAGACCCCACCTGGATTACTTGGTCCAAATTATTTAATTCAAACTTAATCTGAACAGAACTTAATACATGAATGCAGATTGGGAGGAGAAAGGATTGAGGACAGCTCTGAGGAAATGGACTTGGGGGTGGGGGTGGACCAGAAGTTTAACAGGAGCTGTCAGTGTGCACTTACAGCTCTGAAAGCCAACCATGTCCTGGGCTGCATCAAATGAAGCAGTAACAGTCAGTCGAGGGAGGGAATTATCCCCCTCTGCTATGCACTGGTGAGACCCCACCTGGATTTTTGTGTCCACTTCTGGAGTCTCCAACAGAAGGAGGACAGAGAGCTCCTGGAACAGGTCCAGAAGAGAGCAAGTCAAATGATCAGAGGGCTGGAGCACCTCCCCTATGAGGACAAGCTGAGCAAGGTGGGGTTGTTCAGCCTGAAAAAGATGAAGCTCCCAGGTCACCTTCTAGCAGCCTCCCAATCTGTGAAGGAAGGGGGCCACAACAAAGCTGGGGGAGGGCTTTTGACACAGGTGTGTACTGAGAGGACAAGGGGAAAGGGTTCCAGACTTGAAGAGG
Organism: Phoeniculus purpureus; assembly: GCA_028565055.1. Lineage (NCBI taxonomy): Eukaryota > Metazoa > Chordata > Aves > Bucerotiformes > Phoeniculidae > Phoeniculus > Phoeniculus purpureus. Next base: position 26,021,515 of record JAOXOE010000343.1, on the reverse strand, counting down.
GGAGATTGAGGTTGGATACAAAGAACAAACTCTTTGCTGTGAGAGTGCTGAGACGCTGGAACAGGTTGCCCAACAGGAGTCACGGCTGCCTCATCCCTGGCGGTGTTGAAGGCCAGGTTGGCTGGGTTCCTGTGTAATCTGCTCTAGAGAAAGTGTCGCTGCCTGTGCAGGGAAGGTTGGAACTAGATGATTTTTAAGGTCCCTTCCAACCTTGGCCATTCTATTATTATCCTAGTCAAGAAGTCTGGGAACTTTACACTCAGATCCACATTTTCTGCTGTCCCTGAAACTTAAGCACAAAGAAGAATAAATCAGGTTAATGGTGCTTCCAAATGGAATGTTGTCTAGGTCGAAGCACAGACAGAGTAAGTGCTTCCTGCAGCTTTTTGCAGTAAATGAGAAGCATCCAGCATGCTCTCCCTGTCCTCTGAAACAGAAAAACAGGAGGGATCTTCAGAGACTATCCTTTCTTCATGCTCAAGCAGTTTTGAGAGCAGATAAATAAAAGATGGGGTGGAGCAACCATATTTTATCCTGATATTCACAGTCGTTCAGCATCAGTAGAGCTACTTTATTAGTACACTGGCAGCTGCTGCAGGAGAACTAGAAAATGAGAAGCAAAAATCTCAGGAGAGTTATCAGTTGAACTACAGCTTCAGAAAACCTACAGGCTACCTAGACCTGTCAGTGAATAGAACTGCAGTGTGAGTTTAACTTCTCTCAGAAGTAAGAATGGTGCTTACTCCCAGAATGTTAGAGATACTGGAAAATATGCTTTGTGTTGTTTTATGGGGCAAAACCTTCACTATCATTTGATTAATTTATTTTAAAAGGATTCTCATGTATAATCCAACTGCACAGTGGCAATCAGGGAAGGTTGGTGCAATTACACAGAGAATCACAGAACATGAATCGGAAGGCACCTCGAAAAACCATCCAGTCCAATCCCTCCCATCACAGCAGGACCATCTTCATCCAGTTGCACAGGAACATGTCCAGGCAGGTTTTAAACATCTCCAAATAAGGAGACACCACAACCCCCTGGGCAGCCCCTTCCAGTGCTCTGTCACCCTCACCATTAAGAAGTCCCTTCTCATATTGATGTGGGACCTCCTCTCTTCCAGCTCACACCCATTGCCCCTTGTCCTATCATTAGATGACACTAAGAAGAGCCTGGCTCTATCCTCCTGAAAACTGTCTTTTCAATATTAAGAAACATTAATGGGGTCATCCCTCATTCTCCTTTTTCCCAAGCTCAAGAGACTCAGCTCCCTCAGCCTTTCCTCATCAGGGAGATGCTCCACTCCCTTCAACATCTCTGTGGCTCTGCACTGGACTGTCTCCAGAATTTCTGTGTCCTTCTGGAACTAAGGGGCCCAGAACTGGACACAAGACTCCAGATGTGCTCTCAGCAGGGCAGAGGAGGATAGGAGAACCTCTCTCAACTTGCTAACCACTCCCCTTGTGATCCGCCTGATGCCGCTGGCTTTCTTGGCCACAAAGGCTCATTGCTGGGTCCTGGCCACCCTCCTGGCCACCAGGACCCCCAGTTCCCTTTCTCCTGTGCTACTCTCCAACAGGTCAGTCCCCAACCTGTACTAGTACCAGGGTTGTTCTTGCCCAGATGCAAGACAATACACTTGCCCTAATTACCCGTCTTCTGTAGAGCTGCTGAACACTGCCCACATATTGAGAAAACTTCCTTTTTCCTTTGTTTCTGGTTGTACTGCTGGAATCACTCCACATACTTGCTCAAAACATAGCAAATCAGTGTTAGTTATGACTGAAGTAGCCCCCATTTACACTCCGCTTGATAACACAAGGATTATTCTGTTGCAGGAATCCAAACAAAAAACAAATAGCTCTGATTGGCTTTATTTCTCATTACATTTCCATTGCTGAATAGCGTAAACTGCAATTCAGAATAATTTTTACGCAAGATTTCTCTGCTAAAGCCATGTGAAAAAGCCATTATAGGTGAATACTGCATCCTAACTGCTATTTCATTGCTGGCTGGTTGTAGCACTTGAGGAAAGACTGAACTTAAGGACATTTGTAGTGTAACTTAACGTTATAAAAACATTTTGTTAGAGAATAATAGAGTCATAGATTCATAGAACAGTTTCAGCTGGAAGAGACCCTCAAGATCATCGAGTCCAACATTTTTCTAGCCCTCTCAGCACCAATAAACCCTGTCCCCGAACACAACATCTACCCTTCTCTTAAACACCTGCAGCGAAACCTCCTCTATGGCCAGCTGTTCCAGTACCTGACAGCCCTTTCCTTCAGTTAAAAAATTCCTCCTGACATTCAACCGAAACCTCCTCAGGCGCAGATTAAGGCCACTTCCCTTCATCCTATCATTCGCCAGTAGGGAGAACAGACTAACCCTCCATAATTGTAGAGAGAAGTGAGGTCTCCTCTCAATCTCCTCTTCTCCAGGCTAACAACAACAGATCCCTCAGCCATTCCTCATACAACACCTGTTCCAAACCCTTCGCTAGCTAGGTAGCCACCTCTGTCCCCTCTCCAGCCCTTCAGTGTCTCTCTTGTGGTGATGACGCTCAGGTTGTCTCCACATGGAGCTGGCTTTTAGAAAGGATCAATATCTCTATACTGATTAATAGCACATTCATTTTAGTATTACTAATAGTATATTAATTGATACAACTACTATACTAATTTTACTTCTTTTATTAATTGCTTTCAAAAAAGAAACCTTATACTACAGGATTTGGAAGTGGTTGAAAAAAATCTGTGATCAGCTATACTGCAGTATTTTGAAGCTGCCAAGTCTATCACCTGTTAAATGTTCATGCATCTAGCGTAAAACACTTTCTTGAATCCAGGATATTCTGCATGAAGGTTGTAGCTGTGTCAACAGCACAGAAAGATCAAGAAAAGATTGTGTAATTGTTCTGCAAAATGCATGAGAGCTTGATTTCATAGTTTTATAGCATGCGGGTGGCATGGATCTTAATCATAGAATCATCCAGGTTGGAAAAGACCCTTGGGATCATCGAGTCCAACCATCAACCCTACTCTAACAAGTATACCCCTAAACCAGATCCCCCAACACCACATTTAAGTGTCTTTTAAACTCATCCAAGGATGGGGACTCACCACCCTTGACAGCCCATTCCAGTGCCTGACCACTCTCTCCAGGAAGAATTTTTTCCTGATGTATAATCTAAACCTCCCTGTTGGAGCTTGAAACCATTTCCCCTGGTCTTGACAATTACCTGTGAGAAGAGACCAGCACCAACATCTCTACAATGTCCTTTCAGATATTGTAGAGAGCAATGAGGTCTCCCCTTAGCCTCTTCTTCCTCAAACTAAACAGCCCCAACTCTCTCTCAGCATTGTTAATGCTGCTGAACAAACTAACTGCTTAGCTAGATCAATGAAATATTAGTGATATATTGCAATAGCACTCTTTACAATCTTTAGGAGCTAGAGATGCCTTCAGAATACCTTGAAACACAATCAACTTTATTTGCTTTTAGGAGTTAGTGGTTGTTATGTTTGTGAGCCAAAAAGGAAGGTTATATAGAGTCAATAGAGACATCTTGAAACCAGGAAATATTAAGTCAATGTACTTTGTTCCTACTCTAAAAGCTAGTGAAAGAGGTTGAAGTGGAGTCTGTCCAATCAGTGGGACTTGTATGTATGTTATCATCATCAAGATGAACTGGAGTGGCCTGGGGCAACATTCAAAGGACTGTAGGGCTGCAGTTCCCAGTCGCATCTTCCCAATATTGTGATTAATGCACTTGGAGGCTGCAAACACAACAGCACAAACACAACCCAGCCTGTTCTACTCTGTTCCTTCCCATCTTTGCAGACAGAAGCTTCAGGGCAGATAAGGCCTGGCTAAGACTAGTCAGTGGACAATTCCTTGAGGGTAACAAGGGTGACCATAGCACAACTTGGGCTCATGCTCTCTTCAAAAAGGGCACTACCCCAGACACCTGAATAGGGCCTTCAAGGTAATGTTCCTGGAAACTTCTTTACAGTAAGGGTGACAGAGCACTGGAAGGGGCTGACCAGGGGGGTTGTGGAGTCTCCTTCCCTGGAGATGTTTAAAACCTGCCTGGCCATGTTCCTGTGTAACTTGATCTAGGTGATCCTGCTGTGGCAGGGGGATTGGACTGGATGATCTTTCAAGGTCCCTTCCAATCCCTAATCTTCAGTGATTCTGTGAAATTTTACTCCCCACTGAAGTAGTTACCCATCCAAAGTCAGTTTGTGAATAAGGAACAACATGGGATTCCCATGCTTTGCCAGGTAAGACAAACATAAGGTAAAGGCAAGAAAATGAGAGGCTCGAGACGTGGGGAAATGCCTTTCACTCATTAACACAGCAGGTTAATAATGACAGCAATGAGTCTTTAATAACGAGGGAAAGTAGGTGAAATCCTTCCTGCCGTGTATGATCCCACCCTTATACTGTTCACAACATGGGGTGAATTAATGAGTTTCAGCCTTTAACTCTGCATCTTCTTCCTGTGGTATACTCCCACTTTAAGCTGACTTAGTGAAGCGTGGTACTGTGACACTGCCTCTGCTGCTCTAGCTTGTGTCACCAGAGATTAGTTCAGGTAAAGACACCTCCTCAGGAATTAGATCTGGGTGTCAGCAGAACAGAATCACAGCCAAAAGAATAAATGAATCTTTTTATTATTCAGCAGTGCCTGATGTTCATGCCTGCTTCTTTCTCTCTAGAAAACGTCTGGTAGGATGAGACCTCTTAGGACTAACATAGATTGGTCAAAGCATTTTTATGCCCTTGTAATGTTTTCATGCCACGGAGCTCATATAGGGTTTATATTGCTCAGTTTAAACCACACAACAGTTGCATCTGTACTGAGGTTGTGAAGTCTCCTCCTCTGGAGATGTCTAAAACCTGCCTGGATACGTTCCTATTCGACTGGATCTAGGTGATCCTGCTGTGGCAAGGGGATTGGACTGGATGATCTTTCAAGGTCCCTTCCAAACCCTAATGTTCTGTGATTCTGTGATTTATTCCTAGCTAGGTATTAGTCTTAATCATGCACCCCTATAGCATCACTTTTTCAGAGCTATTTTAATGTGTATTTCCTCTCCTACAGAATTGCAACGGAGGTTTACATGAAATAAAAGAATAATCCTCCTCGAAGCTGATGATAGTTGACTGTTCCATTGGAGCCATTATGGTTTATCCCATATTTAAAGCCTTCTAAGAGATGAATTATTGATAGGCTCCGAGGAGCAATCTTTCTTTATAATTTATAAATATTTATTTGCTGAGTTTCAGAATGGGTTACACTGACCTCATCTAGAAGACAATGGCTCCAAGCAGTCTATTATGCAATGGAGTGAGAGATTTTAAAAACCTATCTCCTGTCTGATGCACTGGAAGAATAATTAAGTCCGATTGAAATCCAGGGAAGGGGTTAACTTGGATTGTGAAGCTATGATACTTGCAACCTACCTTGTTTTTAATGCACATGAAATACAGTCTTGAGTTTAGGGGCTTTTAAGTATTGCCACTGTCAACACTCCCACTGATATTTCCCTGGCTTGCACATACCTCAGAACCTGGGTTTTACCTTTGACCTCACTGAATCTACTCCTCTTTTCTTCTTTCTGCTGTTGTGCTTGTTACAGGAGGTATCTGTGGCATCAAAGAGCAAATTGTGAGTAAAAATGTAGTTAAAGGAGTATGAGAGTGGATTGAAATCTGAGCGTCAACCTTGTGTCACACAGTCTGCATCTTAGAGTAGGTCAGGAGCCTCTCTGTTCAGCTGATGTATTTCTTTATTTATTCATTCAGGGTTCTTTTGGTTGGGTTTTTTTGTGTGTGTGGTTGGATCTGACTGAATATGTTCCTGAGTTGAAATACACAGATTTTAAATGAAATACATTATTCATATGGTAAAAACCCTTCTCTTTCTACTTTGCTCCTACCCATCCTAACAAGCCATTTAACCTTTCTCCTTTCTAATCTGCCTCTACCCACCACAGAACCACAGAACATTAGGGATTGGAAAGGACCTCAAAAGATCATCCAGTCCAATCCCCCTGCCACAGCAGGATCCCCTATATCCAGTCGCACAGGAACATGGCCAGGCGGGTTTTAAACGTCTCCAGAGAAGGAGACTCCACAAACCCCCTGGGCAGCCCCTTCCAGTGCTCTGATTGAGAGAGGGTCTCCTCCCACTAATAAGCCTTTTACCCATTCTTCTTTCTAATGTGTCCCTACCCATCCAAACCACCCTTTTACCCCTTCTCCTTTCTAAAATGTCCCTACCCATCCAAACAGACTTTTTAACCCTTCTCCTTCAGGGCCTGGAGAATAAATCTTATGAGGAGAGATTGACAGTTGGAGCTGTTTAGTTTGAAGAGGAGGCTAAGGAGAGATCTCATCGCTCTCTACAACTATCTGAAAGACACTGTAGAGATGTTGGTGCTGGGCTCTTCTCACAGGTCATTAGTGACAGAAGTAGGAGGGCTTCAAGCTTCAACAGGGGAGGGTTAGACTGGACATCAGGAAGAAATTCTTCCCAGAGAGAGTGGTCAGACACTGGAATGGGCTGCCCAGGGTGGTGGTTGGGTCCTCATCCCTGGATGTGTTTAAAAGATGCTTAGATGTAGTGTTGGGGGATGTGATTTAGGGGTGAACTTGTAGAGTTGGGTTGATGGTTGGACTCTGATCCCGATGCTCTTTTCCAACCTGAACGGTTCTGTGACTCCATTTGTGAACTGCTGCTTGAGAGAGAAAACCCCAAATGAATCTTCATCTCTCCCTATCCTGAAGCCGTACGTACTGCTAGGTTTGGCTTTGGGGTTGAGCCAAGGTGGGTTGAATGGGGAGAAGTCCGTGTTCTGGCAGTGAGCTGTGAGTATCCAGCCCCTCCAGGAAGCCCTAGGTGATCGTCAATCATTTGCACCAGCACAGATCCCTTACTCAGCTTCCTTTTTCCCTTTCCAGCAACGCGCTGCATTGCTTTCACTTTTACTCCTCAGACGTCTCTCTGACCCTGCTCGTCGCTTCGGTGTGCAGCGCTTCGCTTGCTGGTCATGGTTCTACAGCCTTTGCATCTGCTGTGGTGCTGCCTTTGCCGTCTCAGCCACGTACCCGTCAGGCCCTTCAAGACCTGCTGCGCTTTGTGACACATAGTACCCCCCTTCTTCTTCTCTCCCCCCCTTCTCCTTGCTGGGGGGAAACATTCTCTGCTTACTCAGACTGCAGAATCGCTCCCTGAACTCGTCTGGGGTGCAGGTAAAGGTGTGGGTACTGCACACAAGGAGGCACCAAGACGTGGGAGTGAACCTGGGCACGATGGCACTCATCTCCGCAGGACCCCTTGGCGCTTGTTTTGCCTTCAAACGTAGACTTTTGTCTTCCACATAGGCATGGCAGCCTTGGTCCAGCTGACAGCTGTCGTCCTCATACTGGCGTTGGTATCGACGCACCGTCCCGCTGCAGGTAACTGGATTCCTTCTGCTCTCAATCCATTTTGGAGTCTGGTGTCACGTCCTGCTGGGTGAGAGAAGGGAGGGACTCGGGGTCATGGATTCTCTGGTGAGATGGACAAGTCTAGGTAACCTAGAGCTGTCAGCGCTACAAAGGGAGGGGATAGGTGGCTTTGGCTTCCACGATGTGTTGGACACTGCTCCAATAGAAGGGCGACAAAGATGGCTGGGGGCCTTCGGCATCCCTTATGAGGAAAGGCTGAGAGAGCTGGGGCTGTTTAGCCTGGAGAAGAGAAGAGTGAGAGCAGACCTCATCCACACCTATAAATACCTGCGGGAAAGATGATGCCAGACTGTCTCCAGTGGTGCCCAGTGACAGGACAAGGAGCACTGGGCACGAGCTGGAACACGGGGAGATTTATTTAGAAGTGAGGAAAAGCACCTCTCCAAGGCCCTGGAAGGGGCTTCCCAGGAAGGTTGTGGAGTCTCCTCTGGAGATACTCAAACCCCACCTGGATGCAGCTCAGTGCACTGTGCTTCAGGCAGTCCTGCTTCGGTGGGAGGCATCAGACTTGATGATCTCTTGAGGTCCCTTCCAGCTCTGAAGATGCTGTGATTCTCTGTTTTCACCTGCAAAACCAGACAGCAGTAGCTGTCCCAGCCAAGGGCACCCAGAGGGAGCCACCCCACCCAGCCAAGGGCAACCAAAACAAAAGCCACTCAGCAGAAGGGAGGTGAGGAGTCACTTAATCCCAGCCAAGTAACCTTGGATGGTGTCTTGAACCAAGAGGAAAGTCTCTTGGACTGCAGGACCTGATGCTCCAGTGAAGACCATCTCTTTATTCCTTGAGTAGAGAGTGGCTGCACTGAGGGGCTCAGACTGTAGGGAACCAGTGGGACAAAACATGAACTACCCTTCTACTAGTGTAGTTGGGGTGTCTTTGCCAGGTCTTCACCAAGAAGCTGGTGCAGTGGCACCTGCCACAACAACCAGGCACATCTCTGTGCTTTCCTTCATCATCCAACTTGCCGCCGGCGATGCGTTAAATGCCGCTGGTCCCGTGGGGGAAGAACCTACAGGATGTCATAAGTGCAGGACTTCCCAGACTTTTTCCTCCTGAGCCTTTGAAAGCGCCGTGACTGCTGAGCACAAGGCCACCCATCTGTCTCTCTTCTGTAGGTGGTGGCCATGACCCCCTGATTGTCTCTCTTCTGTAGGTGGTGGCCATGACCCCCTGATCATTGTGGAGGGTTACGAAGACAACGGCATCAGACTCAACTGCGTCTCTGCGAGGCTGCTCAGTGATGTCCAGGTGATGTGGACGGATGGTAGAGGCGACAGCATCACCGGGGCTGCTCTCACCGCTGCCACCACCACTGCCAGTGCCAGCAGCTCCATCGTCCTGAAACGAGGGTCTGGGAACTCTGTCTCCTGCAAAATAATTGACAGACAGCTGAAAACATCAACGGAATCTTCAGTGGCCATTGCAGGTGAGGACAAGTTTGTGTCCTGGGAGGAAAAGCAGTGGGCTGATCCCAAACCCCTAGTGGAACAGAACCACCAGGTTTCTGTGGAACCTCTGCACCAGACCATCCCTCCTGCAGATGTTGCCCAGGCACTAATGACACGGAGACCCTTCCATAGGTTTGAGGCCACCTGGGGGAAATGAAAGCTTGTTGTCGGGTGGTACCTACTGCAACGATGCTGGTCCACCTGCTCCCATGTTGTTCTGTCTCTGTTGCTGGAACATCTAATGTAGTTGTTTGCACAGCTCACGGGTGGCTCTTTCTCCGCTACCATCTGTCCAGATAGACCAGGGATGTCAAAGCCCTGGGAAGCTGCTCCTGCAGGTGCCTGGGGATGAAATTGAGATCCAAAGGAGTTTTGTCTCACCTCAGAAGGGTTACCCAAGTGTAAAGGTGACACTTCAAACTGAGTTATAACTGAAGTCGTTTGCAGATGTCTTCTTTCCTGCTACCTCCCCTTGGCTGGCAGCTTTGGTCGTGATCCTCCTCTTGAGCATCTTTCTGGTTGTCTCTGCAACTTATAAACTCAGAAGTAAGTTCCACTCTTGATGCTGTGAATGGTTCATGTGTTCCAGTTGGAACAACAGTGTTGCTGTGTCCAGAATTCTATCCAGCAGGGTGCCCTGGTGAGACCACATCTGGAGTATAGTGGCCAGTGCTGGGCCACTCAGCTCCAGAAGGACACAGAGCTGCTGGAGAAAGTCCAGCGCAGAGCCACAGAGGTGATGGAGGGAGGGGAGCATCTCCGTGATGAAGAAAGGCTGAGGGAGCTGGGACTCTTTAGCTTGGGCAAAAGGAGACTGAGGGGTGATCTCATGAATGTCTATGAATATGTGAAGGGTGGGTGTCAGGAGGATGGAGCCAGGCTCTGCTCAGGGGCACCCAGTGATAGGACAAGGGGCAGT
>JAOXOE010000343.1:26000854-26011525 GCA_028565055.1 Phoeniculus purpureus | reverse complement strand
CTCCTCTTCCTCAAACTAAACAGCCCCAACTCTCTCAATCTCTCCTCATCAGATTTATTCTCCAGGCCCTTCACCAGATTCATTGCCCTCCTCTGCACTTGCTCCAGCCCCTCAATGTCTCCCTTGTATTGAGGTGCTCTGACAGACATTGCCTCTGACAAGACTATAAACATGAGGTTAAACTACTTTATGCCTTCGTTTACTCTCTTATAAAAGCTCTCCACCTCCCCCAAAATTACTAAACAATTACTTGGCTTATTACCTGCAACGCATCTTATAATTCCATCACTTTCAATCTGTTTTTGCTGAAGATCACGGGTTCCTTTGATCTTTTTAGATTAAAGTAAACCTCTCGATAAAGAATGCTTCTACTGGCATCATCCCAGCTTGCTTGTTCTCTGTAACCAAACAACTGCACCCCAATCATCTTAAAATACAAAGCTGTCACTATTACTCAGTCACATTTGCTCTTAATTATTGCATGTTTAAACTGAAAGTTCTCGGTTTCTAAAGATGATCTAGGCTTGAATGCGTTCTAATTAGTCAAATTCAATTCATTCCAACTACATAATAAAGTAATCCAAACATAAAGGAAGATAAAGTAGGAAATAAGTGCGCAGACAAAGCTACTCCAGGAACTTTTAATTTAATACTAGAAAGTTAAGAAATGTCATAATTGAGGTTGTGTATTTGATGAATGATTTATGATTGGCTTTAATTGCGTGACCTTACAGTACAACTGTGGCAAACACATGCTGGGAAGATATTACACTGATTTATCTCAGAAAGGGCCTGGTGCTGTTTATTCAGTGATTGGAGCATATTTGCAGAAAAAAAAAAACCCACAGTGTGACGATATAATTAAAAATTGGATCGTAAAGTTTAGCACAAAAGTACAACCCGAATTTAAAAAGTCTTTCACAATGGCTTCATAAGCCTAACAGCTGCTATTAACATGTTCATTCTGCTACGTAGCATCTTTATTTAAGGCTCCTCTTTTCAAGACTGAATCAAACTCTGTCTTATAAAGGTTTATATGGATTACAGGGAGAGTGTGGACTCATACAATCGACGAAGCTGATAGGTATCATCATCTGTGTAGGGCAGGAAGTAGCCAGCAGCTTGCAGAAATATTTATTCAACAGAGAGAAATCCCACTCACATTTCTCACACTGTTTTCTTACAATCCACCACACAGCAGCCAAGTTCTCTCACTGGCCTGGCCAGTCCAAGTCTTAAAGCTCATTCAGTGGAGTCATGAAAGCAACAGAGCTGCTCCACTTGGTTCCTGTGCAGCCCCATAGTCTTCAAGGGTGTGTTCACATGCAGGCAGTTTTCCTGAGCTGTCCAAACATACCCCAGGAAGTTTGTGAGGTTTACAAGACCCCATGTTCATATTTCCATTTCTTTGTCTACACTGCCTGGCTTATCTGCAGAGCAGAACAGCTGCTGATGCCATCAAAAGCTCCCTAGCACCTGCAACACCCCCAGACTTTCCCATTTCCTACACTGCCACTGCTGCCACAGCAGCTACAGCTTCAGCTACAGCTTTGTGCCTTCCAAAACTCTTTCATGTAAGACTTGCTAGACAAGCTGATACACATACCCACAGCAGAGGTTGTAATCATAGAATCACAGACTAGCCCAGGTTGGAAGGGGCCTCCAAAGGGCATCTAGTCCAAACCCCCCTGCAGTGAGCAGGGACATCCTCAACTACATTACGTTCCCCAGAACCTTGTCCATCCTCACCCTGAATATCTCAAAGGATGGAGCCTGAACTACCTCCCTGGGCAACCTGTTCCAACAACATCTGTAACCCTGTTCGCAGCTATTTAGTTTTTGCATACTTTCATCTGGAGCCGGTGGTCTGACACTGCCCTTGAGCACTGCATCCACAAATGCTGACAGATCCAAATTCACCAGTAAAAACTGGTCAAAGCACACTGTGTCAGCCAGCATCCTACATGAATGAACAGCCTTTGTGCCAGGTAACACTGAGGCCCGCAGCAGCTACTCCACGGTTCCTGCTGCACTTCTCCAAGCCCAGACTATGTCTGATGCTCAACATCCCATTAATACAGAATTACAGAACATTAGGGATTAGAAAGGACCTGGAAAGATCATCCAGTCAAATCCCCCTGCTACAGTAGGATCCCCTAGATCAAGTTACACAGGAACATGGCCAGGCAGGTTTTAAACGTCTGCAGAGAAGGAGACTCCACAACCCTCCATGGGCAGCCCCTTCCAGTACTCTGTCACACTCACTGTGAAGAAGTTCCTATTCGTATTGATGTGGACAGCCCAGCACACATCTGCAACAGGGATTCCCCTCCCTCTCTCAATGGAAATACAACTAGAGAGCGAAAAGCAGAAAGAAAACTGCTGCCAAATGCCCAGTCCCAACAGCAGTACTCTGAGCAGTCCTGAGGTCACAGGGCTGCTAACCAGGAGGCACGCAGAGTCCAGAGGTGGCACAGGAGTACCTTGGTGAAAACCAAGGCTCAGGCATGTTTAGAATGGTTGAGACTTCCACTGAACTTAGCACATAAAAGGCAGCCAAAATACAGACTAAACATTTTCTGAAACGCAAAGCTCTCCTGACTATTACAGGTGAAAGAGCCTCTATCTTGAAAGAGGGAACCTCAGAGGAAGCTGAAAACATGAATGACTCCAGTTCTCTGTGTTGTGCAAGGCTGCAAACACCCTTCTTTCAGCCAAGGGCAGGCGCACTATGGCCACGTGCACGTGGAGTATATAGTCAGCTGTAAAACCAGTGGGAACAGAGGCTTTTAACCAACAGGTCATTATCTATGCACATAATTAATCTAATCTGTATTAACTGTATATTAATACAACTACCATGTCAGCAGGTTGCAGTTACTGAGGAAATATTTGCATTTTTAACAGAGATAAGTCGCAAAGGTCTTCACCTAGAGCTGATTTTATGTTTTCATGTTCTATTTATTTCTAATTCCGCTGAGAAAAACACCGCATAATGACTTTACGTTCTGCTCTCGGAGAAATACATTACAAGGCTGCACACTGATGTCTCTACAGCACAGCACATACAGCAGAGACCAGGGAAATTAGCCTCAGATTTATAAACAAAACTTCTTCCACAAGTGACTCATTTGAGTTGGATGTGGACGGTCCTTAATGGGAACACATATGTTTATGCTAAATAACCTGTAACACCAAGCGAGGTGGCACATTCTCCCCACCATTAGGAAAATTGATTTTGCCTTGGAGTGTCTCTACTCCACAGAAGTACCCTTCAGGTAAGCTGAAAAAGTTATCAGGCATTGAGTATAACTGAGGAGTGTGGATTCTAGAGGTGGAGGAAAACTGTAGCACGCCATTCAAAAAGTGTTTTCCCTTCCCTGAGATGTTAAACACACATTGATTAAAGTATTTTTTAAAACACTATGGAACTGTGATGACTAAATGCTTATCAATTGCCTAACAATTAAGATATGGAAGAAGAATTCTAAAACTGGGGAAAAAAACTCAACCCCAAGCAACCTCCAGGAATACTGAAATTTTATATTTCAGTTGAGGATGTTCCTGCTCACTGCAGGGGAGTTGGAGTAGATGACCTCTGGAGGTCCCTTCCAGCCCAATACATTCTATGATTTTAATCATAAGAACTAGAAAGTAGTTAGTGACAGGGATAGGCAACCATAGGAAAAAAAAAATTCTGCTAAATGGTTAGCAAGACTCTTCTGTAAATCTGCTCTGAACTCACAGAATCATAAAACAGTCAGGGTTGGAAGGGACCTTAAACCCAGTTCCAACATCCCTGCACACACAGCCACACCTTCACTAGAGCACGTTACTCAGGGACCCAGACAACCTGGCCTTCAACATTGCCAGGGATTAATGGGGCAGCCATAACTTCCTTGGGCAACCTGTTCCAGCTTCTCACCACCCTCACAGCAAAGAATTGGTTCCTCATGGCCAACCTCCATCTCCCCACTTCAAGTCTGGAACCCTTTCCCATTATCCTCTCGCTACCACTCATATCAAAAGCCCTCCCCCAGATTTCTTGTAGCCCTCTTCCTTCAGAGATTGGAAAGCTGCTAGGTCCCCTGGGAGCCTCCTGTGCTCCCAGCTGAACAACCCCAACTTGCTCAACCTGTCCTCACAGTTGCTCTCCTCTGCACACTTTCCAGGAGCTCTTGTCCTTCTGATGTTGGGGACTGCAGAACTGGACCCAGTACTCCTGGCGGGGTCTTAGCAGTGCAGAGTAGAAAGGGAGAAACCCCTCCCTCAACCAACTGTCGCTGCTTCTTTTGCTGCAGCCCAGCACACGGTTGGCTCTCTGGGCTGCCACCACACACTAACCACTCCGGTTCAACAACTGCTCCATCCCCACCCCCAATTCATTCTCCTCAGGGCTATCCTAAAGCCTTTCTCCTCCCAATCTGTATTCATGCATAAGTTTTATTCAGATTATGTTTGAATTAAATGCAGGGTAGCTGTCAATATGGAGGAGGTTGGAAGGTGGTTAATAAAATCTCTAAATGAAGATGGCAAATCTAACAGTATTTTTTGAAGGTGTTTTCACACTGCTATCTAGTTACTAAGACACCTAATAGCCATGCAAAGCCATAAACACTAATGAAAACCACAGGGAGAGCTGAAAGACAAAGGAAGACGGAATATTGTGCTATCACTTATGACTTCCATATATTTAAATTATGATATTGGATTCCATTGCTTGTAACTGATTCCTCAGAATTATAATTTCCACATCCAATGTGTCTCTGAGAAGGTTTCTGATTCTATAGAAGGATGAAGTGCAGACACCCGAGGGGACTAGATATATCTTCACACAGACTTACAAAACACATCCTTGCTGTACTCCACAGAGCCGAATTATGCATTTCAGTACAGACTTAGCAGCACTTTGATTCAGTAAACTTCAAGGATATCTCTTTTGCGAGATATGCCTGAAGTTCTTATTTATTTATATATTTTAACCCTAAAACCTATGCGTAAGTTGAGTTTCACCTCCCTATCTTCTTTTACTTAGGTCCATAAGGAAATGCGTTAGCAGAAAGGAGCAACACTTCAAGAGATCACAATCACGCTCAGGCATTAGGTTGTTCGGACCAAACAAAGTGTTATCTGCTCTTTCAAGAAACTATTGTTTTAATAGTCTCTCAAGACTCTTCTTTTAGTAGGTAACAGCAGAATTATTGTTTTGATTCTATGCTGCCCAGGGGTGTTGTGGAGTCTCCTTCTCTGGAAACGTTTCAAATCCACCTGGCCGTGTTCCTGTGCAGATCTAGGGGATCCTGCTGTGGCAGAGGGATTGGACTGGACGAACTTTTGAGGTCTCTTCCAATCCCTAATGTTTTGGAGTCTATTCTGAATTCTTAAAGTTGTTTTAACTTCAGTCAGAAGGAAGAGACAGGATAATGTAATACTCCATAGATCTCTTACATTTGAAGAGAGGAGCTGCCTTATGTGGAGGTATTTATTTCTTTTTTTGGAGACAGAATCACAGAAGTATTGAGGCTGCAAAAGACCTCTAAGATCATGAAGTCCAGCCTGTAAGGGTGTGTCAGAAGTGGGAGACCTAGCATTAGGGATTGAAAGGGTCCTCGAAAGATCATCCAGTCCAATCCCCCTACCACAGCAGGATTACCTAGATCAAGTCACACAGGACGATATCCAGGCAGGTTTTAAATGTCTTCAGAGAAGAAGACTACAAAACTAAATAGATCTGCCTGTTAGAGGAGGTTTCTTAACTCTCAGCAATCAGAGGCAGCCATGAATTTAAATATCATACAGCTCTGGAGCTTAAACATCTCCTGCTAGTTTGGGGACCTCTACACTGCAATCCGCTGTGTAGAGTAAATGCACCAATTTGTGTGAGCCCTCATGCAGAGCCTGCTGAATTCCAAAGGCAGAAGTACATCAATCCTTAAAAACTTATTTCCTCTGCCAGCAAAAAGTAATATGAAGAGCTCTACGATTAGTGAACTCCAAAGACTCAAGTTAGCAACTTAATGGTCCTCAAGTTACCCGTAGCCCTTCGAGTACATACTAGAACAGCTACCAGTATCAAGATCTACACATAAGATGGTAACTCATCTGTCAGACTTATAACATCTTCTCCCTATGACATTACCATTCATAAACTCAGAAAATGTTGGCTAGAAATATACAGATATCTACTGTAAACAACTCTACACTGAATTTCCTCCTGACACAATCAATGTTTGATAACTACCCTGTTTGTAAATATTTGCTCTGAAGCTCTACTGAGCATCAGAGAGGACCCTGGGTCTTCCTACTCCTTTTTCCTTGATGTTCATAAAATATGGATCTAATACAAAATAGGTTTGAAAACTTGTGTCTCCTGACTCCAGAGGTCCAGCCCTGTTCAATTTATCCATCAATGACCTGGATGAGGGGATAGAGTGCATGGTCAAAAAGTTTGCTGATGATGCATGTGAAACTGGGAGGAGTGGCTGACATGTCAGAGGGCTGCATGTGACCCAGATAGGCTGGAGAACTGCGCAGACAGAAACCTAATGAAATTCAGTAAGTGCAGAGGCTGGAGAGCACCAGCCCCGCGTATCAGTACAGGGTGAGGTCTGACCTGTGTGACAGCAGCTTTCACAAAAAGGACTCGGGAGTCCAAGTGGACCACAGGCTGACCATGAGCCAGCAATGTGCCCTTGTGGCCAAGAAGGACCACCCAAGAAGGGTGCATTAAGAAGAGTTTACTCAGTGGTCAAGGCAGGTTCTCCTCCCACTTTGCAGATGTGGGACCACATCTGGAATACTGCATCCAGTTTAGGGCTCTCCAGCTCAAGAGTGACAGGGAGCTACTGGAGACAGTCCAGTACAGAGCCAATTAGGGGATTGAAGCATCTGCCTCAGAGGAAAGGCTGAGAGAACTGGGACTGTTCAGCTTGCAGAGGAAAAGGCTGGGAGGAGACCTTATCAATGTATGGAACATCTAAAGGGTGGGTTCACTCTCTTTTCAGTGGTGTTCAATGACAGGGCACAGGGTAAAGGCCACAAACTGGAAAACAGGAGGTACCGTTTAAAGGTAAGGAAATACTAATTTATGGGTGGTGATAGAGCACTGGAACAGGCTGCCCAGAAAGGCATCTCCATCTCTAGAGACTTTCAAAACCCATCTGCAAGTGTTCTGCGCAATCTCCGCTAGGAGATCCTGCTTTAGCAGGAGGGTAGAACCTGATGATGTTCAGGGGTCCCTTCCAATCCCTACTATTCTATGATTCTGTGTGATTGACTTATGAGTAAATGTTAAAACCTTTTTACTCTTAAGCCTTTTGTCTCAGCTTCTAGAAGACAACAAGATGTAATTACAGAACATTAGGGATTGGAAGGGACCTCGAAAGATCATCTAGTAATTACCGTTATCATTGTCTCATATGAAAACCTTATTCTGCACTTTCAGAGGCAGCTGTCAAATCAATCAATTAATGTGCACAGCCTATGTCTTTTTATTTCTAGTTGATGCATTCAGGCTTCACTCTGCATATGTGCAGGGCAACAATTTATCAACACCCATACCCTAAACAAACTGCAGTGCAGGGCATGTGGGTGAACAAAGGAGGAGCTTGGATGCACAGTTGACAGATGTGCAAGTATTTTCAAACACAACTCTGCTGCGCCTTCTCTCCTTCAGAAAATGACCTCAGAGATCTGCACTCATATGCATTAAAGAAATTCAGCGCCTCTGTCCATATCTGTGGAGTAGGACCAGACAGACACTGAAATATTCAGCTTCTCTTGCTGCCTGAGTAGTTTTACAAATACATAACCCAGACACAAGAGCAGTACACTATTCTGCTTCTGAAGAGGGCTGCCTCTGAAAGGTATAACTTGCAGGAATAATGTAGAGGGAATAGGAAATATGTTCTGCTTCAACTGTCAGCTCTAATCCAGCTTTCTAGAGCTAGTGCTTTGATGCTGCACTGGGATGGCGCTGGAGCGCTAAGCCCAGGTCCTCTTCCTGCTAGTAGTAGATACTTACACACAGATACACAGACCATTAGGGGTTAGACCTCCAGCAGTCATAGAGTCCAACCTCCCTGCTCGACTAGGATCATAAAACCTAAAACAGGTTACACAGGAATGCATCCAAATGAGTCTTAAAAGTCTGCAGAGAAGCAGACTCCATAATCTCCCTGGGCAGCCCATTCCATAGGTTGAATATTAGGAAACAACTTCCATGGCAAGTTGGCATGGTGTTGCTCAAAACCAGTATAAGAAAACGGAACTATGGGTACACTGGAAGGGGCTGCTCAGGGGCGTCGTGGAGTCTCCTTCTCTGGAGATGATTAAAACCCAACTGGATCTAGGGGATCCTGCTCTGGCACGGGGACTGGACTGGATGATCTTTTGAGGTCCTTTCCAATCCCTAATGTTCTGTGACTCTATAGCAATATGGAGCACGTGAATGCTGACAAGTAGATGTAAAAACTGCAAACTAGGTATTTCTCTGCAAAACATATATCTACAAGACTGCATTTACACTTCTTCCATAGCTAGAATGGAAGAAATTAAGAGAGCCTTGACATTTTCATTCCAGAAATGCAAATCCAGTAATCCAGTGTTCAAAGTGGTTATTCAAAAGTTTAGTCAGAGGATACAACAGAAAGACCCACACATTCAAATCATCATCTCCAATGCCAGCAGAAAATTAACAGAAGTAGAATTTAAGAAAATTTACATGGAATTGTTTTAAAAAGAATTAAGTATTTGAAAGAACTTGTCATGGTTTGAAGTAAAAAAAAGTACTAAAGCCAACTACAGTAGTAGTTTTACTTCTCTAATTCTGTCTTGCTTAAAGCTCTTCTCATCTTCACTTACTGGCATGGCCCTCCGGGCCTTTGGGCAGCTCTTACTGATTTAAGTGACAGGCACAGAAGCCCACGCTAGCAGTACCAGAGGCAAGATCAGGGCACAAGGTAGTTCATAAATAAATGTAAGAAAGGCAGGTACCTCTTGGGCCTGGGAGATTTGCAGCTTCTGGTTTCTCATTTAGGAGAAACAGCTAAGTCTTAGCATTTAGTAAATACAAGAAGTTAATGTAGCAGCTGCTCACAAAGAGATATCTACACAGCACAAGGATAAAAACTGGCCTTAGACAAAAGGAGCTAATTCTATGTCCCAGATATGCTACAGCTGAATGTGAGACCTGAACATTAAGGGTGAGATCCTTAAGAAGCAGCAATGACATCCACCAGCCCACCCCCATCCTCAGGCTTTTTCTGCTCTAGGACTCCCTGCTCTGCAACAACACAAGTGTTTGTGCAGCCACAGAATGGATTGGATTGATGAACTCATTTATCCTGAATTATCTCTGCAAAAAAATGTTTGAGGTCTTTTACAGCTGGATCAATTCCCCAGTTCCCCACACAAACAGCTGGATGCAACTGTGGGAAGCAGTAAACATACAGAAAGGCTTGATGGTGGGAAAATTCTGCCTGTCAATGGATACTAGTTTATGCACAAATATCATCAGATGAGAATCAGCAACCTAGCAAAAGAGAAATGCAGCCTAGGAGACAAAACACGACATTTAGTGTTTTGACCTAATGTTGAGTCCCCATCCCTGGATGTGTTTAAAAGGCGTTTAGATGTAGTGTTGGGGGATGTGGTTTAGGGGTGAACTTGTAGAGTATGACTGATGGTCGGACTCTATGATCCCAAGGGTCTTTTCCAGCCTGAATGATTCTATGATTTTATGTACCACAGATTTACAAATATAATTACTTTAACTAACATCTAAAGTTGTAGCTTTTTTAAAATAAATATTAAAGTGATTTAGGATTGGGTTTCACCATGGCTGCTGCTGTTATGTGTTAAGCAATAATGGACACTCAGCACAGAATCATAGAATCATTCAGGTTGGAAAAGACTCTTTGTGTTTATCAAGTCCAACCATCAATCCTACTCTACAAGTTCACCCCTAAACCAGATCTCCTTAAGTGACATTTAAACACATTCAGGGATGGGGACTCAACCCCCACCCTGGGCAGCCCATTGCAGCAGCATCATTCAGGAAAGATAAATCTAAATATAGAAAAATACATTTAAATTAAGGACATACATATTTATCTCACTCTTTTTATTTGCTGAATAATGTATTTGAAAAGTATATTGAAACAGTGTATTTAAAAAGAATAGCAAAAAAAAAAAAAAAAAAGAGGCCAAACTCTCTTCAGTGAGGGAAGCTGTTTATGGTACTTAAGCAATACTGCGATAATCACCCATGCATAACCGCTCAATTATAAATATGGGAATGCTTAATTAATTAATGTATTAAATTAATCATAACAGAGAGATATGAAAGGCTACATTGCAGGACTCAGTGAGAATGTTGAGGTCTGTATACAGCTGCACTGAGCTTGGAGAAGTTTATGCTCAAATTAAAAGCAGTGTTTTAACACAATCCTCTAAGCTAGAATCACAGAACATTAGGGATTGGAAGGGACCTCAAAAGATCATCCAGTCCAATCCCCCTGCCACATCATAGAATGTTCCAAGCTGGAAGGGACCTCTAGAGTTCATCTAGTCTAGCCTCCCTGCACAGGGACAACTCTACCCAGGTCAGGTTACCCAGAGCCTCACAAAGCCTGACCTTGAATGACTCCAGGGACAGGGGCCCCCCCACCC
>JAOXOE010000343.1:25982688-26000754 GCA_028565055.1 Phoeniculus purpureus | reverse complement strand
AAAATCATCGTGGGGGTGGAACACCTCTCCTACAATGACAGGCTGAGACAGGTGAGGTTGTTCAGCCTGGAGAAGAGGAGGCTCAGGGGGCACCTTCTCCCTCTCTATAAATCACTGAAGGCAGGTTGTAGTCAGGTGGAGGTCAGGCTCTTCTCTGAGGCAACTAGCCCTTCCTCATGGAAAGGGTGATCAGACATTAGAATTCTCTGCCCAGGGCAGAGAAAGAGGGGGGGAGAAAGGAAAGAGAGAAAGAAAGGGAGAGAGATTATTAGAGAGAGTAAGCTGCCTGTTCTGTCTGCAAATGAGTAATTTATGCCTCTGCAACTCAGAAGTATGAAAACCTGGGAACAATTGTATTGCTAAGACAAAATTCTCCATTTCAGTGGAACAACTTTTAATCTTTCACTGTAAACAACATTGTAAACACCAGAGTTTCTTGGCCTGTTAAGGAGAGGAGACATCTTAAGTCAGAGTTAGTTTCTCAATTATAATTTGAGATGAAAATATTTTAGCAGAAGATATTACAAGAGAAGAACCTAAATGGATATGTCACTTCTTACTTTTCCAGGAAATTAGTATTTTAGTAAGGAATGCCAGTACATTCGAATTTGGTTGGCATTAGGCATGAGACTGCAGACATAAGATTGTATCTTAAATGCAGATTTTGTTTGGGTTGCATTCAGCTGAACTGAAATGATGCTGCTGTTTTGTGATTTTATCAAAAGTTCTGCACAAAGTCAGTTGCTCCATTAGTTCTATATTTATCACAATAAGGTAATGATGAACTTATTAGACATCATTTATTCATGGAAATTGATTTACCTAGAATTTTATTTGATAGAGATTCTACTCAGATATTTATTTTTATTATTATTCATATTCTTCTCTGGAGGTAAATTGTGCTCTGCATTGTAATTTAGTACTGCATATGTGATAATCACATTGAGAGGGTCTGCATTTCAGACCGTGAAAGATTATTACAGGAAAAGCAATTAAACACTTCCTGTAGCCATTCCTTTTTATATGCAACTCATCAATATTTAAGAAAAGTATTGACCTTAACATTCAGTAACCATAATTACCCCAGTGCTTTTCATACTTGAAGTGTTTTAAACAACTAACAAGTCATAGGATCACAGAATCACAAAACATTACGGATTGGAAGGGACCTCAGAAGATCATCAAGCGAGATGCAAGATCCTCTGGATCAATTCGCACAGGAACATATCCAGGCGGGTTTTAAATGTCTCCAGAGAAGGAGACTCCACAACCCCCCAAGTTCTCTGTAGCAGAATAAGTTGGAGTTGCTCAGCATGACCTTCATTCAAACCAAAACCAATCAAATCAGAAGTGACATTCACCAGTATAACTTCATAAAAGGGACTTTGTTCAGATAAGAATACCTAATTCTAATTCAGATCCTGGGCATAATCAAATAATATCGTATAATTATTCTCTTCAGCATGAAAGGAAAGATTATTGACTAAAGTAATCTTATTGAGAAAATCAGTTTAACTTCTAAACACAATACTATGAAGCCTGATTGCATCTCAGATGTTTTAAGAGAAGGAAGAGGAAAAAAAAATACCAATTCTGTTCCAAAACAGTTGTGCATCACTGTTCATCATTTTACTTTGGTGAGGTGGTGATTTCTGAGACTAACACAAAGAATAATGCCATTGCATGAATGCCAGCTTGATGTATTCTTGACTATATGCAC
The DNA here is from genome assembly GCA_028565055.1 of Phoeniculus purpureus. Lineage (NCBI taxonomy): Eukaryota > Metazoa > Chordata > Aves > Bucerotiformes > Phoeniculidae > Phoeniculus > Phoeniculus purpureus. The sequence goes on along the minus strand of JAOXOE010000343.1, from coordinate 25,999,034 downwards.
CTGCTTCCTGACCACAAAGGGTAATATCATTCTATAAATGCCAGCTTGATGGATTCCTGACTAAGTGCATCTGTTTCGTAACCACCTGTGAGAACCATGGAACACTAGGGATTGGAAGGGACCTTGAAAGATCATCTAGTCCAATCTCCCTGCCACAGCAGGATCACTTAGATCAAGTCACACAGGAATATTAAACGTCTCCAGAGAAGGAGACTTCACAACCCCCTGGGGCAGCCCCTTCCACTGCTCTGTCACTCTTACTGTGAAGAAGTTCCTTCTCATATTGATGTGGAACCTCCTCTGTTCAGCTCACACCCATTGCTGCTTGTGCTATCATTGGGTGCCACTGAGCAGAGTCTGGCTCCATCGTACTGCCACTCACCCTTTCCATATTTATCAACATTAATGAGGTCACCTCTCAGTCTGCTTATTTCCAAACTAAAGAGGGAAGAGCTCTGTGAATTAGTGAGCGGTGTGGAGTTATGTAATACTGTCCAGGAAGCCTGAGGCAGGTGTGATGAGGGTTTTTTCACCTAGTTTTGTTATTTAGGAAACATTTATTCAGCAGATTCTCTTCAGGAAACAAAGAGTCTTTTCACTTTGTGTTTGTCTCCTGTACCTGTTCAGCGCTTAGGTCTAAAATCCCGAGCTAAAGACCCTGGCAAGCAGATGCCTGGACAATAATAGATTATTTGAGAGCCTGGAAGAAATCATTTACTTGCACTTTGTAGAGGCTGGTGATGTTTCTTTCCAGAAATCAATCTGTGTTCTGTAAATAAATTGTTAATAAACACACCTGCTTATTGGCATCAGCCAGAGAAACAGATAAAATCCCCAGCCAATTACTCCACTATTCTACAGATCAGGTAGCTGGCTGATTTGCAATCAGATACACAGGCTACCTGTCCTTCAGGGGTTTACTGCGAGAATGCTTGCTGAACTGCATACATATCACCCTATCAGAAGAAAAAGAGAAATAAATAAAAGCACCCCAGCAGGCTGCAAGGACAGGATCTAGCTTGCAGAGTGTCAAAGAGAAAGGCTCAAGGTGCCAAACTCTTATGCTCACTTTCCTAAGAGACACTGAATTTGCTACTGCTAAACCAGATCTGTCAAAAAAAGGACAACTCATGAAAGTGGAATCAAGGAAAAACAAGTCTCTGATGGCTCTTCCAAACCAGTTGAAGCAAAGTGTTTGCTTTCACCATTTGTATTTGTCGTGGGATAAATTCTTTCCTAGGAGCTGGTGGAGTGTTGATCTTTGCATTTAGTGTAAGGGTAATGTTGATAACACTGGTTTCAGTTGTTGCTAAGAAGGGTTTATTCTAAGTACAGGAATTTTCATCTTCTCATGCTCTGGCAGCAAGAAGGTTGGAGGGGCAAAAGAATCACACAACATTAGGGACTGGACTGGAACTTGAAAGATCATCCAGTCCAATTTCCCTGCCACAGCAGGATCATCGGGTGACAATGAGCAGAGCCTGGCTCCATCCTCCTGACAGCCACCCTTTCCATACTCATCAACATTAATGGAGTTACCCCTCAGTCTCCTTTTTTCCAAGCTCAAGAGATCCAGCTCCCTGAGCTTTTCCTCAACAGGGAGATGTTCCACTCCCTTCATCATCTTAGTGGCTCTGCACTGGACTCTCTCCAGCAGTTCTGTGTCCTTCTGGAACCAAGGAGTCCAGAACTGTACATGACAAGGTAGGAGAGCTGACCCAAGCTGACCAAAGGGATATATAGATGGAAGACGGGAAAGCTGGACGTGGGCTGCTACTTGGGAATTGACTGGGCATCTGTTAACAAGAGCAATTGCACTGGGAGTCTATTGGTTTATATATTCTAATTCTTATTTTTATTACAATTATTATATTTTTATTATTATTGTTATCTTCCATTTATGCCCTATTTAAACTGTCTTTTCCTCAGCTCACTGGTTTTACCTTTTTTCCAGTTTTCTTCCCCATCGTCCTGGGGGAGAGTGAGGGAGTGGCTGTGTGGTGCTTAGCTGCCAGCTGGTGTCACACCACGACAGTACTGACAGCAGTTTATAGGGCACTTTGTAGATAGGGCATCCTGCTGAAAAAAGTCCATGCAAGGTTAGCAGATTAGTAGGAGAAGGCTTTACTTATTCCTGCAATGGCTTTGCTTATGAAGAAACAAATGTGTTGGAAATACATTGCAACAACTGGAGTCCAGCTTTCTGGATGTCATTGTAGATAGCTTTATAAGAAACCCAAATCTTCTGCCTAAAGGAAGTTTTCTCATTCTACAACTTCCCATGGAAGTTATTTCAAAACTACATTTTATTTTGCTACCGTACTAAGACAACTCTTCACTATGAATCCTTTGTTAAATGAGTTTAGTCTACTCTCTGGCTGCAGAGTGTATACAAAGGTATCATTCTTGCATGTATTTCTTATGCTAAATTCTAACAGCATTCTACTTACGTGTAAAGTTTTTTACTGTCAAGGTTGCAATGTGGATTCTGAGTTATAATTTAGCTATCAATTTGTGACTAATTAACAAAACCAGGCAGCTTTCTTTTGTTTTCCTGGTTATCCAAGTGCTGTCTCTATGTCTCTCCATATGGACACTGCTTAATCTGAAGTTAAGGATGTAGCTTTCACAGAACATTAGGGATTGGAAAGGACCTAGAAAGATCATCCAGTCCAATCTTCCTGCCAGAGCAGATCACCTAGATCAAGTTGCACAGGAATATGCCCAGGCAGGTCTTAAACATCTCCAGAGAAGGAAACCCCACAACCTCTCTGGGAAGCCTCTTCCAGTGCTCTGTCATCCTCACTGGGAAGAAGTTCCTTCTCATACTGATGTGGAACCTCCTCTGTTCCATCTTACATCCATTGCCCCTTGTCCTATCATTAGATGCCACTGAGCAGAGCTTAGCTCCATTCTCCTGACACCTGCCCTTTCCATACGTACCAACATTAATGGTGTTACCCCTCAGTCTCCTTTATTCCAAGCTCAAGAGACCCAGCTCCCTCAGCCTTTCCTCATCAGGGAGATATTCTACTCACTTCAATCCTCCAGAACAGAAGCAGAAATCTGCTATGACAGTATATGGTCAGAAGTATAAAGTGTTTGGGGTCTGTTTCTTTAATGAATTTTTTCTAAAAGCCAATTACATCTTAATTTGCTACAGTTAAGAGAATGAGAAAACCTCTCACATAGTACTATTTTTTATTAGGAGCTTAGTGTCTTTGTTGTTGCAAAACTCTAAGTAAATCATCTAGTAGACAGTGAATTCAAAGAGTCAGATGTGTATGCTTGGGGTAAAAAAATAAAGGTAAGAGATTTCCACCTCAATGTGAAGCCAATTCTGACCATAGATCAATCAAATGCAAAGGGAAGTTGATTTATATACTCTCTTAGATCAATGGATGAGAGAAAATGGCCTGAAGTTGTGTCAGGGGAGGTTTGGATTGGATCTTAGGAAGAAGTTCTTTCCTGAGAAAGTGGTTGGGCACTGGAACAGGCTGCCCAGGGAGGTGGTGGAGTCTTCATCCCTGGAGATGTTTAAAAAACAAGTAGCACTTGAAGCAAGGGTTAGGGAGCTGTTGGGATGAGGGCTGGATTTGATGATCCTGGAGGTTCTTTCCAGTCATGTTGATTCTATGATTCTGTGATTCTATGCATGGGAACAGATGGAATCCCTAATGTCAGCTGAGACCTTTTTCTAACATCATTATATAGTTAATAATTACAGAAACAAACCCAAAATCTAAGACAAATGACAGTATTCATAGTAGATAGGAATTTGTGTTTTGAAATAGGACCAATAGAGTCTTATTATATATGACTAGTAATATGTATTTTATATATAAATCCTGCATCATCTTGCTGGGTATGTCTAGAGCTCTTGGCATGTGATCCAAAATTCCCCCTTGCAATCTCTGTGGAACTGTTCATAGATGCTGTTCAAAGCCTTATCCAAAAGCCAGTGAAATTAAAATCTCCAGCATTAAATACCATTCTGGTTTTGCCATTTCCATACTGCTCTACCACTATTGATTTTAGGGGAGGAAAATCAAATGAGGACCTCACTCATTTTGTGAGTGCAAGCATTAACTTGACACACACATACAGAAGGTTGTTCACATTTACTCCAGAGGGATAAAAGATCGTGGGGTAAGGGGAAGGGAAGAAAAACAACCTTTATTGCCATGAGATATTTATCAATTGTCCTCAGAGATGCTGAGCTAAAAATGGCCAGCACAAGCTGAGCATTCAAATAGCAACACTAGCAGAAAGCTCATTTTGAAAAGCTAACCTGAAACAAACGGAAACCACTTCTGTAGAAATACTGAGTGGATTAGTTGTGTGTATGAAAGGAATGGGAGCAGTGAGTTGTTTTCTAGCAATGGATTTTAAATTTAAGTGCACAATTACACTGTGGTGGTTTCCAGATCTCATTTGGACCTCCAATTGAGGAAGAGGAGGACTGGCAGAGAAACGGGCTCAGGAGTTACTCTCCACAGTGATAATAAGCGTAGGTTGCCCTGAGGAGAAAGAAAGGGAAATTAGAAATCTAGCACATGTTAGAGCTAGTGTATACTGCTGACTGAAAATTAGGCACTGACAAGCAGCAGCTCCAGGGGAGCTGTCAGTGGCTCCACTAAGCTTTTCTAGCAGGTGTCATCGTAAGATAGTGGCATCAAATAAGCTGGAGACAGGTTGGAGCTAAAACTGCAAAAGCTACATAATGGAAGGGATGTATTTTTGTGTGTGTGTTCCTGTGTGTATGATGTCTTTGTTGTCTGGGCTATCTGATTTAACAACTAACCGTTCTTTCTGTGAAACATCTTCTTCCAATAAGGAAACAACTCAATGTACATTTTCTAGACTTGTGTTTTTTAATCCATAGACTCATTCAGGTTGGCAAAGACCCTTGGGATCATCGAGTCCAACAACCCACCCTACTGTACAAGTTCACCTCTAAACTCTAAACTAGATTCCCCAACACTACATCTAAACATCTTTTATACTTATCCAGGGATGGGGACTCAACCACCACCCTGGGCAGCCCATTCCAGTGCTTGACCACTCTTTCTGTAAACTTTTTTCCATGCAAAGTTAAAACCAGCTCAGAGACACCTTCTGAGGTAGGAAGAAGCATCTTAATGGCACAGGGTGAACCAGGGGAACGCAATGAACGTTTGGATGCGTTAACGGATAGTTGTGCACAAACACCAGCATGTTCTTTCAAGCCATCATCTATATATAACTACTGCTGAGTCTGAACTAAAGGCAAATCAGCGTGGAATCACTTCAATAGCAGCCGTGCCTACTGTATATGGCTTCAAGGGACAGGTTTGTTCTATTTTTAGTCTCTACGACTCATTTTCTAATTTTCTCTCATTGCAATATAGTTTTATTGTGTAGGTTTTATACTTCTTGCTCCTCCATTACCTCTCCTTTTAGGCACAATTTCAATTTGTGTTCTGCCTGACTAGATCTACAGTGTCAGACGCCTCCCTGTCAGACAGTCAGTAGAGACTCTAGTTTTATTGCCCATAACAAATAAAAGTTATCTTCCCTTTTTAAAGCCTATCTGTGACTTGGAGACTCTGCAAGTTCAACAGCCCACTGTTGATGAAAGGCTATTATAATACCCATAAGCAGATGAGACACTTAGACCGTAACCATTTGTTTAAAGGATTTAGGGTCTCTTTACAGCCTCTTTGAGCCATTATTAGTATTTTATTACATTGCCTTGTGATGGAAGACAAAAGACAGTTTTTCAGAAGGGTTTTTTATTGGAAGATCTGACTGGAAAATCCACACAAACTTAGGAATTACTCATAGTCTTCCTGTGAAGCAGCACCTTGCTTGGAAGATATTCTTTAAAGAAAATAGTGCTTTACTATTCATTCCCACGTATATTTGATTAATTAGAAGTCATTTTATTGTCTTCATTTAGTGTCAGTTAAAGGGACTCACAGAATCACAGAATATTAGAGATTGGAAGCGACCTCGAAAGATCATTCAGTCCAATCCCATACATGTTCTCAATCCTGAGATAAAGAGCAGCGTTCAGTAGGGGAGGAGATAGGGAGTAAGAGGGCTAAATACAAGGACAAAAAAGAATTAGACTTTTCAAAGGGCATAAAATCAAGGCCACAGGTTTTTTACTGCAAGCAGTTAAATCTTGGCTGTGGCTCTCAGCATCTCAAAGAGCTGAAGGACCCTACTCAAAGGTGACAGATGTGCTGTTCAGGACAAAGGTGTCTTAGCGTTGCTCTCTATTTCCACTACCATGTTTCAGTAGCCATGGGCAACAAATTGTTCAGCCAGCCAGCTCTTTATTGATGCAGAGCAGACAATTATCTTTCATTTGATGACTTGTGTTCCAAATTAAGCAACATCATTCCATGGGATACAGGGAGCTTTTTAATTCATGGGTTGCTCCAAGAAAGATTGAACATTTCACAGAATCACAGAATCATTCAGGTTGGAAAAGACCCTTGGGATCATTGAGTCCAACCATCAACCCTACTCTACAAGTTCACCCCTAAACCAGATCCCCCAACACTACATCTAACTGTCTTTTAAACTCGTCCAGGGATGAGGACTCAATCACCACCCTGGGCAGCACATTTCAGTGCCTGACCACTTTCTGCAGGAAGAATTTCTTCCTGATGTTTAATCTAAACCTCCCTTGTTGAAGCTTGAAGCCCTTCCCTCTGGGTCTGTCACTAATGACCTGTGAGAAGAAACAGCACTAACATCTCTACAATGTCCTTTCGGATAGTTGTAGAGAGAGATGAGGTCTCCCCTTAGTCTTCTCTTCCTCAAACTAAACAGCCTCAACCCTCTCAAGCTCAGAGACGTAAAGAAGGCAGCCTCACAAGCTGCAGTACCATTTAATGTTCTTTTTCCCTTTAATTTATAGGCATCAGAAACTCCAGAGTTCAAAGCTTGTTCAAGTCTTTCAGTTTGAAATGTTAAGAGCTTTACAAAGCAAACATGTTTTCATCCTCAACAAATGACATTTGAAAAAAAGTGTCTTAAAGGCTAATAATACATTTAGATTTTTGCTTAGATTTCTAGGCCAAATAGCATCTCTCTGTTTTTGTAGCATAGTGACAGAATGTCAGTACCTTAATTTATTTATTTTTATCTAAGGAGAAAAAAAGATGAGAATTTTACAGTCAAATATGCAATCATGTGAAGGGTGGTTGTCAGGAGGATGGAGCCAGGCTCTTGTCAGTGTCATCTAATGATAGGACAAGGGGCAGTGGGTGTGAGCTGGAACACAGGAGGTTCCACATAAATATGAGAAGGAATTTCTTCATGGTGAGTGTCACAGAGCACTGGAAGGGGCTTCCCAGGGAGGTTGTGGAATCTCCTTCTCTGGAGACATTTAAAACCCACCTGCATATATTCCTGTGTGACTTGGTCTAGGGGATCCTGCTGTAGCAGGGGGATTGGACTAGATGATCTTTTGAGGTCCCTTCCAATTCCTTATAGTCTTTTATTCTGTGAAAGATGGCAGCTGGGTAGAGGATGCAGACCCATACCATTCAGGTCAAAGATCAAGAGAACCAAACCCTGTACACTGTCTTCAGAAACAGTGCATCCCTCCAATGTAGCCACAGAATCATTTCTCTTCAATTTGAAGAGTCCAATGAGTGGGAAGAAAAAAGGGAAGGTTGAGGCTGTCGCAGCAGTGAGGTCTGAGAACAAAAACCTCATCAGTGGGAATCACTCTTCATTAGCTATGCTAAATGCAGAAAGATTTCAGTAAGAATTTGTATAGTAACTCTGTATAGAGTTATAGAGGTAGCAAAAAGTCAACGAAAAACATTTTATCTAGTGCTGATTTTAATCAGCTCTTTAACCAACAGTAGAGTTGGCAACTCTATTAGCGTGCTGACTCTAAACTTGATAGCTTTGGCATAGCTGTAGCTGTCCCTTGACCCTCATTTCTTAAGGATGCAATTGCGTAATTTGTTGCAGAGGCACTGATCCATGTTGTGGTTCTAGCTTTCTATCTTCCAGAATTCGTTTTAGTTTATGTGGTCATTCTGAAAGTCATAGATGGATTGCTTTTCTAAAAATCTGTTTAGCCTGAGGAAAGGAAGGCTGATGGGAGACCTTATTGCTGTTTACAGCTACCTAAAAAGGAGATTGTAGGAAAGTGGGTGTTGATTTCTTCTCAAGAGGAACAAGTGATAGGACAAGAGGAAATGGCCTCAAGCTGCACTAGGGGAAGTATAGGTTAGACATTAGGAAAAAGTCTTTATTGAAAGGGTCATCAGGCCTTGGAACAGGCTGCCTAGGGAGATTGTTGAATGCACATCCCTGGATGTGTGGATATAGAGCTTAGGGACATGGTTTAGCAGTGGACTTGGTAGAATTGGGTTAATGGTTGGACTTGATGACCGGAAAGGTCTTTTCCATCCTAAATGATTATTTGTCTCTTCCACTTACCATAGAAGTCAGGAACCATCCAGGAAATTGCTTCACAGGGATTACTGGCACCCTGTCATTTCATACATTCCCATGCAAGTCCTAAGTATGTCATCAGATAGAGGATTTCCTGTGACAGTTTTAAGCAATGAAGGTTTGGTTCACCAGATCTTCTTCTTCAGGCCTGTTTTGCTGCAAATACCAGAAAAGCTTTAGTCCCAGCCACACTGCCTCTTTCAATGCTGTGTAGTAGCTGAGATCTCCAAGTACAGCACAGTAGTGGCACTGAGAAAACTGTTGTGAGGGTGCTGTGAGGTCTGCTGTGACAGTAAAATCCTGTTTGTATGGAGACACAGAATCTTCATGGGAAGTTTGCACACTGTAGCAGACGTTTGCTTAGAATTTGCAGTTATGGCAACATACTTCTGTTTTCAGCTCAGGTGAACAACAAGTAGGAGTGTGAGGCAGGAGAGCTGGGAGGAGTGGTAAATACTTTGTGGATAAAGTTTTGCATTTGGTTTTTCATTGCAGTTCCGAACGATTGGAAATGAGGATAGATCTAGTTTACCATTTATTCCTTTTAAAAATTTGGAATTTTCCTGGATGGAGTTATATCGATCAGGTTATTTGTGTTTCTAATCTGTCATGTGTAGGTGCCAACAGAAAGTTTTGTCTTAGGGTCATATATGTGAAGAGTGGTGTCAGGAGGACGGAGCCAGGCTCTTCTCAGTGGCATGCAATGATAGGACAAGGGGCAGTGGGAATAAGCTGGAACACAGGAGGTTCCACATCAATATGAGAAGGAACTTCTTCACAGTGAGAGTGACAGAGAGTGACAGGGGCTGCCCAGGGGAGTTGTGGAGTCTCCTTCTCTGGAGACATTTAAAACCCACCTGGCCATGTTCATGTGCGACTTGGTTGAAGTGATCCTGCTGTGTCAAGAGATTGAACTAGATGATCTTTCGAAGTCCCTTCTAATCCCTAATGTTCTGTGATTCTGTGATCACTTCAAAGTGTTTAAAAAAAATACAAACACATTGTATCTCCTTTTCCTCTGAATTTAATTTACCTGCCCCATAACATCTCCTGTTTCTCTTACTCAACTTTTTTTTTTCAAACATAGCCAATCCTGGGTCCGAAATCTAATTGAGAATATAGCTGTAAGTATCACTGCTGGTGTAGTTACACAATGCATGGTACATTTTTTAGGCTGCTATAACATTTATTTAGTGTTGCCAGTAAAGCTGAAAACAATTTAACCGGCATTTATGAAAAATTACAGGGTTTCCCAAATAGGGACATTTGATTTAAAGGATCCACAAAGGAAGAATGAAGAGTTACGCTTCATGTTATCTTCCAAATGAAAACCATCCTTAATTTGGAAATGCCTTTTCTTTATCTAAAAATAAACTATTTCAAGCCAGAGAAAAGAAAAAAAGATGAAAGCCAAGTCACCATGATACTCTATTTAATCTAATTTTAAATATTAAGTGTTTAGCGTGTACCACTGCCATTTGAAGAGAAAGAATGTTATTGGTTGATGCACTCAAGAAATGAGATCATCTAAAATAGGGTAATAGGTGGACTTTAGTGACAGGATTGGGAAAAAATCCATTTCTGGCTTTTAAAGAAATCAAACAAAATTGGCACATGGTGTCATCTAGAATAGGATTTTACAAGAAAGCCTGAAAACACCTATTACAACAGTGAAGGAAAATGCATGTGAAATGCTGGAGATTTAAAGTGAAAAGAAACAGAAACCAGCAGGTAATGTTTGAATAAAACCTTCAAGAGTTTATAAAGCTATCTGTCCTTTTCTGTGTTTATAACGCAAAATATACACACACGTGACCTGCCAAGAGGAGTTCGGTTTCCCTGGAGACTGTCAGTTCTCTGTTGCACAGATTGGCTTGAGGAATAAGAGCAATCTCGATGAATCCAAACCTTTCTTCCTGAGGTTATTGGATAAGTTGGGAAATTCAGAACTTTGTCTTGAAGGTTGAATTTATAAAATGCAAACTTAGAAACGTCTCTGATTTCCAGTTATCTCTTATGGAGTTAGTTAAGATATGCAGCAATTATCTTCTAAATTCGGGGAAGAAACACTCTTTCTTTTAATACTTAGATGGCAGTTTTGCTAGAGTTGCGCTGAGTCTTTTATTGTAATCACAGTTTTCAGTGTATAAAGAAAAATGCGTGTTAGATCATAGTGTGTGTATTCAGCCACAGCTGCTGCTGTTGACTTCTTTCTCCTGCCTTTTCCTTAAAAGTTTTGAAATCGTCTTGGTGTTTTTCAGTTTGGGAACCAGGTTTCAGACTTATTGACTATGGAAAAGAATTCTCAAAATAATGCACCCAGCCTCCATTATTCTCCTTTCCATCTACTCTGTCCTGGTGAGACCGCATCTGGAATATTGAGTCCAGTTCTGGGCCCCTCAGTTCAAGAGGGACACAGAACTGCTGGAGACAGTCTAGCGCAGAGCCACAGAGATGATGAAGGGAGTGGAACACCTCCCTGATGAGGAATGGCTGAGGGAGCTGGGTCTCTTGAGCTTGCAGAAAAGGAGATGGAGGGGCGACCTCATTAATGTTGATAAATATGTGAAGGGTGGATGTGAGGAGGATGGAGCCAGGCTCTGCTCAGTGGCATCAAATGATAGGACAAGGGGCAGTGGGTGTAAGCTGGAACATAAGAGGTTCCATATCAATATGAGAAGGAACAACTTCGTGGGGTGGGTGACAGAGCCCTGGAATGGGCTGCCCAGGGGGCTTGTGGGATTTCCTTCTCTGGAGATGTTTAAAACCTGCCTAGACATGTTCCTGTGTGACTGGCTCTAGGTGATCCTGCTGTGGCAGGGGGATTGGACTGGATGATCTTTTGAGGTCCCTTCCAATCCCTAATCTTCTGTGATTCTGCAATTCTGTGATCTGAGCTGAAGAATAAAACCAATAGTCTGAAGGTTGTTCTCAGGTGGTTTGGGTGGAAATACTGAGATTGATACACAGACCTTTCTGGTTGTTATCTCCTTTAAGAGCCATCATATGCAGTGTTTTATTGACAATAGGATAGTGTAATGTGGAAAGTTTAGAGAAGCTCCAAATTCCATTTCAGGGGAAATTTTTCTCATCTAGTAAAGAATAGCATAAAATGAATAAATCAGCATAATTTGGCGCTTACTATAATAGACAATTTTTAGTACTCTTCTGAGGATATTATCTGTATTTTTACAGTCCTTTTACTGCTCTCCAAGCATGCTTCGTGTAAAATGTGCAAAGAATCCAGTGTTACTTCTTTGTTATATTTTGCGGTTCTAAAAGCTGAAATAAAGCTTTGGCAGAAATATGGAAAGAACATCAAAGTGTGACATAAAACACAGGAGCAGAGGAAAGGGAAAAGGTGTGGGAGTTAAGCCAGGAAGAAAAGACATACATGTATTAAAAGCTAAAAGAGAAAGAGAGCGAGGAGATTCTGTAGGCTGTGGGCTAGCTATGAAGATAGCTGGTGTCCATTATGTTGCTGCTAAGAAAAACAGTGAGAACACCTGGAGAAGGGGTTGAATTTGGAAGCATCGGCTCTCAAATTTTATGATCTCTTCAGTAAATTGGGTTCTTTTGTGGTTTTGTTCTTTTCTTTTTTTCATCTTCCTTGGATTGTTGTTCTTCAGGTTGCCTAGAGAGGTGATTGAGGCCCCAATCCTAGAGACATTCAAAGTCAGGCTTGATGGGGCTCTGGGCAATCTGTTGTAGTCAGTGATGTCCCAGCTTATTGCAGGGGGGATGGGTTACATGACCTTTGGAGGTCCCTTCCAACCCTATGATTCGTTCCCTCCCTTTTAAAGTGTAACTTGCTGCATCACTTGTGGAAGTGATGGGAAGTCCTCTTTCACTACCTCTTAAGGTGTTCAGTATTCGACTTGGGCAACTAAAGTGTTGGCATTAGGAGATAAACTTGGTGTATCAAGGCTTTAGAGCAGGAAACCAATACTTTTGTGGGGGTTGGAAATAAAGGCAAACTAATGTGTTGAGCCTTCTTTTAGTTCAGAATTAACCCCTTCTCTTCTCTGAAATGCAATTAATTACTTGCCTTTTGAGCTTATACAGATAACAGTTCTGTGTGAATCATTCAAAATACTGCAGTTGTGAACGCTTTCTCCTTTTGGCTGCATGTAGTTGGAGTTTACTTGGATTTGTGAAATGCAGATTATTTATCTTTGTTGTGCCTGTGTTTGGTCTGCATCAACACAGAAAGTAGAACCAAGCATCAGGGAGGGACAAAATAGAATATAATTTCAAAGAGCTGCTCAAGTACAGAAAGAGTAGGATTAGGTTCTTCCTTCTGTGCACAGTTTAAATGAGAATACCCCCTCCCTTTTTATCGCCTTTCATTTTGGTTTTGGAATGGTCATTAACACTCCTTGCATCCAGTAGGTGGTCTTAATTTTGCCCATTTTGCATAATTATGCAAATTAATGGATTAATTCTGTGAGCTAATGGATGTAAGCCTGTGAGTCAGTTGAGAAGTGCTTCAGTATCTAAACTCCTGTTAAGTGGTGGTTTTTTCACTTAGTGTAGGTGATGGTTTGGGTATTTCCTTTTCCCAGCAATACCAGAAATGAAACCATCCCACATATAATCACATCATGCTTGTAGCTAATGTACCTAGTCCTTAACAAACCTACCTTAACACTTGCAAGATGGAGAAATGACGCTTTGGACAGCAAATAAAATAACTCAGAGGTGCAATGAGATTAAACAACACAGTGGATTAGAAATTGTCTAATCTCCCTGTACTTGAGAGTTACCTTAGTACTTTCTCACTTTGGCTGATGCACATATCTGCTGTTTCCTAAGCAAAAAAAAACCCAGTGTTGGTGCATGTCTGTGTGTCTGTACATACTTACATATATGTAGTGTTGGGCTTGTAGAGTAGGGTTGATGATTGGACTTCATTATCCCAGGAGTCTTTTCCATCCAGAATGATTCTGTGATTCTGTTAACTATACGTATGTATAGATAAACATCCGTATACACATATTTATATACCTGATCACTTTCAAAGGGGGTATATGTGTAGTTTCATGGTCTTTTGGTAGTTTCCCCCCCCCCTTCTTAAGATTCAGTGCTTTGCTTATGCATATTTTTAAGTTTCGTTATTACATTTTCAGTAAAATAAACATTAGGAACTTATTGAACAGTCCTCATTTAATTTCCTGATTTCTCTTGCATAGTCATTCTTACTTTCATTGATGGGAACATCTATTGTATTTGCTTTGAAGACTGAAAGAAAAAACACTGAGAATGTCATTTAGCTTAATCAAAAATGGAAGGTGGTGTATTAATATCCAGTGTCTTCCCTGTGCTGATAACCCGAATGGTAATGCATCCAGAACTTGTATTGGAAACTAAGGAACCTCTGTGGATACCTCATAGAATCATAGAATGGCCAAGGTTGGAAGGGACCTTACAGATCATCTAGTGCCAACCCACTTGCACAGGCAGGGACACCTTCACTAGGTCAGCTTACTCAGGGGCCCAGCCAGCCTGGCCTTCAACACTTCCAGGGATGGGGCACCCACAGCCGCCTTGGGTAACCTGTTCCAGCATCTCAGCACCTTCACAGCAAAGAATTTGTTCCTAATGTCCAACCTCAATCTCCTCTCTTCAAGTCTGTAACCCTTTCCCTTTGTCCTCTCACTATGCATCAGTGTCAAAAGCCCTCCCTCCAGCTTTCTTGTAGCCCCCTTGAGATATTGGAAAGCTGCTATAAGGTCACCTGGAAGCCTTTTCTTTTCCAGGCTGAACAACCCCAACTTCCTCAACTTGTCCTCATAGGGGAGGTACTCCAGCCTTGTGATCATGGAAGCTCAAGCTCTATTAGAGAGGAAAAGGGACAATAGTACAGCTTGTGTAGTTGGTATTCCAAAAGCTTTAGCTTTTAACTCATTAAACTGTAGCATTAGCATGTTTCAGATAATTATAGCAGTATGATAGTGTCAGAAGCACAATGTCCTTTCTCCTGAGTGCTTATACTGCTTTAGTGTTTGTTTGGTAAGTTTTAATTGAGAAACAACTCTTCAGAATTCCTTACAAAATTCACCAGAAGTCTATTTGATGCTTTGTGTTAAGTTACATTGGTGGGTTTGCCCTTATTTTCATTGGAATGACTCTGATTCTGGGATAGTTTTTTCTTACCGTTGTTGACAAGAAACGTTTTGTTTGCTCAATGAGGAAAGAATAGTTATAGTTAAGTGAGAGTAAGATGAACTGCATAGTTTTGCCCTGCAACAAAATTTTGCTGTGTAAAGGACTTCTTTAGTTGTTGTGACAAAGAAATCTGCAACAGATGTCTTAATAATGTCTTGTTAGAGATTGACACTGACTGGAAGTAACCATGTTCTCTCAGGCTGTAAGTGTTTTGATAATTTTCAAGTAACAGTTTGCTTTCTGCTCTCTAGAGTAACAAATTGGCCATACCAAGCCTTAATTGTTGGAAAGGATGATGATCTGAGTTCCTTCAGCTGTTCCAAACCAACTGCTAAATAAGTCGGTGAAAAGTGCCTTAAAAACTTCCATATTTATAGCACCGAGAGACGATCATTTCCAGTCTGTGCTGCTTCATTAGATGAAAGCAAACACTTCCCAAAAGATTTGTACTCCACACCTTTCTCCAGATAAATTCTGATGTTCAGCTGCCTCTATGCAAGAAACTGCAGCACCCCAGGGCCTGCACAGATAAACCCAAGGACTTTGGCAAACCAAGAGGAGACCTGACAAGATGGTCCTTCATTTAGCAGTCAGCGTTTGGCTTGCTGAATCTAGCTGCCGGGAGCATTGTTGGTTTGTTTGTGTATCCTAATTGTTGTGAGTGCACACCTTCTGTCACTGCGGCGATGCCTTCCAACAAGAAATCATAATCCCAGCAACGCAAGTAATTTAGAGGGTTCAACTGGAGTGGAAATTCACAGAACCAGTGAAAAGCCACTGCTCATTTAACCATGCAGATCATGTAAAACACTAATACATTACTTTGTTTTAAACTTTGAAACATCATCCACATGAAAATCTTCGTTGCATTTGACATGTTCCTGGGAATTATTCTAACTAGTTAAATTTCTTAACTGGCCCTAGTGCAGAGGCAAGGTTTTGCTTTATTTGAACTTAGTTTGCTTTAGATTTGATTTCTTTAAATCCAATTAAAATGGCTGTAAAGGAATTAAATTAGGAGAGAGGAGCCCTCATGCTAGATAGAGGAAGTGTCTTGCTTTACAGAATGGTTGAGGCTGGTACCAACAACATGAACATGCTCAGGAAGTACCCTGTGTGAAAGCATGGGAGATTGTGCATGGCCTCTGGCTAGATTCACACATCTGCTCACACATGTGCTCAGTGATAAACTCCCTCCCCATATTATTGTCTCCAATCCTTGTTGGCATTTAGTTTCCTTCCAGCAGAAATGCAATTAGAACCACCTTGGTGGGATGTATGAGGAACAACAGAGCAAGCTAATGCCATTTTCGTTGAGATGGTCTCTAAAGGCAGGAGGTAAATAGCCAGATCTATTATAAAGCCCTGCAGGACATCAGTGGATAGTGTTGGGGTAATGACTCCATTACCAGATGACCATAATTTTTGCTTGTACCTTGTTTTAGTCTTAAATGCTCATTGCTAGATCTGATAAGGACCTAACACCTGGCCAATATCCAGATGTTTCAGGCAGTCTCTTAAGAGCCCTGCAGAGTGCAGGAGGAAGATGTGGGTGCTTTAGAGGGACAGCAACAAAAAATGGCTAATGAGCTTTCTGGAGGCAGCACACAGGCACAGCCCTGCTCAGAGATGGAATCATAGAATCATTAGGGATTGGAAGGGACCTCGAAAGATCATTTAGTCCAATCCCCCTGCCACAGCAGGATCAC
>JAOXOE010000343.1:25967188-25982588 GCA_028565055.1 Phoeniculus purpureus | reverse complement strand
GGAACTTCTTCCCAGTGAGGGTGACAGAGCACTGGAAGGGGCTGCCCAGGGGGGTTGTGGAGTTTCCTTCTCTGGAGGCGTTTAAAACCCGCCTGGACATGTTCCTGTGTGACTTGATCCTGCTGTAGTGGGGGGATTGGTCTGGATGATCTTTCAAGGTCCCTTCCAATCCCTAACGTTAGTGATTCTGTGAATCATAGAATGACTGAAAATGTGATGTTGAGGGGAAAATAAATGGATCTATAATTGCCTGGCATCTTAAAATGAAAATTGTTATTTGCTGTTACTTACAATTACTACAAGTGAAACTATTCAGCTCCTTCAAATAGCTGTGTTAGAGCATTGTAGTGTAATATCAGTAATTAACATAATGCAGATTAGGAGGCAGAAAAATAGGATACTGCAAATAGTATGGTGGGACCAAAAATGCTTGGTTTAGGGTATGACAGAAAAACTTGTCTGGTTTGCATCAGTTAATGTTTGTCCAGACCTGGACTGCACCATCCTAAGGAAGAAAAAGGAGTTGGGTGTTTTTACCTTGGAGGAACAAATATTGAGGGATGACCCCATTAATGTTGATAAATATGTGAAGGGTAAGTGTCAGGAGGATGGAGCCAGGCTCTGCTTAATGTCATCTAATGATAGGACAAGAGGCAATGGGTGTGAGCTGGAACATAGGAGGTTCCACATCAGTATGGTCAGGAACTTCTTCCCAGTGAGGATGACAAAGCAGTGGAAAGGGCTGTCCAGGACGTTGTGGAGTCTGATTCTCTGGAAACGTTTCAAACCTGCCTGGATGTGTTCCTGTGCGACTTGATCTAGGGGATCCTGCTGTGGCGGGGGGATTGGACTGGATGAGGTCCCTTCCAGTCCCTAATGTTCTGTGATTCTGTGAAAGGAAAGCTAGATGGAAATTAAAGGGAATTACAGCTTATAAACATAATTAATCGATTAAAAAAACCCTTTAAGTTTAGAATGTTTAGAGCAATATCTTATTTCCAGTGCAACAAGGAAGCATCACCTTGTGGGAATTGTGATCAGTTCACAAGAGCTATTCTTGTCTGGTTAAAAGAGAAACAGACTGGAAAAAGGAGTCAACTCCAAACTAAAAGAAAAGGGTGATCTTAAGGGACCCTCATTGCTGTTCATTCTGTGCCAAGAAGTAGGGGGCTGAGGCAAAGTCTAATGTCTTTTCAACACCTCTCCTTAGGCAGACATCTCTGCAGACATCTACAGCCCTTTTAGAAATGTCCTTCCTAAGGTATCTACATGACCAAATCTTGTCCTTAATTGGAAATCAGGGTGAGCTCCAGTACTTCCACTGATTTCAGCATAAGCACAATAGAAGAGAGTGTTTTATCTGTGCCAAAAGATGCTGCTTTGCAGATTCATTCACATCGCATATAGTTGACCACAAGGTGAGCATCTAAAAAAGGTTGTCACAATTGTACATCAGCTGATCACGTGGTTCTGATGCTTTGAGAACAAAAGGCCTCTCAGTTCAAGAAGGACACAACTGCTGGAGAGAGTCCAGCGCAGAGCCACAAAGATGATGGAGTGGAACATCTCCCTGCTGAGGAAAGGCTGAGGGAGCTGGTTCTCTTGAGCTTGGAAGAAAGGAGACTGAGGGGTGACCCCATTAATGTTGATAAGTATGAAAAGGGCAGGTGTCAGGAGGATGGAACCAGGTTCTGCTCAGTGTCATCTCATGATAGTTGGACAAGGGGTAAAAGTGTGTCAGCTGGAACACAGGAGGTTCCACATCAATGTGAGAAGGACCTTCTTCATGGTGAGGGTGACAGAGCACTGGAAGGTGCTGCCCACGGAGTTGTAGAGTTTTCTTCTCTGGAGACATTTAAAACCCTCCTGGATATGTTCCTGTGCAGCTGGATCTAGGTGACCTGCTGTGGCAGGGAGAATTGGACTAGATAACCTTTCAAGGTCCCTTCCAATCCCTGATGTTCTGTAATTCTGTGAAAAGAAAATGAGTGAAGTGAAATTAAGAGATGGATTCTCATTAAGAACTTACTAAGTGCTTGGAAAAGACAATCATCAGTGAGTGCTTGTTTTGAGTGTTTGCTAGCAGAAGCGTCTTATGGCAGTGAATATTCTAAGCCACACGTCGTGGACTGAAATGGCAAGGTGTGTTTTCAAAAGAAACAGAACTGGTTTATGACAGTTGAATATTATTTAGATGTTATACTCAAAGAGTGCACAGAAAGAGACTAGAGAAACTTGTCCCTGTGGAGATCAGAGATATCTGATAAGAAAGATAGGAGGTGGAATCGTTTTTAAAGGATCTATTCACCATGAGATTTATAGTAGACCAGGGAAAGACAGGAGCAGCAATGCATTATAGACTATTCCTCTGCCTCATGACAGTCAGCTCTAGCTATGGTATCCAGAGAGATACCTGACTGAGCTGTGTAATGGATATCCTGCCTTACTCCTTGACCTACATTCTAAGTAATTGATTTTTTTTGGCTTTTTTTTCCTAGTCTGCAAATAGAATCTTTCCTGTTGTGCTATTATTATTCCACACATAGTAAACCAGGAAAGCAGTTCATCTTTCCATATCTGAGTACCTTCTCTGTGTAACTTTCCCAAGGAAATAACTTGGGAAAGGGAGCTGGGGGTGTTTAGCCTAGAGAAGAGGAGACTCAGGGGGAACCTTCTCCCTCTCTCCAACTTCCTGAAGGGAGGTTGTACTCAAGTGGGGGTCAAGCTTTTCTCCCAGGCAACCAGCGTCAGGACAAAAGGACAGAGCCTGAAGCTGCGCCAGAGGAGGATCAGGTTGGATTTGAGGAAGCTCTTCCTCATGGGAAGGATGATCAGAGGCTGGAATGGACTGCCTGGGGCAGTGGTGGAGTCCCCATCCCTGGAGGTGTTGAAGGGCAGCCTGGCTGTGGCCTTGGTCTGGCTGCTATGGTGCTATTAGGTCCTGAGCTGGGCTGGATATACTCAGAAGGCTTTTCCAGCCTCAATAATTCTATGAGTCTGTGATACGTGTCTTCTTCTAAAAAGACATATATGGAATGAAGAAAATTATGGAAATCTCATATTAGAAAGTTCAGCAAGTGAAGGAGTGTTATAAATTTTTATTGAGAATAAAAATCAAAAACCCTGAAGAAGACAACATCCATTCCTTTCGTACTTATAAGTTCAGTTTTTAATTACACCAGTTTTAATTCACTTTCCTATGTAATATGAATGAAAGGGGTTCTAAAAGGACAAATAAATTCATTTTAATTTTGAAAAGCTGAAAAGGGGAAGCCTGATGTACTTGAAATGTATTTCCTTCTGTAATGAAAAAGACAACCATCCAAATTCTATCCAGCCTTATTTATTTGGTTAAATAAACCTTGTTCTTTGGATTACTTTGAGGCATTTAATCCTAATTTTTCCAAAGGGAAATCAGTCTTCTATAAAAGTTATAGTAATCACTGTAACACTTGTGCAGCACTGAAAAGACAAGAATATTTTAGAGAACAAAAATGGAAAATACTATCAGTAACTTACAGAAAAATTGATTGTGTCAGTGGCAGCCACCAAACAGTTGCAGTAGATTCTCTCCTAAAAATCAAAAGAAAGAGGAAACAACCAAAAAACCATTTCTAAATTACAGCCTTAGGTAAATTGGACAGGTGCACAAGTGAGACAAGAATTTCTCTCAAGTGACACTGTAGTTATA
Organism: Phoeniculus purpureus; assembly: GCA_028565055.1. Lineage (NCBI taxonomy): Eukaryota > Metazoa > Chordata > Aves > Bucerotiformes > Phoeniculidae > Phoeniculus > Phoeniculus purpureus. Next base: position 25,978,897 of record JAOXOE010000343.1, on the reverse strand, counting down.
CTTCTGGCATTTGAAAAGCAAATGGTGCTGTATTCATTAAGTAGGATTAACTACCTGTCACAGTTTTAAACAGCTTGATATTGTTCTGAGAGTCAGGGGGATTAGAAGTGCCTATGACATCAAACTCCAAAATACATCCTCTTATGTTTCATTTCTGCATCGTCATGAGATTAGATCTCTGAATAGGAAAGGATTTTGAATAAAAGACCTACTGTTTCTTTCTACCTCTAAAAGGCTTTTGCAAAAAAGGCCTTCTAGTTTTGCAGTAATAACCAGCAATCCCCTCCCTCCACACTTGAGTACTGCAGTTACTCTGAGGTGACAGCGCACTGGAAGGGGCTGCCCAGGGGGATTGTGGAGTCTCCTTCTCTGGAGAATTTAAAACCTGCCTGGATATGTTCCTGTGTGAGTGGATCTTTCCTCATCAGGGAGATGTTCCACTGCCTTCATCATCTTCCTGGTTCTACTAATATGGGGTTCTCTAAGAGAGTTCGTGTCAAGTCTGAACTTTGGTTCTCATTTTATAGCTTTTTACCAATTCAGAAAAGGCAGGAAAGAAAAGGATCAATGTTAACCAAGGTCACTTTGCCTGGGTTTTTTTATTTTTTAATTAATTTTTGCTTGAAAAACATTTCATGACCATAAGAAAATGCAATTTGTGTTTAAAGGTAAAGAATAAGTTCCACTAGTTATCACAGTCTGGAACTTGCCAAATTACAGTCTGGAAAGGGGGTTCACGGAAAGCAGTTCAGCATAGTAATTTCATTCTGGATATCAAAGCCTTTACACTGAATAAGAAATTACATAGGTGATCTAAAAGCTGATGGTTTAGTCCACAGCATTAGACTGAAAACAACATCACTAATAAGACACAGTCTTTCGTACCCAAAATGTGTGACATGGCAGTTCAAATCAGGATAGTGTTGGTGATTCTCATAATGCAACGTCCAGCTGAAATCACCCTGTTTTGAGTCACAGAATCACAGAATTATTGAGGCTAGAAAAGACCTCTAAGATCATCAAGTGCAGTGTCTGACCTAACATGACCACAAAATGGTCAGTAATGCTCTTGAGGAACATTTCATCAGGAGACTTTCATTACAGCTTCTGATAGACCGAAGTAAGGAAACAAAAGATTTCTTCACAACATAAACCTGAATTACCTTCCTATGCTCCGTGAAGTTGAAAGCTAGGTTACACTGAACTTAGTGCGTCATGTCAGGAGGGTTATGTAAATATTTGCTTGATAGCTGTGTGCCATGCAGGGTTTGTAAATAATCGTTTAGATTTCAATCCGACTTGGCGAGCACCCTCTCAGCTGGAACTACTTGATTTGAGAAAACATTTGTATGAACTTAGAAAACCAAAAGCCTGTTGTGCAGCTCAACTTGACACTTTTTTTCTTGGCCAGCCCCATGAATAAGAAATAACGAACAAAGCCTGGAACAAAGCCTGTCTTGCATTTTTTTCCCAGTATTTCTGAAATAAGTCCCCCAAAAGAAAACTAGAAAAAGAGGAGGTGTTACTGGTGAAAAATCAGATTGCTAAAAATAACCATAAGAAAAAATATGACACCTCAGATAACTCCAGGTGGTGAAGTCTCCTTCTCTGAAGACATTTAAAACCTGCCTGAACATGTTATGTGCGACTGGATCTAGGGGTTCCTGCTGTGGCAGGGGGATTGGACTGGATGATCCCTTCCAATCCCTAATGTTCCGTGATACTGTGATTCTGTGTAATGGCCAATCTAATCTTCCCCTGGCACAACCTGAAGCCATTTAATGGCTTCAAAACACTTAATTCTGACTGGAGTACTGGGAAACAAAGGAAAACATTTAAACAGTTAGGGGCAACACCTTTGCTCCCCCTTTGCTAAGCTCAACCCAGTGCTATGCTGTTTGCATTCACCTTATCTAGAGAAACCACTGTCTAGAAGACTAGGCTTTTAGGTACTGTGCTTGAGAATGAGTAAGTGCTGCAGCTCTCAATTTTTGCACCCTAAGAGGAAAGTTTAAGCTGTCATTCAGAGATGAAGTAGTGGGGTGTGGCATTCTAGTGGTTTCCCATGTCAAATGGAATATTAGACCCTAAAAGCAACATTTTGAAGCCAATTATAATGACCTTCCAGTGGACACATCAGGCTGAAATATTTGCTTCAACTTGGCTTTTTGGGTTTGTTTTCTCCTACAATGATTTTAATTTGGCTCTATTTTGTTGCTTTGGATCATTTTTAAATTGTTCTGTTTATTACTTAAATAGTAACCTTTGGGTTATTATTCAACCACACTGACCTCTAATACTGTTTCACTCTTTTTGGATTGATAGTAACTAGATAAATATGCAAATATCCTGTAATCTCTTCACACTGTGTTTTATTTTGCCCTATTTTGGTTTTTTGATGGTTTTTTTGGTTCATTTTTGTGATCAGCTTCATGGTCATCAAATATTATTTTAATCAACATTTCTATGGGGTATTTAATACTCCTTGAAACTGAGGGTTTCCTCAACCTCATCTATTAGTGTAATACAAGTAGTTTGTAATTCTTTCCTGTAATGGAATTGAAGTGTGCTACTCAGTGATCTGGAGGATCATTGTATTTGGCTGTCATAAGTGACTTCATAATTGAACATTGATGCTTTCCCAAAAGCAGACATTAAACTGGTGAGGGTAAAAGATTAATTCTCCCAACATCCACTTCCATTAGCCACAGGATCACAGATTCATCAGAGACAGAAGGCACCTCAAGAGATCATCCGGTCTACCCCCCCCCCAACTAAAGCAGGGCTGCATCCAGGTGGGTTTTGAAAGTCTCCAGAGAAGGAGTCTTCATAGCCACTCTAGGCAGCCTGGGCCTGGAAAGAAGTTTTTCTATACTTCTAAGTGAAACCTTTTGTGCTCCAGCTTGTGCCCAGTACTCCTTGTCCTGTCACTGGGCACAACTGGAAAAAGGCTGGCATCATCCTCTCTACAGCCACTCTACAGATATTTATGGGGGGGATCAGGGCTCCTCTCAGTGGAGCAGTGCTTACGCTGCTGCTTTCCCCTTGCACCCAAGGTGATTTCAATAACACACATCCCTGCAACAAATGGCTTGCTTTTCCTTCCCTGTTGTTTCATTGTCTCTTTTTATTAGGGAAAGAATTAAATTAAGACTTCATTGGGTTTTTTTGTTCATATGGAGTGGTTTTTGTTGCTTTTATTATTTAAAAAAATCCCAAAGAAATGGCTCTTGGCACTTAGAATGATGCATACGTGCCAGGCAGATGTGGGACTCCAACCAAGCACGTTGCTTCCCCTTTCTTTTTTTTATCCAACCCCTACTGTGTTGAGCAGTTGAGCTGCAGGGCCCAGATGCCACTGCTGCTCTAAAATGCTCTGTAAAATGCAAGTCTGAGGGAAATGCTACAGCTGTGCCACCTCCTCGCATTGTTTCAGGGGCATTGCTATCCTCAGGACCAGTGGCTTCTGGATTGCACCCAGCTGTTCTGTGAGCGGCTTCTTACTGCTCCTGGGTTAAGGCAGCACTGAAAAGAAAACTGTAATTTGAAGGTTTTGTTGCTATGTGATTTCTAACTGGCCTGCATCCAATAAGTTTTGGCCCCCTTCTTTTCTCTTTCTTTTTAAAATGTTTCACGCTTTAAAATAGAAGCATCTTCTGTCTTAAAGAGGAGAAAAATATCTGCCTTTACGAACACAGTAACAGCTCTGAGAATCTTAAACCTGGTTTAAATTACCCCATATTTCTCCCCTCTAATGTTTTCACATACCTCAGTACAAGAGCTGCATTACTGCTCCTGTAAAAATAGAACTTGTAATTCTTCAGGCTATTTAGTTTGCAGTTTCTCCCATTCAGTACTTTACCTGCATCCCAACACGTAAATGCTTATTTTCAACACTTCTAAATAAAAAATCAGCCACAAAGGCATCCTCAATTTTACTGGAATTGTGGAGGATCAGCAGTGCCATTCGCAGGTCATTCTCATTACTTCGATGATAGATTCGAACAACTAGGAAAGTTTGCAGCTAATCTGATAAAGGAAAACACTATTCATTTTGTTTATAGAGCTATTTATAAATCACCTATTCAGGAAATATAAATAATGCCATGTAATTTGTAGGGCAAATTGTGCACTATAAATAGTGAATATTCTCAAAGATCAGCTCATGAACAAAACGTGAGTTGAAATCTATTGACACAAACTATTCACTGAAGAACTTCAAAGGGAGAAATATATTTTCCGAAATTGTAACCTGGACCCAGATAATTTGCAAAGTTAAACTGTACAATTCTATTAAATTTTACAGATTCTATTATCCTGAACATACGAAGAATAACTTGTACAGGGAGCCGTTCAGCTGAGACACTCTACCTGTGGAAAACTCAATCTTTTTCTGTCTCTGTTCCTTAGTTTGTTTATGTCCTGGGGTTTTTGAGACAGTTTCCCAGGCTGGCCATGTTGTGCAGCCATGAGTATCTCACACTCAGCAGAAAGGGGAAAGTTTGCTGAGGAAATGAGAGCTTCTTGCTCGGGACTGCTTTGTTGTTTGTTGTGACCACTGTACTTTTTCTGGGCTGAGTATAAATTTGTATCATTCGTACTGATATTAGTTTGGTTACGTTATTGCATCTGTTTTTATTTCAGCCAGTGAGTCTGTTCTCCTTTTGTCAATTCCCTTTCATGTCACTGGGTGATAACTTTTCTGAGTTATACAGGCTAAGTGTAGACACGTACAAATCATGAAAGAAATAGTAAGATATCACTGAGACACAGAATACCAGAATCACACAACACTAAGGATTGGAAGGGACCTCGAAAGATCATCTAGTCCAATCCCCCCACCAGAGCAGGATCACCTAGATCCAGTTGCACACGAACATATCCAGGTGGGTTTTAAACATCTGCAGAGAAGGAGACTCAGCCTCAGATAATTGATGCATCTTGGCTACCTCAAATCAGTTATCTTATTAGTGCCCTGAATCTCCTCAGCTATCTCAAATAGCTGCCTTTATTAGTTCTCACACACATGGAACTGCAAGAAAATAGTGTCACGACTAGAGTCCATGTAGTTTGAATTTATTTTGTAATCCCTACATTGGGGTTACAATTTGGAACAGGCTGCCCACGGAGGAGCTTGAATCATCATCCCTGGATGTGTCATGTAGATATGGAGCACAGGAACATAGTTTAGTGGTGAGCCTTGTAGAGTTAGGTAAATGGTTGTACTCTGATCTTGAATGTCTTTTCCAACCAAAACATTCTGTGATTCTACCATCTCTGTATTTCTCATATGTCTGACCTCCCTTAATGAGTATTTGTCCTTATCACAGAATTAGAGACTTGTAGGTGTAGTCCAATCCACTTGCTAAAGCAGGTTCACAGGTAGCACAGGGATGTGTTCACGTGGGTTTTGAATATCTCTAGACAAGGAGACTCTACAGCCTATCTGAGCTGCCTGCTCCACTGCTCTGTCACCTTCAAAGAGAGATGTTTTTCTTTGTGTTTAGATGGAATTTCTGGTATTCCAGTTTGTCTTTTCACAGAACCATGGAATATTAGGGATTGGAAGGGACCGCAAAATATCATTTAGTCCAATCCCCCCACTACAACAGGATCTCCTAGATCATTTGCTCCTTCTCTTGTTGCTGGGCACCACTGAAAAGAGATTAGCCCAGTCCTGTTGACACCTGCCCTTTCTGAGGTTTAGGTTAAGAGCTTTCCTCAGCCTAAAGCATCTGTTATTAGCATTTGGAATGAAATTAGATTTTCAGACTATTTTAGTAATTTATATATTTTTAAAAATGAAGACGATGGAAAACAAATAACAAACAGAAACTATTCCCTGAATTATGTCTGGAATTATGAGAAGGAAATTATAATAAAAGCAAGACAAAGTATTCACAGTTTGAATGATTCAGTCGTTACAGACCACAATTTAAATACAGAGAGATACAGCACACAAAGAGTTCAAGCAGAGAATTTCACTTAATTCAGTTGCCAAGTAAAGCCATCAAAGCAAACAGCTCAAATGAGTTTAAGAAAGACCTCTGCATGTCTGAGCAGGAAGGCAATCAAAGGATATAGTTGCTAAGCGAGAGAATGGGTGTGAGATAAACTTAAAGGGACTGGCTTATTGGGTCAGGTGTCCTTTTCTCTCTCTGGCAATGATTTGTGTCCTCGTTTCCCAATTTTTCATAAAAGGAGGATTGAAAATAAGTCGTAAGGAAAAGCCTCACAAAGACTATAATTAAAATGTACTGGAAATGTTTTAATCTGACTGACTTGTGTTTTGATTTGGGGTTTTTACATTAATTAGAGAGACTATAAAGGCTGCGACAGCCGCTTCATCAAAGACAAAGGCTTCAAGAGTATCCCAAGACTGAGATTCCTTCTTAATGAGAACATCTTCATTGTGTGAACGAAGACAGTTTTAAGCTGTGGGTTTGAAGAGGGGAAACATTTGGAGAAATTAGCCTACAACAGAACAGAGAGTAAAGTCTCTGTTAGAATTCAGTCTACCTGAAGAAATCCTAAGCACGGGTTGCAATACTAGATACTCTGCATCACTATATAATTTTCAGTTTGCATCCCAATCGAAGCTAATTTGCATGTTATAATTACCTTTCCGGCTGTCTTTTGGGAGATGAAAACAGAGCTATTAACAAAACTTCAATGCATCAGACTTTCTAGACTAAATGAATTTGTTCAATAATATTGCCTAGCAGTCTTTCAGGAAATGGTAAAAAGCATAAATACGCTTCATTAAACAAAAAGAAGTGGAAGCATTTGATTTTTAAAATATTAGTGCATGTGGAATATTTTGTACTAACAGTCATTTTAATGATTTGCTTTCAAAAATAAACCTGCAGTTGTGTTTAATAGCTTGATTGCAGACTTCCTTTCAATATTTGGGCTGCTACAAGCTACACTGTTTACTTCTTACCCAAGAAGTGCACTGAAAACAGTTTACCGAACAGAATATAGTTCTTTCTTGTTTCAAAGTGCTGATTTTCATTCCTTAATAACTTTAACTTGGAAAAGAAAGATAATCAAACACCAGATTAATTTTGCAGGCACTGGATATAGGGGATCTTGCTATGGCGGTGGGATTGGACTAGATGATATTTTGAGGTCTCTTCCAATCCCTAATGTTCTGTGATTCTGTGATACAACATAGGAAGTTCCACCTCAACTTTTTTATGGTGAGGGGACGGAGCCCTAGAACAGACTGCCTAGAGAGGTTGTGGAGTCTCCTTCTCTGGAAGTTTTCAAACCTGCCTGGAGGCAGCCCTGTCTGACCTGTCCTAGGTGATCCTGCTCTGTCAGGGGTCTTGCACTAGATGATTCCTAGAGATTCCTTCCAATCCCTAACATTCTATGATTCTGTGATACACAGGACATATATTGTTGCTGCTGGAAGCATGCAATTCTGTGTGCAGTAGCTGAGGAGTGGAGAGCAGAAATACACGTGTAACCAACTCTATGGCTGGAGAACAGAACAAGACCACAGTGTTTCGCTTATTTGAAGTCTGGATTTCAGAAAGGTTTGAAACTGTGCCTCAACACATGCTTTAAATGAGTAATGTACTTATTCCTGGTGCTGCCTAAAAGTCCTCCAATCCACAAAATCTGATCTTTTGCAAATATAATCTGTATCAAGAGAAGCCTTGAATCACACATGCCTGCATTAAAAAGTGTGGTGTTTTACTTGCTCTTACATCTCAGGGAGAACTACTGGATAAAACCTCATAGAGCACTTCACCACAAAGTAAATACATACTTTTGACAGTGAATAGATTAATCTTCACAGAGTTCTTTTCTTTTTTCCAAATAAGCTCTTCAGTTTAAATCCAAAACGCAAATGTACCTGAATAAATTAGAACTTTGCATTCTGTGTGAGTCTTCAATCACACTTCTTTCACATCTTTTTGGATTTGTCTGTAAGTTTAAAATACAGACCTTTCTCTTTTCATCTGTGTTGTCTCATAATTCCCTTCTTCAGTGTCTTTCCCAAATACAACAGGTAAATAAACACTTTCACTCAGGTTGCTAAGGGGACTCATTAGCAGATCACTGTTGCTAACTATTGATAAGAAAGTTTTTAGTGTGAAGGGAGTGCAACATCTCCCTGATGAGGAAAGGCTGAGGGAGCTAGGTCTCTTGAGCTTGGAAAAAAGGAGCCCATTAATGTTAATAAGTATGGAAAGGGCAGCTGTCAGAAGGATGGAGCCAGGTTCTGCTCAGTGTCATCTAATGATAGGACTAGGGGCAACAGTTGTCAGCTGGAACAGAGGAGATTCCACATCAGTATGAGAAGGAACTTCTTCCCAGTGAGGGTGGCAGAGCACTGGAAGAGGTTGCCCAGGGGGGTTGTGTCTCCTTCTCTGGAGATGTTTAAAAACCACCTGGACATGTTCCTGTGCCACTTGATCTGTGTAATCTTGCTATCGTGGGGGGATTAGACTGAATGATCTTTCAAGGTCCCTCCCAACCCCTCATGTTCTGTGATTCTGTGAGTCTGTGTTACATCTTCATCCCAAAGAGGCTAGTTCAAGTCACATTGAGTTTCTAATATTGATGCCAAAAAATGACAATAACATTAAGGCAAAACCCACTTTGTAACTGTATATCCCTCTAGAGTAAAGGTCAGTTCTCACTTCTTTGTTCTTCCAAGATCTTATTATTTGTTACTGTTGATTAATACTCTAAAAGTATTTTCATTCCCTGTGGCTATGATTTTCTTTGACAATGTATTCAAAGCTCAGAAAAGCTGATTCAATTAAACAAAGATCTGAAGCTGTCAGTATAGGAAGAAGTTGAATAGTCTTTATATAATTAATTGTACATCTGAAGCTCACAATGAACCAGCCTGCAATATAAAGCACTTCCTTCTCTAATACGATTGTTTTGCTGAGAAGAAAGTTCTGCAGAGCTCTGTGAGATTCACTGCATCCAGGAAGAACAAATATCCTATTTAGATTTGGTCCTTTGTTTATACCCAACAATAAACAACTTTGCTACTTGTGACTGCATTAATGTTGGTATATATGTGAAGGATGGGTGCAAAGAGGATGGAGCCAGGTTCTGCTCAATGGCATCCAGTGATAGGACAAGGGGCAAGGGGTGTCATCTGGAACAGAAGAGGTTCCACATCAATATGAGAAGGACCTTCTTCCCAATGAGGGTGACAGAGCCCTGGAAAGGGCTGCCCAGGTGGGTTGTGGAGACATTTAAAACCCACCTGGATATGTTCCTGTGTGACTTGATCTAGGGGATCCTGCTGTGTCAGGGAGATTAGACTGGATGGTCCCTTCCAATCCCTAATGTTCTGTGATTCTATGATAGAAATTTGAAGTAAACCCTAAACATAGAGTCTGTGAGGTTATATCACAAACTACCTCTCGTGTCCTTCTACTGCGACTACAAAGCAAACAGAAGAACAAAGCAAATAGAAAGAAAAGAAAAGAGAGCAAAGAACAAGGTGAAAATACATTGTCACAAATATCTTGATATACAGCTGTCTGTCTTCTCCCCACCACTATTCAGGATTACACGTCCTTCTTGAGCATCCGTCGGAGAAATGCCATTACAGTGAATATGATGACAAATACTTCTACATGATAGAGTATCTGCAGGCTGCAGACTGTCCAATATCCATTACTGCTATCCTTAACAGCAGGCAGTGTGGCTCATTTGTAAATTGAAACTGCAGACCACGACCTGCAGCTTTGGTATTGTTATCTGAGACAGTCTCACGTGCTGGACACCTGACAGCAGCGTCAGAGTGTTACATGAACTTGAGCAGCACTGCTGCCAGTCAGTTTAATGAGTGAATGATGAATGCAGCTTGTGAGCGTAAATATCATGTCTGAGGTATGAACCAAACCAGCTGGGGGAAGTTTTTGTGTCCATGGTACTGCTCCATATTGAAACTCCACCACTGCCCTGGACAGTCCAGTCCAGGCTCTGAGGAAGGTTCCTGTGAGGAAGGGCTTCCTTATCATCCAACCTAACCCTCCCCTGGCAGCTTCAGGCCCTGCCCTCTCGTCCTAGTCCTCGTTGCCTGGGAGAAGAGCCTGACCTCGACTTTACTACAACCTCCCTTCAGGGAGTTGGAGAGAGAGAAAGTTCCCCCGAGTCTCCTCTTCTCCAGGCTAAACACCAGCAGCAACCTCAGCCTCTCCTCATCAGGCTTTCCCTACAGTCCCTTCCCCAGCTTCATTGCTCCTTTGGACCCGCTTCAGCCCCTCCGTCTGTTTCTTGAAGTGAGGGAGACCCAGGACTATCCTCAGTACTCAAGATGAGGCCTCAGTGTTTACCTTGAACCCTGTATTAATTACTTCTGCTGGTATTTTATTCTTTTTCTAAAACAAGCAGACTGTTAATGTTAGATGCACCTTCTTTGGAGATATCCTCTAGTTACGTTGGAATGGGACAGTGGGAGCACTTTTGATACTCTTTCCCTAGAACAGCACTTTCTATATAAGTCATAATCACATTATCTCCTTTCAAAAGAAACACTTCCAGTATGAAGGACTTTTCTTCAGAGTTTTTTTTTCACATGCCATTCCTGTCACAGTGAGAAAATTAGAAGATCAGCCATTTCTACTGCATTTTGTCATTGTTATTGCTTCCAGACAAACTTGATCTGAGCGAGGAATTAGGAGGGTAAATTCACAGCGAGAGCTGCACAAATCAGAGACCTTCAGTCCTGACAGTTCTAAGGGCTGAACTTAATGCACATTGAACTCAGCAAATGACATGTTTCCAGTGAAAGCAAAGTACAGATGTGTCTGACACCGAAAGACTGCGTGACCCATATCAATGAGATGTCAGATGTCATGGGATTCAGTCTTGTAGATAGTTGAGAGGATATGGTAGTTCTAACCAAACATGTAAATTCATATAAAGATAGTTTGGGGAAATGTCAGTTTCCAGTTGGTTGTGAGGTAGTTGTCAACTCTGAATCATAAATTAGTGTGAAATGGAGACAAACTGTGATGGAGAGATGATTCTTTTATATGGACCCTGGCTATATGGAATGTCAGGGTTTGTTGACTGTGGTTTGCTCCTGAGTAAGGATGCAGCGCTGATAATCCTGGGAGTCTTGACAGCCAAGTTCTCAGACCTTTCAGTAAACTCTTGATGAATCCCTATGAGTATCAATCACTCTACACCACTGGAAGTCAAGTGTGCAGCAAAAAAATACGTTGCTATTCAAGCTTCTTGAAATTACTAGGTGTTCTAGTTTAAAATCACTCTTACTGTAAGCAATGTTCAGAGCTGAAAGAGGTTACATTAATTTATCAGCCAATTCATCTGCCAACAAAGAAGTATCTGGGCAAATCTTGTTCCTGATTTTTGGGATGTTTTTATTTGGCTCTGACTCACGCACTACACGTGGCCCTGAAGCAGTGCCCTTTCATGACGGTGCTCTAACATCTTGTAGAGCATGTGGGAGGGCAACATAAAGAATTAACAGATCACAGACTCACAGAACATCAGGGATCGGAAGGGACGTTGAAAGATCATCTATTCCAATCCTCCTGCCACAGCAAGATTCCCTAGATCAAGTTGCACAGGAACATATCCAGATGGGTTTCAAACGTCTCCAGAGAAGGAGACTCCAAAACCTCCCTGGGCAGCCCCTTCCAGGGCTCTGTCACCCTCACCATGAAGAAGTTCCTTCTCATATTGATGTGGAACCTC